>JAQSUU010000033.1:2400000-3000000 GCA_038087645.1 Saccharum hybrid cultivar R570 | reverse complement strand
TTGCGTGCCTAGCCGGAGAGGGCAGTGGCCCGTGGGGATGAGTCACGGTTCTTGTCTCGCCGATTGCATCCGGATAGCGTTCTGCTCAGAGCCTCTCTGTCGTGTACCAGTACAATCAGTCTGGCTAGCAGTGGGGTGGGCGTCGCGTCCTGGATGTCTGGAGTGTAGTGTGCGTTCTAGATATTTTCCTAATTTTATTGAGCTAAATCTAATTTTTAGAACCTTTTAGATATCCTTTCACGGGTTTTGAATGTTTGTTTATTTTTTTCGTATCTCAATCTAGACCTGATCAAACGTTGGGCCAGACAAATATGATTGGGTCAAAATCTTTGGTCCTAGCCCAATTCACACACACACACACACACACACACACACTGGTGGGTCGGGTCGGGCTGTATCTTTTTTTTTTTCCATTCTGGGTTGCACCACGGGTCGAAATCATGGCTCCAACCCCCAACACAATGACATATCGGGTTACTTTCGAGCAGGTCGGGTCCGGTGGCACATGAACATGTCTGTCTCAATCTGTCTCTAGATTCTTTCTTAGATTTTTTAAAAGATTAGATACATTTTTCATTGTTTAATTTTTTTATCATGTATTTATGAGTTTTTTAAACTAAAGAGATGAAACCACCTTGAATACCACTTGTAATCTTGGTAGAGAGGTATAAATAGTTACAAGAGTTAGGGGGGGGGGGTGTAAAATTTCCAGTTTTAAGGTTGGAGAAAGAAAATCAGATCGCTAAGATAGTCAAATAATCTCTTTGTTCCCAAATAAATCATTTTTATACCTGTCTTAAGCCAACTTTTTATAAGTTTGATCAACTTTAAAGGGAACAATTAACATGTATGATACCAAATAAGTAGACTATGAAAACATATTTCATGGTGTGTATCTAATACTACTACTTTTGTGTTATATAAATATTGATATTAAATTCTGTCAAACCTATAAAAGTTCTATTTAAAGTAACTCTAAGATTTGATTTAATTTAATTAGAGTAGAGGCAAATAGATAAAAAGGACTTGTTACAAACCGCGCTAGTGCTCATATTTTGCTGATACTGCGTGCCGTTAGCAAGTAACACTGTCGTGAGGATCTGGGCTGCAAGAACAGGCCATCTCCATTCTCCAATATGAAGGCTTTACTTTCTATTGGGCCGGAACCTCTGAGAATTTCCAAAATCTTTTAATTGCAAGATGATATACGGCACAAAAAATTTCCAGGAAATCAAAGCAAACACTGGCCATAACCGCAGCATCGGCAGCCGCCGGACGGAAGCAGCTCTAGGGAGAGGAGGCCGTGCCGTACTGCGAGCACAAGCCAAGATTTGGGTGCGCTCTGCCTGCTCTACCCATCCACGCCGCCGCCCTGCCCATGCGACACCCGCGCGGCCGTAGCCGCGGCTTCCCCTTTCTTCTCCTGTGCTGCCACCGCTGCCACCACAAGGCTGCAGCTCTGCGGCAGGAGCCAGAGGCGCGCCGGCGTGGCGCGTGTAGGTGGCGGCGGCGGGGGCAAGGGGGAGGGTGGCAAGAGCGGCGCGGCGGCGTTCTTTGATGAGGATGGGGTGGTGGACGACATGGATGGGTACCTCAACTACCTGTCCCTCGAGTACGACTCTGTCTGGGACACCAAGCCTGCCTGGTGCGTTCCTTTGCTCCTCCGTAGTTGTTTCTTGCTGGGCATTGCATTGATCAAAATTGGCGAAGATTATGATGGTGTAGACATTTAAGGATGGTTTATTTGCCAACACATCGTAGAGATGCCCCAAATTTGTTATCGTAGCTTTGTTTATTGTCAGATGTAGCTAGATTCGAAATTATTTCTCCTGCTTGTTTGTTTTTTAAAAGAAAATTCAAAATTACATAAATATTTTTGTCAACATTGGCCCTGACGACAATTTTTGAATGGCGTGTGTACTGAATACAATAGACATGAACTTCGGCCCTGTTCTGACGTCATAAGCATCGTTATAAGCCAAATTTCAGCGAAACGAACAGGCCAACATTTCTTTGAATGAATAGCTCATCAAATTTTGTTGCAGGAGTCTGCTCCATGCTTAGCCCTTTCAATTTTTTTTTCATTGTTTGCTGTAAAGTGTAAACAAGCCCTTTCTTTTTATTGCCTGTCGTTCTTGTACAGTACACAATAACAACATTCACCTTCCAAAATTCATCATGAGGTAGTGGAGCTATGCAAATAGCGCCATATCTATAGTCTAGAAAGGAGTTATTAGATTTTTCCACACCTCTTCTCACGTTGCTGTTTTCTATCAAACATCATGAGTTTACCTTATGTGAAGATAACTTTTCTTCTGTAAGCTTAGCTTCTATGCTCAAGTCTTATATTTCCCCTCTTTTCAGGTGTCAGCCTTGGACAATATTGCTTACGGTAACTGTTGCGGTCGCCAGTAGTTGGGTGCTTATCCAATCTGCTGTAATTACTGCTGGAGTTTCTTTTGTAATATGTGCATGGTGGTACATATTTCTCTACTCCTACCCTAAGGTTTGCACATAATTTTTTCTAACAATTTAATTTCTGTTTTACGACTTCATTTTCTTAGATGATTGATCAGAATTTGTTCTTATAATGTGTGATCCAGGCTTCAGTTTAGTTCTTTCAATAATCATGAATTTTTTTTCAGAGTGTTCATCAAGGAAGATAACACATGTGCTTTGACATAGTTTTGTATCGTCTTTAGCATATGGTGCTTTCAAACTGCCAATGGTACACTTAAATCATTGCAGATTTACCTTGCAACTAGTTTGACATATGCAAAGGGTAGCAACTATTCATCATCCATGCCAAAGCTCTGAATGCTGAGTTGCTTACTAGCTTCAAAACTTCTCTAGTTCCATATATTGAGATGGCTATTAGTCAGGAGTCAGGAGCATTGTCTGTTCTACCAGTTCCAATCTCAAGCTGCAGCATATCAGTCAATTAAGCATTTCTTCTGTGTCAAATACCTTTGGCCTAACCCCTGTTCTAAACATTGCTACTTTAGTGTTGTGTTACAAACGTAGTTCAAAGAATGATAGAATAGAACTGACCCTGTGGTGGCTTCTCTCAGGCATACACCGAGATGATAGCAGAGAGAAGAAGAAAGGTGGCCAGTGGAGCTGAAGATACCTACGGGATGGAGAAATCCCAGTGAGGATCTCCGGCAGCGCTGCTGTAGAGTGCAGAATTCTCTTGTTTCTAGCGTTTCCTTGCTGAGAGTGATAGTTAGAAATGACCGCAGGTTGTGGCACATAGCACGATTTGTCTGTAATCTAAATATATTCGCCAGAAATTGCAATAACATCATGGAATCATGCTGCTTGCTTTGTTCATATCGTCGGCTTTGTATTCGTGTTGATGTGTTACTGTACTGATCCGGGCCAATTTGGCCCAGCCAGCCCAGCTGAGCAGCCCACTATCGCGCTATTCGCGCATGATTAAAGAGGAGGAGAGAGCCAAGTTCCCAACAGCGGAAAGTCTTTCGAAGTTCGAATCATGGGAGCATGAGAGCGACGGTCCGCACGAGGCGGCCACGGCCATCGCCGGAGGTGGCCAAGGCGCCGATTTCGCCGACGACGAGGAGTAAGCCGGAGAAAGACCTCTCTCCCTTAACCCTCCCGATAAGGGCGTTCAAGCTCCGCCTGGCTAACGGCCCACCGCTGGCGCCCACGGCGAAGGCCTTCAAGTCCTACTCCGAGACCTGCGCCTCCCTCCTCCGCCACTGCCGCGCTACGAGAGCCGCCTCCACCGCCACGTCCGCTTACGCGCCCTCCTCCGGTTTCCTGCCGCTTGTCCTCTCCCTACACGCGCACACCCTCCGCTCTGGCCTCGCTGCCGACCGCTCCGTCGCATCGAACCTCCTCACAGCCTACGCCAACTTCGCGCGCGCCGCGGACCGTGACCAGGCCTTCCGAGACTGCGTTGCCGCCGATGCTGCATCCTCCTTCACTTACGACTTCATGGTGTCGGAGCATGTGAAGGCCGGGGACATTGCCTCTGCCCGCAGGTTGTTCGACAGAATGCCCGAGAAGAGTATCGTGTCGTACACAACCATGGTCGACGCGCTCATGAAGCGTGGGTCTGTGAGGGATGCAGTTGAGCTATATGAACGATGTCCACTTTACTCGGTTGCCTTCTTCACAGCCATGATTGCTGGGTTTGCCCGCAATGAACTCCATAAGGATGCATTCCTTGTGTTTCGCAAGATGCTAAGCTGCAGTGTGAGACCTAATGTGGTTACTCTGATTTGTGTGATCAAGGCCTGTGTTGGTGCAGGTGAATTTGATCTTGCCATGGGTGTGGTGGGATTGGCAATCAAATGCAACTTGTTTGAAAAGAGTATTGAGGTACAAAATTCTTTGATCACTTTGTATCTAAGAATGGGAGATGCAGCTGCAGCACACAGGGTGTTTGATGACATGAAGGTGAGGGATGTCGTCTCATGGACTGCATTACTTGATGTGTATGCGGACTTGGGTGACCTCGAAGGAGCACGACGGGTTCTTGATGCAATGCCTGAGAGGAACGAGGTCTCCTGGGGTACTTTGATTGCAAGGCATGAGCAGAAAGGTGATCCTTCAGAAGCATTGAGGCTTTACAGTCAAATGCTTGCTGACGGTTGCAGGCCAAACATTTCATGCTTCTCTAGTGTGCTCAGCGCTTGTGCTACCCTTCAAGACTTAAGAGGAGGAACAAGGATACATGCCAATGCACTGAAGTTGGGCTCTAGTACCAATTTTTTTGTATCCAGCTCTTTGATTGACATGTACTGCAAATGCAAACAATGTACTGACGCCCAAAGGGTTTTTAATTCCCTCCCAGAAAAGAACACAGTATGCTGGAACTCTCTTATTTCAGGTTATAGCTGGAATGGGAAAATGGTGGAAGCAGAGGATCTCTTCAAGAAGATGCCTGCAAGGAATTCAGTTTCGTGGAATACAATGATTTCTGGTTATGCAGGAAATCGACGATTTGGTGATGCACTAAATTATTTCTGTGCAATGTTGGCTTCAGGACAGATTCCAGGGGAAATCACCTTGTCAAGTGTTCTTCTTGCATGTGCAAACTTGTTCTCTTTAGAGATGGGCAAGATGGTTCACGCTGAGATTGTCAAGCTTGGAATCGAAGATAGCATCTTTATGGGGACTGCACTTAGTGACATGTATGCCAAGTCAGGGGATTTGTACAGCTCCAGGAAGATGTTCTATCAAATGCCTGAAAAAAACAATATCACTTGGACTGCCATGGTTCAGGGACTTGCAGAAAATGGCTTTGCTGAAGAGTCTATTTTGTTGTTTGAGGATATGATAGCAAATGGAATAGCACCAAACGAGCATACATTTCTAGCTATTCTATTTGCTTGTTCCCACTGTGGTTTGGTGGAGCAAGCCATACATTATTTTGAAACAATGCAGGCACATGGCATCCCACCTAAAGATAAACACTACACTTGTATGGTTGATGTCCTAGCTAGGGCTGGCCGTCTGCCAGAAGCAGAAGAGCTTCTCTTGAAGGTTCGAAGTAAATCAGACACAAGTTCATGGTCATCTCTTCTGAGTGCTTGCAACACTTACAGGAACAAGGAGATTGGTGAGAGGGCAGCAAAGAAACTTCATGAGTTGGAGAAGGATAATACAGCAGGCTATGTGTTACTCTCAAACATGTATGCATCGTGTGGTAAATGGAAAGATGCTGCTGAGACGAGGATACTGATGCAAGGAGCTAGCCTTAAGAATGATGGTGGGTGCAGCTGGTTGCAATTAAGGGGACAATATCATGCCTTCTTTTCTTGGAAAGGGAAGCATCCTTTGTCATTGGAAATTTATGAAATCTTGGATTTGCTGATATGGGAACTTACTACTTGAATTTGTTGTGATGGTTGGTCAGCAGTGGGAACAGTTCTGACTTCTGAGCAAATGAGGATTACTGTGCCTTCTCAATTTTCAGGAAGGTAAAGTAGCAGAATAGAGTTGATGGATAAATTAACTTCCTGAATGTGGGTTCTCTTGATGCAGTGACTTGCACAGGTATTCAAGGATATCTGGTTCTAAACAGTAGCAATCAGCAAATTCTGTTGGCAGGTCATGAATGCTTTCATGGTGGAGAATTATGCTCTAAATATATTGCAATTGAGTACAGTTATTTTGAACATTATTGTCATGACACTCTACTTCACCCAGTTCCTCAAACTTTTGGCAATGTAAGATAACTCACATGATTTGAACCAGCTTCAGAAGAACAGTAGAGAAATTACAGCTCCCCTCTCCAAAAATTTGAATCTGTCTACTGGATCTTTTCTGGGCACCTCTGCTACACAGAGAGTGAAGATTACAGTGGTGGTACTCCAGAGGATGTAAATATACTACAAATAGTGTTTCAAGCTCAAGTCTAAGCACAGGTACGATGGGCTGGTTTCACCGAAATACGATGATAGGTGCTATGGGTTCTCTTTTGAATTGAGTGCTCCACCATTCCAGTTGGACAAGAAGAATTTTTATAATGAAGTTTTGGAAAATCACCCCAATTCGTTACATTTACCATGAAAAACAGGTGTATATCATTATGCTGATTGCATATTCTGTTGTCTGATCATAAACCAGTGAGTGATGGGATGAATGTTCTTATGCAAGCACTAGTTTTTCTTCAACCGGAGTAGAGCTGCCTGTCATTATTATATTAAGAAAAACAATGAGTAAAGGTAGAAAAAGTCTGAAGGAAAACAAAAGGCAAACTAAGAAACTAAAGGAAAAAGGAGGAACAAATAGTGGCAACTAAACAAAGAGAAGCAAAGGAAAAGAAATAAAACAGCAAAACATAAAAAAAACAAAGCTTCTTGAAGATAATTCATGCATGTTTAATTTAATTTTAATGCTTCCAGTTTGAAAGCACTTTTCTTTTTTCAGTTGAAGGCTTGGAAAAATATAAAAAACACCTCTCTGTAGCCTAAATGTATGCTTATTAATTCAGAAGACATGCAAGGGGAATGGAATTTGTTATGTATTCTGGATTCTGCAGTAAGTTTTTCCAGTGAAATTTTATGGTTAGTCAATGAGTCTGTATGCTTATTGTGTCACCTACTGTAGGTGTAACAGCTATATCAATGGTTAAATTGAATCATAACTGTGAAAGGAATTTTGTTTTGGACCTTCATGCTTGTATTCTTGTTTTTTTCCTCGAACACGTAGGAGAACTACTTGTCATTGTATTAATAGAAAGAAATGGTCCTATGACACACCGAATCCACTGCTCGGGTTAGTATTTTGTTACATTCACGCTCACGCCCTATAATTTGTTGGTGTGCTGGCCGGCTACTACTCCACCATGTTCCACTTGTAAAATTGTCTTCTTGCTTTGTGCTCGTTATTTTAGTCTTCCAGTCCTGAAAACTGTCTTGGAGCAGTGGAAAGCCAACCAAGCACTGAAGTACTTAACGCAATTGTGTCCTAACCACCATACAGCCCTCCAACAAACTAATTTCTTGAAACGTGAAATGTTAAGTGCAAACTAATCTTTACATATGTAGTTGCTACACTTAAAGGAGACCTACTG
Organism: Saccharum hybrid cultivar R570; assembly: GCA_038087645.1. Taxonomy (NCBI): domain Eukaryota; kingdom Viridiplantae; phylum Streptophyta; class Magnoliopsida; order Poales; family Poaceae; genus Saccharum; species Saccharum hybrid cultivar. Next base: position 2,992,451 of record JAQSUU010000033.1, on the reverse strand, counting down.
TTGTTAATTTGTTATCTAACTTGTGTCGATTGTGACTCTGTTAAAAGAGACCTACTGTTGTTATGTACTGTTCGCTCATCTTCTTCTTGCAGGTAAATTAGTCTTGATGCTTCTGATACACAGTTCTTTCAGAATTGAAAAGTGTCTTGGAGTAGTGGAACCCAACCAACACTGAATTCAGTTGTGTCCTACTAATCTACTACAGCTTTGTAACCATATAGCCCTCCAAAGAGAAAATAGTTTCAAAACACGAATTGCTAAGTACAAAATCTTTGCTTTGTAATCGTTAAAGGAGACCTACTGTTGTTATCTAACCCGTGTGCAATTGTGACTTCGTGATGCACCTTAGCCACACAGAGGTGGACGGCTAACCTAATTCTATATGCTAACGTTCACTCGTCTTTTTCTTCTTGCAGATTAATCGGTCTCGAATCTCGATGCTTCTGATACACTCAGTTCTGGCTCTTTGCCCACATGGCCACATGGGAGGGATGATCTCTGGGACTGCGCCGACTCTTCGATTCCTGAACCACAGTCGTTATCAGCTTTATAGAAACCCAGATGCACACATGTGTGATGTGTCTCAGCAGTCTGGCAATCGGTGCCCTGTTGCGCTCTACTGAAGCACTGACCGCACCGTAGTCGGTGGCAGTGGCAGGGCAGGTGATCCATCATCCGCCGTGGTGTGGTACTGTGGTGTGTACGCGCGGGTGCGGCTTGACACCCAGCGCGGCGCGCCCGTCCACCCGTCAGCTCGGTGGTTCACGTCGGCGGGCCCGCTCTTCTTTGTTCCGAACCTTCGTCACCCTGCCCGCCTGGCCACACGCCCACAAACACGGCCACACCCTCGCGCAATCAGCGACGACCCCAGGCCAAAGGCCCAGCAAGGCAAGCAGTGTCACTGAATCGGAAAACGCGTCGCCTTCAAGGGAGTCAGGTGCGTCTTCTAGTCCGCTGGTTTCTCCCCTCGCCTTCTCTTCCCCAACTCACCGCACCGATCCACCTTTACCAATTTCTCTCTTGTGCTTGTCTTCTTGGTTCGTCCCAGAGAGCGTTGATCTCACCTTTGCTGGTGGTCTGGTCGTCGTCGTCGGCGGTGACCGGTGATGGAGCCCCTGGAGGTGGCCATAACGATCATATTCGACGCGCTGCTGCTGGTGTTCATGCTCAAGCTCTTCTTCGCCATGTTCCAGATGAAGCTCGTCGTCATCCTCTTCTACCTCGTCATCCTCCTCTTCGCCATGGCCTTCTCCGGCCGGGCGCCCAGTAGCTTCTAGCTCGTAGCAGGTGGCAAAAATCTTTCTTCCCCGCTTCTTTCCTTTGTTCGGGTATAGATCGGTGGAGTGGAGTCGTGCAGCACTACGTCCTGTGAAAAGACTATCATCTCGATTTTTGGTTCAAGACTAATTTTTCTCTAGAAAAAAAAATGTATGCATGATCCGAGGCGCAAATTGCGTAAGCGTGAAGAGAAACCGTGTGCTCAAAACACGTGATTAGTCAACCTAGAGCTTCTCCTACGTTTCATACTTCTATTTCCAGGTAATTCGTGCTGTACCTTTTGCCTTTTTGTTATGGTTTCGTTTCGGGGATCACAGATAGAGAGCAGTGGTGCAGATGAAAAGAGATGAACAGTGTCGTTTGTGTTAGTTTCACCCCTTTTTTCTCCTTGGAAAAACTTGCCATATTTATGGGGTAAGATGTAAAATAGTTATTGTCTTGCTTTAGTTAAAATAAAAGGGGCTCCAACTTCTCCTAGAACCCTAACTCTCGCCATGTGGCCTCCATGATTAGAGAAGGCCCCGGAAGTGCCGAAATGGTAGTCTTTCTCGGCTGCACGCTCACTGATTTGTACAATAGAAAAAAGAGGGAGCATCGACTTTGGTGGGTATCAGTCTATCATCAATGGCTCTTTTCTCGTCCGCATCGTATTTTCAGACTGCCTTTTCCCATTAGTCTATATATACAAGTGTTGTGTTGTGCTTTTGTATATTCACGGTACATTCTCGTCGTGATGATAGCAAACGCTGATGCAAAATTGACGCCACACTCACACAGAAGGCGAAGCAGGGCTGTCCAAAAGTGCTAAAACATGCGTACAGGGGATGCCTGTTTAAGATAGAGAAGAAATTTAGGCCCCGTTCGCTTGTCTTATGAGTTATACTTTTTTAGCGAACGAATAATATTTTTCTCTCACAATAAATCAGCGAATAGTACTTTCAGCATTCTTTTCAGCGAAGCGAGTGTGCAAACAATATTCCTCTAGGGCGTATTAGTTATGGTTTTTATTGATATCGAGTGAAACCATTATTGGGCCTATTGGCAACGGCATAGGGAGATTTGACGATTTGATCCAAACCGGAGCACTTTTTATTGAATCTGTTAGGGGTGTTCGGATCGTGGAATGAAATAGTCCACCATCATTTTACTCGATTTTATTTGCTTTGTGGAATAGAATGAGGTGATGAACTCACTCCTTATAAACTATCTCCGTTCTAAATTATAAATTGCTTTGACTTTTTTGGTTCATCTATTTTGTTATGTATTTAAACATATTATTATATTTAGATGCATAGCAAAATAGATGTACCAAAAAAGTCAAAGCGACTTATAATTTAGAACGGAAGGAGTAATAATTAGAACTAGTATGATGAATGAGGTGGAAAATCGACCTATTCTAGGTGATGCATTATGAGCCTATTCCTTGTATTAATACTAATTATTAGCTTATGAGAAATGAGGTGGTGATGGATCCATCTATTCTATTCCACAAAGTAAACAAAAACTTGAGAGTGAGACGATGATGGACCATATTCCACAAACCAAATAAACCAATTTGAGAAATGAACTCATGATGTATCACTCAAAACAAACACTCTATTTCTTCCTCGGGTCATAGATTAGTCATGTTTTGACTGTCTTAAGTGAACCATTTTTAAAGTAATGCCTGCGTTACCTTTTTTGTATTGAGTTTGGACATTTAAAAATAATGCTGGTAGATTTGTCTTAACGGGTACTTTATAAAATTATTATAATGTGCTGTTCTATAAATATTTTATATCAATACTAGTGGCCAAAGTCATTTTTTTCTTAAAACATTCTCAATAGCCAAACTGTCGCATATTTACGACCGGAGGAAATAGTAATTGTTTAGACGAATCTAAATTTGGCAAACTAGGTAAAATATGCATTAAGATCAAATAAATTCTAGGTGAGGTAATTTCATTGTTACATGAAAAAATTATTATTCGTACTCGTGAGTTTTGGTGCCAAGGTGGAACTACGTTTTTCAATACTCCATCCATCTATAGGAATAAATATACTATTCTAGCTATAGTATTGAGTTAAACTATTTTCACCAAATTTTAAAAAAGGTTCTAGCATTTGTGATACTATTTTATCATAATTGTTGATACTATTTTTTTCCTGCATACTTAATTAAACTTAAGACCAAACCAAAAATTGCATTCTTTTAGGGGACGGAGATATTAGAAAGCAGAGATAGACTTTATCAAGTTAGGAGAATTAGCAATAGCAATACTGCTCTGATCGCCGAATATAAAAGGCTTCTTTGATCCGATGACCTCTCTTCATAGAACATGATTCGCAATTATTTTGGACAGTTATGAAAAATGAAATTCCCCCTTAATTCAAGGGCGAACAATGTGATTCTTTTCGAACAAGTATTTCAGACTTCAGAGAGTTGGGATCAGTGATTTGGCTACACCAATTGTCACATCGAAGAAGCAACGTCAAACAACTGGTTTCGGGAGTGGTTAAAATAAGATTTAAATCATTAGAATCATAACAGCGTACTGAAGTTCAATTAAACCTCACGAGGAATTGGTTGCCGGCAAATTAAGTTGTTGGCATCGTCATTCTGCTTTACCCTTGTTGGCCTTGGCGGCTTTGTAGGCGGCGCCGTGGAAGTTGAGGAAGAGCGCGAGCAGCGACGCGTTGAAGACAGCGTTGAACACCCAGCCGGCCATCCCCTCGCAGCCGCCAGCGGTGAAGTGGAGCCACAGCATTACCACGGAGGCGGCGAAGCTGAAGAGGAACTGCACGATCTGCAGCTCCGTGACGGCGCGCTTCCAGCGGTTGGGCCAGCGCAGCCCCACGCTGCAGGAGAGGTAGTAGGAGTACATGACGACGTGCACGCCGGCGTTGGTGACGAGCGCGATGGGCATCAGGGACTGGCGCGTGGCGAGCCAGAGGTAGCACACGGCGACGACGACGGCGTGGTGGTAGACGTGGAGCAGCGTGAGCGGGCGGCGGGCCAGCAGGATGAGCAGCGTGTCGCCGAGCTCGTACACCTTGGAGAGGTAGAAGACGTGCGCCCAGAAGAAGACGGGGCCCGACGCTTCCGTGGCGCCCCGCGGCGGGAAGCAGAAGGGCCACGCCCACCGCGGCGCCGCGGCGGCCGTGGAGAGCGCGCACCCGGCGGCCATGGCGGCGGAGAGCGCCAGCAGGACCGCGTTGTGGGCGGCGGAAGCCGCCCGGAGCGCCCGCGGAGGCAGCGGCGGGAGGCGGGGCAGGACGAGGTGGCGGAGGACGAGCACCGCGGCGAGGTAGCCGCAGATGACCGCGGCCGCGAAGGACGTCGTCGCGCCGACCGTGCGGCCTGGCTGCCAGCGGAACGAGACCACGGCCGGGTGCTCCACCAGGAGCCACCGCACCCGGCTCAGCAGCGACGCGGCCGCCATCGGTCCACGCCTCGCCTCGCTCGCACCGGCCGCTGGAACTGATCTGCTCGGCGACCTCGCCTGCTGCCGCAGTAGCTCACTCCCTCGCTGTGTGGCGTTCCACGTGCCACGTCGTGCTGGGCGAGGCCGAGGCGGTTGATCGGGAGGGAAGAGCAACAGCCGCGTTGGGCTTGGGCCGTTGCCATTGCCACTCACAGTGACGGTGGACAGCGGCCGCATCCAGTCCGTACGGCGAATAAATCGTGACCGTCACGTGATAGGCGTGGACGTGGGACATGGCCCAGACTGAACAACAATCGCATTATACTGCAAATTCCGGCCAAGCCTAAGAACACTACGGGCAAATCGCATTATACTGCAAATTCTGACCAAGGCTCCAAGAACACTACGGGCAAGTTTGGGGCGTACTATACGGCTGCTATCTTCTCCATGCTGACTGAGTGGATATGTATAGGTATTGCTGATACTACCACACAGTACGCAAAGTTTATAGGTATTGCTTACTCCTGCCTAATTTCAATTTTCACAGCGTGAGAAAACGCACACCAAATTTTAATCAGTTGAGGTATGCCCAAAAAGAATGTAAGCAACATCACCATAAAATATGTATCGACAGAGCCAACAAGAAAGCCCCGCCGAGAAACAGAAGGGCATGGGCATGATTGAAGCCTTCAAGAGTTGTGTTGTGTAATCTAGCATCCCCTTCCTTCCCCCTGGGCTCTGACAAAGTTTGCACAGTACCTGTCACATCGAATCTTGCGGCACATGTATGGAGTACTAAATGTAGACGAAAGAAAAAACTAATTACACAGTTTAGTTGTAAATCACGAGACAAATCTTTTGAACCTAATTAGTTCATGATTGGACACAAATTGCCAAATAAAACGAAAAGTGCTACAGTAGCCGAACCCAAACTTTTTCACCAACTAAACAACCCCAATATATTTTTTCTCAAATCAATCAATCAGCAGTCGCAGACTTTGAAACAGCATATCCCGAGATCTTTTCAAGTTGAGGTAGCTTTCTGAGTTGCTCCTCCCATTATTTCAGAACATATTCTTCAGCCAAATAATAAGAAAAAATAACCTCATTTACCACACTGAGGAAAAGATCGAGCTTGTCAGATACAATGCCCACAAAACACATGCGCAAGACATCTTTCCGTTCTAGTTCCTGGATCACCATCATGATACAACAAATTTTGATGCATTGAAACGCTAGAAAATTAGCTACGGCTGATCAACAAACTCTATATGTGTTAATGTAAATTCTTAATGATCCAGTGGGATACCTCGATCGAGACTCTAAATATTCCTATAACATCTCCTGTGGGATACCTCGATCGAGCCTCGAAATATTCCTTTAAGCTAGGGCCCAGGAGCATAGTAACAGCACAGGAACAAAAAATTTCATTTCATCAGAGCACAAATGTAAGCACACTCGCCACCGAACTCATCAAGGAAATACAACTACACTGAATTAGCCTCGGCAAATCACGTCCGGCAGAGAAGAGGCAGCCGACAAACTCAGAACTCAGAAGCAGCAGTCGCAGTCGAAGGGGCACAGCGGGGTGCCACCGGCGTCGGCCTTGCCGAACCCAAGCTCATCGGCCGAGTATATGGCGAGCCCGTCCGCAGTCCGCCGACGCGGCCGCTTCTCCTCGAACTCCTCCTCGTCCTCGTCGTAGTCGTCAGCCACACGACCCTTGCCCTTACTCCCCGACGCCTTGTTGCTCTTCTTCTTGCTGCTGCTGCCCCCCTCGGCCCTCTCCTTGGGCTTCTTCCTCCTGTCCCCATGGGCATAAGCCTCCTCCAGCTGCGGCGGCTTCCGCTTCTTTCCCGCCTTCGCGGCGCTGAAGATCTCGTCGATCTCGTCCCTCACCTTCTGCTTCTTCGGCTGCTTGACCGCTGCCGCCTGCTCCGGCTGCTCCTCGGTGGGCTTCGGGGGCTTGGGTTTCTTCTCGGAGGAAGGGGACTTGGGGTTGATAGACGGCTTGGAGGCAGTAGTAGGCTTCTTGTTCTTCTGGGATTTGGTGGCCATCGCTGTGGGAATTTTTGCCGCCGCCGCCGCAGGCGTCGTCGTGGTTGGAGAAGGCGGCGAAAAGGGTTTGCGAACGGAAGGCGCACGATTAGAGGAAACTGGACTGGACGCAAAATAAGTTCGTGGGCCTAGCTAGGAGTGAGAAGACTCCGCATATGCCCAACCGGTTTGGCCCAATTATGCATTCTAGGGCCTGGTAGCATCGCTGGCATTGGCCTGCTTAGCTTGAAACTAAGCTTGTTTGGTAGAGATTCACCAATCCAGATTCACCCAACCTTTTATTTGCCGAACACTTTTAACTCCACCGAATCCACCGTAGATCTGATCCACCAAAAAGGATGGATCTGACCCTAGATTCACCAAATTAGTGGAGCTGCTTAAGAGGTGCTCCACCAAATCTAAGTTTGGAGGAGTTGGGAAAATTATCCACCGTGCCACTGATTAGTGGGAAAAAAACGGTTCCTTTTTTCTTTCCCCCTTCTTCTCCATCGCGACACTCGTGCACGCCCGCCCCTGACCGCTACGCCGCCCGCCTCCGGCCGCCCCTCGCCGGCCACGCGAGCCCCTTGCCGACCGGTCCACCCGCTCGAGGCCAGCCGCCCCCGAACGCCGCGCTGCCCTCCCCGGCCACGTGCAAGCCCCGTTCTGGCCCTCACCGAGCTCACCTCAGCCATGACCGCACCCTCGCCGAGCTCGCTTGGCTTTCCCATGCTTGGCCATGGCCGCGCCACCCCCCGCCCCGCACGAGCTCGCCCTGGCCATGGCCGCAATGGCCCCCCACGAGCTCGCCCTGGCCATGGCGCGACGGGCCCCGACGCCAGCTCGGGCCGCCGCGGCCACCAGTCAGCCCCATGCCTGCCATCGGTGCGTGAGGAAGAAGTCGTGGCCGTCCCATGCTCCACCGGCGCGCGAGAAAGAAGAAGTCATGGCCGCAAGCTCCGCCTTCTTCGCCGGCCGTCCCGCGAGCTCCAGACCGCCCCGCGGCAAGCCATGCGCGCCCGCCCTGCTGCAGCCGCCACGTTGGGCCGGCCTCGCGCATGCGCTCGCTTGTCTCCCCTTCGATCTGCACGGTAGGAAGAAGAAAGAGATGGAGACCTGACGTGTGGGGCCCAAGTGGCAGTGAAATAGACAGAATGGTGGAGCTATACCAAATACTTTGGTGAATCTCAGATCCACGATGAAGCTGATCCTATCTAGGTGAATCTAGAATTCAGATTCATTTTTTTTTTTGTAACGGTGGAGTTCTGCCAAACAGGCTCTAAGAAATTGTCACCCAGGCTAGTCTCAGCGTTACCTAAAAGAAATTCTCAGTGAACATGTTAAAATTGTTAATGTTTTATATTTTCAAGAAAACACATATTTTCTATAAATAATGGAAACAACCCGGCTTCATCTGTTCAGACCAAGCAAATACATATAATTGTGATAAAATAAGGATGCTCCATATGATCATGTTTTTATCTCTTGAGAGTTCAGACCAAGCATATACACATAATAGTAATAAAATAAGGGTGTTCCATATGATCACGTTTTTTTACACGACAGTGGCCCTGTTCATCTGACTTATAATCCGTCTTATTCAGCTTGTTTTTTCAGCCGGAACAGTATTTTTCTCTCACAAAAAATCAGCCAACAGTGTTTTTCAGCCGGCTTATAATTCCAGCCGAACGGGCCCGGTAACTATCACACGGAGCCCGATTAGAGAAACCAAAGGCACAGCGTCAGCAACTCTCTATGCCTACACAATATGCGAGCAGCACCCGCGGACATGCCCAAGCCCTCCCTCCAAATGTACATCACAATTTTCAAACAGGCTAGGATGAGAAAACCAAACAGGTAGTATATCAACTCAGACGAAAAAAACAGATATGTTGAATTTTCCATATTATAAATTAAGGCATTATTTGGATGCGCTCAATCCGCATATGCTAGAAGTGGATTGGAGTGAAATTAAACTAAATTTCATTCTATTCCACTCCAACACATGTGGATTGAGATGGATACACTCATACACATGTATCCAAACAAGGCTTAAAGCAGTCCAAATTACTCCCCCAACTCTGATAAACCCATAAACTAAAGTTTAGTCACAACTCACAACTTCTGAGTATCGCTTCTACACATAATCACATATGTACAACTGGTGCAACGGGATTTACATATACAACTGGTGCATGGGATCATCTTACCCATTGCTTTTCTGCAATTACAACACCGTCCATATAAAACGAAAATAAATGAAACGGTTTTTTTATGAATGGCAATCATTACTTCATCATGATAAAACATTAAAACATGTTATTACAACCACATATGTACAACAGACGGGACGAGTTTTGTATTTACATTTTGCAACTTGCTTTTGTATTTACATTTTGCAACTTGCTGATCCCGCATGAGGGCCTTTTGCACTCACAGGGCCTTCATAACAAATCTGGCAGACGCAGCAGCACCCTTTGCTGCCACCTTCAGGACATGACGGCTCTTGTACAACCTGCATCCAATTCAAAAGGTAACAGTGAAAAGAACCATCAAACATGCTTTACGCACATTATTTACATTTGTAGATAATAAAGAAAGTATTTTTTTCACACAGTCACTTAAGCATAATCTTAACATAATTGTAGTACATTAAAGGACAGTTAAGGCAAAGTATGATGATATAACCAATAAAAAGGTCAATATGTTGACCTAATTCCATCACAAATGTTAATGAGTACCAAACTACCAGTAGAAGGTTAGCACTGCAAAAATACTCTAGCATATACCTAAAGAACAACGAGAAATATAGGTTTTGAGCAATGATACAACAAAATCCAAAACAGAGGTAGAGTGGAGTAAACTTTTGAAGCTCAACTGCAAACAGGATGAGAGATTTACCCTGCTAATGTGATTCCCCAAGTGGCCAAGATATAAATAATCTGTCCAGCCTCCCAAAAGGTTGACCATCTCCATCGAGCTTTCATGCTATCTAATGCCTTTGCAACAGCTGCTTACAAGTTAAATCCAACAACATATCAGATTGCACAAGAAGATAGCTCAAACTCATCCACAAATAATAAACTGATGGTGGCAAGTAAAAAAGCAAGTTCAATCTCATACATACCGTCTAACATTCATGTTAAACCACCCAGAGCATCTATAAGGTTAATTTAATGAGAATTTGAAAAAAAAAAAAACTGTACCCAACATATCTTTCACCAGTACAAGTTCATCAAACAGCAATCTGAAAACCAATTTAATCAATCATCACAATTCACATACACAACCTCATCAAAGCAGCAATGGATCCTTAAACTGTGATATCTACTTTAGCAAAGACATTTTCTATAAACCAGTAGCTTTTGCTAGCAATGGTGTGCATCATACACTAGGTGTACACTCTCAAGTACCATAAGGATTGACATCTTTTGCAATGACATATATATGGCTATATCTCATATGTCCTCAAGTAATCAAGAAACTAGATAAATCCCTAAAACAAAAGGGTCTGATCATCATCCATGCATGGTAATAGTAAGATACTCCACAACAAAAGAAGTGATATTTAGCACAAATTTAGTTAAATCCCTAAAAATTTGTGTGAACACAGTCAAATTTAATTCATTCTTCAAGAACTTTTGTTAATAAAGCAAGCCACAACAAAAGAAGTGATATTTAGCACAAATTTTTGAATAAGACGAGTGGTCAAACTTGGGGTCAAAAGAGTCAAATGAACTATAATTGGAACGGATTTAGTATATAGTAGCAAAGTTGAGAATTGTGGGTAACTATTCAGAAATGATGAACCCCAGAAACCCGGACAGCTATTTAGTGGTGCAATGTTTGAGTGCAGCATGGTCACATGGAGGATAGACGTACCCTTTTGGAGCTGCACTGGCGATAACGACTGAAGGAAATGTATTGAGAAACAGTTAGACATCATAGAAGTGCTGAAGAGAATGCTCATCAACCATTGGTAGCATCTAAACAAACTCTCAAAGAAGGAAGTACCTTGGACTTTGGATCTTCAAGAATGCACCTAGCAACAAAGGTGGCAATACCATCGACTATGTCGTCTTCATTGATTATGACATAATTTTCATCATCAATCCCACTAATTTCCTCCAAATTAGCCCCAGCAGTATCACAAGCAACCAAGACCCAAGATCCTTTCTTCCCGTTACCCATTTTGTCTGGAATGTCTGCAACTTCCACCTCTAGTTCCATTCAAGCAGAAATTGGAAATGAGTTAGTTTCCTCGCACTTTGCAGAATGTATTAGAAGAACCAACAGTGACCATAAAACATAGCCTAGAAACAAACTTCACAATGCTTAGCGAGGAATGAACCTGTCATGTTGCCAGAAGATAGTTCATTATGTTCACGTGCTGACTCATCCTGTAATTTCTCGAGATGAGCAAGGAAGCTAGCATTGTTGACCGCCGCCATCAGTCGGTTGTACAGCTAAATTGTAAAATCACATCCATGAGCAACAAAATCAACCCAATATATAAGAAACATGTAGCTATAAAGTGGACAGGGCATGAGAATGCACAAAACGAATTTTGATTATATTATGTTTGTTCTTATCTGCAATAGTTGATATATTAGAAAGTGCCACACAATAAGGTTAATCTATCATGATGAATTGGTGATTGTAACCCTCCGAGGCTCTGATATCACATCTACGTTTCGAGATACACTAGGAATTAATTTGGGGCAAGGATAAGGCCCACACCCTTTGGGATATGATTTAGTTCTAGCGGATCAAATTATCGACATACATTCCTTTTTAACTATAAATAACTGTATAAGCTAGTGCCAGCTTCCATAGGGGGGAAAAACTAACAGTCACACCAACATAAAAGTATGCTTACATCAGGAGGGCACTCCTTGGAGACGCAGGGCGCACCGTGGAGCTCGCGCAGGAGCGCCAGGTCATCTGCGAGTCGGGCGCGGAGCATGGCGTTCTCCTCCCGCAGCCGCGCGGCCTCCTCGCTGGCGCCCCCGCCGCCATCAGCCCCCGCGGGCAGCGCAGTCGGGTCCCCGTCGTGGTCTGCAGGGTGGCCGGGGCGGTGGTGGTAGGCGTAGCGCGCGACCTCAGCGATCTCGACGAGGGTGTGCGCAACCTCCAGCGGGATCTTGTGCGCCGCTGATGCCAGCGTCATCGTCGGCTTGACCGATCGGTTGGCCAGCAAAATCGCTTGATCTCGCCGGCCGGTATGCCTCAGGGAAGTGGAATCGAGAGGTGGAGGGAGGCGGCGAGATGAACCCTAGGGCCACGCAACCTTGCCGGGGAGGCGTGGACGATGAGTTTGATGGAAAGCAGAGGATTATGTTGGCCGAAAGAACAGAAATTGGGCATTCAGTCACGTCCAGGTGGGCCCCACGTACCGTCTCTAATCAGACACCGGATTTTGACCTCGTCTTTCATCCGTAACCCAGATGTTACGTCCAAAGTATATTTTAAAGTCTTTATGTTAACTTGCAAATGTTATAATCAGGGAACTATATACTTTACTTGCAGATTGTAACAACACGCAAGCTTATAATCCACGATCCACATGCTAAAACAAAAATGCAAGGCATAGCCATGATCTTCATGTATACAAAATATGCAAGGCATATCCATGACTTTCATTGAATAATGTCAATTAGCGTGTCCCCTATAACTGGCATTCAGCAATATTTTCCCTTCACATAAGTGAGACCTTGTTTGCAAATATTCTTTTTTTTTCCACAGGATGCAGGCGTGAAAATACTCCTTGAAATCCACGCTGGATCCTGAAGCAACCATGCAGCATCTAGAAATCTATATATTCATCTCAATCCACGTGTATTATCGGAGTGGATCACGATGAAAATTAGCCGCTCGCATTGTTTTCAGGTCGGCTGGTCGAACCTGGTCGCCCTGGGGTCGACCGGACGATTAATCGCGATTAGTCGCCGACCAGGTCGATTAATCGAACCCTGGTCGACCTGGTCGTCCACCTTATCAGGACATATATACTTATATATATAGACCTATATATACTATATAGTATACACAATAAAGCAAGCATCAAGACTGCGTTAGTGTTTAGCTAGTGACTTACTTGTGGGAGTTGTTTTCTTCTCTTTTCTACACTGTCCAGAGGTCCAAATTCCTGTCCCAAACTCCATTGCTTCGCTGAATTGTTGCTGCAAGCCTACAGGACCAAAGAAGGCCATAATTAGCAAGTAGCAACACTAATGCAGTCTTGATCTTGACACACCTTAACAGCAGCACTGCTGCACTAGCAAATAGCTACAAATTAGCAGACCATAGCAGCCATACAGCCAGTTGCCAGCATATTACAAAACCAAGTTCAAGTTCAGTACAGAATAGATAAGCTAAAGTGTTCAAGTGTTCAACAGTAAACACAAAGTAGGAAAACTAGCCAATAGCCATCTAATGGTTCTAATCAAGCAACAAATCATTATTCAAATAGAATTCTTCATCTCCATCTCCATCTCCATCTCCAATAGCCATCTAATGGTTCTAATCAAGCAACAAATCAATACAAAGTAGGCCCAACAAGAAGTTCCCAAACTGGTCGTCCATGGTCTGGTTGAACGATTAATCGCGATTAATCGACGATTAATCGGACGACCAGGTTTCTGGTCGAACTGGTCGAGTCGAGGAACCTTATCGAGTCCCTGGGGCGACCAGGACGATTAATCGTGATTAATCGGACGACCTGAAAACAATGGCCGCTCGAACACACAGATAAATATTCATATGTACTTGCATACATGACAATTAGCCTCATGTGTATTTGCATGCATGACAATTAGCCTTTAATTAAGACCAATACAACTGGCATCCACGATCTTAACCAACAGACGGAGCAAGGGCGCCGAAAACAGCTTGTTACCGTGAATTTGCATTGAATTTCATATTACACGATCAATATGGGATTACAAGTTACAACAGAACAAGCAACGAGCTATGGGGGTCGCACACGGGCGCGAGCGGCACACCCCCAGAACAAGCAATTCAATCCGCTGGTAGGATATACTACTCAATGCAGCAAGTCAGCGTTGCCACCCAGATACACAGCCGCAGTCTCCATTTGCTTTACATTATTTGTACATTATATGCCTGATATGACAGGGTTACAAACAAAATTAGAAGATGGCACTAATCGGTCCCCTACTTGGCGCTATGCCGTCAATCATTTACACTAAGCTCATACGCTTCTTTGGTACCGAGATTTCAGCGAGGTAGATCCTCTCCCGTCGGGAAGCACTTTCGGAGCAGACAAATCGGAGTCTGCACTGCTTGGCCAGACTAGAGGGATCAGCTGCTGCTGGTAGGTGTTTGTATTGTCACACACGCCGAGCTTGACGACGAATGTTGCAGTGCAACCTCTTCCGGTTCCTTCGCTGTCGATCCAGATGTGCCCTCCCATGAGACTAACAAACCTGCAACAGAATTTTGCAGAGATGCTGATTAGTTAGTGAGAATTGATGACCGAGTTATCACTAATGAGTCCCATACTGGCAATGCATAAAATAAATAAATAATTGTGTTGCATAGGAGCAAGTCGAGTCACCAATAACAACACCTGAACACCATTTTCAGAAGGAACTACAAGAAAGGAGCTGTAAGATCGAACTACCTCTTGCAGATGGCAAGGCCAAGACCACTACCATTGAACCCTCGGTTTCCTCCGCTTTGAGGATGAGCAAACTTTGTAAATACATGAGGTAGATCCTGAGGGCCAATTCCACAGCCTGTATCTTTTACCTGCAAAAGAGTGAAGTAACAGAGAATGTAAACCAACGCAACAGATAAATAATTGCTAAGCATAGAAGTAAAACTCTGCTTTATATGTCCATGTCATGTTCATAATCTGCAAATATAAAACCCTTTTCCAGTTGTAAGCATGAAATCCAAGACCAATAGTATCAACAAAAATAGAATTTATATAGGCATCTGTGCCTTGTGATATAGTTTGGGCAAATGTTGTGATACCTAGATTTGGCTGACCTAGGATTTTTTCAACACACGAAAGCTTTGTGTGTTAGCATTATAGAAGGCCCAGGGCTGGTCTAGAGTTCATGGAAGATTTGGTATATAACACTTCTAATTCTAGACTATTTTTTATTTTGCTAAGGCGGCCTTAGGTCCTATACTCCTATGTCAGTCCTGAGACTAATTCAATCCAAGCAACTCAAATAAAGCAACAAATGACTACAGTCAATTAATGTCGTAATGGTGTAAAGAAGTAATCAGATTCCAAAATCATCAGGCCCAACCAGTAGAAATTCTACACCATGAGTATAAGAACAAAGAAAAAGATTTTTAAAAACACCCCCCACCAACAGCTACAGTATTATCGGTACCCATCAGGGTACTAATAGTCAGCTACAGCTGAACAGGTAAAGGGCAGACCCAGTGCCAGAGGCTCCCACACGAGTGGGGTCAGGGGAAAGGAATAACCGAAGCAAAGTCTTACCCCCGCAGAAATTCTGCAGAGAGACGGCTTCGAACCCAGGACCTGGTCGCCCTGTTCGTTTGGACTTATCAGCAGAATCAGCAGCCATCCAGCAGTGTTTTTCTCTCACAACAAACCAGCGAACAGTGCTTTCAGCACAATAAACCAGCGAAACGAACAGGCCGGGTTTAACGATGCTTTCAGCACAATAAACCAACTGCACCAGGCCTGCCCTTCAAGCAACTACAGCTGAACAGGTACCGCCTATTTTTGTAAACTGGTAGGAAGAATTGGATGATCGTACATGGACCTACATAGAGCTGACACCCACATAGTTTATGGACAAATGGACTATCAAGCAACTTAAGAGTCTAGCCAAGTTTAACGATGCATATGCAATCAATGACCAAGACAAATGGTTAAAAAGAACGGGTAACAATTCATACAAGAAAATGCACATATTAATCAGGATTTTCAGAAAAAGAAAAACTGTCTTTTACTACTGAATAGCATTAAAGACTTCATTGTGAGGCTAATATAGTGGATCCAAAACCAGAGTGCATGAGAAATCCAGTTACACATAAGGAGACAAGACAACAGAATATAAATGTTGTACAATGAAATAGTTGAGAATTTTGATAGGTTGCAATTAGGGTTCATGAAACTGTTACTTGGGACAACCAAATGAATGGCTCCAGTTTTATTTTTAAATTTTGGAGCTCTGCACAGCGCATACAAGTCACTTTTTAATTTTTATTATTACTACTACTACTACTACTATTATTATTATTATTATTATTATTATTATTATTATTATTATTATTATTATTATTATTATTATTATTAAAGAGAGAACAATGCATACAAATAGATTAATTAAACAAGCCTTTCTAGAATAGTACCTGAACTTTCAAATAGAAATGGTCATCACTTGCAGTTGGATGAAATTCTGGGGTTCTGAACTCTCTCAAAGAGTCAGCCTTCACAATGGAAGCTACAAGCGTGATGTGTCCCTCCTTGGTAAACTTTACAGCGTTGCCAGAGATGTTCAGAATAGTTTGCATGAGTCTCTTTTCATCACCAATAGCACATAACGGCAAATCTGGTGCCAACATAACCGATACAGATAGCCTCTTGATAGATGCAATTGGTTTAATGAAACTCATCACCTGTAATACCACATAGAAATTTTAGTTAACAGCGCCGTGTATCTTGATGTTTGATACTCCATCTGTTACCAATTATAGGTCACTTTCTTTACCTAAATCAAATTTCTCTAACTTGACCAAACTTATAGAAAAATACACCAACAATAACATCAATTAGTTTCATTAATCCTCCTTAAAATATGTCTTATTATAGCATTTATTTGAATTTGTAGAAGTTGACATATTTTTTCTAAAAACTTGGTCAAAGTTAGACAAGTTTGACTTAGAGCAAAGCTAAAGTAACCTATAACCTGGAATGGAAAGAGTATTAGAAAACTGATGGTGCATACTTCTTTGAAAACAGCATGAAGATTGAATGCTTTAATCTCCAATTCAAGGCTTCCATCCTCGAGTTTGGAAAGATCCAGCACATCATTGATGAGTGTTGCTAACAGATTGCTGCTTTTCAGTACTGTTTCCACCATTAGACGCTGCTCAGGAGTAAGCTCAGTTTCCAAAAGCAAGGAGGAAAGGGCTATTATTGCATTCATGGGTGTTCTCATTTCATGATTCATAACAGCTAGGAAATCATTGCGAGCACGGATAGCCATCTCAGCCTCTCTTCGAGCTAAATCCAAGGCAACATTCTGCTCCATTAGTAAATCACGTGCTCTCATGGACTCTTCAAGAATAGCCGCATGAGATAGTGCAACTGCTACCTGATGAAGAAACAAAAAAAAAAGAACATAAACAATAGATCTGCTAGCAATACCAATTTAAATTTTAACTTTCAGAAAGGTATAGATATTGATAAACAAGCAACAGCATGTCTCTTTTGCAACTGGGTAGTTGGGTCCAGAATCCTATGCTTTCTAAGAACTTATGTATTGATTTGAAGGTATTCTTGTCATCATCACATTGCACCTGTGAATATAATTTCCTGTTCAATTAACGGATGCCTTAATTGACTGATCATGATCACCGAGCAGTATCATATGAATATGAAAGATGTAAACACGTTTTTCCTCTCCTACAAGCATATACTCCCTTCATCTGGAAAAAATGTAATTCTAGCATAGTACCGAGTCAAAACGTCTTGAGTTTGACCAAATTTATTTAAGAAAAATAACAATATTTACACTATCAAATAAGTATTGTAAGATTCATCATGGAATATATTTTCAAAATACACCTATCTGATGTCATACATATTGATAATCTTATTTATAAACTTAATCGAAGTATAGATAGTTTGAATAGAGACAGAAGTAAATTTATATCCTTTTCAGAATGCAGGCAGTATGTTATAGTAACCATACCAAGAGATAGAGCACGAACCTGATCAGCAACGACCTCAACCAGCTCCAATTCATGCACATGCCAGTTCCTTGCACTATCAGATGGAAGCATCAAAACCATGATAGCAAAGCTTTTCGCTGAAAGCTCAGGCCAATCATTTATTTGGAAGTTTGAAAGGTGTAGAAGAGGTACACGGACTGCAGCCACTTCTGGCGGAACATATCGCCCTGCAAGAGGTCGAATCCGCGCCAAAGGAGATGTGTGGGGTATTATAATTGCCCGGTTGCTACTGAACACTTGATTGACGACAGGAAGATTAATTGGCACCGATCCGACAGTAATCTGGTGGCGCAAAGTATGAGAAAGCTGAAGGCTTGAACCACTTCGAGATGGCATCCACAATGCACATTCTTCCAGACCCAAGGTCCTTCCTAGCTCAACAAGAGTAGTCTTCAAAATAGTATGCCTATCAAGGGTACTTCTGATTTCATGTGTAAGCATCCTGACATGTCTACCGGTCTCCTCCTGCGTCCTTATCAGTCCCATCTCTCTATCAAGCTCTTCAGCTTTATTCTTGAGGAACAGCTCCCTAGTTTTCACGCTCAACAAGTCAGGGATGATATGAACAAGCATCAAAGCAGTTGCACAGGACACAACTGCTGTAGAAACCTTTGCTATGGTCATGACCATCGCAACGGTCTTTGAATGTGTGGTGAAAGTCCACAGGTTTATCAGATGGGTCGCCCCGCAAAGAACTATAAACGCGCCAAACTGGATCAAGACCCATCTGTACGGGAAGAAGGACGACTTCTTCACAAAATAGATGAGCTCCAATGGGATCGAGAAGTACGCGAGGGCTATGAAGAAGTCTGAGATGTACTGATACTTGACGAGAAGATCATCAGTAGGCCATAGTGGCTCGATGCAATCACATCCGTCCATCCAGCAAGCTCAGTTATTGCATCAGTCCTCACAACATTTCCTGCAGAAGAAGAAACATATTGATAAATTGTTTTTGCCACACCATCTCCGGGATCTCAAGTAGCAGAAAATGCATAGCAATTTGCATTTGATAGTAAGCCCATAAACGCGGCACACATACTAGCAGAGCACGCAAATCGCACAAGATGTGCCATTCACCACTTCGATTCCCATTTCCAATTCCAAACGGCCCTCCGCCAAGGGCGGACCCAGTAAAGGACATAACTTTTTTCCACGAAAATCGGAGTTAGTAGGCATAATACATGTATATACCTGTAATTGGATCAGATCCGAATACAAATAGCCCAATAGCTTAAGTTAGGGTTTGGGTGCTCGGTTTCTAACAGCACGAAAGGAGGAGAAGGTGGCGGCATACCTGGTGGCTGCTCGTCGCCGGCGAGTAGTCCGACGAAGACCTGGGGGCGGCGGGGGCGGCGGCGGCGGTCGCCCGATCGTCGCCACGAGGAAGAGAAAAAGGCACGCGGGGTGAACGGGGGAAGAAAAAGGCAGGGTGAAGGCAGGCAGTTCGGGCTGGTCAGGTGGGGCCGGTTTAGGGGGTGTTTGGTCGGCAGAGTTAAAGTTTAACAAACACTGTAGTACTTTCGTCTTACTTGACAAAAAATTTTTAATCTTAGACTAATTAGGCTTAATAGATTCGTCTCGTAAATTACTCCTGATCTATGCCGACATGCATGCAATTAGTCTATATTTAGTACTCCATGCATTTGAGAGAACATTGATGTGATGGGAGTTAAACTTTAACGTACTCAAACCAAACGGGGCCTTAGATCCAAGATTTCTGCAAAATGATATTGTAGCACTTTTCGTTGTTATTTGGCAAATATTGTCCAATCATGGTCTAATTAGGCTTAAAAGATTCGTCTCGTCCATTTTCGTCTAAACTGTGTAATTAGTTTTATTTTTTATCTATATTTAATGTTTTATGCATGTGTCCAAATATTCGAGGTGACGGGGTATCTGAAATTTTTTACAAAATTTTCTGGGAACTAAACAAGGCGTGGTCTTGCTTTGGTTCTCTTCTGATCCACCCAGCGTTAGACCCTCGCGTTCAGAACACTTGCTTCTGTCTTGATCTGAACGCTATCTTCTGCAGTGTAGTAGTTAAGCACTGTCCACTGTGCTACAGTGACTTATACTGTATCTATAAGATCATGCGGCTACAACCTCAGCATGAAAAATCACATCCGATCAGGCTGTAATTAACAGGGGCGAAGGTAAAAGATGACCAGGGTTGTCTCCACATGCGTCGAGATGGATTGGCACCTGAATACACGTAAATTGATGTGAATACATAGGCATTCAAAGAATATCTTAATTAGATCATTAGCTACCATGAACAGTTATTTTTTCCCGGAAAATAAGGAACTTCATTGAGGTCAGTTGACCCCAACAAACAAGCACCCTGTTCGTTTGAACTACTTTTCATTTAACGAACAGTGTTTTTCTCTCATAACAAATTAGCATAATGTCACACCCGGTTTTCTAAAGAACAAAACCAGACTAATCATATGTGTGCCCAGGAAGTCCACACATATGCCAGAATGAAAAAGTATCAGAAACAATGTTATTATATAACGTATACATAGCTATATTAACACTTACATCAGAATATCGCGGAACGGTGACTAAACTTCGGGCTCTATTCTTCTCAGGGACGGCTGACTGGGGGTAACATATGCCTAGCACTTCTACTAGTCTTCTGGAAACTCCACTACACCTTTGTCCTTTTTCCGAGTAGCATCTTTTTACACACTGGAGTGTGGGAAAATAGCAAGAATGAGTTCATGTCGAACTCAACAAGTATAACACAGGGTTCATGAGGCTCAAAAAGGCTAGACACTGTTTGACTGCGTTTAGCTTTTAATCATCATATAATTAGCAATTGAGTAGCATCAAGGTAATCCAAATCCCATTAATGAATCAATGATCAATTGTAATAAGGATAATGAATAGCATTAACATGAGCATAATAATAATCAACAATAATTAAGCATGATATAACAATGGTGATCAACTATTCTGTAAGAATCCCCAAGGTCGCTCGTATCCGTGAGCACGGCTAGTATACCAGTTTTTAACTCTGCGCAGAGGTGTACACTTTCACTGTGAGTCATGATTTCCAAATGCATGGGTTTGCAAGGCCCAAAACATCAGAGACCATATAAAGCCATTCAAAAGTTCGTCTAACAAGTTAGGGCCATTAGATTCACTCGGCAGGCAGATGTAGAACCCCCCTTCCCTGTGGCACAACAACCGCAGCCTATACACACTAGGTCAGGGGCTCGCACTACACCCAACGTGGCAAGCCATTCTTACGCCATTTAAGGTAACCTCTAACAAGCTAGAAAATGTCTCTTGAACAACTAGAGCCAGAGCCATATAGCCCTCACAGCTGTACTGTATGTCCCGGTTATCACTTACAGGTAAGTCCTTACGGAGAGTAACTAGAGCATCAAAATAACCCACATGCTCTAGCCCCCTTTCAACAGAAATAACATCATCTTAATTGGTTAATTGCATAATCCATTAGTCAAATTACAAGATCATTGTTCATAATTAAGCGCTAGCAGTAGCTACCCAAATGCATAACCCATAGGTGACAAGGAAACAAGATATCAATAGCTAAGTTATAATCTCTATGGTTGTCAAGGAGGACACATGCATATGTATGATAATTTCAGTGAATAGGTAACAAGGATGGTCTCATGTTATACTTGCCTTGATCAAAGCTTTCCTGATGATACTGCTGGTCTGGCTCAAAATAATACTCTTGATCGTCAAGAAACTGCTCACCGTCTATACTCGATCATCAAGCACCAACACACAATCATCCGAGCAAACATACACGAAGCAAACAAAGAGATACAATTAGAACAGTACACCAACAGTAACAAAACAGTAATAAAAGTTTATAAAACTCTTCTACACGTTTCTACGATCACACATACGCAAAGATCACCAAATTCGGAGTTAAAACGTGAAAGTTATGAATTTTCTAAGATTTCCTATATATAAATAATTACTTTAATATAAACTCGAAAATAAAATTTTCCAAACCTACTGTACAGCTACGCTAACATATAGAGCTCGCAAATACGAACCTAACGCAACTTGAACGGGTCAAATCGGAGTCAAAACGGAGAAAATATGGCCTAATCAAGATTGTATGTATCCTTTAATCAAATTAAATTGTAACGGTATATGATGTGGGTTCAGCTAGAAAAACTATAATTTAAAATCATATTAATGATAGCAATTAAATCATATAAATATTTATATGTATAAAATATCAGAGTTTAACACCTATTTTGCTTTTAATTAGAAACTAGTTGCATGTATATTGATCAAATTAATATTTAACTTAATAAAGTCATAAATATTTGATATGAAGAACGTTTGCACTATCTTGCCTAGCACGTCGCTACGAAGCTAACGCTATGAGAACGACTTGGAACGGAGACAATATGGATATACGCGAACGTGAGAGCGGACAGCTGAGAGCAAGAGGATCAGACGGAAAAGCTCACCGGCGATTGTCGATGGCAGAAATTAACAACGCTCGATGGCGACGAAATTGGCATCGACTGATCTTGGAGAAAGTGGGCAGCACACAGGTCACACCTCCCACGGCAACAACGGCTTTGCAAAGTACTGATCATGCAGCATCGTGGAGATGCTCCGATGGTGGCTTCAGCTTCCACGGCCATAAAAGCGCATCGGCGGCCAGCGAAAACATGCACGTCGTCACCGTAACGACGGAACACGGGAAACTTGGTGGCAAAACATGTGCATAGCATGCCTGGCGTGGCTTCGTTCATCCATGGCCGACTGCTGCTTGATGTGCAGAAGACATGCATCGATTCAGATATGATGAAAATAAGATAATGACAGTGATGAGCATATATAACTACATAGACTCAATGGCAGTGAGCAGGTCTACGACGACGTATATGAAAGATGCAATTTATTGATTGAGCAATAAATAGGGAACGATGATTTTATGATGCATGACTGACATACACATGACATCAGCATAAGATTTAATCAATAGAATAATGGGACGAGGGGCTAATTTGGCCGCTGACCTTCAGTTAATCATGGTGCACGATTGCATGCTACACGAGATAGCTCGGTTTGCAGGTAAGCGAGTCATGGCTTGTGGCCGCCGGCAGCGTCAGACATAGAAGACATTGATGGAGAGCGGAGTCGGAATTGGAGAAAATGACGGCGACCTTGGGAGGCGCCGCAAAACTGAAAACCCGGCGGCGGCAACAGCATCCAAGTGTAAAAGGCTGAGCGAGTTGGAGTCGAAAACATGGACAGCCTTGTGGAGTGTGGACAGAACAGATCGAGACGTGATGCGAGATCTGTGAAACTACAGCAGCTGCACATACAGGAGCTTGGGGTCACATATGCCATACAAACAAGATAGAGATAGAGAAGGTTCGTGCATGGCTGAACCAATGGACATGGAGGTTCGAGATGCATCTTACCAGAGAAGATGACCAGAAATTTCCAAAGATCGACGGCGGCTTCTTGGACAACACGAGACGGGCGACGATCTGACGAAGTTCGTAGTGGTGGCGACACTTGACTTCGCGACGACGGTGATGGTTTCCTTGAAGCAAGTTCGGCAACGATTCGTGAACGGCGAAGAGATCAGACGATGTGCACGTAGACTGCGGCGGAACGATGGCGATCTTAACCTCCTGTTGTCCTTGGCGTATGTCCGTGTGGCATACAAAATTAATACGGTTTTTTTTTTCTGTGCTACCCGCGTTGGCCTAGCTTTGCTATATATATGTATATATATAGACAATAGATAATAATGGTTATATGGCAAAGGCAACTGTCGTGAAGGAGATTGCTATTTATGGATGGGCATGGCGTGATGAATACGGAGTGGATTGGAAAGGAAAACAAAAATTGATAGGTTACGAGAGCCGGTGCTGCCTAGCATCATCAAGATTCAAGTACGTGGCCTGACTACTTTGATCCGTACAAGCCATTCTGTCAGCAAAGCACAATTGGCCAGCCACCAAAATAAAAGAACGCTACAACATGGAATTGTACAGACCACTATCCTCCATTAGTTAAGGAACCAAAAGGTATTTGGTTTAAGATAGATAAAATTTAGGATTAATTTCTTTTGGAATTAGTTAAGTTCAGCATTAAAAGTCCAGGATTGCTATTTAAGCCGCGAACAATACTCCGAAAGCTCCAAAATTCAGGGAAAATTCTCTGAGATATTTTAGAATGAGACGAACCCAAATAAAGTAGTTGGAGCTCATGAAAAGATTGATGAAGAGATCAAGGAAAAAGATTAAGCTCACGGAAACTAAAATTTTAAATCCAGAAAATACCAAAAAGTTTTCCGATGAGAAGTAAACGTCGTCCTATGATATTTTGAAAATAATAGCACTCACCAACACCCAAGATAAGCATCAAACAAACACCACATTATCAAATTAATATGAAGAAGTTTAAAACCACAATTTTCTATATTTAAATTAGCAACAACTTAACTTATCTAATAAATTTATTCAAATATTGAAATCATTTATTTTATTTAGTGTTTTCTAAGCACAACCCAAAATTGAAAATTTTGGGGTGTGACAATTCTACCCCACTTAACAGGAATCTCGTCCCGAGATTTGGAGAGACTAGGGAGAAAGATAAAGTTGATCTGCAAAACTTCACGCTTCTCTGAGCAACTCTTATCCAATGATGATGCCACAAGCTCAAAACCAACATTGTAAATGTATCCTTTAGACCCTTACAATCCTTGTAGATGGTTCTAACAGATTACCACTCTGAGAAAAGATACTGACGCTTGATAGTGACTTTGCAACCATGTAGCTAGCTGATGCTTCCAGGTGACGAAATAGAACATATAAACCTCCATCTTGTATCGTCTTTTAGTTCGACAAACCCTCTTAAGAAGAGATCAACTAGAGTACACCAAAGGATAGCTTGCATTTGTTTCTGAGTGATAACTACTATCGTGTTCTTCTATCATGTCAAAGAGACTCATGAGCATATGCAAGAACAAGTAACCTGCACTTCCTCGCGAGCAGAAAAAAATAGCAGTGCAGAAATACAGTTATATCTCGAGTTCTACGAATCCAATGATATTGTAGCTTATACCGTTGGAAAGCTTATCAAATTTACTACAACTTCCTTATAGAATTCTTCTCCAGATTCTGCAGTTAAGGTAGTCGAAAACTGTGCACAACAGAAACTATTCCAGATTGCTGACAGCACAGATGCGTCGCCTTGTGATTTTTATAAATCCCAAACCATAATAGATATCAGGGTGGTTCTTACGGTCAGAGAAAGATATTAAAGTCTACTATTGTCCAGAATTTATCCATGATTTTTGGGCATCCAAAAATATAGGTATAAACTAAGAAAGACAGACTGTTCTAAAAAAAACAGGATAAGGCAGAAACGAGTTTAAGAGAGACTAGAGAGATAGATAACACTAATCTTCAAGTCTTCACACTTCTTTGATTTATGTTGATGAGATATAAGACATGAATCGAGGATAGCCAAAAGATGACAAGAAAGATAAGGTTTGATCTTTAGTTCTTCATGCCTCCTCATGCCTCGTCGCTTGAGATATTCAGGACTTGCTGTGGCAGATGCTACCCCACTTAACAAAGATCTTGTTTCACCTGACGATGTCATTGAAGGCAACACTTTCTCTAAAGCTTGCTGCTAATGATAAGTCCTTCATGTGTTGATCATCCATTAAGATGAGATTAATAAGGTAGCATAACAACCAAGGGTAGACAGGAACAGTGTAAGAGAAAATGGCATGAATTAGGATCGATTGAAAGATAAGTAAGATACAAGATGTCACTACCCCACTTAACATAGATCGAGCTACTTCTCAAGACTTATACCTTTCGGGCCTACCTTTGAAACACGAGAACAAGAACAACACACAAGCAACACATCAAGCAAAACAAGCACACATCACATCATCGGTACTACACGTGCTTCTTCAATAATGGTGGTCATCCTATTGGCACATTGGAGATGATGAAAGGCCATCGAACTTTTGAACAAGGTAAGATCAGAAAACTTTTAGTAAAAATAACATAAAACAAAATCCAAGGGAGTAAGAAATGATAACTCAAAGGAAGCTATCAAGGAGAGGATACAACAGGACAAGGAAGAGGAAATAGTCAAAATCAATGAGTCAAGGGATGACAAAATAGTTTTATAGTAAAATGAGTTTTAGAATACGTCCAGTGCTACTTGGCATACGTCCTACAGTCAACACCGCTCTGATAGCATAATGTCACACCCGGTTTTCTAAAGAACAAAACCAGACTAATCATATGTGTGCCCAGAAAGTCCACACATATGCCAGAATGAAAAAGTATCAGAAACAATGTTATTATATAACGTATACATAGCTATATTAACACTTACATCAGAGTATCGCGGAACGGTGACTAAACTTCGGGCTCCATTCTTCTCAGGGACGGCTGACTGGGGGTAACATATGCCTAGCACTTCTACTAGTCTTCTAGAAACTCCACTACACCTTTGTCCTTTTTTCGAGTAGCATCTTTTTACACACTGGAGTGTGGGGAAATAGCAAGAATGAGTTCATGTCGAACTCAACAAGTATAACACAGGGTTCATGAGGCTCAAAAAGGCTAGACACTGTTTGACTGCGTTTAGCTTTTAATCATCATATAATTAGCAATTGAGTAGCATCAAGGTAATCCAAATCCCATTAATGAATCAATGATCAATTGTAATAAGGATAATGAATAGCATTAACATGAGCATAATAATAATCAACAATAATTAAGCATGATATAACAATGGTGATCAACTATTCTGTAAGAATCCCCAAGGTCGCTCGTATCCGTGAGCACGGCTAGTATACCAGTTTTTAACTCTGCGCAGAGGTGTACACTTTCACTGTGAGTCATGATTTCCAAATGCATGGGTTTGCAAGGCCCAAAACATCAGAGACCATATAAAGCCATTCAAAAGTTCGTCTAACAAGTTAGGGCCATTAGATTCACTCGGCAGGCAGATGTAGAACCTCTCTTCCCTGTAGCACAACAACCGCAGCCTATACACACTAGGCCAGGGGCTCGCACTACACCCAACGTGGCAAGCCATTCTTACGCCATTTAAGGTAACCTCTAACAAGCTAGAAAAGGTCTCTTGAACAACTAGAGCCAGAGCCATATAGCCCTCACAGCTGTACTGTATGTCCCGGTTATCACTTACAGGTAAGTCCTTACGGAGAGTAACTAGAGCATCAAAATAACCCACATGCTCTAGCCCCCTTTCAACAGAAATAACATCATCTTAATTGGTTGATTGCATAATCTATTAATCAAATTACAAGATCATTGTTCATAATTAAGCGCTAGCAGTAGCTACCCAAATACATAACCCATAGGTGACAAGGAAACAAGATATCAATAGCTAAGTTATAATCTCTATGGTTGTCAAGGAGGACACATGCATATGTATGATAATTTCAGTGAATAGGTAACAAGGATGGTCCCATGTTATACTTACCTTGATCAAAGCTTTCCTGATGATACTGCTGGTCTGGCTCAAAATAATACTCTTGATCGTCAAGAAACTGCTCACCGTCTATACTCGATCATCAAGCACCAACACACAATCATCCGAGCAAACATACACGAAGCAAACAAAGAGATACAATTAGAACAGTACACCAACAGTAACAAAACAGTAATAAAAGTTTATAAAACTCTTCTACACGTTTCTACGATCACACATACGCAAAGATCACCAAATTCGGAGTTAAAACGTGAAAGTTATGAATTTTCTAAGATTTCCTATATATAAATAATTACTTTAATATAAACTCGAAAATAAAATTTTCCAAACCTACTGTACAGCTACACTAACATATAGAGCTCGCAAATACGAACCTAACGCAACTTGAACGGGTCAAATCGGAGTCAAAACGGAGAAAATATGGCCTAATCAAGATTGTATGTATCCTTTAATCAAATTAAACTGTAACGGTATATGATGTGGGTTCAGCTAGAAAAACTATAATTTAAAATCACATTAATGATAGCAATTAAATCATATAAATATTTATATGTATAAAATATCAGAGTTTAACACCTATTTTGCTTTTAATTAGAAACTAGTTGCATGTATATTGATCAAATTAATATTTAACTTAATAAAGTCATAAATATTTGATATGAAGAACGTTTGTACTATCTTGCCTAGCACGTCGCTACGAAGCTAAAGCTATGAGAACGACTTGGAACGGAGACAATATGGATATACGCGAACGTGAGAGCGGACAGCTGAGAGCAAGAGGATCAGACGGAAAAGCTCACCGGCGATTGTCGATGGCAGAAATTAACAACGCTCGATGGCGACGAAATTGGCATCGACTGATCTTGGAGAAAGTGGGCAGCACACAGGTCACACCTCCCACGGCAACAACGGCTTTGCAAAGTACTGATCATGCAGCATCGTAGAGATGCTCCGATGGTGGCTTCAGCTTCCACGGCCATAAAAAGCGCATCGGCGGCCAGCGAAAACATGCACGTCGTCACCGTAACGACGGAACACGGGAAACTTGGTGGCAAAACATGTGCATAGCATGCCTGGCGTGGCTTCGTTCATCCATGGCCGACTGCTGCTTGATGTCCAGAAGACATGCATCGATTCAGATATGATGAAAATAAGATAATGACAGTGATGAGCATATATAACTACATAGACTCAATGGCAGTGAGCAGGTCTACGACGACGTATATGAAAGATGCAATTTATTGATTGAGCAATAAATAGGGAACGATGATTTTATGATGCATGACTGACATACACATGACATCTGCATAAGATTTAATCAATAGAATAATGGGACGAGGGGCTAATTTGGCCGCTGACCTTCAGTTAATCATGGTGCACGATTGCATGCTACACGAGATAGCTCGGTTTGCAGGTAAGCGAGTCATGGCTTGTGGCCGCCGGCAGCGTCAGACATAGAAGACATTGATGGAGAGCGGAGTCGGAATTGGAGAAAATGACGGCGACCTTGGGAGGCGCCGCAAAACTGAAAACCCGGCGGCGGCAGCAGCATCCAAGTGTAAAAGGCTGAGCGAGTTGGAGTCGAAAACACGGACAGCCTTGCGGAGTGTGGACAGAACAGATCGAGACGTGATGCGAGATCTGTGAAACTACAACAGCTGCACATACAGGAGCTTGGGGTCACATATGCCATACAAACAAGATAGAGATAGAGAAGGTTCGTGCATGGCTGAACCAATGGACATGGAGGTTCGAGATGCATCTTACCAGAGAAGATGACCAGAAATTTCCAAAGATCGACGGTGGCTTCTTGGACAACACGAGACGGGCGACGATCTGACGAAGTTCGTAGTGGTGGCGACACTTGACTTCGCGACGACGGTGATGGTTTCCTTGAAGCAAGTTCGGCAACGATTCGTGAACGGCGAAGAGATCAGACGATGTGCACGTAGACTGCGGCGGAACGATGGCGATCTTAACCTCCTGTTGTCCTTGGCGTATGTCCGTGTGGCATACAAAATTAATACGGTTTTTTTTTCTGTGCTACCCGCGTTGGCCTAGCTTTGCTATATATATGTATATATATAGACAATAGATAATAATGGTTATATGGCAAAGGCAACTGTCGTGAAGGAGATTGCTATTTATGGATGGGCATGGCGTGATGAATACGGAGTGGATTGGAAAGGAAAACAAAAATTGATAGGTTACGAGAGCCGGTGCTGCCTAGCATCATCAAGATTCAAGTACGTGGCCTGACTACTTTGATCCGTACAAGCCATTCTGTCAGCAAAGCACAATTGGCCAGCCACCAAAATAAAAGAACGCTACAACATGGAATTGTACAGACCACTATCCTCCATTAGTTAAGGAACCAAAAGGTATTTGGTTTAAGATAGATAAAATTTAGGATTAATTTCTTTTGGAATTAGTTAAGTTCAGCATTAAAAGTCCAGGATTGCTATTTAAGCCGCGAACAATACTCCGAAAGCTCCAAAATTCCGGGAAAATTCTCTGAGATATTTTAGAATGAGACGAACCCAAATAAAGTAGTTGGAGCTCATGAAAAGATTGATGAAGAGATCAAGGAAAAAGATTAAGCTCACGGAAACTAAAATTTTAAATCCAGAAAATACCAAAAAGTTTTCCGATGAGAAGTAAACGTCGTCCTATGATATTTTGAAAATAATAGCACTCACCAACACCAAAGATAAGCATCAAACAAACACCATATTATCAAATTAATATGAAGAAGTTTAAAACCACAATTTTTTATATTTAAATTAGCAACAACTTAACTTATCTAATAAATTTATTCAAATATTGAAATCATTTATTTTATTTAGTGTTTTCTAAGCACAACCCAAAATTGAAAATTTTGGGGTGTGACACATAAGTATCAGCATAGGCTAAATTTCAGTATAAGCGAACAGGGTGAAGACTAGCTCCGTCCTCGGCTGTAAGGCCAGTCTCAGTGGATAATTTCATGACGTTATTTCCAAGACAATGAAACTTAGATAAAAAACCCACTCTCAATACAAAGTTTCATTATATAGTTTTATATGCATTTAATCTCATGACTCATAGATAGTTGGTAATCATGCCAAGAAAGTCTCATCAAACTCATTTCTTCTCTCTCTTTTTGAATACACTGTAATGACATAAGAAATGTGTGGCAACCTTTTTAATACAAATGAGACTCTCCATTGAGACTGCCCTAAGTTATGACCTTGTTTTTTTCTCTGATTATATGCATACCTTTTTACATACTCTAATGAAATTTATGTATTTTTAGAACTATCTTTGTTTTTTAATTTTGAATACACTCCTTCTTTCCAAATCGTAAGTCCTTTTAACCTTTTACTGTTTTAAATAAAATTCCTTAGTTTCTATAGTTTTACCAAAAAAATGCATGATTATCCACAATATCAAACTAGACTCATTAGATACCGTTTCCTATGAAATATTTTTTTGATGTTGCATTTGTTTGGCATTGTATATGTTGATATAATGTCTCTATGAATCTGATCAAAATTATATAAGTTTGACTTCATTAAATACGAGCGACTTATAATTTAAAATGGATGGATAAAAGGCTAAGTGAAATGTATTTTTTTAGGGAAAGGGTAGGTGAAAAATTTATTGCTCAACAAATTATTGTCTTAATGTGTTCGTAAAAATAGAACAAATAATGATGTTTTTTCTGCCATTAACATTTTAGAGCCCAGACATCAACTAAACATAGCTTCTCCATATTTGTTTGACTAAGCAAAATATTAACTTTCTCCAACTAAATAAACCCAGGTTAGCAATCATATATGATTGGTTTCTTATGAGATGATTTTGCAATCCTACGACTAGATGTAATAATGTAGCTGGGTACAATTTGTGATGACCATTTCGCAAGAATTTGACTGTTGTAATCTCACAGGAAACTACAACTTTTAGAAAACAAGAATGGAATATAAGATCACTTTTATCATCCATGAGGGATGCCCTTGGATTTTAAGCATTTGAGGTGGTGTTTTACCACACCACCCATGATTATATATATATATATATATATAGGACTGCGCTAAATAGCACCTAGGGTACTAATTATTATTCAGTACCCGACCCCTTCTCACGTACGCGGCCTGCACCTGGTATTTTTGGTCCGTGATTTTTTTTCCCCGCACGATTCCCTGCTTGGTCCGTGGTTATTTTGACCCGAAGCAGTTGCTTGACCGGTTTTTTTTAGTCACATCGCACGTGTGGTTTCAATAATTAAGAACTTTTTTTATAATTCCAATAATTAAGTTTTGTGTCCTTGCTTTGATGGTTCCCAACTCCCAATAAATGGTCACGTAACTTCGTACTGGTATTTGATTGTTAGTTTGGTAAGAATCAAAACCGACCTGTTTACTAATACATCAAAAAATATTGTTTCACAGGAATACAGGATCATATGGAAAATATACCGCATTTGCACACGTTAGAGGAGGCTTTTTTCCTCGAGGAATGAGTGAGCAGCAGTATCTACTTACTTCTGAACCAGGTGTTGGGAAAATGTACTTGTAGAACATTTTGCAAAAAAAAAACCGCTCAAAGCATATACATAGTCTCATGATCGCCCAATGTTGTGCAATGTAACAATCAAATGTAAACCATCTATATAGAATTATAGTAGCTACTAGGCAGAACACAACTATCCATGCCAGGTTCTTGTTGTGAGCTTGTGCATCAGCCCTCAGGTCGTGTGCAACGCACACATTCTTAGCAATTATATTTGCCTTGCTCTTATCATCTTTTTGCTTGATCACCTCCTTTGCTAGATAGCTTCATTGTAAAGCTTAACGGCCAATATGCAAAAAAAAAGTTGTACAATGAGCCCTTCAGTTATCAAAATAGGATTGTACATAGACCCTTTAATTATCACCATGTAGAATGTTTCATATGAACAGAAGGATATGTCCCTGAACATGACTAAAGACAGCGCAACCAAGAATTTCAATTAATTCAAGAACTAACAATATTTTGTTTACTAGACCTACATCAATATGTTCAAGGCACCAAAAGGAAAATATTAGATTTATGCTATAACAAAATAATCATGTTGGCCCTTTCCTGCCCACATTCATTAGTGCAAAACTATCGGATATTCTCCCAAGTCCCAACATATGGTATCAAAAACATGATCTCATTCATTGCCTAAACATGAGACATTGCATGACAAATACATGAGGCAGCTCTTGCTTGACGCCTAGTCACCTTTGAAACCACGATTATGAGTAGCAGATCGATAAATAATTCTAAATCAATCTATTATACCACATGTAATGGAGGATACCAGGATTCCAATAGTTTATTAGAGGTAGGCCATGGGGAGACCTATGTGTGGTAATCAATTGAAAGCATCCATCCACACAAGAAGGGTTCTTGCCTGTAAAAAAAAAGAAAAACATAAAATTGGCTTGAAAGGAAAATTAGAATGCTCGATGGAGATAACCAAACTGAGTAAGCAAGAAAATTTGCTCTCTAGACTTAACATCCAGTTCTGCAGTAGTCCAAAGTGGACAATAAAAGAGACATTTTTCTACAAACTCAGATACTGATTTGTGATTTCTTAAATAACTGGATAAACATCAATGAATCAATGTTTTTGAATGGGAAAAAGGAAGTATGAAATCTAGAAAAGAGAAGCAACTAAAACCTGGACGCACCACCTATAGCCCATGGAATGGACACAATGATTCTCTAAACCAAATGTTACTGCATAATTTGAATTTGAACTGCAGCCGAATGTATTAAAAGACTAACCCAACCATGAATTCGGCATGATTTAGGACTACTTTCGTTTAAGACAATGACATGTGTGTTCGAGGAAAAAAAATTGAACTGCAGATTGACTGAACTCATGCTGAAATTTTTGTTGAATGCAAAAGCAAATGAAGCATGCTCATTTTAGATCTACAACATATACACATTTCTATCTTTCCCCTTATCACCTCTCGTTGACTCTCTCCAAGATAATTTGATTGTTTAGATTGACACCGGGCAGTCATGATAATCCCATGAAAGCCTTTTATACATTTGCAGGACAATGTTTAGCAGAGAGGAAGGAAAAAAACAAACCAGCATAAGAAAATTGCACTCCGCCACTTCGGTACACATCCAAAATCCAATAGAAAATTGGCTAACTTTCAAACGAAGGAATCCACACAAACCAAGTAAATAGAATTTTACTGACACCTATAATCAAGTTAACAATAACACTGAAAGAATGGGGGTTCTAAAGTACCAAAACTAAGCTCATCTATATATTAAGCCTCAAAAAGATTACCAAAAAACCTGCACCCAAGGAAAACAAACAACTCTGCTGATTTCTCCAATCAATCAAATTACCACTGTCTGTATTTAACATTTTGCCGTAGATCACCTTTTAATTTATTCTAAGATTCCATAAGCCATGTCAATCGAGCTGTTGTCATTCCATATACGAAATCATGTTGACAATGCACAAAGGGATCTAATATTAACAATACTAAACTTTTCTATCCCTAGAGAAGAGACCGGAATATATTCTTTAGATTATAGCACATAATGTGCAGGGAATTTGCATATATGCTCACATTACTTAGCTAGACTGCACATAAGAATATATGATATAAAGTAACAAGCAGTGTCCGAGCCAGGATTTTTGTAGAGCCTAGGCAAAAACATAACGCCATACTAATATTGACAAGATCAGAAAAAAATCACACATAATTATGTAATAATTTTAAATTTGAACTAAAATAATCTTTTAGAACACAAGTTCACGGTGGCTCTGAAATTGAAAATTAAAGATAAATTCAAGTGAACAATAGTAGTAGATCATCCATTCAATTTAACCCCTACATATTAGAGAATTGAAATTTACGTGCCTGGCTAAGCCTCCTCCCCTTTGCTAATTGCAATTTTTATGGTAAAATGAGAACTCAGAACTCAGAAGCTAGGGTGGTGTTGTGGTTGCAACCTGCTTAGAGTGTGGTGGAGTCCAACAGTGGTGGTGTCGCGTCTCTGCTACTGCTCCCAGTGCATTTCGATAACGAACTATAACAATCAACTGGTAAATAATAAAATCAACTGCCATTAGCTATTCTATACCAATGGGGTTTTTTTTATTTTGACATTTTCCTCCATCCTGAATAAAGTTCAAAAAGAATATTTGGTTAATATCGTCATGTTGTCTATCAGAATGCATAACGACGTATAAAACTCAGCAGTTAGACATGACAAAAATAGATTGCAAAGATGACTTTTTATTTAGTCTGAATGGATACATAAAGCTCAATGAGGGATATACAATGCTAGGCAAGCTTAAGACGAAGGCATAATTTGCAAGTAAATAAGCTGCTAATCCTCCTCAGTGGGATATGATAGACAGTTGCAAGGAAAAACAACTTTGAATTTGCAAGTAGAAGAGCCTACATAATTGACAGGTTTACGCAAGTGGCATCTCATGTTTAGTTCTGAAAAAAATATATGTAGCAAATTAGCAATTGTCAGCATAATTGACAGGTTTAGACAAGTGGCATCTCATGTTCGCTCAGCATGATCTTTAGAGCTCAGCGTTATAGAAAAGAGTCTTCATCCACGTGAGAAATGATGGTTACTCATATTCAAAAAAATAAGTTTGCAAATCTAGGTAATAAACAAAAAAGAAGACATAGCCAATAAGGAAATAACAAATATTTCCATAAAACATCATTGGACATGTGTAAGACAAAAATGGAATAAACAATGGTTAGATGAGAAAATTAGCGTAGGCATTATTAGCAATTGCTGCAGCAACAGAAAGCAAGTTATCATAACAGTAACAAAATGTATAATATTCATATAAAGTGACATCATGTACAAGTCATCCTATTTCTGCTAAGCTGAAAATCGATGCAAATTCTTAGTTAGCAAGCTTCATATAGCTATAATTTCTACATGTTCTTGTACTCAATTTGGATGCAAGTCTTAATATTATTTTTTTATTTTTGTATGTACATGTAAATTGAAAGAAGCGAACAAGAAGGGAGAAAATATTTTCTATTTTATGCTGCGGGAGATATTATTATATATCTACGGCTCTGAGATGTTTACTTATTTAAGAAAGATTAGTGAACTGGATTACAGATTAAAGAGCAAATAACTAATGAATCTACGGTTCCTTATTATAAAAAGAGAAACCGCGAGAAAACAAAACAAGGATAGGAAGGAGATAACAACAATATGAATAGCAGACTAGCAACTCGTTAAATTAAACAAGCAAAAGAAGATTAGAGAACTGGACAAGTGAACAGGTCTCACAAAAATAAAAAAACGAGTAAGATGTATATTGTGAACAGGTCTCACAATATAGTAGTTGACAAGAAAAGAAATCAATAGAGAACATTTTGACTGCACAGATAAGCTCCTAATGCCTTTAGAATTTAATTTTTGGTTTAAAGAGTTAGTATTTAAACTATATATATCTTTGTACACAATCAGGATGTGACAATTTATTATGATTTCCTTACATACTTATGTGCTGGTGGAGCTCAGAGAAGACTAGTTTGAAGAAATCCGAAATCCGCACAGACGCACATAATTTTTGTTTCGAAAAATTTCAGCTGCAGATTAAGGATATTCTAAGACTAAAATTTCAATGGTTGCATTCTATATTTTCTGTAGAGATGCAAAATCAAGTGATTCCACTTCAACTATAAGGTGGCACAATGTCTAATCCAATGTTAATCACATTCATCCTACAATCACTAAATTAAGCACAAATTACTTGGTTATGTACATAAAAGACTAGAAATATTAACTAATTCTTACAATCACTAAATTTAGGACTGCTAATTGACTGAGAACACCAGCAGGTTTTGTCACAGAACCTCCTAATTACGATGGCCCACAAGTACACTTCATTGTCATAATGACCTCTGACAGTCGTACTTATGTTCACCATAACTTAAAAGGCCTGCTTTCCTCCGAACAGGATCCAATCACAGGAGAATTGCAATATTACAACAGTTTATTCAAAATATTCAACAGAGTAAAGTAGCGGAAGTCTTACAATAACTTAAGTTACAAACCAGTTTTCAAACTTAAAACCTTAGGTAGCATTATTACAAACCAGTAGTAGAGAAGTATCGGTAGTAACTTTATTACAACACACAAGCGAGATGCCTTGCCCAAAGGCCACACAATCTACTCGTCGTCACTGTCTTCAACCACGACGGTCATGCAACAAGGCTCGAAGCAGACTTGTTCATGAACCGCACCTGCAACAAGGGGTTAACAAACCCTGAGTACGAGAGTACTCAACAAGACTTACCCGACTAAGACAAAGACTCCAAGGGCATGCTAGCTTTAGGGAATCAAGGTACGGGTAATCAAGAATCAAATTTTCTTTTTGCAGGAAAGCTTACTAAGGTAAGTCCTTATCTTCAACATTTTACTTTTACCATTGATGGTTCATTAACCAATTCTAGGTGATCCTAATCTAGATCAAAGTAATTATCATCAAAACCTTTCTCATTCTTTCTTTCAATTCCAGTTCTTAACTACGATGTTGGTGCAAGGCCAAGACTCCTTTCTCGTGGAGTAACGACGATTCGAACCGCTTCATTTACCCAGCTGGGGATTCCTAACCACACGACATATGTAGAACTGAATCTTGCATATATCAACTCTTACTCGGGTTTTCCCAAAACCAGAACGTGTCCATCGCCACCCGAGAGCACAGTACTCCTCGAACCCGGCCCGATTCTAGCCCCGAGGGTACACGTTACTCTCGCCATCTCTCCACTCCCAGTGCGAGGTTAGACGTTCTCGTAATGGACTAACCAAAGTAAGGCTTACCCGACATGGGCACATGGCTAGTACTAATAAAAACTCCATGACGCGAGGGCCAACAACGTACGGTCCTTAACTGATAAGGCGGAAACAATACAGTGGGACTCCTTTCCCAATGCATGTTAGCAGTGGCCAAACCACCCGCCCGATCTTACAAGTTCATTCACATATTTCAATATTCATTCGATATGCCGTCATGGCTATGTAAACATTCATTTAAAAGCTTAACTTCTAAGCATAGCGAAGCATACTACGCATTTTCTGTAAATCAGGTATCAAGGTTGATATCACAATAATCAAGGATGATAATGCAGCAATTAGGTTATCACTCAACTCCTAATTACTTAATGCAGTCAACCATAATATAAATAATAAAACATTTGTAAAATTCAAGGTAGGGTTTAAATGCACCGGGGCTTGCCTTGCTCAAACACGACGACCGACTCAGACTCGAGGACTTCACCCCCTGGTCCGGAACCCACCGACGATCGCTCTTCTCCGGAAGCTTGATCGAAGACTTCGGCTTCCTCGAAAGCGGAGACTACACGAATACATAACATGCTTTAACATGATGCTCGATGATAAACATGATGCTTGATGATAACATGCTACGAGTTACTACTGGAGTACAACTTACTTCTACGGTACAGTCGCAAACAGAAAACCTACTAACTAGAAGCGACGATTCCAGCGATACCAGCTTTTAACCTAACAAGTTACTAACGAGCTCAATCATGAAATTAAGGTGCCAAAGATCACCAAAGGGTAGTGACCTAAGGACTTCACTCAATCAAAAGGCACCCAACACTTAAAGTTCTCAAATTAACATTTATTTTCTATTTAATAATTAGGGCATAATTAGAAGTTGATCAAATTTTACCTAATCAAGCTCAAACTTTTTCTATGGGTTAAGAATGAATTACAACAGTGTTATAATAAATTTCATAATTTTTGGATAAATAAATTAATTATTAAAATTACTGGAAGTTGCATTTAATCTTTAATGAAACTAATTAATTCTACTGCTCAAAGTATTCAAATTCATGATTTAACATTTTTCCTAGATAGTTTATACATTGAAAAGCTTACACAAAAATTTTCATGAATTTTGGAACTCTACACAATTTTTAATGAAATAAACAAATAATAACACTATTCATATCTTTGAAAAAGAAAAACAAAAACGAAATCGGGCTGACTTTTCTTTTTCCCCGCGGTCCGGCCCAACCAGACGGCCCGCTCACGCGCGCCCGCACGCGCGCTCGCACTCGCCCGAGCGGCCCAGCACCGCGGCCCAGCCCGCGCGCGCTCACTCTCCCGTTCTCTCTCACTGACAGGCCGACCCCACCTGTCATCACCTACCTCCGCTCTCTCGTTCTCTCCCGCGCGCTCACTCACCTTCGCGCGGTGGCCGGCCGGTGACCGGGGCTTCGGTCGACCAACTGAACCGACCGACACCAACTACACCTTCCCACGACTCCATTTTACTAATTTGCCCCACGGTTCGAGCTCCGGTGACACTTCACCGACGACGGTGGCGGCTCGGCAACTACGGTGACCGACGACTCGACGACACAAAGGTGCAAAGCTTAAACTATCTAGCCAGGGAGCATCAGGGGCGTACCACGATCACAGAGGCGTGATCGGTTGAAGTGGAGAGGCACTGGAGGCGGCTGGTCACGGTGGCGGGGCTCAACCGGGACGGCGGCGACCCGAGGTGGAAGACGATGGTTCCCCGGTGATCCTGAGCGGTAGCATCTACACCAAGAGGCGCAACAGGTTCGCAAGGTGATGGCGGAGCGATTGGCGAGATGGAGATGGATGCGGTGGAGCAGGGAGGGCGAATTTGGCCGGAGCAATGAGGACGGTGGCGGCGGCGATGATGAAACCGGACGGCGACAGTGGCGGTGTCGGTCCCTTTTATAGCGCTGTGAAGCAAGGAAGCAGCTAGAGAGCGCGAAGCGGTCCCTGTGGTCGCGGTGGCAGGATGGAAGGTCGTGGAAGCGGCCAGCGCGACGTCGGCGGCTCGCCGGCGCCCATGCCGCGCGCTGCCGGTGTGTGATTCGCCGGTGCACTGTAGCTGTTCCCCCCCAACTTTGAATTTTCAAACTGTTTTCTCAAATTACTCTCAAATTCATGTAACAACTTGAAAAACTTCCAATCTATGAAATCTTCAGAATTTCAAGCTCTACAAGTTTTGTATTGAACACTTTTTCAAATTATAACTGGATTTTGAAATTTGAATTTAAACTCAAAAGGGGACACATTTTTCAGATTTGGTAATTTAGAAATTACTTTTGATTTTATAGTGAAACTTCAAAATCTCCCAACATCAAAGTTGTATATCTTGACCAGACCTACAACTTTGCTGTTCAAAACTTTTTCAAATTCAGCCTCCATTTTGAAATCTTAGTTTGGGGACAAAAATGAATTAAATTTGAAATTTGTTTATTTTCAAAATTGCTCCACATTTTACACTAAAACTTTGAAAACTCAAAATACCAAAGTTGTAGCCCTTGAAAAGTTCTACAAACTTGGTTTTGAACTTTTTTCCAAATTTTGCTTAGATTTTGAATTATTTCAAAAGGGGTAAAACAGGGTTTTGAAATTTAGGGTTTTCGGAGGAATTTTAAATCGAAATTTGTTGCTACTTTGATTGGTGATTACTTAGTGATCAAAACCTCACCCAAGGGCATCATTTGGACCAACATGACATGGTTGACCAAATGCCACTCTTGGTTGACCAATTAGCTTTAAAAATTCTTTTACATTTCTTCCCAGATTTGAATTTAAATTTGAATCGGAAAACTCGTGACAAGTTTTGGGACTCCAATTCAAACTCAAATTTGGATCTTCATTTTAAATGTTGTACTTGAGCTCATACCCTACACTTGACACTAGTGTGCAACACAGTCGCACACCTCAAATTACGCAGGGCATGGACTAAGTATTTGCGGTGGCATTCGAAATTAGGGTTTTCGGGTTCGGAGCACACCACTGAGAAACACATTCAACCTGAATAAGTAAACTCGTTTTAGTTGATGCATAACAAGTTTAACCTAACAGGGATGCTTTGCAATGCATTATGATGACATGGCAGATTAATTAGCACTATAACACCCGGGGTGTTACAGCCCTTCCCCCTTAAAGAAATCTCGTCCCGAGATTTAAAGCCTTGAGTTAAGTAATGGAAAAAGGAAACGTGTCAAGCAAACACGTCCAAGACTTGTCTACAAAACGGGTAGGGGTTTTCTGCATTATAAAGATTTTAAAAGGATAGGTTACAGTTTAAAGAAGAAATTGCAACCTAGATAGAAGCAAAGAACTCTGGGAAATTCTCCAACAGATAACCTTCCGATTCCCAGGTGGCTTCCTCTTCTGAATGTTGATCCCATTGTATCTTGTATCATTTAATTGTTCTACTCCGGGTAACACGATCCTTTCGATCCAAAACTCGGACAGGATATTCAGAATATGTCAAATCCGGTTCAAGTTCAACTCCCTCAACATCAACCACTTGATCAGGTACTTGCAGACACTTCTTCATTTGTGATACATGAAATACATTGTGCACGGCTGACAGTTGTTCAGGCAGCTTTAATCTATATGCCACCTTCCCACATTTTTCAATGATTTGAAAAGGACCAATATAACGTGGTGCGAGTTTGCCTTTGACTCCAAATCTATTAACTCCTTTCATGGGTGACACTTTCAGATAAACATAATCTCCCACTTTAAACATCAAGGGTCTACGTCTTTTATCTGCATAACTCTTCTGTCGAGACTGAGCAACTTTTAAATTCTTTTGTATCTGCCGAACCTTTTCTTCCGTTTTCTTCACCAGATCAACTCCATAAAACCATCTTTCTCCTGGTTCTGACCAGTTCAACGGAGTTCTGCACCTGCGGCCATACAATGCTTCAAACGGTGCCATTTTGATACTCTCTTGGTAACTGTTATTGTATGAGAATTCTGCTAACGGTAAACATTCATCCCATTGATCTTGATAGGTGAGAGCACAAGATCTTAACATATCTTCCAAAATTTGATTTACTCTTTCAGTCTGTCCCCCAGTTTGTGGATGATAGGCTGTGCTGTAAAGAAGTTTAGTACCTAATGACTTTTGAAACTGTCTCCAAAATTGCGAAACAAACTGAGTACCCCTGTCAGTAACAATTGTTTTGGGTATTCCATGTAAACTCATAATCCGAGCAACATATATTTCTGCATATCGAGATGCTCTATAGTCAACCATCACAGGTACAAAGTGAGCTGACTTAGTCAAACGGTCCACAATGACCCAAATTGAATCAAAGCCTCTTGAGGTCTTGGGTAACCCAGTAATGAAATCCATACTGATATCTTCCCACTTCCAGGATGGAATGGGCAAGGGTTGTAACATTCCTGCCGACTTCAGGTGTACTGCCTTCACTTTACAACAAGTGTCACATCTGGCAACATATTTGGCGATCTCAATTTTCATTTTGGTCCACCAGAATTGTTGTTTCAAATCTTGATACATCTTATTACTCCCTGGATGAATAGAAAATCTTGTCCTATGTGCTTCATCAAGAATGAGTCGACGTAACTCTGGAACCTTTGGGACCACTAGCCGGTTCTTAAACCATAACACATCTGCCTCATCAATACTGAAATCTGTCTGTTGACCAGTTCTAACTTTTTCTTTGATGTGAGTGATTCCGGAATTTGTTCTCTGAGCAGATACAATCTGATCTTTGAGTGTTGATTCTACTGTGACACTAGTCAGCTGACCTTGTTGAATTATTTCAATATTCAACTTTTCCAATTCGTAACACAAACTGTAATCCATTGGCTTCACAGTCGTACAATTGCATTGATTCTTTCTACTGAGTGCATCAGCAACTACATTCGCTTTTCCAGGGTGATAGTGTACTTCTAAATCATAATCCTTTATCAACTCAAGCCACCTTCTTTGCCTCATATTCAATTCTGACTGAGTAAAGATATACTTTAAACTCTTGTGATCTGTATACATGTGGCAAGTATTACCTAACAAGTAATGACGCCATATTTTTAATGCATGAACCACAGCTGCTAATTCAAGATCATGTGTCGGATAATGTTCTTCATGGCGCTTCAACTGTCTTGAGGCATAAGCAATGACTCTGCCTTCCTGCATCAATACGCAACCAAGGCCAATACCCGAGGCATCACAGTAAACATCAAATGGCTTTTCTATATCTGGCTGTGCCAAAACTGGAGCAGTTGTCAATGACTTCTTTAAAATTCTAAAAGCTTTCTCACATTCTGTAGACCATATGAACTTAGTTTGATTCTTCAACAACTCTGTGATTGGCTTGGCTACCTTTGAAAAGTCAGGTATGAATCGACGGTAATAACCCGCCATTCCCAGAAAACTTCGGACTTCATGAACTGAGATTGGTGGCTTCCAATTCAGAATATCTTTCACCTTGCCAGGATCTACTGCTACTCCTTCGGCTGACAACACATGTCCTAAGAATTGCACTTCTTTTAACCAAAACTCACATTTACTGAACTTGGCATACAATTGATGATCTCTCAGACGAGTCAGAACAATTCTGAGATGCTCAACATGCTCTTCTTCACTTTTGGAGTATACCAGAATATCATCAATAAAGACAACCACAAACTTGTCAAGTTCTGGCATGAAAACTGAATTCATCAGATACATGAAATGTGCTGGTGCATTAGTGAGACCAAAAGACATAACTAGGTACTCATACAGTCCATATCTGGTGGTGAATGCAGTCTTTGGAATATCTTCAGGTCGAATCTTAATTTGATGGTATCCTGATCGAAGATCGATCTTTGAAAATACCTTTGCCCCCGCAAGCTGATCAAAGAGCAGATCAATGCGAGGCAACGGATATTTATTCTTAATGGTTACTTCATTCAGCGGTCGATAGTCAACACACATCCTTAAAGTCTGATCTTTCTTCTTGACAAAAAGAGCTGGACATCCCCATGGTGAGGAACTGGGTCTGATAAAACCTTTGTCACGTAACTCTTGCAATTGATCCTTAAGTTCTGCTAATTCATTGGGTGGCATTCTGTAAGCTCTCCGGGATATTGGGGCAGTACCCGGTTTTAACTCAATCACAAACTCTACATCTCTGTCCGGTGGCAGACCTGGTAGATCATCTGGAAACACATCCGGAAATTCACAGACTACCGGTATATCACAAATCTCATGTACTGAAGTTGCACATATACTTTCAACTGTTCTCTTCGGGATAGGAAGTTGGATAAGAAGATGAGATTTATTATCTGGCAGGTTCAACCTTATAGTTCTGTGCAGTGCATCTATAAGGGCTCCTCTTTGGTACATCCAATTCATACCCAGGATTACATCTATATCCTGTTTCTGTAATATTATCATTGAGGTAGGGAATATATGCCCACCTAACTCTATAGGTACGTCACGTACCATCTCCTTAGTACACAGTCGTCCCCCGGGCGACTGGATAAAGAAATCCTCTTGTGTTCCCATAATTGGAATGTCATGCTTAACAACAAAGGTGCGATTTATGAATGTATGCGATGCACCTGAATCAAATAACAGTACTGCTGGATGATTAGCAACAGGGAACATACCCATCATAACAGGTTCTCCCTCTGGGATTGCACTTGCTTGAGTGTAGAATACACGTCCGGTCTTCCTCTTCTCACCCTTACCCTTCTGAACATTCAGATTATTATTCTTGCTCTGGAGTTGTTGCGGTTGTGGTACGGGAGCTCTGGGATAATTGGGATTGTACGGCCTTGGATATGGGCAATCCTTGGAAAAGTGGCCTGGCTTTCCACAGTTGTAGCAGGGAAAGTTATGGGTTACTGGAGTCTGGTTTCGAATACCAGGGGCATTCGGCTGCTGTAAAAATTGCGGGGTTGCGGCAGGACGGAAAAACGTCTGCGGCTGAACTTGGTATTGCGGTGGACGATAAGTTGGGCGGAAATGGTTCTGAGGGTGATAAACAAACTTCTGGCGTTTCTTAATGCCGCCAGACGGACTTGAAAACACTGGCTTCTTTTTCTTCGACTCCTTGTGCAGTCGGGACTTCTCTTCTGACGCAATAGCCACATTGACTATCTCATGGTAAGTAGCATTATAGCAGGTGACTAATGCTTCCTGGATTCTGATACTCAAACCTCTCATGAAACAACTCTTCTTCTTTGCATCGGTATTCACATATTCAGCTGCATACTAGGACAGATGATTGAATTTGCCCACATATTGTAGAACTGTCTGGTTTCCTTGCTTCAGTGAGAGAAACTCCTCTAGCTTCATGGCCATGACACCATCTGGGATATAATGTGCTCTAAAGGCTTCATGAAACTCCTGCCAAGTGACACGGTGGCCAGCAGGCTGTGCGGCGACTAGATTCGCCCACCACGCCCCTGCGGCACCTCTGAGTTGTTGTGCTGCAAACACAGGCTTCTGGTGCTCTGTGCACTGTAAAAGTTCAAACTTCTGCTCCATGGTACGGAGCCAGTCATCCGCCTCTAGCGGCTCATCTGCCTTTGAGAACACTGGTGGACGGGTATCGGTGAAATCCACATAAGTGGTTTCCCCTCCATTGTTACGGCCTCGACGACCCTGATTCCCATTCTGATTCTGATT
Organism: Saccharum hybrid cultivar R570; assembly: GCA_038087645.1. Classification (NCBI taxonomy): domain Eukaryota; kingdom Viridiplantae; phylum Streptophyta; class Magnoliopsida; order Poales; family Poaceae; genus Saccharum; species Saccharum hybrid cultivar. Next base: position 2,947,757 of record JAQSUU010000033.1, on the reverse strand, counting down.
CTGAGCCAACAGGGTAGTGGCATTAACCAGTGCGGCAATAGCTTCTGCCAAGGTAGGTGGAAACGGTGGGGGATTCGGAGTATTGTCCCCTCCCTAGGAGGTTCCAGTACCGTCCATCTGTTGTACACAAACCATGTTTATTTACATTGCTTTATTGAATTAAAAAGCAGTTAGCACAGAACTTGTATACACATACAAACTCATCTTACATTATTTCATTACAAACTTGCTCACAAGCAAGAAACCACCCACTAAGGTTCTTAGAAAGCAGGAAAGACTACTATATTACACAACCATCCATGTCGACCCTTCACTCCTCATCATCATCGCTGATCACGATCACTTCCTCCTCATTCTCTGGAGCACTTGCACCAGTGACATGACTTGCATCATCACCACTTTCCATCACGGGTTCATCTTCTTCTGGATCTTCTTCATTGTCCTCTCCATCAGGAACAACCACGGCACCAACATCATCTTCCACTGCCTGGGGCTGATGATTGGGATTCATCAGATCATTTAGCCTATGAACTTCCTCATGCAGGACTGTGTTGTACTGCTCCAGGTGTGTCACATAAAGCTCCAACTCACGAACACGAGCCCTGGCTTCTGTCTCCTTTTCCAAAGACTCCTTCTGGAACTGTTTCCAAAAACGCATGTTGCGCTTCAGTCGCTCTACTTCTGATGTAAGCCTTGCAACCTCTGATTCCGAATCCGGGTTCGGATTACGGCTACTGCTTGCTCCATCAACTCTGGCGGCCAACTGATGACGCGGCACTCCTTGCGGACCCGTTTTCTTGCGAGGAGTCGTCTTCACACGTGCCATCCTAAAACAAGACAGAATTAGGACGATGAGAACAGATAGGGGGATCTGAAGGTTAGCATGAATAGGATTGAACCTTACTTAACCCAAACCACTTTAAAAGGGAAGGTAACTTAAGCAGGTTAATTAAACATGATGCATGCATCGTACTTACGATCTAACAGAAAGATTTAAGTAACACATGCAATCTTTATAACATAGGGCACTATACATGATACTTCACTACGAAGCTTTCAAATATGAGCTAAGGAAACTATAGAATGGATTAAGAGAAGCAAAAGCAGTTTGGACCCAAAATATCAGTATTAAATTTGTTGACCCAAATCATTTTGAAGTTTTACAAGGTAATACTACAATAACCCGAGTGATTATGCTCTGGTACCAGCTGTCACAGAACCTCCTAATTACGATGGCCCACAAGTACACTTCATTGTCATAATGACCTCTGACAGTCGTACTTATGTTCACCATAACTTAAAAGGCCTGCTTTCCTCCGAACAGGATCCAATCACAGGAGAATTGCAATATTACAACAGTTTATTCAAAATATTCAACAGAGTAAAGTAGCGGAAGTCTTACAATAACTTAAGTTACAAACCAGTTTTCAAACTTAAAACCTTAGGTAGCATTATTACAAACCAGTAGTAGAGAAGTATCGGTAGTAACTTTATTACAACACACAAGCGAGATGCCTTGCCCAAAGGCCACACAATCTACTCGTCGTCACTGTCTTCAACCACGACGGTCATGCAACAAGGCTCGAAGCAGACTTGTTCATGAACCGCACCTGCAACAAGGGGTTAACAAACCCTGAGTACGAGAGTACTCAACAAGACTTACCCGACTAAGACAAAGACTCCAAGGGCATGCTAGCTTTAGGGAATCAAGGTACGGGTAATCAAGAATCAAATTTTCTTTTTGCAGGAAAGCTTACTAAGGTAAGTCCTTATCTTCAACATTTTACTTTTACCATTGATGGTTCATTAACCAATTCTAGGTGATCCTAATCTAGATCAAAGTAATTATCATCAAAACCTTTCTCATTCTTTCTTTCAATTCCAGTTCTTAACTACGATGTTGGTGCAAGGCCAAGACTCCTTTCTCGTGGAGTAACGACGATTCGAACCGCTTCATTTACCCAGCTGGGGATTCCTAACCACACGACATATGTAGAACTGAATCTTGCATATATCAACTCTTACTCGGGTTTTCCCAAAACCAGAACGTGTCCATCGCCACCCGAGAGCACAGTACTCCTCGAACCCGGCCCGATTCTAGCCCCGAGGGTACACGTTACTCTCGCCATCTCTCCACTCCCAGTGCGAGGTTAGACGTTCTCGTAATGGACTAACCAAAGTAAGGCTTACCCGACATGGGCACATGGCTAGTACTAATAAAAACTCCATGACGCGAGGGCCAACAACGTACGGTCCTTAACTGATAAGGCGGAAACAATACAGTGGGACTCCTTTCCCAATGCATGTTAGCAGTGGCCAAACCACCCGCCCGATCTTACAAGTTCATTCACATATTTCAATATTCATTCGATATGCCGTCATGGCTATGTAAACATTCATTTAAAAGCTTAACTTCTAAGCATAGCGAAGCATACTACGCATTTTCTGTAAATCAGGTATCAAGGTTGATATCACAATAATCAAGGATGATAATGCAGCAATTAGGTTATCACTCAACTCCTAATTACTTAATGCAGTCAACCATAATATAAATAATAAAACATTTGTAAAATTCAAGGTAGGGTTTAAATGCACCGGGGCTTGCCTTGCTCAAACACGACGACCGACTCAGACTCGAGGACTTCACCCCCTGGTCCGGAACCCACCGACGATCGCTCTTCTCCGGAAGCTTGATCGAAGACTTCGGCTTCCTCGAAAGCGGAGACTACACGAATACATAACATGCTTTAACATGATGCTCGATGATAAACATGATGCTTGATGATAACATGCTACGAGTTACTACTGGAGTACAACTTACTTCTACGGTACAGTCGCAAACAGAAAACCTACTAACTAGAAGCGACGATTCCAGCGATACCAGCTTTTAACCTAACAAGTTACTAACGAGCTCAATCATGAAATTAAGGTGCCAAAGATCACCAAAGGGTAGTGACCTAAGGACTTCACTCAATCAAAAGGCACCCAACACTTAAAGTTCTCAAATTAACATTTATTTTCTATTTAATAATTAGGGCATAATTAGAAGTTGATCAAATTTTACCTAATCAAGCTCAAACTTTTTCTATGGGTTAAGAATGAATTACAACAGTGTTATAATAAATTTCATAATTTTTGGATAAATAAATTAATTATTAAAATTACTGGAAGTTGCATTTAATCTTTAATGAAACTAATTAATTCTACTGCTCAAAGTATTCAAATTCATGATTTAACATTTTTCCTAGATAGTTTATACATTGAAAAGCTTACACAAAAATTTTCATGAATTTTGGAACTCTACACAATTTTTAATGAAATAAACAAATAATAACACTATTCATATCTTTGAAAAAGAAAAACAAAAACGAAATCGGGCTGACTTTTCTTTTTCCCCGCGGTCCGGCCCAACCAGACGGCCCGCTCACGCGCGCCCGCACGCGCGCTCGCACTCGCCCGAGCGGCCCAGCACCGCGGCCCAGCCCGCGCGCGCTCACTCTCCCGTTCTCTCTCACTGACAGGCCGACCCCACCTGTCATCACCTACCTCCGCTCTCTCGTTCTCTCCCGCGCGCTCACTCACCTTCGCGCGGTGGCCGGCCGGTGACCGGGGCTTCGGTCGACCAACTGAACCGACCGACACCAACTACACCTTCCCACGACTCCATTTTACTAATTTGCCCCACGGTTCGAGCTCCGGTGACACTTCACCGACGACGGTGGCGGCTCGGCAACTACGGTGACCGACGACTCGACGACACAAAGGTGCAAAGCTTAAACTATCTAGCCAGGGAGCATCAGGGGCGTACCACGATCACAGAGGCGTGATCGGTTGAAGTGGAGAGGCACTGGAGGCGGCTGGTCACGGTGGCGGGGCTCAACCGGGACGGCGGCGACCCGAGGTGGAAGACGATGGTTCCCCGGTGATCCTGAGCGGTAGCATCTACACCAAGAGGCGCAACAGGTTCGCAAGGTGATGGCGGAGCGATTGGCGAGATGGAGATGGATGCGGTGGAGCAGGGAGGGCGAATTTGGCCGGAGCAATGAGGACGGTGGCGGCGGCGATGATGAAACCGGACGGCGACAGTGGCGGTGTCGGTCCCTTTTATAGCGCTGTGAAGCAAGGAAGCAGCTAGAGAGCGCGAAGCGGTCCCTGTGGTCGCGGTGGCAGGATGGAAGGTCGTGGAAGCGGCCAGCGCGACGTCGGCGGCTCGCCGGCGCCCATGCCGCGCGCTGCCGGTGTGTGATTCGCCGGTGCACTGTAGCTGTTCCCCCCCAACTTTGAATTTTCAAACTGTTTTCTCAAATTACTCTCAAATTCATGTAACAACTTGAAAAACTTCCAATCTATGAAATCTTCAGAATTTCAAGCTCTACAAGTTTTGTATTGAACACTTTTTCAAATTATAACTGGATTTTGAAATTTGAATTTAAACTCAAAAGGGGACACATTTTTCAGATTTGGTAATTTAGAAATTACTTTTGATTTTATAGTGAAACTTCAAAATCTCCCAACATCAAAGTTGTATATCTTGACCAGACCTACAACTTTGCTGTTCAAAACTTTTTCAAATTCAGCCTCCATTTTGAAATCTTAGTTTGGGGACAAAAATGAATTAAATTTGAAATTTGTTTATTTTCAAAATTGCTCCACATTTTACACTAAAACTTTGAAAACTCAAAACACCAAAGTTGTAGCCCTTGAAAAGTTCTACAAACTTGGTTTTGAACTTTTTTCCAAATTTTGCTTAGATTTTGAATTATTTCAAAAGGGGTAAAACAGGGTTTTGAAATTTAGGGTTTTCGGAGGAATTTTAAATCGAAATTTGTTGCTACTTTGATTGGTGATTACTTAGTGATCAAAACCTCACCCAAGGGCATCATTTGGACCAACATGACATGGTTGACCAAATGCCACTCTTGGTTGACCAATTAGCTTTAAAAATTCTTTTACATTTCTTCCCAGATTTGAATTTAAATTTGAATCGGAAAACTCGTGACAAGTTTTGGGACTCCAATTCAAACTCAAATTTGGATCTTCATTTTAAATGTTGTACTTGAGCTCATACCCTACACTTGACACTAGTGTGCAACACAGTCGCATACCTCAAATTACGCAGGGCATGGACTAAGTATTTGCGGTGGCATTCGAAATTAGGGTTTTCGGGTTCGGAGCACACCACTGAGAAACACATTCAACCTGAATAAGTAAACTCGTTTTAGTTGATGCATAACAAGTTTAACCTAACAGGGATGCTTTGCAATGCATTATGATGACATGGCAGATTAATTAGCACTATAACACCCGGGGTGTTACAGGTTTTCCCACTATGTGCAAGCATCAAAGGAGCTAGTCTAGCACAGTTGACTAATTGTCAAGCTAGCTTCATTTGTACAGAATTTCATCAGAAAAATACCATAGAACATGCACATATGAAAACAGGTTCTAAGACGTCCATGTGGATTTTCTAAGAACAAAATAATATTCTATATTAGTTTATTGGTTGGGATGGGATCAAAAAGAAGATAGGGCAAAGGACACTATATGTCTCCCCCGTCATACCTTCTCAAAGACATTATCTCATAATCAATATTTATCTAATTTGATTTCTCTCTTACAAAATTGAAACCAGCATAGCACATTCAAAACAAGAAAAAATCAAAGGTTGCTGCAAGACAGAGGAAGATTCAATTGAGGACAACACAACAGGAAGACATAATTACCGGGAGCACACACACAAGGATAAGTGATGTCTCAACTGACCATCACCCCTTCTCATTCAGAATTTGAATGTTCATGGCCATCAGGTCTGTCACTACCAAAAAAACGACCAAACAATCACAAGAGTCACTTTGGTTGACAGATTAAAAAAACATAAGCTGAATAAATGAAGTCTCTGATTAGCATACATAAATTAGTAGTGGAAATAAACAAAGCAAAAAAAGATAAATTAGGATAGGAAGATAAGAAAAGAAAGTCGAATCACACCTATTAGACAACCTAGAAACTACCAATTGCAAACATCAATAATTCCTTCTGTACTAAATCATGTATGCTGATGAAAATAATGTTTTTCCCACTGAAATTAAAAAGCCTGCACAAATCATCATTACCAAATTGAATCCAATGTACATTCAGTTAATTTCATATAAAATATCCTAAAACATGGTCCATCTAGGATATGGGCAATGTTCCAAATATGTCAGCGACATTTAGGACCTTGCATTTTCCAGTGAATATAAGTCATGTATCATTGCATTTACCAACACTCGAGAGCTTGACAGGTTAATTTTAGGGCTGCATTAGACACAGACCTCTATAATGAAAAATCAGATATATTGCAGATTTCGATATGAAAAGACATAGCATAAGTGAAATTTAGAAAATCAGGAAAGTGAGCAAATATCCAGACATAGCATTTTCGCTCTGGTCCCCCATCATCAAACATGTACTCCATCTATACAATTATGACTATACGATAAGATAAATATGGACCATCATGCTTGTAAATGATCACATAAGCTACTCCATTTGTCATTTGTGATAAGCAAAATTAAAGAATATGTCAGATAGGAAAAATGTTCATGAATTTTCTAGTAAGATATAATACACATACTTCATACTCAGTCTGTAGCCGTACTACTTAGCAAGTTCACTTTGTCAGGTATTCAGCTGCCACATCCTCGTGATTAATTTTAGCACAAAACAAGCACCATTAATGGACCTAGATTGTAGAGATGGAGGCTTCTAGAAGTCGCCAATCCAGTATCAAGTGATACGTACTCCAATCTGAAAAGGTAAAAGTGATACTCTAGTCATTAGTATTGTTGTGATATGAAGTGATACTCCGATCTGAAAAATAAGGATCAAGTGATCCTGAACATAAAAAGAGTATCATGTGGTTCTTCCGTCTGTAAAAAGGGATCAAGTGATACTCCAGGTATATGTACTATAATACTCCAAGCATATGAAAACATAAATACACAAACGCATTTTCTGGTTGTCACATCACAAGATGCAGATCACCAACGTGGAAAACCAGATCATCTTTAATCAAGACGAGAAGCTAGCAGACATAGATGAACGAGGGATGCAGGAAACTAAAATCATATAGATGTATTGATGAGTCATATAGATGTATTGATGAGTACATACACATGATCAAAGGAGTGCACGCCGAGGAGCTGCCACCGGGGCCATCCGCGTTGCTGTTGGGAGCGTCGAGGGGCGTCTACGCAGGACTAGCCGCGCCTCACCATGCCCCGGATGCGCAGCCACTGGCATCCATGAGCTGCCGCTGGGGGAAGGGGGCGCCGCGGACGCTGCTGCTGGTGGGGGAGAGGCCGGCGAGGGGTCGGGGGCATCCACGCGGGCACCACAACAAGCCCCGGATTCACCGCCGTCGGCCTCCGTCAGCTGCCGCCAGGGAGGGGAGAAATGCGCCGCCACGGTCGACGAGGGCGAGGGGCGCCGAGATCCACCACGGCCCGCGCACGTTGCCTCATGTCGCCACCTGATCTGGGGCTGCCGTCGCTGCTAGGAAAGGTAGCGCCGTCTGGTCTACCGCCACTGGATCTGGGGTGGGTCGAGTGCCGGTGGGGTGGATCCGCGCAGCCAAGGCGAGTGGCCTTACGTCATGGGGCGCCGTGCGGGTCAGGACGCCGCCGCCGCCGTCGCCAGGGATGCCTACCGCATGGGCTGGCGATGTCGTGCGCGCTGGGATGGCCGCACCGCCGCTATGGGGTGCCGTGCGCGCGGGGATGTGGCTGCGCCGCCGGAGTGCCCCTGCAGCGATGTCGCCGTGGGAGCCACCGCCCACTCGCGTCAGTCACGGCACGGCGGGGCGGGACGCTGGGGCATGCTGGCCGAGAACGTCGGGACGCCAGGTAGCGGCGCAGCAGTAGGGCGAGGGAGCCGACGGGCGGCGGCGGCGGTGAGGGAAGGAGCAGATTGAGCGAACGGGAGCTGAGAAAATGAAACTGCAAAAAACGTAGGGTGGGTGGGTGGGTGGGGGGTGGTTTCCTCGAGCTGAGATGCCGCTGGCCGAATAAAGCGGGCCTGGCCTAAAGATGGCAACGGGTACGTACCCAACGGATAGTGCCCACCCGTACCTGTATCCGCACCCGCAAAATTTCACCCGTCGGGTTACTCGTACCTGCATGCGGGTAAAAAAATAGTTCCATACCCGTACCCGTCGGGTAATTCTCACCCGACGGGTAACCCGTACCCGATAGCATACTCGAAAATTATCTAAAAATATCAAATAGTCACATGCAAAAATAAATCATTCTAAACTTCCAACAAGTTACAAACATGCTAACAAACATTATTAGCATCATTATAACAAAGGCAATCAACTAGAAATATAGTGGATGTCTCAATGGGCCAAATTCATGACTTATACGCGCTAAAATAACTGAGGTTGACTAGTTATTTTTGTGGGTATGTCTTACCCGCGGGTATGCGGGTATGGGTAGTATACACCCGCACCCGTACCCGCCATACCCGATGGGTATAGGATTTTGTCCAATAACATACCCACGAGTAGAAAATTCATTCCATACTCGGCTCTTTATCGGGTAATACCCGTCGAGTACTCGGGTTTCGGGTACCCGTTGCCATCTCTAGCCTGGCCTGTGCGAACGGAGGGACCGAGTATATATATATATATATATATATATATATATATATATATATATATATATATATATATATATATATATATATATATATATATATATATATATATATATATATATATATATATACTCGGTCCCTCCGTTCGCACAGGTAAAGACTTCTTTACGGACGTGCGTCCTTTAGTCCAGCCACACGCACGCTTCGTCCGCACACCCTCACTTGACCGCACGACCACCTCCACACGAGACCGCGCCGCACCCGCAGGGTGTCGTCTTCGACCTCCCACTCCCTCCCTCTCTCTCGCCCGTGGCCCCGGCGAGCTCCTTCCCGTCGTGCTCTCTCCCCGATAGCGACCCCGTCCGGTGAGCCCGCACGCCCACTGCCTCCTAGTGCCCACTCCCCACCGCCTCCCCCCGCAGGCCATGGCGGATCCGCCGGTTCCAACCCTGGCCACGGCGGATCTGGTGGCTCCAACCCCGTCCATGGCAGATCGGGCCCTAGTCATGGTGGATCCGACGGATGTGGCCCCGGGCATGGCGCCTGCGACGACTTGCTGCCGACACGCCTCTAGGTACTCCGCCTCGTCTTCGACTGCAGGTACCGAGGGGCTTCGCCGGGCCCTTGGACGCTCGCCGGCGATGAGCACCCACCAGGTTCGTTCACCCATGCCTTCCTTTCCCCTTCCTGTTGTGCGAAACCGAGCTCCCCAACCCTAATGTGTCTTATTTTTGCTATATGTGCCTCAGATCTATGCCTCCGTTCGTCTCGCCTCGTCGCGACCCCTACGGCGCAACCCCGTCCATCCTGCTTGGCCGCGCCGCGTCTGCCCTTCCCTGCGAATGCGACAGCGCTACCGCCTCCGTGCCCCGTGCGACCGTCTGTTGCCTCCGGATTCGAGGGTGGGAATGGAGTCGAGGTGGATCTCGGCGAGCTCGTGCCCGTGCAGTGGGAGGCGGTTGCTGGCCAGGAAGAGGCCAAGGCAAGAGGCGGTGGTGAGCAGCATGCAGAAATCACCAAGGAGATCTGCTCCCGCCGTGATTGCTTGCCTTCGCCATTAGCTGAGCGTTGTGCAGGAGCGCTTCTGCAACATATAGCTACAGGTTTGCCCCTAGCCCAGCAACCACTATCTCGAGCTTCAGTTAGATTTTTTGATGTGCTGCCAGGCGCAACCACAGCGCTGTGTAGCACAGCTGATCAGGATATTTAGATCTTCACTACCTTATTTTTCAATTTAGCACTAGGAACAAGATGCATGACCCTGATCCTAGAAGTGGTTTATTTTCTTTACTTGATGTGTTTCAAAGGGCTGAAACTAAGCGTTTTTTAGATGTATAGTGTTACAGCGTCAGTGTGTCCATCCTGGACCTGATAATCCATTATGAAACCTTACTATTTCGTGAGATGATAGCTGGTTCATGTATAATTTTTCTAGAACATTTGCTCATGAAGTAATCAAACTATAGATGAATGTCAATGCCATCTGTCGATACATATTATTTTGCAGGATAGTAACTAACTTGCCTGCAGAATTAGGAATTTTCGATGAACCTGACAACTTATTACGACTGGAATAATGGGGAACATTTTTCAGTTTGTTTTGAGTAATTTGTTTTTTATCTTAGTTTTGCAATGGTTTGCCTAGAGTTTATCACAATGTTGGCGCGTTGAATCTGTGCTTCTCCAACTGATCACAATATAGGGACATCTGTTTTCATGTGTCTGTCCAGGACAGGAGAGCCTGGTAGGAGTCTAGGATCTGAAGTTATGTATGCAAAATCGATGACTGGTTAGCAGTGGCATTGGTGTTTGATTTGTTTGCCTTTCAGCCATCGTTGTCTTGCTGACATATATCTCTACAAATCTAATTCAACACCTTCAACACTTTACCAGGCTGGCCTGACGCCCTGTTGCTGCTGCAATTGTTATACTGACTGGGTCCATCCCTTAAACTGCCAATTTAGAATACATAGACACTATACTTGCTTTTTTAAATACATAAATTGTCAATTTAGGTAGACATTATTGCCTAACGAATGATACTTAAACTGCCTAAGGAAATATAATCCACTACTTCATTACCCAGCAGTAACCTGCTGTCGGTACCAACAGTACGGGGGTACCCACAGCTATCGCCAAAACACTAACATAACTGAAACCGCGATGAAAGATAGCCCACCTCGGCCGAGTATCACGCGGCCCGCTTGACGGGGCGCCTCGACCGCGCCCCGGCTCCGACTCGTACGTGTCCCGCTCGACGGGGCGCCTCGACCGCGCCCCGGCTCTGACTCATACGAGGCCCGCTCGACGGGGCGCCTCGACCGCGCCCTGGCTCCGACTCGTACGAGGCCCGCTCGACGGGGCGCCTCGACCGCGCCCCGGCTCCGACTCGTACGAGGCCCGCTCGACGGGGCGCCTCGACCGCGCCCCGGCTCCGACTCGTACGAGGCCCGCTCGACGGGGCACCTCGACCGCGCCCCGGCTCCTCGACGCGTTTTCTTTACCTACCCCAGGACGAAAGCCATAGCATTCAATGCGGGTACCTACTACCACCTACCGGCATGGCTGCGGCATGGACCAACGTGGGAACAATACCCACGTCGAGTCTCACTGTTTTACCGCCCATCCCGTGATGGGAGGTGAAACCCGTCACTGTACCCACCTTACCGCACACTGTTCACCATCAATCACCCTCGAGGGAGGATAAGACAAGGTCCGTTCCCCGCGATATCAGGGATTCGGCCTTATCCATCCAACCTCGACCCGGCCTCGACCCAGCTTCGACGCTCGGCTCAGTTCGAAGGACGGTATGGCATGGCGCTCTGGGTCATTTCGCCATCTTGTCTCCCACAACGTCAGGGTACCCAGGGATGGCCGGCCATTCCGAAGGCACGTCGCTACAGTCAACTCAACAGGAATCGACAAAGCATCACCTCAAGGCTCCCCTTGGCTTGGCCTCCTCTCGCCTTATAAAAGGGTAGGCCAGGCTTCGACAGAGGGGCGGGGAAAAACGAACCAACCAACGAACAGACGAACAAAAAGAAGACGAAACAACCAACCACTCGACCGAACAACGAAAAGCAAGAGATCAACATCTCAAGCAACCGCCTTTCTCCTTTTTTCTCTTTGAGACTTGGGCTCGACACCCTCTCTCGCCTGCTTGTAACCCCTACACGAGCACCTCGGTGCAAGGAAATACAAACCTCTCCCCCCCGCTAGACGTAGGGCCTTCTTTTGCCCGAACCAGGATAAACCCCCGTGTGTTCTCCTTGCATCACCATCCAGGAAAGAGTCACGCAGCATTTACTCATTGGTTTAGGACCCCCCTCGGTCCGAACACCGACAGTTGGCGCGCCAGGTAGGGGAGTGCTGCGTGCAAACCTCGCTTTATCGCCGTTCTTCCTGGATGGCTAACCCCGAACGCCCGATCCCGTTGGCTACGGTGATCTGGTTTGTGAGTTTGGAGTTCATGTCGCTCGGCTCTGGCTACGACATGATCCTACTTCCACCCAGGCACCCAACCGACGAGGATTACGAGCTCTCCCAGCCCGGGGGAGCAGTCAACCGGCACCGTCGCTCCAGGCGGGCGCGGGCCGCCCGGCGACGGCGAGCCCGGTACAACCACCGTCTCCACCTAGCGGAGGGCGATGGGATCCCCCGGTCCGGCACCCCCCAGACAGGCGCCAGCCTAGATCTCCTTTTGGAAGATTTGGGAAGGACGAGCCTGGCTGAGGGTGGCGTGCCGACGAAGAATCCCGCCGCTCCCCCGTCCAGTGAGACACCACTGTCCGTAGCATCTATTTCGCCACGGGCAGCGACGTCCCCATCACCATTCCCGTTTGGGCTGGACTCGGTTGCCCGGGTGTATGCATCCTCCGTGAGCACTCGCGTGAGCGCTTATGAGGAACTCCCCGGACACCATCTACGCTCCACTCTGGACCTCGTTGCGTCCACGCCGGCTTCTGATTATCGGGACTCTACCGAGACACCGGAAACAGAGCCTCGTGTGACTGCTTCTTCATATCGTCACCGCGATGACGGTTGGCAATGGCCACACATTCCCCCGTCATATTACTACTTTGGCGCTCCTGACTCCGACTCGACTGACGACACCTATGATCCGACTCGCGAGTGCTTCAACATCGATGTTGAAAGCACCTCGGAATCAGAGGACGAAGAGCCGGTCGAAGGAAGGCACACGCCCCCTCATGTCGAACTTCCTGCCGAGCGAAACGAGCCCCAGTTCCTTGCGGATCAAGGAGCGCAGCTCGAACAGATTCGCGAGTTGCAGGACCAGCTTGACGAGGAACGGGAAAACCTGGATCTTCTCCAGCAAACCCTCGAGCGTGAGCGTGCGGAACACGTATTTGGCGGGAGAGCTCGTGAGAGAGCTCGTGACGTCAACCGTCGCATCGACGAGGACCGGGCGGTCGACCCTCCGGTTTTCGCTCGAGCCAGCCAAAACGTCGTCGCCACCGCCATGCTCCTGCGCAACATGCCCGAGCCGTCAAACCCTGACGCCCGTCGGGCTCGAGACGAAATCCGAGGACTCCTCGAGACTGCCGCCATGCAGCAGGCCGAAAGCTCTGCCTCGAGGCGGCGCGAAGCAGCCTCGGAGCGGACCCTCGAGCCTTCCCGACAGGAGAGAGAAGCCTCGGTTCATCCCGAGCCTGCCCGGCGAAACCGGGTAGCACCGGCCCCTGAGCCCATCGCCAACGACCGCGAGCCTCGAGACACCCGTGGCAACATCGTCGAGCGTCGCACGCGCAAACACGGTGACGGTGTAGCTCGAGGCTACCACGTCCACAGGGGCGGACGCTACGACAGCTCGAAAGACCGTAGCCCTTCACCCGAACCCCCAGGTCCTCGGGTGTTCAGTAAGGCTATCCGTGAGACGATGCCCCCGGCTCGGTTCCGTCCCCCCACGACTCTCACCAAGTATAACGGCGAGACCAAACCCGAACTTTGGCTCGCCGATTTCCGCTTGGCGTGTCAGTTGGGCGGGGCCACCGACGACCGGGTCATCATTCGGCAACTCCCCCTGTTCCTCTCCGACACCGCCCGAGCCTGGCTCAAGGATCTCCCACCTTGGCAGATCCACGACTGGGACGATCTCATGAGGGTGTTCGAGGGAAATTTCAAGGGAACCTACATGCGCCCCGGCAACTCGTGGGACCTCCGGGGCTGTAAGCAGAAACCAGATGAGTCCCTCCGGGACTACATCCGGCGCTTCTCCCGGCAGCGCACCGAGCTCCCCAACATCACCGACTCCGACGTGATTACGGCCTTCCTCTCCGGTACCACCTGTAAGGAGTTGGTCCGGGAGTTGGGCCGTAACACCCCGCTCACTGCCAACGGATTGATGGACATCGTCACCAACTTCGCCGCCGGCGAGGAGGCGGTTGGTGCAATCTTTGGCGGCGAGCCGGCGAGGGGGGAGCAGAAGGTCGACGACCCCGTGAGTTCCACCCGAGGCCCCAAGAGAAACAACCGCAAGAAGAAGAAAGGCCAGCAGGGCAAGCTCGAGGCCCCGGCTGACGAGCTCGTCGCTGCTACCGAGCACAAGAAACCTCGAGGCCCCCCCGGCGGGGGCGTCTTCGACAAAATGCTCAAAGAGTCGTGTCCCTACCACAAGGGACTCACTAACCATAACCTCGAGGATTGTCACATGCTGCGCAGGTACTTCGGGGGTGCCGGCGCCAAGAAGGACGACAAGGAGGAGGACCCTAAGGGTGACGACAAGGACGGGGAATTTCCCGAGATCCGCGACTGCTACATGATCTACGGAGGGCCCTCGACCTGCCTCTCTGCGCGCCAGCGCAAGCGAGAACGGCGCGAGGTCTTCTCCGTACAATCGGCAGTACCCCGTTTCCTTGATTGGTCTGCGGTGGCCATCACTTTCGACCGTGATGACCACCCAGACTACGTCCCGAACCCGGGGGTCTATCCCCTCGTCGTTGACCCCGTCATCGCCAACACACGCCTCACCAAAGTGCTCATGGACGGCGGAAGCAGCCTCAACATTATCTACTCTCAGACCCTCGACCTCTTGGGGGTCGACAGAGCGCGCCTCCAGCCTAGCGCCGGGGGCTTCCACGGAGTCGTGCCAGGGAAACGGGCGGAACCCCTCGGGCGGGTCGATCTGCCTGTTTGCTTTGGCACACCGGCCAACTTTCGAAAGGAAACTCTCACTTTCGAAGTGGTCGGATTCCGTGGAACGTACCACGCTATCCTGGGACGCCCATGCTACGCCAAGTTCATGGCGATCCCAAACTACACCTACCTTAAGCTCAAAATGTCTGGCCCAAACGGTGTCATCACTGTAGGGCCCTCGTATGAACATGCCTACGAGTGCGACGTCGAGTGCGTCGAGCACGGCGAGACTGTTTTTGAGTCGGCAAGCTTGGCTGCAGACCTCGACGGTCTCGCCAAAACGATTCCCGACCCAAAACGCCATGCCGGCAGCTTCGAGCCCGCCGAAGACGTCAAACTCGTACCCCTCGACCCCGCTGATCCCAAAGGGAGGACGCTGAACGTTAGCGCCACCCTCGATCCTAAATAGGAAGCAGTGCTCGTCGACTTTCTCCGCGCGAACGTCGACATCTTTGCGTGGAGTCCCTCGGATATGCCGGGCATACCCAGGGAAGTCGCCGAGCACGCCTTGGAGATCCGGGCCGGATCCAAACCGGTGAAGCAACGCCTGCGCCGCTTCGATGAGGAGAAGCGCAGGGTCATCGGCGAGGAGATACACAAACTATTGGAGGCCGGGTTCATCAAGGAGGTTCATCATCCCGAGTGGCTAGCTAATCCTGTATTAGTTAGAAAAAAGAGTGGGAAATGGAGGATGTGCGTAGACTATATTGGTTTAAATAAAGCATGTCCGAAAGTTCCCTTCCCTTTGCCACGCATTGATCAAATCGTTGATTCCACCGCGGGATGTGAAACTCTCTCATTCTTAGATGCATATTCCGGCTACCACCAGATCAAAATGAAGGAGTCCGACCAGCTCGCGACTTCATTCATCACCCCATTCGGCATGTATTGCTACGTTACGATGCCCTTCGGTCTCCGGAACGCGGGGGCAACGTACCAGCGATGCATGCAACACGTTTTCGGGAAGCACATTGGGTCGACCGTCGAAGCTTACGTCGACGACATCGTGGTCAAAACCCAACGTGCCGACGATCTGGTCAGCGACCTCGACATTACATTCAAGTGCCTCAGGGCAAAAAACATCAGACTCAATCCGGAGAAATGTGTTTTCGGCGTCCCATGAGGTATGCTTTTAGGGTTTATCGTATCTAAACGTGGCATCGAGGCCAACCCTGAAAAAATCTCTGCAATAACCAAGATGGGCCCCATCCGAGATCTCAAAGGCGTACAGAGAGTCACAGGTTGCTTGGCGGCACTCAGCCGTTTCATTTCGCGCCTCGGCGAAAAAGCACTCCCTCTATACCGTCTCTTGAGGAAATCGGACCATTTTTCCTGGAACCTCGAGGCCGAGGAGGCTCTCACGAAACTGAAAGCCACCCTCTCTAGCTCACCGATCCTCGTCCCTCCGACCTCGGGGGAACCACTCCTACTCTATGTCGCCGCGACATCACAAGTAGTCAGTGCTGCCCTGGTTGTCGAACGGGCCGAGGAGGCACACACCTTGCTCGTCCAGAGGCCGGTCTATTTCGTTAGCGAGGTGCTCTCTGAAACAAAGTGCCGATATCCACAGATCCAGAAACTGCTATATGCTGTCATCTTGACACGGCGCAAGCTCCGACACTACTTCGAGGGTCACCCGATTACTGTGGTTTCTTCTTTCCCCTTGGGAGAGATAGCCCAGAACCGGGAAGCCTCGGGTAGGGTTGCCAAATGGGCGGTCGAGCTCATGGGCGAGGCATTGTCCTATGCGCCGCGAAAAGCTATCAAGTCACAGGCGTTAGCAGATTTTCTAGCCGAGTGGACTGACACACAACTCCCTCCTGCACAGCTCCAAGCGGAGCTGTGGACCATGTACTTCGATGGGTCATTGACGAAAACGGGAGCAGGCGCGGGCTTGCTCTTCGTCTC
Source organism: Saccharum hybrid cultivar R570 (assembly GCA_038087645.1). Lineage (NCBI taxonomy): Eukaryota > Viridiplantae > Streptophyta > Magnoliopsida > Poales > Poaceae > Saccharum > Saccharum hybrid cultivar. The sequence goes on along the minus strand of JAQSUU010000033.1, from coordinate 2,931,059 downwards.
ACCCCTCGGGGTTCATATGCGCTACGTCGTCCGGCTTCATTTCCTTGCGTCTAACAACGTCGCCGAATACGAGGCACTCGTCACGGGGTTGAGAATCGCCATCGAGCTCGGGGTCCGACACCTCGACGTCCGAGGCGACTCCCAACTCGTGATCGATCAGGTCATGAAGAGCTCGAGCTGCCGCGACCCCAAGATGGAGGCCTACTGCCAAGAAGTACGACGCCTCGAGGACAAGTTTCACGGCCTCGAGCTCAACCACATCGCACGCAGGTATAATGAGGCCGCTGATGAACTGGCAAAAATCGCGTCCGGTCGAGCCACGGTTCCACCGGACGTCTTCGCGAAAGACCTTCAGCATCCATCCGTCGACCTCAGGCCAGACGGGGGGGGGGACGGGGCGTCGCTCGACCCTCCACCTGAGGCAGAAGCCCCCTCGACCGGGGCTCAAGCCATGCAGGTGGGAGATTTGACGCCACCGTCTGACCTCGAACCTGATTGGCGCGTCCCGTACCTCGACTACCTCATCCAAGGGGACCTCCCCTCGGATAGGACTGAGGCTCGACGGATCGCACGCCGGGCCAAAACTTTTGTGATCATGGGCGACAGCAGGGAGCTCTACCGTCGTAGCCCTACCGGTATCCTCCAACGTTGCATCACGAAAGAGCAAGGCAGAAACCTGCTCGGCGATCTTCACTCGGGGGCTTGCAGTCACCACGCTGCGCCTCGAACCCTTGTCGGAAACGCCTTTCGACAAGGATTCTATTGGCCGACCGCGGTCTCCGACGCTGTCAAGCTAGTACGCTCCTGCGAGGGTTGTCAGTACTATGCGAGACAGACCCATCTTCCGGCACATGCCCTACAAACTATCCCCATCACATGGCCGTTCGCCGTTTGGGGGCTCGACCTTGTCGGACCACTGAAAAGGACGACCGACGGCTTCACCCACTTGCTCGTCGCAATTGACAAATTCTCCAAGTGGATCGAGGCCCGCCCTATCACCAGCATCAGGTCCGAACAAGCTGTACTCTTCTTCACTAACATTGTTCATCGCTTCGGGGTCCCCAACTGTATCATCACAGACAATGGCACCCAGTTCACTGGCAAAAAGTTTTTGGATTTCTGCGACAACCACCACATCCGTGTGCTCTGGTCGGCCGTGGCTCATCCAAAAACAAACGGGCAAGTGGAACGTGCCAACGGCATGGTTCTACAAGGCCTGAAGCCCAGAATCTTTAACAAACTAAACAAACATGGAAAAAATGGGCTGCCGAGCTACCCTCGGTCCTGTGGAGTCTAAGAACAACGCCGAGTCGAGCCACGGGGTTCACTCCGTTCTTCTTAGTCTACGGGTCTGAGGCTATGCTACCAACCGATATAGAATACGGATCCCCGAGGTTGAAGGCATACAACGAAGGACACAACGATGCCACAAGACAGGACGCCCTCGACCAGCTCGAGGAAGCCCGAGATGTGGCTCTGTTGCATTCTGCCAGGTACCAGCAAGGTCTCCGACGCTACCACGACAGATACGTCCGCAAGCGTGACCTCAACGTTGGTGACTTGGTGCTACGGCGGAACCAGAACACCAAGGGACGGCACAAGCTCACACCACCATGGGAAGGGCCGTACATCAACGCAGAAGTACTAAAGCCGGGCACCTACAAGCTATCCAACGAGAAGGGCAAAATCCTCACCAACGCTTGGAACATTGAACAGCTACGTTGCTTCTTTCCTTAAAAAGCCTCAAGGCTCTGTATTTCCTTTTTCGTCAATAAAGAATACAGCGATGTTCAAAATTTTTCGTTTCGTAATGAGGAAGGATCGACCCTGCACTCCTAGAGTCGACCCTCCCTCGGGGGCTGCAAGGGGGGAACCCCCGGTCCCCGAAAAAACTTATGCACTTTTTTAAATTTAAGAACCGCTTCTTAGATCGACTTCGCTGAAAGAGCACCCTAAGGTTCGAAAGGGCTCTCGAGTCTGGAGCATCACCTACGCCTCCGAGGCTACGGTACCTCCACTCAACCCTTACGCCTTTTAGAGGTACGCCTTCACGCTGAGAAGATCTAAACAACGGTTCCTAAAATTAAAAAAGAACATACCCCCTGTCGCTTAGATCAGGCTCTCACACGATTTACTAGGCCGCAACATCACGCCTCCGAGGCTACGGTACCTCCACTCGCTCCCTTACGCCAAGGGATGTAGCTGCGCGCTAAGTAAATCACACGAGAACACGATCCGTGCGATAAAGGGAAGAAAAGCTCGAGTAAAACTGAATCAACCACGAACCGGTTTATGTTTCGAGTCTTTTAGGCCTCCGCGGCCACCACGATCAAAATTCGAAATACTAACTTATTACATGGGCCTTCATGCCCAGATTTGGCTCACAGGCCTTTGTCGTCGGCAGGCGGAACCACCTCGGCTTCAAAAAGCGAGGCCAGACGACTTCCAGGTTCTTCGGCGGCTTCGATCAGCTCCATGCAGGCATCCTCGTTCTCCTCGTCTGTCCGATCGGGGTCTGTGATGAAGCCCTCGGCAACGAGCCTCATGTCAAACACAAACCCCGAACGGACGACGGCCAGCGCCCTCTTCACGCCGTGATGGAGGCCGTTCCGTATCTTCTCCCGGGCAAGGCGGCCCAACGCCACCATCCGTCGGACGAAGGAGTTCCCCGGAACATCTTCCCCGGTGTCGGCGTCGGGCTCGACCCCTAGGCCATCACACACGGTGGTGATTGCGCCCTGGAGAAGTTGGGTCCTCCGGACCTCGGCTTCGAAGAGGCTCTGGAAGGAGTTGGCACACGATTGGGCCTCTCGGTTCTCTCTCTCCAGCTCTGAAACACGACAAACAAATTAGTGCCCAACGCGGGGCCTTCAATGTCGTGACTATAACAACCACACTTACCCTCGATGTGGGTCTGCAGGCCCAGGACCTCGTCGCGGAGCCCCCCACACGTTCGCTCGAGCCCCAGGAAGGCGCTGTCCTTGTCACGGATGGCTGCCTTTAGCGCCTCGACCTCCTGCCGAGCAGACTCGAGAGCTGCGTCCTTCTCTTGGACGGCTCCCTGCAGCGTCGTGATCTCGGCGTGGAAGGCGTCGCGTTGAAAGCCAACCTGGGAGACATCCTCCTCGAGCTCCCTCACCCGCGCAGACAAGGGCTCGAGGTCCCTGCGCGCCTGGGCAGCCTCCTCCCGAGCCTTGTCCAGGCTAGTGCGCATCACGGCCTCGACCGCCCATGCCTGCGTCGCCTCTTCTTTCACCACGGCGTATGCGACGCGCAGCTCAGCCATCTCGGTGTTCCGATTGGATAGCTGTTTCTGGGCCTCCTCGACCAGGACCCATTGCTGGGACAGCGCGCCCCACACGCCACTCTCGTCCCGGATGAAGAGCGACTTGCGGCGGGAGTACTCCTTCAGCTCCTGAACGCAATTCGAAAAGGTCACAAATCCGAGGAAAAAACATATCAAGCAAGCCGACGGGTCGATCATACCTCGGTGGCATCCCCCATACTCCGCACGGCACCGGATGCCACTCGGAGCAACCGGTCAAGGTGCTGGCGGACGCCCTCGAGGTATTCCCATCGGTGCACTTCGTCTTTGTCGCTCAAGACAAAGATGGGCTCGGCATCGGGGTTCGTAGCGTCCCTGAACTGAAGGGACGGCCCCCCCCCACCTCGGCAGCTCCGTCTCTGCCCGCGCTATCGCCAGCGCGGCGATGTCGGGCCACGACGAAGATGACCCGGCCGGGGCGTCTCCCGGTCCCGCGGAAGGACCAGCCTCGCCCGCGGTATCCACCTCTCCAACAGCCGTCGCGACACCGGCCTGGTCCGTGACCTCACCCCCCTCGACCCCCATCGCTTGTTTTCCCTTGTCTAGGGGGATGTTGTCGAGGGGAACGTGAGGGCGGGCACTTACGACCGCCGGCGCTTCTGGAGCCGGCGCCTCGACCGACGACGGCGCCGGTGCCCGCGCCTCGACCGTTGGCACCTCCGGAACCGGCGCTTCTTCTTCCGGTACTCCGGATAGGGGCTCAACCGCCCCGACCTCCACCATGCCCGCTGGCTCTGCCAACGAGCCTTGTTGCGGCCGCGACCCTCTCGCCCGGGCCGTCTCTTGCCCTGACGCCGACGCGACCTCCTCCATGGTCACGTCAGCACCCGCCCGCTCCGCGTCGTGGACGGGTGCCTCGCCCGTCGCGACCGCGACGACAGCCTCGGCCGTCCCCGACGACCTGGGTCCCGCCTCGACTACGTCAAGGGCCGCCGCCTTTACCGGTTCGGACCCCTCGACGGCAGGCTCCGGGCCGGCAACCGCCGCGGCGTCGGCTGACCCCTGCCGTTGTCGCAGGCGCCCTTTCGCGGCCTCGACCTGACGGACCCAGGCCGCGTCCTGCTCCGTCATCCGGTTGAGGACAACGGCGCCGGCTCGCAGCGACTTCACAGGGGTAGGCCCCATCGGCTCCGCCTTCCGCTTCAGCCTGCGAAGTGAGAAGAATTGTCGGCCAACGGACTTTGGGAAAGGCAGGACAACCAAGCTGAGATACTTACCCGGAAATCAGCACCAAGTACCTCGACCCCGCGCGACCCGAGCCTCCCGGGACGGCCGATGGTGGCCTCGTGGCGGCCTCACCAGCAGAACGAGCGCTCCTGGGAGCCCCGGCCGACGCACCGTCCTGCGCCCTCTGTGCCTCTGAGGCCAGCTGACCTCGGGTTCTTACGCCTGCCGGCGCCGCCGCCGATGACGACGCCGGTACTGCCGTCCCAGCCCCTGCCCGAGCCTGCGGGGCCTGGGCTGGCGCGGACGTTCCTGTTGACCCCTCTCGATGGGTCCGGGGTAAAGCGGCCCCTCCCGTCGAGGGGCCCGTCTCCTTCTCCGCCTTCTTCCCCTCAGGCTCCTCGACTACGACGATCGAGGAGGACGCCCCCCCGATGGGCTCCAGCAGGGGGCGAATGTCGGGAAGGTCCCCAAGCCCAGTCGCGATCTCATATCGCGACAGGGCATCATCGTCTTCGCCGCTGCTGTCGTCGTCCTCCCCCGAGACCGTCTCGGAAGGCGACGGCGCCAGGGGGACCCCGTCGATGGTCTGCTGGCGCCGAAGCTTCTTCAACGCCTCCGCCTCTTTGGCCTTGCGGATCGCCCGCTTCTTGGCCGTCTCCTTGGCCTGCTTCTTCTGGGAGGCATGCAGGCGTCGAGCCTCTCGGGCGGGCCGGTCCTCCGGGACTGGTGGGCGCGTTTCCCGCAACGCCGACAAGTCCTACACGCCGGCCTCGACCACATCAGCAAAATCCACAGAAAAACAAGAATAGCAATACCTCAGCCCCGAGATACGTACCACGGATTCGCACCCTTCGGTAGGCCTCATGGGAACCTGATTGGCCTCCTCCGCCTTGAAGTTCCCGACCATCCGGCGAGCCCGCCGGAGGACCTCCTCAAGGGTGAGGGATTCGTGGGACATTCGGGTACCCTCCAGGTTCGCCTCCGGAGTCATCTGGTCTAGGCGGAGACGACGCCGGCACAACGGCATCACTCTGCGGCGATGGAAGGCCGCAGCCACCGCCGCAGCCGTTAGGCCCCGAAGGCGAAGCTGCTGCAGCGCCGCCAGCAGCGGGTCCAAGCGCGTCTTCTCGGCCTCGGGCACTCCGTACGACCAATGCTCCTCTCGAGCAGTCAGCACGCGGCCGGTGTACCTCGGCAACTGATTTTCATCATTGCGGAGGTAGAACCAACCCTCGTGCCACCCACTGTTCGAGGAGATGAGGCGGGCCAGGATGTATAGATCCGTCCGACCCGATCTCACCTGTAGCACGCAGCTCCCAACTCGGGCCGCGCACAGGACGCCTTTCTCCCCCGCCCTCTTGGCGAAGAGCTCGGCCTTGAAAAGGTGAAGCCACAGGTTCCACTGCGGCTCCACCCCGAGGTAGCCCTCGCAGACCGCCGCGAAGATGGCGGCCTGCGCGACGGCGTTGGGGGAAAGGTGATGAAGTTCCACCCGGTAGTGGTGGAGGAGCGCGCGCATGAAGACCGACGTCGGCACGCCGAACCCCCGCTCATGAAAGCTGACGAAGCTCACCACATACCCTTCAGGGGAAGCTGGCTCCCGATGGGCAGGGGGCGGCGCCATCCACTCCGGCTGCAACAAGTTCATCCTCGGCCGCAGCAGCCCGTCCTCGACCAACTCCTCCAACCTCCTCTCCGTCACTGAGGAGGCGGCCCAGTCGTCGACGGGGAGGATCTGGCTCTTTCCTGCCATCGATGTCGTCGGAAGGGGGGATGGAAGGAAAGGATGCGGTGGCTGCGGCGATACGGGCGGAGAACGCGATGTGGCAGGGGATGTCTAAGGCAAAGGATTGCAGGGACGCAAGCGATCGGTGGGGAACGTAGACCCCTAGGCCTTAGCTTTATATGCCCAGACGGAAGCCCAACGGCCGCGCGAGAAGGTAGGAACAGTTTCCCGCATTAAATGCGCTCACCTAACCGTTTCCTTATATCTCGCAGAAACTGGGCACGTGGCCGCTCCCCACGTTGTAACCATATGCCGCTACCGCGTCGATCTCGTCTCCCGAAAAAACGCGCTCGGCCAATGGAATATCCCCAGGTACGTGGTAAATGGGTGCGAAGCCCGCAATAAGTCTCGAGGGAGCGAAAGCTGGCCCTCGAACGGGGTTCGACAGCTGCCCTCGAGCAACAGAGTTAGGGACGTCCCAGGGTGCGCCCGTACATGGCCAAGGGCTCGAGCCGCGCTCTCGAGGCACCCCAGGACGTATTCGAGGCCGAAGGAGAAGGTTGTGGTAGGAATCCCTCCGGGGGAGGCATCGAGCCCTCGAATCCTATCGAAGGGAATCGAGATCCACACGACCACTTCTTGGCATTTTTGAGGGCGCCTCCGGGCCACTAGCCGACCCCTAACGAACAGGGCACGGGTTCTCACTCGAATTCCCCCGCTAGCAGCTCACCGGAGATCGTCGTAACTCGGGCCCAAACGAGGGTAGTACGACATTCTCCACCCCTCCTCCTTTTCTCGAAAAAGGGGCGTGAGGGTCGCGAAAGACGGCTGGGACTCTGATCGACCTCGTGCGTGCGAGGCTCGGGGTCCCGACCGCAAAAATGGGTGCGAAGCCCGCAATAAGCCTCGAGGGAGCGAAAGCTGGCCCTCGAACGGGGTTCGACAGCTGCCCTCGAGCAACAGAGTTAGGGATGTCCCAGGGTGCGCCCGTACATGGCCAAGGGCTCGAGCCGCGCTCTCGAGGCACCCCAGGACGTATTCGAGGCCGAAGGAGAAGGTTGTGGTAGGAATCCCTCCGGGGGAGGCATCGAGCCCTCGAATCCTGTCGAAGGGAATCGAGATCCACACGACCACTTCTTGGCATTTTTTAGGGCGCCTCCGGGCCACTAGCCGACCCCTAACGAACGGGGCACGGGTTCTCACTCAAATTCCCCCGCTAGCAGCTCACCGGAGATCGTCGTAACTCGGGCCCAAACGAGGGTAGTACGACATTCTCCACCCCTCCTCCTTTTTTCGAAAAAGGAGCGCGAGGGTCGCACAGCGAAAGACGGCCGGGACCCTGATCGACCTCGCGCGTGCGAGGCTCGGGGGCTTGACCGCAACGAAACGTTCCCCAATCAAACGCGTACAAGACCTCGGAGGAGTCTCCATACTCCACCGAGGCCTCGGGGGCTACACCCGGCGGGTGCGCTCGCGCGCCCCCACCGGAAAAAATCACGACGCCACGACTCCAGTTCTGACCAACCTCTGGGAGAGTGATCACACACTCACCCAAAGGCTCGGGGGCTACTATCGGTACCAACAGTACGGGGGTTCCCACAGCTATCGCCAAAACACTAACATAACCGAAACCGCGATGAAAGATAGCCCACCTCGGCCGAGTATCACGCGGCCCGCTCGACGGGGCGCCTCGACCGCGCCCCGGCTCCGACTCGTACGTGGCCCGCTCGACGGGGCGCCTCGACCGCGCCCCGGCTCCGACTCGTACGAGGCCCGCTCGACGGGGCGCCTCGACCGCGCCCCGGCTCCGACTCGTACGAGGCCCGCTCGACGGGGCGCCTCGACCGCGCCCCGGCTCCGACTCGTACGAGGCCCGCTCGACGGGGCGCCTCGACCGCGCCCCAGCTCCGACTCGTACGAGGCCCGCTCGACGGGGCGTCTCGACCGCGCCTCGGCTCCTCGACGCGTTTTCTTTACCTACCCCAGGACGAAAGCCATAGCATTCAATGCGGGTACCTACTACCACCTACCGGCATGGCTACGGCATGGACCAACGTGGGAACAATACCCACGTCGAGTCTCACTGTTTTACCGCCCATCCCGTGATGGGAGGTGAAACCCGTCACTGTACCCACCTTACCGCACACTGTTCACCATCAATCACCCTCGAGGGAGGATAAGACAAGGTCTGTTCCCCGCGATATCAGGGATTCGGCCTTATCCATCCAACCTCGACCCGGCCTCGACCCAGCTTCGACGCTCGGCTCAGTTCGAAGGACGGTATGGCATGGCGCTCTGGGTCATTTCGCCATCTTGTCTCCCACAACGTCAGGGTACCCAGGGATGGCTGGCCATTCCGAAGGCACGTCGCTACAGTCAACTCAACAGGAATCGACAAAGCATCACCTCAAGGCTCCCCTTGGCTTGGCCTCCTCTCGCCTTATAAAAGGGTAGGCCAGGCTTCGACAGAGGGGCGGGGAAAAACGAACCAACCAACGAACAGACGAACAAAAAGAAGACGAAACAACCAACCACTCGACCGAACAACGAAAAGCAAGAGATCAACATCTCAAGCAACCGCCTTTCTCCTTTTTTCTCTTTGAGACTTGGGCTCGACACCCTCTCTCGCCTGCTTGTAACCCCTACACGAGCACCTCGGTGCAAGGAAATACAAACCTCTCCCCCCCGCTGGACGTAGGGCCTTCTTTTGCCCGAACCAGAATAAACCCCCGTGTGTTCTCCTTGCATCACCATCCAGGAAAGAGTCACGCAGCATTTACTCGTTGGTTTAGGACCCCCCTCGGTCCGAACACCGACACCTGCTTATCACCAATTGAGGTTGTTAGTCGCCGGTTGTCAACATTGGCAGCTTCATCCAGAACATATTTTTAGAGGCTCCATGTCCCTAGCTCCCCACTAATTCAGAGGCCCATGCCCCTACACTTGTTGCTACCCTCCCACTGTTTAGACTTTAGCAGCTTTAATTAGAGTTAATTTTTAATCTGTTTCTCCTTTTGCTGTTGTTTGCTTTGCACTGCCATGCCAATGTCATTTTGCCAATGTAATGCTGCTACTAAGAGAGAGCAAGCAGCTTGCTCTTCCATTGAAAAGTATAGCAGCAGCATAACAGCTTTGTTTTTCCACTTAAAAGCATAGCATCAGCATACACTAATGTTGAAAGCCACATCGGCGGCGCCTAGTACCAATACTGTAACTTTATTTTGTTTTTTATGCCCCCTCTTTCTCTCTTTTTGCCTTCTGGCTGTGCAACAGCCCCTTGCCACACCACCTGCATGTGATGTTCCTTCCGTTGCTTCTATGAACAGCTAGCTAGCAACGCCTAGTGTTAAGAGCATAATGGGTACTTTCAGTCAGGTTACAGTTTAGTTGGCAGCCCCTAATATTTTTGCTAGCTAGCAACTGGCAGCCTCTATTATTTTTGTATTGTAAATCTATACATAAGTAATTCTTTTTTCAGTATCAAGTAATTTTTCATGTTTTCACTAGCAATTTTCTTAATTTTTGTTAACGCAATTTTGCTGCTGTTTTTTTTTGCAGACTTTCATCCAGGAGGGCGACCTAGCTAGGACAGAGATCTCACGTGTATTTTGGTCTAAATATAATCATCTAGACCATCGTCATATGGTAAATTTATATCTTCACATGTATTTAGAGATCGTCATACATGATTTTTTTCTTCCTCAGTGACATGTATCGATAATAACCAACCCAACATAGGCGATGTCCCTTGTGCTCCAAATGCTTGGAGATAGAAAATCTGCAGCACAAGTAGGACACTACTTCTTTATTACCCTGAACATGCGAAACAATTGAGTTATTAGTCAGGCAATTTATTAGTACTCCGGTAAGCAAATTAATACCATTAGTCAGACAAGTTATTAGCATCATTGTAGCAATTATGTGTGTAAACACTAAAAATGTGCCTATGACCTCACCAAAGAAAAACTTTTTGAAGAAAGTTGAAATTTTTAGGCTTTGTCGTCCTCAACTCAGTTGATTTAAATATTTTTTCCTCAGTTCTCACTATCATCTATGTGCTTATCTTGTGCTTCTATAAAATTGCAGGTGTGAGACCATCAAACATCAAAATGAGCATGTTATTACATCCATAGGAGTAACCATGTGCAGTAACTATGTGCAACATTTAACAAAAGAAAGTTTTAATGCAGCAACATGTATATATAGGAGTGGTGCATAAAACATATATCCATGTACTAGTAAGAACAACATCTGGCAGTAAGATGTGCAGTAGTCATTAGCATGTCCAAGTTAGGATCAAATCTGCTTTTATCATTTAGTATGAGATCTGCTATGCAGTAGGAACTGTAGTACTATTTAATTGTTTATGCAAAACAACTGAATTGTTTATGCAAAATAACTGAATTGCTTACATTTAGGATCAGATGTGCTTATCAGGTGATGCAAAATTTTTTGAAATGTTTATAGTATCATATCTGGTTGGTTCTATTTTTTTGTGACCGTTTGTGTAACTCTGCTATTTTTTATGCCCAGTATTGTTTACTGGAAGGGAAATGCAAATAGGAGAGAAACGGGGGAGAGGGGAGAGGGGAAGGTTCGAAGCGAGCGCTGGCCTGCCTTAGTAGCACTTCACGCGCGCACGCGGACGGCTACTTTCCTAAGATGGAAAGTGTACTTTTTTATTTCTATTTTTAGAATGTGCGTGTTGTAAGGCTAACGCATGCACATGCGTGCAGCCGCGTCCATATATATAAGCATGCGTAATAATGGACCTCTGGTGCTTGTACAGTTGTACCTTTTTCCACCGTCGAAGTCAACCACTGCGTCCGTAAGAAACGTGGTCCAATGGGTCAGCGCACCGAGATAAAAACAGAGGAATTGTTCAAGGAATCCTACGTCGCTCTCCTGTGCCAGGAAAGATAATCTCCGACGAATACTCAATTACTCACATGGCCATCGACACTCCGAATCACTCCCCGATTAAATTCCCCGTCGCCGTCCGCCGCCGCCGCAGCCGCCGTGACCGAACTCGCTCGCACGCCCACCGGCAACTCCAAGCCAAGCCGCCAGCAACAAGAAAAAGAAAGGAAAAAAAATGCTCCAACCTCCTTCGACGCGCGCGAACAACTGCGCGCCGCCGAAAGTGACCACCCACATGCGCGCACGGGAATCCTCTCGTCCGCGCGGGCTCGGGTCGTTCACGGGCTCACGGCTCACCGCCGCCCGCCCCACCCCACCCCGCCACCCGCCCCGCGCGGCCGCGACCGCCCACATGCGCCCTGCCGGAGCCCCGGATACAGTAAAAGCACGGGACGGGAATCCTCTCGTCTGCACAAGGCTGACCCCGCACGGCCGCTCGGCACTGCGCGCCCGCGCTGCCAACACTTTCCCCACCTGGCAGGCGGATCGAGCAGCCCGCGCCTCCGTCCCGTCGCTTTCCATGATCGACGCCGCCGCCGAAAGGCCGAGAGACCGAGGGAATTTACCCCAATGGCGGGGAGTTTCGGCGTCAGGCGACGGGGGGACGAGGGAAACGGAGGAGAAAAAAAAAAGTCTCGGGGGCCGGGTGGGGGCGTGGCGCGCGCTGGGATTGGTCGGTGCCAGCTCGGCCACTAGCGGGGGGCAACGTGGTGGTGGTTCCCGTCCTTCTCCTCCCCTTCCCTCCCCAACCGGGCCCCAGTCCCCTTCGATCTCCTGCACCCTTTCCCCTCCTCTCCGGCTCCCTCCCTCCCTCCCTCCTCTCTCTTCTGTTCTTTACCTGGAGCTGTGATCCTCTTCCTGAGTCCCGGGCGTTGGATGGATACGTGGTTGGCTCCGCGCCATCTCCTGCGGTTGCGATGAGCTCCGGCTGCTGCTGCTGCTTATATGAGGTATGATGCTTGCGAGACCTGTCCATGCTTCCTTCGCTTTGCTTGGAGATGCTCTTGCCTGGGCAGCCAGTTGCGCGGGAATTCAAGCACCTAGGATAGGATTGGTGGAATTCGAGCAGTTTCTGCAAGTTTCCAAGCTATATATGATTAAAGTGGCTTTTCAAAAACATCTTCTCTACGTAGAGATAGAAATGTATTTTCAGTTCATGAGTTGTCAGTTTCTACTGAAGGGCCACCACGTGCCCTGCTCGCTGAAATTCTGAGTTCAAGGCCATGCTTTTCTATTTGTATTATATGAACTATAATATATTTGAAGCTACTTTCATGGTAATAATTCAGTGGAGTAATCTAGCACGAGGGTTAATTCCAGTGGAAATCCATCAGGAGTGAATCTCGTTGGGATCAAGTCTATTTCCTTTCAGTGAGTGTTTATTTTCTGTCCATCGTGTATAACAACCTTTCATCTTGTTTCAGATCTTGCTGAATGAATTTTGTGGTTTTTGAGCCGTCCTGGTAAACCTTGGCATGGCCGAGACAAGCGCAGCCCAGAGGTGTGATTATCTCATCTTTACCGTGAAACATGCCTTTTCTTTTGTTTTAGTTCTAATGTCTAATGGAAGGCTATGCAGTATTTTTTTCAAAAGAAAAAAAAACAATAACAACTAAACACTGCTAACTGTGCTACTTCAAGATTCTTATAAAAAATATATTTTGCAATTTGGTTGTCAGAAATCTTGGAAGCACTACTATATAGGCATTCTAGTATAAATTGTGAGTGCTGGTAGCCTTATCTTGTCTTTCTGTTTAGGGGGAATACCCTTCCAAATGGTGACATCTATGTTGGCAACTTTGCTGGTTTAGTTCCTCATGGATTTGGAAAGTATATGTGGACAGACGGAACTTTTTATTATGGCGAGTGGGATACAAGCAAGATGACTGGCAGAGGAGTAATTCAGTGGCCCTCGGGTGCTTCATATGATGGAGATCTCTGTGGAGGTTTCATTGATGGAACAGGCACTTTCAAAGGAGTTGATGGATCTGTTTATAAAGGTTCTTGGAGGATGAACAAAAAACATGGAATGGGCACAATGGTGTATGCCAATGGTGATACTTACGAAGGTTTATGGAACGAGGGTTTGCCAGATGGATTTGGTAAATATACATGGGTTGATGGCAACATCTACATTGGAGGCTGGAAATCTGGTAAAATGAATGGCAGAGGAGTGATGCAATGGACAAATGGCGATACTCTTGACTGTAATTGGCTTAATGGACTGGCTCATGGAAAAGGTTTTTGTAAATATGCATTAGGAGCATGTTACATTGGTACATGGGACAGGGGACTCAAGGATGGACATGGTATGTTTTATCAACCAGGAAGTAAAATGCCTAGTAATCTTGAAGTGTCTGAGTGTGTAACAGATCACGATATTTCAAGTTCTTCAAGCTCTGGTAATGAAAATATCAATAGTGGCTTATTATTTTTATTCCAAAAACTTTGCAACGCATGGAGACTACGCAGCCTTTTCCATTGGCCCAGACGTATTTCAAATGGCACCACACCAGTTTTTGATGATAATTCTGGAAACAATTTGTCACAAGATTCATCCACTGAGCCCTTGGCAACTGATAATTGTGTCCAAGATAGTGGAGTTGATAAAGTATTGGTCTATGAAAGAGAATATGTACAAGGAGTACTTATCTCGGAAAAGCCAAAATGCCATGATTCCGGAATGCTGGGTAGCGGTAAAACACAGGAGCATACCTGGCAAAAGCAATCTGGAGGGCCCATGGAGACTATTTTCAAAGGCCACAGGAGCTATTACCTAATGCTTAATTTGCAACTTGGCATTAGGTAAGTGCTTAATTGTAATGATGTCTTCGACTATATGTCATCTTAATTCATTTTTGTCAAGAATAGATTCTTGTAGTTGTTTTCTTTTTCTGTATCATTACATTTATACTGTGTATCTATTTAGGACAGCTGTACTCTCCACACAGATATGCTACATCTGAAAGAAGCATATGCATAGCTTTCAGACACAGAACTCACATTATTTATGAGCAAAGTATTACTTATGTAAGAATTATTAGCAGTGGGTAGTGAAAATTGTGTTTAACCTACTGTATAAACAAAGTAGTTTTGAAACCTCCCATTATTTGAATGACAAGTGAAGAGTCTCTTTTCAAGAATAATGTTGACATGCTAAAACTATGATTTTCTTTCTTTAGGATGAAAATTTGTGATGTTCGATATCATGTGCCACTATCTACATACAGAAATAGTTGCCATGGCATATTTCTGACGCTGCCTGTACTAATTGTACTCCAAACTCTTAGGGCATGTATGCGGTTCCAGATCTAAAAGGGCCATGTAGCAAGTCTCCAGTAGTAAACCCAAGCTTAGCAAAATTTGGTGAATCTGTAGCTCCTCTCAGAAAAGTGAACGATGGTTCCCATACTAAATCAAGTAATAGGTTTCCTCACAATAACACTCAGCCCCATTTATCATGTGCCAGCATGACACAGAGGTGCTACTTTTGCTTTGCTTATTCTCTTGGAGCTAAATCCTGGATTGCTTTGGAGTCAGAAACTTTTCTTTCCCCACCAAACCAATTCTTAGATCCTCTGCCTGCAATGGTATACGTCATGGTTTTGAGTGACTAATGATCCTTAGCTCCTCTTTGGGTCATGGGTTGCACACACACCCTTATATCTCCTAAATTTTCTATATTGTTTGTTTGTGCTTGTGATCTCTCAGGGTTTTTTTTTGTTTTGGGTGCAACGAAGCTCAGCAACGATGACACGCCGTGTTCACTTCTTGGGAGGTCAGGGCTTGTTGCAAGTATGTGGCGGCGTGTCAGCGTCCCTGGCTGATGTTCACTGTGGGAAGTCGGAGCTGCTTATTGCTGCTTGTAGTAAGCTCAGCAACGATGACGTGTGATGGGCTCCGTCGAGTGTGTTAGGTCCTTGGCTGATGTTCACCGTGGGAAGTCAGAGCTGCTTACTGCTGCTTGTGGTAAGCTCGGCAACGATGACGTGTGGTGGGCTTCGTCAGGTGTCATTGTTGTGTAAGTGGGTTGCCTAGGGATTGTTGTCTGGGCTGTCGTGGTGGGGTTTTTGCCTGTTTTCCATCTGATAAACTGCGCGTCTGTATGGTTTTCAGGCCCGGTTTCCCTTATAAACCAGTCAATTCCATTCTACTTAATTGAAAGGCAGAGCTCTTGCCATTGCTTTCAAAAAGAAATATATTTAGGGAATTGTATGACTATACTAAATTCAAACATGGTGTACCTCAGTAAATTAATCTAGTGAATGTCCACACTTCGGTAACTAGTTCCCTATTGCTATTCAGCTATGCACAGTCCTTTCTAACCACCCCGTGATATTGCTATCCAGGTATACAGTAGGTAAAATCACCCCCGTGCCTTTGCGTGAAGTACGTTCAAATGATTTTGGACCTCGAGCACGGATAAGAATGTACTTCCCTACTGAAGGCTCGCAGTATACACCTCCACACCACTCTGTCAATTTCTTTTGGAAGGATTATTGCCCTATGGTTTTCCGGTATGTCTCTTTCCTGATTGCTAATTGTATAAGAATTTAGTATTTTCATACTTTTCTGTTGTTTTTTCTCGAATGCATATTGTTCTGTTAGTGCTGGGGGTGTATTGTTGATTGTGATATTTAAACTATGGTTCATCTATATCTAGTTAACTATGTTGGTCAAATATGATTCACCCATCTAATTAACCATAGAAGATATCAAGTATCAACTGAACGAATGCGACGTTGCTGATTTGTTTAACAAAAGAGTAGCTAATGTGTTGGTTAGATTGCCTATGTTTTTACTTGCAGAAGATTGTATCTCAGAATAAATTAGAAACTAGCAAGAATCTTATGATCATCTCTGAATCAGTTTGTCTGATTTAGAATGAGTCTGCCATAACCATCATAGCATCGCTCAAAGCCTCAACTTGAATTTTTTTTCCTGAAAGTCATGTTTCTCTGTTTTTACTACGTTCTCCTATTTAAATATTGTTTAATTGGTTATAGTTCAACAATTAATAAGAGATCATACATATTATAGAGGAATTCCCACTGGCTTGGATTTTTCTACAGATTCTTCAATTCATCTTTTTGTCATAGCTAATTGACTCATTGATTTCAGGAATCTTCGAGAAATGTTCCACATTGATGCTGCAGATTACATGATGTCCATATGTGGTGATGACAGTCTGAAAGAGCTTTCTTCACCTGGGAAAAGTGGCAGTATTTTCTATCTTTCACAGGATGAACGTTTTGTCATAAAAACCTTGAGAAAAGCTGAGCTGAAGGTATCGCCTCGAAGGCTTTCTATGAGAGTGTGTTGTGTTTTACTTGTTCTTTTTTTTGAAGCAATGTTTTATGAGAGTGGTGAGAGCTGTCTCACTGAGTCACCAGGTCATGGGTTCGAAGCAGCCTCTCCGCAGATTTTGCGGGGGGGGGGGGGGGGGGGGGGGGGGGGGGGGGAAGGCTTGCCTCGGTTTTTCCCTTCCCCAGACCCCACTCATGTGGGAGCCTCCGGCACTGGGTCTGCCTTTTTTTTGAAGCGATGTTTTACTTGTTCTTAGTCTGTGGATGAGGTGTTGACATATTTACAGCCAGGAAAAATTTGTTGCACATAAGATTTATGGTCCTAATATTAGTTAACATTTATATGGAAAAAAATCATAGGATAAAAATAATTTATACCGTTGTTGAGTGATAAGTTATGCCTACTGCAGATTGGTTTGATGTAATACATGCTGCAGATACTGTTGAAGATGCTTCCAAAATATTACAGTCATGTCAGAGCTTATGATAATACGCTCATTACAAAATTTTTTGGCGTGCACAGGATTACTCTGAAAGGCGGCAGAAAGGTGCACAATCACATTCTTGTTGCGTTATTCTTATTTAGTCTGTAAATGCATGTCATATGTTTTGGTTTTTTTATGGTTTTGTACAGGTTCGCTTTGTTGTGATGGGAAATATGTTCTGCACTGAGCTGCGAATTCATCGTAAGTATGACTTGAAGGGTTCAACACAAGGCCGATCAACAAAAATGCAAAATATAAATGAGAACACAACACTGAAGGACCTTGACCTTTCATATGTTTTTCATGTGGATAAACCATGGCGGGACGCCCTTTTCAGGTAAGCTAATGATCAACTGCTCCCTTTGTTTTTCTAAACACCTTTTTCTGGTAGTATATACTTGTATTTCTACTAGTCTTCAGTGTCTGACCCTTTTTTACAGAAAGTATCTAACATTATTTATGAAGTCACAAGTACCCTCACAATAAAAAATACAAGAAAGTAAAAATAATAATAAATACAAACTGTAGAAAGTAATATACTTATGATAAGTGGTAACTTCTAAACATTTCTGCGGACCATTTTCAGGCAAATATCACTTGATTGTATGTTCTTGGAATCCCAGTCTATCATCGATTATAGCATGCTCTTGGGGATCCATTTTAGAGCTCCCTATCACCTGAAGACATCTTCATCACATCAGAGCAGTCTTGAAAGATGCGGAATTCCAGGTATAGTATTCATTGTAATTGTAACATTGCATGAACCCAACCTTAAGCTGGTTTCATTTTTTTTTGTACTTTTCTCTTATAACTGAACAAATCATGACAAAACACTATTGCTATGACCATGATATCCTTTTTAAAAAACAAAAGGACCACCTTAAGTCAGACTACTAAAAATCTTAGTTGATATTTTGAAAATGGTATCACAGCCAACTTACGCAGCTGATCCAAAATGGTAAAAAAGGGTCACAACAAAAATATAGGTAATGTATGAGTGAAATATAGAGCAGAATTGCCAAGGAAAACTGGTTCACCCAAGCGCTATAAACAAATTTTTCCCTTCTATTTATGCTATGTTCCCTTACATTCTATGTTGTGAGTTCTATTCTATCAGCAATTGGGCATTGAATAACTGGTTGCTTACCTTCAGCTTTTGACTGTGTTACCTAGTAATAAACTGCTTCTTTTTTCCTTGACCAGATAGTGAACTGTTGCAATATGAGGAAAAAAGTTCGTGGAAGGGATTTTTGCTTGTTGCTCATGAGCCAGGCACTACAGTTGGTGGTTCCCACATAAGAGGAAGCATGGTTAGAGCATCGGAAGCTGGTTATGAAGAAGTTGATCTTGTTTTGCCAGGCACTGGACGGTACATTTTCTTCAGTTTTGCCAAAAACATTTGATGATCCAGCTTCACACTAGATGCCGCAATGCAGTACTAGAACACGTACTACTATATTAAATTAGGGAGTCTACTGGGGTTTACTGGCGAGGGGAGAAACTTTCCACTAGCCAGCCAGAACTCAGAAGTCCGTTAACTCTAAAATGTAATGGCTGATTTAAATGAAAAACATGATGGTCAAATGTACTTGAGTAGTTATTAGCCCTAAGGAACATGAATTCTGCATTCTTGCACCTTAAAGTTACACAAGATGAATTATGTTGCTGATTCATGTGTACGTATTCTGTATCGTGCTTTCAGGTTTCGTGTGCAGTTAGGGGTGAATATGCCAGCTCGAGCTCGGAAAGTGCATGAGGACATGAACCCAGAACTTGAAAACCCAAATACCATTGAGGAGTACGATGTTGTTCTTTACCTTGGTATTATAGACATATTACAGGAGTACAATATGTCAAAAAGGGTCGAACATGCAGTCAAATCACTCAAGTTCGATCCCCTTTCAATATCAGCTGTTGATCCGAATTCATACTCAAAACGATTTGTAAAATTCCTTGAGAGTGTTTTCCCTGAACAAGACTGAGTAGCACTTCTGCACTCATTGTTTCTTGTAAAAAGTTAACATGTTCTCAATTATTCACAACGGCTTCTATGCACCTCCAAGTGTTATTTGTTACTCCATTCGAATTATATGATGTTTTGGCTTTTCTAGATATAGTTTTTGCTTAGCATTTACATATACGCTAATCTAGATACATAGTATATATAATCTAGTGCTAGTTGTCAAGCGGTGGTCCACCTCTGCACGGCAAAACATTGCAAACTGATCGCACATAATTTTAGAATGGCCATAAATGCGGTGTTTCAGTTACCACTTAGGCAAGTCTCAGTAAGGTTTTATCAGAGTTTTATGGGCATTAAATAGGCTGATGTGGCACCGTATTGATGAAGAGAGATGATAATAGTTTCATGGGAATAGAGAGTTTCATGGGGATGAAACTCTTATGTTTCAAAATATGAATGCATCGGTAACAGAGTCATGAAATTCTCATTGAGACTAGCTCTATGACCACACATCCGGTATTCATGATTCATGTACGACATACTCTCAATTGGCGCCTAAATAAAAGACAACTGAATATTAAGAGTTGATCGATGTGGATTCAATAGAGAAAAGAGTTTACGGTCGATGGTAGATTAACAGAGAAGAATAAGGCAGGTTAGATGAGGGTTAGAGCATCTCCAGCAGTACTACATAAGTCAGACTACTTAAATGTCTATTTGAGTATTTTATACTACCTATATACTTTGCTCCTAATTCTAGCAATACTATCTAGCTTCCAGATCCGACGGAGAAGGGTCGGCGACCGTGGCGTCGGGCTACCCTATGTCGCGTTGGATGTCTTGCGCCGACGTCGGGCTTCCTGCGTCGGGCTCGGGCGGAGGGAAGACTCGTGCGGGAAAGAAACAAGCGAAAGAGAAAATAGGTAGCGTCTGTTAGCCCAACAGGAATGAGCAGTGGGAGAAGAAATTTCGATAACCAACAAATTTGTTGGGTTAGTAGGTAGTCTGTTGGAGTTAGTCCCCCCCTCTCCCCAACCTAAAATGGGGATAGAGGTAGTCTGTTTAGGTAGTCTACCGGAGTTGCTCTTAGTGTTCGGAAAAGATTTAATAGTGCCTAAACTCACTGTGGCTCTACACTATAGTACCAAAGGAGTCCTCCTGCACTACAGTACTCTGGCTCCACGCTGTAGTATCGAAGGAGTCCTCTGCGCTATAGTCCTGGCAGAGTCGGAAGTCAAAATCGAGCCATAAATCGTGGCTTCTCTTGCTCCACGTTTATTTGGGGAGAAGAGAGAAAAACAGCTCTTATCAACAAGGTCCACGTTTATTTGGGAAGAAGAGAGAAAAACGGCTCTTACCAACAAGGTCCACGTTTATTTTGGGAGAAGAGAGAAAAACGGCAGTCGATGCGGTGCAGTCGATGCGGGTGCTAACATATGGATCCAGAATTCTTACAGTGATTCGGTGCAGTCGATGCGGGGGCTAGTTTTGCAGTCGGTGCGGGGGGCGAGTTTTTGCATTATTGTTGGAGGATTGCCCATCTGAGTATCTGACGATAGCTGCCAAGTTATGCATTCGCACTAGGGATGAAAACGGATTGGATACGGACATATATTACTGATATTACATTTGTTTTCGTATTTCTGTCCGAATTCGGATTTGCCTATGAATAGTGTCAATCATACCGGATAGTATACGAATGGATATCAACATCATAAATATACGATTTAAGTATTTCGATACGAATACGATATCGGATGTTGAATATCCAGACTTGGATACGGACATATCTGAACCCTCTAAACAGATTCGGCCTCGAATACTGTCAAAAAAATATGCATACCATTTTCACCCCTAATTCGCACACAAGGGTGAAGAACGACAGACGATTCACGAGAGAGAACGTGCAGCTGCGCTAGCAACAGTGGCAGCAGCACGGGCTAGTGAAGAACAGAACCTGCTGGCAATAAACGTCTGACGCCAGCAACGACCAAATCATGGTAACAATTATAGTATGTTTACAACTATAAGATAATAATCGAAAGTTGTATGACCTCAACATCAAAAAGCCAAAACCGATAATAATCGAAAGTTGTATTATCTCAACATAAAAAAGCCAAAACAGCAATATGAAAACACATAACCTAACCAGTGGGGAACGTCTAACAAAAATACACGTACAAGCAGTTCCCAACAAGACGGCAACTAAGCATACGGAATGGTATGCCTATGTGTGCCTAGCTTGTGTGAACAAAGAATCCTATTGTGCTTCCTCGAGTGCAGGCTCACCGCCTTCAGTAGTGGCTTCTTCGGACGGCTTGGATGGGTCCTCATTGATTCCATCGTTGATGCCCAGAACTTCATCCATCAGCTCGTCTTCCGCAGCCATATCCTCTGCATCTTCGTCATCGTCATTGCCGCCCTCCTCAGGAACTCGCCGAGTCTTCGGACCATGCTCTGCCCTGTGTGTGTCCAGCTCCTTGTCCATTTCTTGCATGTTAGCAGGCCCGCTCGCCTTCCGAGCATTCCGGGCATTCTGGATCCTCTCCAACTGCCTCTCTACATTTGAGAGATATTGCTCCTCAACTTGCTTTTGGAACTGAGTCAGCTCAGCTCTGCGCATAGACTTCCATTCTTCGAATGCCTGTAGTGTTTTTCACAAGTTGGATTCATCAACAAAAACAATGGTTCATGAAAGATGAACAGGAACAAGTACATGAGTATGCACAAGTTATAAGTTCTTGAGTAGAATGCTAGGATGTACCATTTCCTTGTTCTGCTCAACAATGGCTGGATCATCAATAATTGGTTTAGTTGGCATGTAGTAAATAGGTGGTTCAGCTTTTGTCCTGCCAAACATAAGGGGATAATGAGATTGGAGTCAAACATGGAACAAATATTTTTCATCAGTATACAATGTAAATAGATTACACTAATAGTCATCAAACATTAAGTCTGCATACAAATAGAACGTATCTTCCCTCAATTTAATTGTCAATATGGACACTTTTGGACCAGAAATAAAAATAACCTGCAGAATGCAGAAAATAACAGATCCATCAAACAAGAAAGTAGAATAATAACTACATAAACATGTGAAACAGCTTATGAGTGAAGAAAATGAGGATTCCAATTTTTGGGTCTAAGTCCAAGTGAAGAATGATGCAAAGCAGCAAAGTTACCTTAAGAAGTTGGACAGCCTTTTATGATGCTCAGTCCATTGAATGTACAACAGCTCCAACCTCTTTTCTTCTGCCTTAGCAGCTACACGTGCGCGAAGCGTCTAAACAAAGAGCATCAAGGATTTAATGATTGCAAAGTAAATATCAATTGAATGTGTAGTTGTAACAGATGAATACAAGTCATGAACTTACCATATCACGCTTACGCTTCTCTGCAATTTGCTCACGTTCCTGCTGCCGCAGCCTTTCACTTTCTTCACGAACCTTTTGCTCAGCCTAAAACCAATCAATTATTTCAGTATCCATGATATGTTTAAATGGAATTTAGTGATCCAAATAATCTCAATCTCTATAACATCCAGTTACATATGTGAGATGCGACAACTTAAAGAAAACACAGAATTCCTTGTAAATACTAAAGATTATCTGGCTGTGTGCTCTCTATGTAGGTACTATCACAATTATTAAAGATTGTTTCCATGATGCATTGTCCTAAGTATACCCGAGTATGGAGCATGCAGAATATCAAGGTCCCATTCTTTAACAAGTTCCTTCTTTTCTATTCTATAGCACGAATGAATTTCAACATCAAAATTGACATTCCTGTTATCCTGTAAGATATTATATGTGTTAAATCATTTTTGTTTCTTCAGAAGCAAATGCCAGATGCATTCCGTACAAAATTTCACAAGTAGAAGCTGTGCCCATAGGAACACCAAATCTGTTATCATAGATTATGCACATACGAAAATCACAATACAAAAGCACTTATTACATGGTAGAAGTAGCCCCTACTGAATAACAGTCATTAACTTTGAGATATGAATGGGAAAGGTGAGCAAACCTTTCGCTGAGTCTCTGATCTGCGCAGAAAAGCCTCAGAGTTGGATAACTTTTTATCCTCTTGTTGAAATTTCTGCATTGCAATCATGAGTATAATAAGATAAACAAAATTATCACAAACAGTGATGTACACATCCAGACAGTTGAGCAAGCAATGGTACTGGCACACCTAACATCCAAAGATAGGCAATCCTGGAAATTTGGGCCAGCTGTGCTATATAAAATAATGCTAGGCAGCAACATGTCAATGCACAGTTGCTTAGATTGCAATAAGTACATATCATTGGCAGCCAAAATTTGCAGGAATAAATGTATTATTGCAGGAACGAGACTAAATGGATTAAGATTTTGTTAAGTCGATACTCAGCTGATAGGTTTGTTAACGCTGGCCAACAGGCCAAGTTAAAGCTAATGAACTGTTTTTAAGGAATACTACTTTAGGTCAATATGTACTACCACATTAGGTCAATAGAAATGAACTACCACATTAGATCAATATGTATTCTTGCAGGAGTACAGATTCATCATTATGCACAGAATCGCTTTACCTCCAATGTACCGACAAGAAGCTGCCCCAGCATCCTCTTATTCCTTCTCACTAAATTCGGGTCCTCATTCCTGGGAAACTCCCTTGGAGCTGGCTCTGGCAGCAAATTATAGTCCTATAACCAAACGAAACAAGGTAAGCTCCACAAAAGCACATATAATACCCAATGAATAGCAAAACCACAATACATCCACACTTTGCTCTAATCAGTACTCACCACCCTCCTTTGCATCCGCAGGTTACCATCCCTTCTGAACCCGCCACTGTTGAAACCCCTCCTGTCACTGCCTTCAGTGACACCTGAAGGCGCATCATGCCCCTCTGCATCTGCATCCTTTGTGCCTTCCTCGTTATTTTCAGCGCCATCCACCTCCATTTGTTAGGTCAACCAAAGAGACATAATTTTAGGGTTTCAACAAACAGGCCATTACAAATTGTGCAAACAGAACTGAGATTAAAGAGGGGGGGGGGGGGGGGGGGGGGGGGGGGGGGGGGGGGGTAAAGACGATACCTTAACTACGGCCGATAGCAGCCGACGCTTCTGCGGAGGCTGGTCCCCCGATTCCGCACCCACAGGCTACATCAGAAACATCGGAAGAAGAAAAAGAGTGTTATGGGCACACAAAAAGATTAAGGAAAACGAAGGAGGCGTGAAGGAAGTGCAGGTGAGAAGCGTACGGGTCTCACGAAACCGCGGAGCGGGCGGGGGGGCCCAGGTCCAGGACCAGGGCCGGGGGCGCCGCGGCGAAGGCCTCGGGGGTCGCGCAGGCGCTCGGTGATCTGCG
This sequence comes from Saccharum hybrid cultivar R570, assembly GCA_038087645.1. Lineage (NCBI taxonomy): Eukaryota > Viridiplantae > Streptophyta > Magnoliopsida > Poales > Poaceae > Saccharum > Saccharum hybrid cultivar. The sequence continues at coordinate 2,906,810 of JAQSUU010000033.1, read as the reverse complement.
AGGGTGGACGAGAAAGGGGTCAGGGCAGACGGCCCGGGGACTCGGGGCTTCGAGATGCGCTGGACAGAGAGAGAGATGTACCTCGCGGTGCTGGCGCTGGAGCTCCTGGAGCTCGCGGCGGATGTCCTCGGCCGTCTTCTCTGTCGCTGTGGCCATCGCCGTCGCCCGTCGGGAGCCGGGAGGGAGGAGGGTTTGGGTTTGGCTGCGCGCGGATTGGCAACCTGGGGACGACGGGCTCGGGGTTTGGGGTGCCCTAGCCCTAGGCCTAGGATGCGGGGACGGAACCTGGCTTTGGGTTTGGGGTGGTATGCATCGTTCCGGTGAGGACTGAGGAGTAGTACGCGTGAGGCGCGGGTCCTGACTCCAGAGTCCAGACTCCTGAGCGGTTCCCGTTCTCGTTTCGGACCGCGGTCAGCAGGTCAGGTCGTCTGGTGCGATCGGGTCAGGTGAACGCACCCGATGACGTGCAACTTGTTGACAAAAAAATGCAGCTTGAAAGTTGCCTGAAAATCTGATGAATTCTGTCTAACGACATAAGAGAATGTTTGGTTGGAAATATGTGCTTGTGGAAGTATTAATTGGAGAAAATACATCGCATAGATGTGTTTTGTGACACTTTCATAAGAGTAATATAATAAATATGCACTCTAAGTATGGCTTATAAAAAGTATAAACGGTTTAGATTAATACTATGTTCTCAAGTAATAATAAATTTATATTAAAAATACTAATTAAAATGCACATATTATCAATTAATGCAGTACGTAGTTCTCAAGATCATCTTGCTTGGACATCCATGTAATTTCACGAAAGATAAGAAAGAGGTAGACCGGACAAAAAAAAACATATCATGATTTGTTTAGTCTCAAATCTATGTCATTAGCTCAGCCAAGCACCGCATAAAAAAATCAGGCAAAACACTCCACTAACCTCGGGCGTTGGGTTTTGCTTGTCAGGCTTCAGTTATAGGCTTGTTTTTCAATTGGAACAGTATTTTTCTCTCATAAAAATCATCCGAAACAGTATTTTAGCTTGTTTTTTTAGCATAAACGAACGGGGCCATAGGTGTGTGGACCTGTCAACTACTCAGGATTCATTTCTCCCTTAGGAGGGGCTACCGTCCGGATGTCCAGACGCATCTTTCGAGTCTCCTTTTGTCACGCGCCTGCTGGAAAAAATGGCTTGCTCGCCCATGCCGCGGGGACCACCTGAGCCTGCTCCGCTTTCACGCACCCGCATGCACACACAACAACATCAACAATAGCAGGCGGCACGATGACCCACGTAACAGCAACAACAACATAGGCCCTGTTCATCTGGCTTATAATCCGTCTTTTTCGGCTTGCTTTTTCAGCCGGAACACTATTTTTCTCTCACAAAAAATCAGCCACAGTGTTTTTCAGCCGACTTATAATTCCAGCCGAACGGCCCTATACTTTTGAAACATACGGTGACCCGCATGCACACATACAGCAGCACAAGCGGGCGCACGCCCTCATGCACGCAGTACCACATTGACCCATGCAGTAGCAAGCACTATACTTTTGAAACATACGGTGACCCACGGTCACCCACACAGTAGCAACACCATGCAATTGCAACGTATGCTCATCCGAGATCTACTTTTAAAACATCCAAATAAAACATTTGCAATATACATCTGAAACAAATGAAACACTTGAAACATACGCTTAAAACATGCGTGTATAGCCATAGTAACATATGCAACATCCAGATCTACTTTACAACACACATATGAAACACTTGCGACATAAGTCTGAAAACAGTGAAATATACGCTTGAAATATACATGTATAGCCATAGCAACATATGCAACATCCAGATAAAACAATTTAAACTGAAATACTTGAAACATATACTTGCAACATGCGTATATTGTCATTGCAACGAATGCAACATCTCAGATATGCTTTTGCGATATCCAGATAAAACACATGAAATATAAGTCTGAAACGTCCGAAACATTTGAAACACGGTGTCGCCAGCGCCCACAGCCTATCTGGTGGGGAACTGCGATAGTCAACAAGCTCGGGTTAGGGCGACGTCGCTTCGCGCGCTCGCGCTCGTTGCTCTCCTGCAATTCTCCCACGCATGCTCGTAGCCCATGCTTGCGCCCGTCAGCACAGCCTCGCTGTTGGTACTCCAACGCTGATGCTCGCTCGGCCGTAGTCGTCGAGCGTCGTCCGCTCGCGGGTATGGGGCATGGGGCGGACGCTGATGGGGTGCGACACAGTGGGGGAAAGGGCACGGCATGGCGGGAGACGGGCACGTGGTGGGGGAGGGGGTTGGCGGATGAGTGGCCACGCCACGGCTCGGCCACGCGCGTAGCCCGGCTCGGTGACTAGCGTCAGGACCAGGCGGGGGCGCGGGCAGCAAACGGCAGGGTGCCTCTCGGTGCTGGTGCTCGGGCGGCAACGCTCACATTAGAAGTCACGGGCGGAATCTTACGTCGCGGCCTCGGGGGCTCGGGGATGGCAGGTCACTCTAGTTGAGCGAATGAGGAGTGAGAATTTTTTTTGTTTTTAGGAGATGGGGCTCGATCCTACACAGGTCTGAAAACCGCGTCCGGATGCGGGTCACGGGATAGACGCCCATGCCATTATCATTATCGTTCTCCCTTCCCTCTATTTTTTCGAAGAAAAAAAGAGCTCTATTCATTACTAAGAAAAATCGTTACATTTTTTAGCAACTAATAACTCTACACACTAGGAATCGATCACGCTACACCATAGCATAAAACTCGTTCCGCAAGTTGCGCGAGTTCATGGCCACACCATTTTTCTCTCTTCTCAAATGCTTCACAATGAGTTCCTAAAACACACCTCCGACTTCCTTTGTCTTTCTAATAATTGGATACATGCTCAATCTTTAATTCAAGTATGGGCTTTCTCCCACTCCGCTTTGCCCCCAGGTTGTAAGCCCTCCTAGCACACTTTTCGCAAAAAAAAAAACCCTCCTAGCACATCATAGCTTCGACCTCCTCAGTGTCTCGAGCACGAAAGACGACCCTCCAAGCCGTTAGCTTCACTATTTTGGTCCAGTCTCGTATAACGACTCAAATCAACCATCAACATTAATTTTAAAAGCAACCATTAGCCTTCCTTCCCTCCATCTAATGCTTACACTTTGTTCCATTCCTCCCTCGTATTTCACTTTCATACAACTCCACGGTGCTTTCAACAATTTATTTGATTTTAGATGTGACATAGGAGGCAGCCTCACGGATAACCTGCAGAGGAGAGACTGTACATTTATTTTCATAATCTAGGGAAAAACCAGTTTTCTCGAGATTTTAAGCTATTCTAATACGTTATCTTGTCTTTACAATACAAGACATCGGGGGTTCAAAATTTCTCCAAAAATATGAGATATTTTGGATTGCTTAACGTTATCCGTGCATGCTTGCCTTTTAATGTCTTTTAAACACTATCTTGAGCAAAATTACTTCTATAATAAGTAACCAAAATCAATAACATTCATATATGCCTTTTTAAACTAATGTGTTACTAATAGAAAATTAAGCAAATTGAAAACCAAACTAACTAATTACAATTAGTGCTAGTTTTTGCCAGACTCCTTATTTGATATAAAATTGCTTGGATACATTATATTTCAGAGCTGATGGATACGAGAATCTTAAAAAAATGGTTTTTCTTTAGAAAAAGTTACTTAAAATGGGTGACGAGCAAGAGCAAAGGAAGAGAAGAGAAAAGAAAAGATATGAGGCGTGCGTAATCAGGTGTAATGCTCACCAGTCACCACTCAAATCTTGTGATGTGTACACTATTTTGTACTTGCGCAGTTACGCTCGCCATGGACCCCAAACAAAAAATCAACATAATGAAAAAAGACGGACTTTCCTAGAGCAAACATGGTGCACACAAGTCGAGTGCATATACAAAGAAGTCGTTCGACAAGAGTAGAAAAAAACATTTTCTTTAGCTCACTTGGAATGGAACTGAGTCACTATCACTGACATTGGCACATTGCTGCTGTCTGCTGAGTCAGAGTATCCTACGTTTTGGAGAAAAATAAAAAGTGATGTTTTGGCCGTTGGTCTTATTCAAAATTGTTATATAAATATTATCTATTTTGTTATAATTATTTTATCATTAGAGATACTTTAATAATAATTTTATTATTTTATAATTTGTAAAAAATTGAATAAAACGAATGGTCAAACATGGTAAAAAATAAAAAAAATTACTTTTAAATGGACGGAGAGGGAGTACATATTTCGCTGAGCCGAGTCCCGAGTCCCTCTCTCGCTGGCCTGTCGACCAACTTTCTTGCGTGCCTTTCTCCAAAACATCGAAGATGCTTCTATTTTACCTACAGGGTCTAATCGTGTGAGAAGATTTGTCAGGTTCTCTGTGTTTTTTCTCTAATTAATTAATTAAAATTTAGATTAGACATAGATATGTTCGTTGTCATCCCCGTCATGCAGAACAACGAACAACCAATAACCATTGCCGTTCGCCCAGCAGCAATCCTATTCCTTGGTCTTGGTGTTCCCTAGCAGCCTAGCTACTCCCGTGTCGACCTCCCTACTCCCGCTCGCAATGGACACGGCCGACGACTCTATGCACATCGTCATCTTCCCGTGGCTCGCTTTCGGCCACCTGCTTCCCTGCCTCGAGCTCGCCGAGCGTCTGGCCACGCGCGGCCACCGCGTGTCGTTCGTTTCCACGCCGCGCAACCTGGAGCGACTCCCGCCGGTGCGTCCCGCGCTGGCGCCGCTCGTCGAGCTCGTCGCGCTGCCGCTCCCGCGCATCGACGGCCTCCCGGACGGCGCCGAGTCCACCAGCGACGTGCCCTATGACAAGTTCGAGCTCCACAGGAAGGCCTTCGACGGCCTCGCAGCGCCGTTCGCGGCGTTCCTCGACGCCGCGTGCGCGGCGGTGGATGGAGCCAGGAGGAGGCCCGACTGGGTCATCGCCGACTTTGTCCACCACTGGGTCGCCGCTGCTGCCCAGGACCGCAACGTTCCGTGCGCCATGCTCATCCCCTGCGCTGCAAGCATCGCGGGCTCCGCCGGCCCGCCGCCGCCGGGGGACTCGCACGCGGAGCAGCAACGGCAGGCGATCGACCAGTCCACGAGCGCGGCCCCAGCGTTCGAGCAGCAGCAGGCCGCGGAGCTTTTCGCCACCGAGGGCGACTCGGGGCCGTCCGTCATCAGCCGCTTCGTCCAGACGCTGGCGAGGTCCAGGTTCGTCGCCACTCGGAGTTGTCTCGAGCTGGAGCCCGAAGCGTTCCCGCTCCTGACGAGGCTCTACGGCAAGCCGGCCGTCCCTCTCGGCCTGCTGCCGCCGCAGCCCGACGGAACGCGCGGCGTCAGCAGGAGCACGGAGGACGACTCGACCATGCGGTGGCTCGACGCGCAGCCCGCCAAGTCGGTCGTGTTCGTGTACGTCGCGTTAGGAACCGAGGCGCCGCTGCGTGTCGAGCTGCTCCGCGAGCTCGCCCACGGCCTGGAGCTCGCCGGGACGCGCTTCCTCTGGGCCCTCAGGACGCCGGCCGGCGTCCAAGAAGACAGCATCATACCCGACGGGTTCGTGGAGCGCACCGGCGACCGTGGGCTCGTGGCGACGCGGTGGGTTCCTCAGGTCAGAGTGCTGGCGCATGGCGCCGTGGCCGCGTTCCTGACGCACTGCGGGTGGGGTTCCATCGTCGAGGGGCTCCAGTTCGGGCACCCGCTGATCATGCTGCCCATCTTCGGCGACCAAGGCCCCAACGCGCGGCTCATGGAGGAGTGGAAGGTCGGATTGCAGGTGGCGAGGAACGAGAAGGACGGATCTTTCGACCGACACGGCGTTGCCGGAGCAGTTCGGGCCGTCGCGGTGGAGGAGGAGGGGAAGGTGTTGGCAATCAACGCTAGAAAGCTGCAGCACATCGTGGCGGACAGAGCGTGCCAAGAGAGGTGCATCGACGTGTTTATTCAGCATTTGAGATCCTGCAAGGGATGAAGTAAATTCTGGGCTATTTTGTTGGTGACCATTGGTAGCGTCAGAGGTCTCGTGCATGAGCTGTTCGTTTTACTGGTCCTGTTGAGTACTACTAGTCATAATGCAGAATTTACAAGATTTATTTATGCGAAAATTTCATGCTAAATTATGTGTAAATTATTGTCAATTCCAGCTCTTCAGGCTAAAGCGTTGCAAACTACCGTCAATTCTGCCTAATAAATTCACGTGTGAAGTGAATTCGAACCTATCCAAGCATATCATCAAAGTTTTTTTTTAGAACTTGCGTATGTCATCAAAGTTAATCGAGAAGTGTTGGATAGAAAGAAAATAAAAAATAATGCTAGGATCATATAACTCTACCTTGGGGCTACTATAGTACCAGAGATCCCAAATCTCTTAAGGCATGTCATATTGTCATGCACCGTGCTGAAATAAAGACTTGTCACGCATGGATCGAGAGGCCTCACATACCTAAAGGTCATGGCCCAAAGCGACACGAAACACAAGAGGCAAGGACGTGCCCGCCCGATACGGCACAAATCCCAATTCTTTGTGCAAATTGTGCTATTGGCCTTGTTTAGTTTCCAATTCCTCCCTAAATTCTACTACGCAAAAAGGAGATTCTCTATCACATCAAAATGCCGGCAAATGTATGGAGTACTAAGACTACCCGCACTCATGGACCTCTATATTCATCCTCTATACGTCCTAGTCAGCAAGATTATCTCCTCTATACTCAATTCTCCCGCACCCATCCATCCTCTATATCATCATCTATCCACTCTATCCACTATGGGACCCACTTGTCACTTTATCTAAATATATCCATGTGTGATCTAGTTTTGAAGGATTTATTGAGACGAATTTAATGGTGCAATCGAAACTTAATTTGGATTTTTGGTTTGTGAGTTATAGCATTTTTCCTTTGTTTAGCTAGTGGGGCCCGCCACTATAGAGTATAGAGTAAGCACAGTACTACTCTAAATATAGAGTGAGAGAAAGGATAAATTATCGTTTTAGAGTACCCAGTGCAGCGGTTTTTACTCTATATTCATACTCTAAAGCTTTAGAGTATCGTTTTAGAGTACCCACTGCGGGTAGTCTAAATGTAGATGAAATTAAAAACTAATTGCACAATTTTATTGTACTTTGCGAGACGAACATTTTGAGTCTAATTAATCAATATTTGGACAATTTTTTGCACTAAAAACAAAACACGCTAGGAACACTGTAGCGCGCAGTGCCGAATCAGCTTCTCCGAATCGGCATCTAAACACGGCCATTCTGATGGATTTGTGCCAAGGTGGCAGAATGAGAAGAACGCAGCCTGGCGTCTAGGATATCCAGCGATGGCATATTTAGCGAGTAGGTTTTGTGAGTGACATGAGAACAGGATGTGTTGCACATGCATCCATGTGAGTACGTGACCACTCTTCCAGATGATATCTTTAAGCCTGTTTGGTAGAGCTTATGGAGCAGCTTTTACAAAGTTGTTTTTCAGCTTCTCAACCAAACAAGCTCTTTTGAAACGGCTTCTCTGTAAAAGCAGTTTTCAGCTCACGTATCTCTGGGTGAAGCTAGGTGAATATGAAAATACTAGCTTCTTCTTAGCTTCCTCTCTACTATCTACGCAGAAGTCCTGTGAGAAGTTGGTTTTACCAAACGTTTATGAAAATAGCTTTAGCTTTACTGGTGAAGTTGCTTTATGGAATTGAAGCTAAAAAAACTGATTCACTAATGAAATGGAGCTGTATCAAACGGGCCTTCCTTGCCATGTACATCTTGCTTTACCATCCCATCTATTATAGGCTTAGGGTGTGTTCACTTCGCGAAAAGTAGCTGAAAAGTTACTGTAGCACTTTTCGTTGTTATTTGGTAAAATTTGTCCAACTATGGATTAATTAGACTCAAAAGATTCGTTTCGAACTTTACAGACAAACTATGCAATTAGTTATCTTTCTTACCTACGTTTAATGCTCCATGCATGCGTCGAAAGATTTGATGTGATGTGTGTAAGAGGAAATATTTTGGGTTGGGAGGGGGAAGTGAACGCGGCCTTATTATAGCCTCAAGTGCCTTCACTGCTGCCACATCACCACTTCGGCAGGGGTTGTTGTTGCCCCCGTTAGCCTCCGGCTCACGCCGTGTAGAGACGAATCTTGCATCTCCAGCTTTGCAGCGATGGATGGGGATGGATCTGACGAGCAATGGAGGTGGTCGAGCTTGCAGCGACAGTGGAGGTGGTCGAGCTCCAGCAGCGGCGCTTGCAGGGGCGACAGCGCGCGTGGCTTCCTCGAGCTTGCAGGGAGCAGACTGGGGCGGCGGCGGCCATGCTTGCGATTTGGGGGCGAAGGGGCGCCATGGCCGGGGTAGAAGGGGCGGAGGGGCGCCATGGCTGGGGCGGAGGGGGCGGAGGGTGCCATGGCCCGGGGGGAGGGGGGGATGGGCGCTCGGTTGGGGGTGAAAGAAGACGCGCTCGGCGCTGCTTCCTGGCTGGAGAGAAAAGGAAAGAAAAAAAATATCTGACAGGTAGGCCCCATTGAGAGGGATTATTGGTGATTTGCTAGAGTATCTCCCCAATAATCTAAAAAAACATCCTATTTTTAAAAAAATACTCCCTCCATCGAGAAAAACATACAATTCTAGCACAGTGTCATGATTTAGTATCTCAAGTTTAATTAATTATAGATAAAAAATATCAATATTTATAATATCAAATTAATACCATTAGATTAATTACGAAATGTATTTTCTTAATAAATTAATTTGGAGTCATAAATATGAATATTCACTAGAAATTTGATTAAATGTGAACTACTTTTGTTGACACGCAACCCGTAGTTGCATGTTTTGTTAGACATGGGGATAAAGTATCGGTGAGCTGCGAAAGATACTCTAAGTCTGTGTCACCGTGGCTTGATTGCTAGCCATTTTGATGTTGCAGCTAGACGCGTGCCTAGGCCATTAGGACTGGACTGTTCAGATTAGCGGCTCCTACGGGCTTGTTCGCTTTCCATCCCAACCCAAAATATTTTCTCTTTTACCTATCACATCAAATCTTTCTACGCATGCATGGAGCATTAAATGTAGGTAAAAAAGATAACTAATTGCATAGTTTGTCGGTAAATGTCGGAACGAATCTTTTGAGCCTAGTTAGTCTATAATTGAACAAATTTTGCCAAATAACAACGAAAGATGCTACAGTAACTTTCACCTACTTTTCGCGAAGTGAACACACCCTATGTTCACATTTTTCTTGTTCGAAGTAGCTGTGGGGTACAGGTTTATGTACGACGACCCTAGGAGAGGATTAACATATTTGTCACGCCTTGTTCAAAGTAGCAGTTGTGCCAATTTACACCGTGTGGTACAGGTTTAAGTGCGAGCCTGGGATCGGAGTTCGGTTCACAGGGAATCACCCCCTGAAACCAATCCTGCCAGGAATGCTTCAATAAATTGTATAGGTAACTTTCACCAGGATTGATTCCTACCAGGAATAGGCTGAAACGAACGAGCCCTAACATATTTGTCACGCCTGTACTGTACATGTGCTGAAAAATGCACTCCAGTTTACTATACCTGAAGAGTGAAGAAGCATTATTGGGTGAATGAGGTTGTGTAATATGGGCATTCTTTCCCGTGCAAACCTATAGAATGCATTTGTGTGATTTGAGCAGGATCATGGATTTCCTAACTTGAATCATCAGTGCTCGATATTGTGTAATCTGGACATTCCGGTGCTTGGCAAAGATTATTCGAACCGCCTTATGCATGGTGATGTTTGGTTGCCGGCCGATGTTCGCCTCGCCGCAGATGCGGCGGCCACGAGAGCTAGGCAGCTGTTTGGTTCCTGCCGCCGCACGCCACTCCACTAGTATTGCGGCCGGTGTTTGGTTTGTATCCAAGATGTGGCAGCCACGGAGACTTCCAGTAGAAAAGCACGCCAAACCTGTGGCGGCCAAATACACCGCCTAACATTCGGTGTCGCCTTCGTTTGCATGGTGGCAAGCCACAGCCTGAAAAGCAAAAGTTCGGCGACGCCACACATGGCATGGCAGGCAGAGTGACGAACCAAACAGCCCTTCAAATCCCTGACCGATACAGGTTCTCCTCTAGCCGAACCTATTCCCGCTACTACGAGTTCTTCAAATCTGATCGTCGAGGCACTGCCATCAGTAGAGAAGGACAAATATTGGAGTCGTTCGGCTGGAATTATAAGCCGGCTGAAAAACACTGTTGGCTGATTTTTTGTGAGAGAAAAATAATGTTCCGACTGAAAAAACAAGCTGAATAAGACGGATTATAAGCCAGATGAACAGGGCCATTAAGCTGCAATTGTCAAAGGACACGATCGGTGGGACCCAATTATCCAAATCTGGTTCTTGGATCTTTTCTTACTGACTTCAACGGTACATGAGGTTTTGATCAGAACTGATTGAACAGGATGCATGCTCTAACAAGAAACAAGAATATGAGTTTGTAGTGTTTTACACATTCAGAACACAGCTGAATTGAGTTCATGACATCAGCAGGAAGAAGAAGAAAAAAAAAGGCACAAACAAACAAGGTCAAAAGTTGGACAACCCTCTAGATTCTCAGACAGCCCTAATCAGGGTTGATTTAAAGTCCCTCCTCTTTGCTGCTTCCACAGGAATTGGAGCATTGGTGTCCTTTTCTGGGTTCGACACCTGTCTCGCCTGTCTCATGCCTTCCTTTTCTTTGGCGATGGCTCGCAAGGCCGCGGCGACGGGCCCGTCTCTACCTCACAGGCCCATCTCACGTAGAGGAGGTACCATCGAAAAATAAAAAAAAACTCACGTACAGAGGGGGGGAGGAGCAGCACGCACGCCCATCTCACCCCACGGCGGTCAGCGCTTCGCTCGCTCCACTGTTCGTCTCCCTCGCTCGCGACTCCTCATGCCGCCCGCCTCGGCGCTGCGCTCCCTCGGCGTCGATGACGGGTGGCCCCCTGCTGCGCTTGGGCCCGTTGGCAGGGACGGGTTGGCGTGGGAGCGGGCGCGTCGTTGGACCTCCTCGCTCGCCCGGTCGCCCCTCCCCACGCCGCCCACCTTGGCCTTCGCGACGGCCGCTCGGGGAGCAGGTGGGGTGAGCGGTGATCCCCGGCGCGCGTGACGGATGGGGTCCTCCTGCGCTTGGCCCCATGGGCAGACTCCGGTGCGCATTGGTCTGGGGTGGGTGCTGGCGCATTAGATCTAGATAGGAGGGCGATAGGGGGGTATAGGTCCTCATGTGCGTCTACCTGCTCCGGGCCGGGCTCCCCCTCCTTCACATAGACGCGTCGCGTCCAGGACGGCGTTCGTCGTGCGCCGTACCCGCGTGCGCCCGGCCATGCCTCTGCGACTGACGGAGCTGTACCTGATGAACAGTGCACGGCGGCCCTGCCATCTCGCCTGGGAAAATCGAGGGCGCCCCCCCTCTGCTGGTGAGTCTTTCCTTCCCCTTATCTACCCGACCAGCTGAAGCCCTCGCTCGCTCTCCTCATACCCATTGCAAGCCCTGACCTTTCCTGTTTCTCACTACTCGTCATATCTAGATAGCCAGTTTTCCCCAACCGTAAGACGCTCTAGCTTAATTATGTGCATTCTTACCTGTTGCCTTTTGTGATGATTTTGGTTGTGGGCTGGTTTCTTGTTGTGTGATCGGGTGTTCTGTGTCGTGCCTGTAGCTCAACTTCCCAGCAGATGGCTTCGGTGACCTGAGACCGTGGAGATCTTACGTTCTTCCTTGTGTGCATCGTGAGGGGAGGTATGCGAACGCCACTTCTGTCTTGTGTCTGCTTTCTTAGAGGGTTATATGCAGAGAAGAGGTAGCTTTACGTCTGAAATTTGTAGTGCATGTGCCTGTATACTCTACTCAGTGACGTTTTATTTGCTTGGGGTTAGCTCATGTTAAGAAGATGTTTTCTTCAGTTTACGTGATATATGCTACATGTATATAGTCGGTTGGCCGATGCAGTAGTGACTGACATGGTTCTGAATTGGCCTCCACCTAATGTTATTGCATTGGTTATGCACATGCTTACGAAGGTTGGTACAGAGCTGATGAGCTATAGTCATGACTCATTTTTTTAGGGTCTGCAGAAGTTATTTTCCTTGCTTTTAGTTCCTTGTTCCATGTCTGCTCATGTGTTGTGGCTGCTTCCTGTGAATAAAGAAGATATAAACATGTCCCTGGATATTACCGAGAGGCTTCATTGCCATACAAAACACGCTATTTGCATTATCAGGACAATGAGGATATGTGATTGCTTCGATTTGTACTCTGCGTCTATTGTTTCAGTATGCCAGGTCTTAGTTAGGTGCTGGTGGCGGTGGCTGTATATGTAAAAGTGTTTGTATTCGAATCTTGGCTTTACCGTCTAATTATAAAGCCATGCCCATTAGATGTGGATAATAGCTTTTGTTTTAAAAAGTGTTTGTATTCGATTCTTGGCTTTACCTTCTAATTGTGGTTGCTTGGGCACTGAAGCAATTGGGCTCTACTTCAACATTCACACTGCAGTATATGTTTTCATTTGTTCTAACTTTTTTTTTTGCATGTTCAGATCTCCGACTGGGGATCTCTCTTCACGGTGGCAAGTCTGCCAATGTGTTTTCCTGCCCCAGTCCGCCACTGGATTTGCCTGATAGAAGTGAGTTCTCTGGAATTGAAATTTTCATGTCAATAATTCTGGTATTATAAATTGGGAAAACTATATAGTATTCTTTTAGCTCCTCAGGGAAGAGGTCCTCCCATAACTATCTATTTGGTCAAAACTATTAATTTGTATAGGCCTATGCCCAGTCACGCAGTTAGATTGTGTACTGAGACATGACGATGGTTACTTTTATACTATATATGGTCTTAAATGTAAAATCAGGTGTCCTAGCTAGAGTAACAGTAGCTTATGAGAAATTGTTTTATTTTCTCTACAGGTGTGTTACTCTACTGCTGTTCTTTCATTCAAATTTACAGGTTGTCGCGCATGCTTTTTAACCTCAGATCTATGTATTTTTTTAGTTTATTCACTCTTGCATTGCTCTGTTTATTCAACTATAAACTGCTGAATAGATTAGCTGCTGAATTTTTATTCCCTTGTATACAATATCCAGTCATGGTTAGGCTATGCTACTGAAATGTAGCTAAATGGTATCTGCTTGTCCTCATCGTGGAAGCTGGTAATAGATTAGTTTGTAATTTCTCCCGTGATCTGTGCTAATGCATAACTGTTTTATTTTTTATTTGAAGAATCCTACGTTTACCAATGCCCTTGTGGTTCATGTATATGTTATTTTCCTTAACATTTTTCGCTCAAATAGAATTACAGTGTAGGATACAGTTTTTGTGGTTAAGGCGAAGTGAAACCCGTTGACCAATCTGAAGCATTTTTTACTTCCAATGAGTTATCTTTGGTCTTCTCTTCCTAAATGGTGTCAGTTAGTATCGGTTACTCACCTGTGCTTAAGCAACAGTGTTATTACCACAGTGCATGGCTCAGTTGTTCATTCAGACTTGAATGTGTCTTCTTTTATTTCTATTTACAGGGCATGCTCTTCTTCTATGGTACTGCTTAATTAACCTTGTCAGGTACACTGACATTGCTGCCTTCCCTTGAGATATGAGGCTCTGCTATTGTGAGTTACTAAATACTCCAACCACTTTCACCTGCAGGTGTAACCTCCACAAAGCTACCGACCACATCAATTTATGGAGCCATTACACATAAATGGATTTTGTTCTCAAGTCACTGTAGGGCGCCCGAAGGGCGCCAAATGTTCTAGTTAAAGTATTAAACCCTCCTATGACACGGCGACGTCGAGAAGTGCCTCTCGTCCGTCGATCTCCAGCTGCTCACTCGGCTCCTACTCTTCATGGCTGGCTCCATCTTCCTCGGCCCGTGGTCGACCATCTCTGGGACCTTGCGTTGCCGCTTCACGCCTCCTTCTCGGTAGTAGCCTCCTGCTCCTGGGTGCTTGCGCTTCGCATCCCCTGTCTTCTCGTTCCTGACGCGATCGCCGCCGGCAATGGAAACGCCAGGAGGCATCTTCTTGGGGCACTCCAGGTCTGAGATCTTGGCGGCTTTGCTTCATACTATCTGCTTGAAGAAGGGTTGTCTCAGGGCCGCTGGGGACGCATCCGGTGACTGGAGCGGTCACCTCGTGCTCACATAATATCTGCAACAGCGTGTCCAAGGCGGCGCCTTCGGCTTCGGTCGACGCGGCTTCGGCTTCGATCGACGAACTCCACTGGGCCAAGATGCCGCGCGCGAGGGCGCGAACCCACCCGGCCTCGTGCCTCAGCAGGCCGCCGACGGCCTTGGTGATGTCGGTGGCCGCCAGCATGGTCGGTGTCACCGGGACCGGGACCACCCGCAGCGTCAGAAGCGCCTCGGCCATGGCCCTGTCGAGCAGCCGACAGAGCCCCTCCGCTCGAACGTCGTCGTCGCAGTCGCAGAGCATCTCCACGAGGTCGCTCCTCACTTGCCGGTACTTGTCCCGGGAGCAGCCCTCGGTGGCGGCCTCGATGGCGGTGTCGATGGCGCCGAACGCCGGGAAGAAGGGCTTCCACCGGCGGAGCGCCATCACTGCTGCTACGGCGGCGTGCGCTTGGATTGGCTGCAGGAAAGCGCTTCCGATGCTTGGGACAGGAGCTGAGGAGGAAAGGGTCTTGATGGCGTTAATGATCGGGGAGTATGGGATAGGGAAGATGGGACACCGGACTTTATATCGATCGTCGTCACGAACACGAATCGACTGAGGAGATTGGTTGTTCGAGTCGGACACGAATTCGTCGAACGCGATCGATGGGACGCCGGCTTACGGCCCTATTGGAATTGGACTGAGGAGATCGGTTGTTCGGGTCCGACACGAACTAGAAACGCTGGCGCCCCACCACGCCCGGCGGCCGCGCGGGAGCTGCTGCCTGCTGCTTCTGCGAGAGGCGTGCTTCCTCCATGCTGACAGCTGCTTGCTGACGGGTGGCAAGAAGATGCACGTACGATCGGCACAACACTACATCTCCCTGGACCCTGGTCATGTGGACTCCTAGATCATTTTTATCCCTAACCTCAAAAACGAGCTGATTAACGACCCATCATGGTCATGGCAATCGCAGTCACCGGTACTACGGCCATGATACTACTACGAAATGTAAAGTTGTAGTGCATTACGTTAGATACTTAGACAATTTCCAAGTCATTTTAATCCGAAAAAATAATAGCATAAATATGATGACATATAAGAATAATAGCGTCAAGAATGTGACATCATATATTCTCATGTAGCTAACAAAAACATGATTAAAAGCATGTAAGCATGGCATATGAAGGATACCAGCGAGATCATATAACATGTGAAAAGCAACAACATGATCAAACGTATATAACCATGACATATCAGAGAGAGCACATAAAACCATGGAAACAAGAGATGAGTAGCGGATATACCCGGAGGAGGGTTCCATGCCGAAGGCATCGGAGACTCCAGTCGCACTAGCACCTCCAGTCATGGTGTGCGGATTAGTGCGTTGCTCGAAGTAGTGGATCACAGTCGTTGCAGGAAGAGGTTCGCAGTTCCGATTTTGCCGAGTCCCGCGAACGTGTGGTCGCCAGGAAGTAGCAGTTCCGCGAGCGTCACCAGGAAAAAGATAAAGACGAAGACGATGTCGTGCGGGAAGAAGATGATGTCAGAGCAGTCGCGTAGTTGCTCCCTAAAAACCTAATTGCCCGCACACCCCGAGCAGGATTCTTAGGCGAACATTGGTTCCGAAGGCACCTGCTCTCCCGTGGTTCCATGTGCGCGGAGTCACAGGACGGGGAGACTCGGGAGCAACTCAACAGAGGAATGACGATGGTGCTAAAATTTGTTGTGTCTTTTTCTCATACGCGCAGCTGAATGCAAGCGCTTCTTATAAGCACGGAAAGGTAGAAGATAAAGTGTAGAGGATGAACCTGGACGTCATGAAATGTCCATCAATCACCAATAACCGCTGCCATAAGAATGAGGGCTACTAATAACTAAAACCATAATCATAGGAGTTTCCAGTAACTACAACCATAACTATGGGAGTTACAAGTAACCGCACTCATAACTCTGACAATCATCAAATACATTTAGTCTATCATTTTATAGCACCTAACATCTAATATGGTCTTAGAATTTATTTGATTTAATTATTAAATAAAATATGGGTCATACCCACATTAAATCTAACACATTATCCTCTCTTCATATATGAAACACATGACATACTTTGAGATCATGACATGAACGAAACAATGAAATGAGAATATCCTTGTAGTTCCTTTTCTAAAACAATTAATTTGCCTATGTGAAATCAAGTAATTATGTATGAATTATGTAGTAATTTGACGTGTAATTGAGTTCCTATGAGAAATAAAAATATCCACGTCGTAAAACATGGCATAAGGAAAATTCGCATTTTGGTCCTGAGCATGACTATAGATAAGGAATCACTCTACTCCCTCCAATCACACAAACTTGTCGTTTGGGACAAGATTTGGATGAATCACAGACATCATTAACTATTATTACCTTATTTAGCTTGGAAAACTTCAAGCTACACTATATAATAAACATAACGGAGGCGGGTGCTTTTTATTTTCCGAGGCGGGCAAAGGCAACCGCCTCCGTCCAAAGGTCACGGTTAATCCGTGAACTACGGTGGCGGTTGCCTTGCCCGCCTCGGTTAACGGATTTTAAAAACAAAAAAAAACCAGAGCCCACCAGCTAGTCTGTTTCTGAGCCCACCGGCGAGCCCGTTTCCGCCACCGTGATCTCGCCGCTGTAACAGAACCGTCCAAATTATAAGAGCACAAGTACAAAAACAATCACCGAAATGATCAAATTCTCGCACTTGAGCCCATATAACTCCGGTAGTCCAGTGAAATCACGAGGGATTTCAAACCAACCAACATATAAGCCAAGATCGTAGTGATTCAACATAACAAGTCACATGTTACATCCATTTCATAAGTAATTCAATTTACATCAGAGTTCAACATAGTTATTACAACTTAAGTTCAAAAGTAGCGGAAGCAAAGTAATTTAAAACTAACATTAATCTTATTTCAAATACATGCCAGTGCCACGGTCGACTTCCAACAAAAGTATTAGAGATAAGGTAAATAAGAAGGATCATGCCCGTGATCACACTCCGCCACAAGGCAGGAGCCAACCAACTCTTGCAGTCGCCGTGATACATCACAACCTGCAACAAGTGGGGATAAAACCCTGAGTACAAGAAGGTACTCAGCTAGACTTACCCGTCAGAAACCAGAAATAAGGTGACACCAAGGATCATGCAAGGCTGATATGAAGTGGGGCTAGCTTGACAACATTTTGCATAAAAGCTTAATATAGATGATCAATCATTAATGCTTAAGCATCAAGTAAATTATCATTAACCTGTCATCTATATTAGCACCTGTACTAGAGCACTCACTTTATTAGGAGCAAACAATATTAACCATAGCAGGTATAAATTGAGGCAACCTTTCCATCGTGATCCAATTAACCATCCGTTCAATTTAATGGAATCTACGTTGCCGCTGCTCAAGTCAAGTGCTCACTAACCGGGAGCGACGGCGATTCGAATCGAATTCCTATCCAGCTGGAGGGGTATTTCTAACACTCACCGTGCAGACCCCTGCCAGGGTCGCACAGGCCACCTTTTTATATGATTCAGGAATCACGGGTCCGAATGATGTCGCGACCCCAAGGGCGACACTCTGCCAGGTGATAGGGACTCTAACCCCCCTTGGTCTCACGCCAATGTCCCCAAGCACATCCTTTCTCTCCTCCAAGAAGCAACCTACCATTCGATTCCCGGCCTGAATCACATTACTCGGCTTCGCGGTCGGAACGACTTATCCGGCCAACTAAGTGTTAGACTGCGTTCAACATGACTCAAGGAAGTACAGCGAATCGGTCCTTAAACGACTCAGACGGGGATAGATTCACATCCAAGACCTCCATGCCTTGTTGCTTCACTATCGTCATCCCGCCCGGTCTCATTTCATTTT
The DNA here is from genome assembly GCA_038087645.1 of Saccharum hybrid cultivar R570. Classification (NCBI taxonomy): domain Eukaryota; kingdom Viridiplantae; phylum Streptophyta; class Magnoliopsida; order Poales; family Poaceae; genus Saccharum; species Saccharum hybrid cultivar. The sequence continues at coordinate 2,888,780 of JAQSUU010000033.1, read as the reverse complement.
ATTAACACATGATTCCTTTCCACGATAGCAAATATAGCCAACCGTGCCATATATGAATATCCCTATATCTCGCAGGTGACAGGAAATCACCTGACTTCTACCGCTTAAAGCAGGGCTAAGCATCTACTCGATCCTAGTCTATGTAGGATTCAAGGATTCATATATCTGGACAAGGAATGATATAATGCAGCAAGAGTTTCCAACCAACTCCTATCACTTAATGCAACAATACTTATAACATATATAGAATTAATTGCTTTGAAGATAGGAGGCTTATAATGCTCCGGGGCTTGCCTGGAATCCGACTCAAGTTAGAGTATGTCAGATGAATCCACTTGGCGAGCATTTCCCTTTGGGATGGATCCACCAACTCCATCTTCGGGTTTGGCTCCAACGCCACATCCTTCACACGTTTCTGCTAGCGTACCTATATGAGATGCAACCATGCATATGTGTGAATGCATAGCAGTGCAATAAACAAAGTAATCATGCAAGCATGCCAAAGTTCACATAAATCCTAGAGCTAATTAACTTAATCCTCATTAAGACATAACATAGAAGAGGGCAAGCGCATCAATCAAGAAACAAGTCTCACAAGATCACAGGGTACCACCCAAGTATCATCAAAGATATGAGTCACACTTCAGTACCCAAGCATGACAAAGTTAATCAAAGTACTAGAGCTAGAAATTGCTACCTTCTGGACATCAGACCAACAGCTGAGTAATTTAATCATAACTGGAGATCTACAACTCCAAATGACTTGCAAGAAGACATTATGAAAAGCTTATGAAATTATCTATATTTCATTTATAATCATCACAGCATGATTCCAAAGTTTAACATGTCGAATTTACATAAACACAGCAACTGGTCTAACAAGACAGAGAGCAAGCAATTCTGTAACCAAACTTTAAACAGCTGTAGTTTCTAAACCATATGGCCAAATGCCACCAAATTTTAACAGAGGCTAGATACATAAATTATCTACAACTTTTGTATAAACAAGTTTTACAACAAAGCACATTATCATGAAGAACTTTGCCAAGTTTCCAGATCTGTCCAGAAACCACATTTGCAAGAAATAATTATTAACTTATGTTGCAAACATATAATTAGACAAAACCAACTTTACCAACATTTCACACATGACTAATGAACACCAGAAAACATAGTGCCCAATACTAAATAATTTCTTTTAATACATTTTCTTAATTTATTTAGATAAGTAGGTGGAATTATGACCACATCATAAAGATGCTCAATAAATTCTACCAAAATTACAGGGGTCTACAAATGTTACCAAAAGTCTACTGTCCAAATTTCAAGCCATCTGGACAAGTATATCAACCTCTATGAAAAAGACAAATAGCTATTGCAATAAATCATGTAAAAGTAAATTAAACCTAAAACTCAATATTTTCTGTGAACACAAGGCCATATTATGAATCAATATGATAGAGAAACATCATACTAAGGTAATGGAACAACATTTTCTATTTTACCATTTATATATTATTTATAAGCTATTTATCAAGCTATAAACAAGTTAACTCAATAACTTGAGCATACAACAAGCAATGGCTATGAAATCTATACCACAGTACATCCATAGCATGATAAGCCTACCATAAAAATTTCACATCATTTGGAGCATCACCACTCAAGATATAAAATGACAAGCAAAATAATATAGATTTCCTTATTTATCAAGGTCCAATCAAAACCCTAAGCAAACAGTGAACAAATAGTGTGTTTAATATTTTTCCTAGCAAGTACAAGTCATCACAAAATTAACAAAACAAGAATCACTATTTTTGGAGTTCTAAAACTCCAGATCTTGCTCTGGTTAGGTTTAAAAGCATTTCTAGATCTCTTTTTCAACTTAAGTAAACACATTAGAAAACATCTATAAACATGTAACTTTTTATGACTCCACTGCATAGATCTTTTCTCAAGGTTTCCAAAAAGTCCACTCTTGCTATTTTTGGATTTACCTAGCAAGGGATATGCATTTTAGAATATTTAACCAAATCCTGAAATTCAAAATCGGAATAACACAACCCTAACAAGATTCGCTAGGCACACCCGAATACACACCCAGACAACCACTTTCTTAAACCGACAAGTGGGTCCCATGGTCTGGCCGGGCCCGCTTGTCATATGAGAGAGTCACAGGGGAAAAGCGCCGGTCGTCGTCTTCCTCCGGACGGCCGAACAGGGAAGGCAGTGGTCCGGCTCGGCCGGCCGGCGTAGGGCAGCGCCAGTGGTGAGGAAATGGCCGGGGAGGTTCACGGTGTCGAGGCGCATCCATGGGTGGTCATGGCTCGATGTGAGGTGGTCCACAGTGGCTGGCCCGCGAGCTCCGGCGGCGTGCTTACGGCGGCTCCGTCGGTGGAGCCTCTCGGCGGCGAACACGGCCGGGAAGAGGGGGCATCGGGGGCGGTGCGAGGAGGGCAAGGTGGCGCGGTGGTTTGATTTGATTGTAGTTGCTTGGTGGTGGCCGGCCACGGTGACAGCGGCGGCCATGGCAGTGCGTTGCTCCGGCGGCAGCATGCTGTAGGCGGCAATTGGAAAGGCGCAGGACGATCAGCATGCGTCGGTGAAGACGATGGCGGGCTCAATCGGCCCAGTAGCGGTCTGAAGTGACCCGGCCACGGGAGCTCGGCCGGTCGGCCATGGCGGTGTCTGTGCTCGTGCGTGCGCGTGCAGCCGCGAGGAAGGGGGCGAGTGAGTGAGGAGAAAGGGAGGGGCTCGGCTGGTCGCTCTAGTGCTCTACCAAGCCGAGCAAGGCTCAGGCACGCGGCAGGTAAGCGGACGCGCGGCGTCCATGGCGAAGACGCGCGGTGCATGGTCGCCACGTCCACGGACAGGTGCCGCCCGTTGAGGCATTTCACCGAGCACGTGGCAGGCGCCGAAGTGGGTCGGTTGGGACGCCGATTTGGGCCATTTCCGAGCTGATCTGGGTCTTGGGCCTAAAATAAAGTTTGCTCTCCTCCTAAAGCTCTACCACTTTGATTAAGGGTGCCAGGTCATTAGTGTCCCAGATTAGGAGATAATTAGCCCTAAAGTTGACAATGTCAGCGATTTGAAACCAACGAGCAACAATCCAAAATGGGGGTCAAAATGAATTGCAATTGGTGCCATCTTCTTGTAGGCTCTTCCTCATCATGTAAGCTCCAACTTTTACATTTGGACCAATTTAAGTTGCATAGCAAAATTTGGAGAACGCGAGATGCCAACGTCGGAGACACTGAAATCGGGGCTTTAAAATGGCTAAGTGCTGAAATCAGCCCTAAAACTGACTTGTGAGCCCTGTTTGAGCATGTTCCACACATTTTCATGACTTGACTCTTAAATAAAGTTTGTTCCTTATTAAATTCCCTACAAATTTGTCAAAGGGTGCACAGTCATGCAAAGCTTCTAGGTCACCCTTTTGAAATGGTCAAACCACAGGGCTCCAGGGTACATACATGGTCAACCACCAATTAGAAGCATAATTAGGCAAAATGATCAACATGAACATTGTTCCATTAAGTGTCCTAAGTGTAGTTAAGGTCTTGTAGAGTTCAGCTAGAGTCATTTGGACAAGTTTGCAAGGTTTGGTTGATGATCTATAGTTCCATTAACTTAATGGGATCGATTCCAATAGGAATGGAACTTATCATTTCATGTGACTTTTTGATTCCAAACTTCATGAAACTTTTCTAGGGATCAATATAGATAGTTATTGAGATGAGACATGTGAAGATACTTTGATAGCAACATCCAAGCATATATCTTTTAATTGAGCCTATATGTAAGCGAGGGTTCAACATCCAAGTTTAGATTAGGGTTTATTTCCATAGGTTTGACTTTGGCATCATCATCTACACTGAATCTATCGTGTTTGAGCTTAAACCCACTACTTAATTGGTGATAAACACCTGGGGTGTTACAGCCCTCCCCCCTTAAAAGAATCGCGTCCCGAGATTCGGAATGGAAGACCTTTTAAGGAAGAGAGATACGTTATCAAGTTCCCAACATTTGCTATAGCATGCAGCTACAAAGCTTCAACATCGGTGAACAATTTGACCAAAGGCACTTTCTGATACTTACTTTTCATGATAAAATTTGTCTGAAGAATTTCCTTCATTGACTTACTTGAAGCATTGTTACTTTGGGAGGAATCCAAGATAGCACATACTGCATTCTCAGTGTACGGAGACCATTTGGTCCATGAGTGAACCACTCACAAGTATCTGACTCTCTCATGAGCATAACATAGGTCATATGAACTTTACATTAGACCAAAATCTTCAGAAGTATACTTGTTAAAATGACTCTATGTTCACCAAGTTTGAAAAACAGTCCTCTACCAAATGGCTTGAGCACAACCTTCCAAAAAGGGCGAGATCATAGACGACAAATATACTCTGAGGCTATAGGATACTGACTAACCAATAGACAGGGTCTATGTTGGTCGTAAATGTTCCTTCATTTAGACACCAACTAATGGAAAACTACTTGAGGTTCCATGTGTGCAGTTCTCTTTCTCTGATGACAACACTGTATTATCTGAGTCTGTTGATGGGTTAGTGAATGTGACTGCTGACTTTGTCGGCTCCATAATTCTATCAACAGCTATCTAAGAAGATTCTTCTATCCAAAGACAACAGTTATCTGGGTTGAATCAGATGCAACCTCTTTCGTAAAAACATTATAAGGTACCAAAGTATGTCATTATTGGAAAAATAATTCCCTAAGAAAGATGTAATGAGGCCTTAAGGACAATAAAAGTTATAATTATTCACTTAACCGCGGGGAGTAGTCTACCACCAAGCGATTGAGTAAAATCCTCCTTGGTGACTTAGTTGTACTGTAAGTTGAGTTGACTTGCAGCATAACAACTTTGTCAGGCCAGCTGTCACGTTGAGGCTTCCTTTTTAGGATCAAACAACAGCTCTAAGATAGGAAATATGTCGTTTAACACTTTTCAAATTGCTTTTGATTCGCGATGGTATAAATTGATTTGCAGAAACCAAGGCTGCTCGTACATTGGAGATACGAGAAAGCAAAAGCAAATGAAAGAGTGTAAACTAGTATCTGTGAGACCTCAAAAGGGCCATCCAATAACAGATCTCGACTATTAATTTACATACCAATTCGAGGATGCACACGCTTTGAACTCGCGAGTTACTTTTTGCAAGGCAAAATGCATACTCCGCCTAGAGATCATTCCTACAAGGATAAGGAACCGATTTCGAATATTCCTCAACACTTCATCCAATAAAGTTATGGACAAACTGTTTGTGGCACCTAAGAGCACAAGGATGCTAATTGAAACTAGGGCATGCTTTCTCTAATTCTTCACTTTAGTTGATTGAACACCTTGCACTATCTGTGTGATTGTCCAAGATGGAATTGACTTGGTCACAATGGCTCTAGAAGATAGAATATCACTCAAGTTGTTGGCTAGTTGATTAACTTCTTGTTGGTTATTGCTCTGTAAGACATAGCCTTCATAGCTACCAAAGAGTCATTACCTAGCTAGAGATTAACCTTCCGATTGGTAACTAATTAGTTGTCTCTCAACACTAAAAAGTTCCAAATCTTCATTCTTGATCACAATAATTGTGGTTGATGCAGAACAGATGATTGCCATCGAAGTTAGCAAATACGGGGTCACACCAGAGATGGTTGATTTCGATGGTGTGGTCATTATGCATACAAAGGTTAAGATTTACATAATGTGACGATTGATTCTTATCCAACGAATGACTTATCCAACCTTAAGTGTTATGTGTCCTTTCCATCCAATAGGGATGAGATATTTTTCTCCCTAGATGGCGGTCGTCAATACTTGGGCAACTAAGTAGAGTCACTTGACTACCACATCTTGTAGTCCATTAATGTTTATGTCGGTGACCTGTTCTTCAAAGGTTATCCTCTTAGCAACTTCAGGAGGAAGCTCTACTACTTTTGGTCCACTATAAGGGTATTTTAATAAGATATGGGAAAGATAACCAAGGAAAAGTTCACATGAGAATAACACGTTGATGTTGTTCTGCAATGGGTCATGACTAGAAACCATGATACCAGCGCGTGCCCAGTAGCACAACCATGTGCCGGCCGGTCACAAGGAGGCCCTAGGTTTCGTCGCGGCACCGTTAGCTGCTACTCATAACACCATTACCAATCACACCCCAAGGTGAAATTTCAAGTGACACAATTTGGGTGGTAAAAACAAGCATTATACAAGGAGGTATAGCAAGTAAAGGTAGTCATAAGGTTTAAAATCAACGAGGAGGAGATCCGTAGATCAAACACCTCACAAGAGATCATAGCTCAATTCCTAAAGACAACTGATCAATGGACTCTTGCTTAAATTCTATGCATGACTTGCGTCCACCAAGGTGAGTTCCAGATAGAAGATTAATAGGAGATTCATTCATGTTGGGCAACAACATGAGATCAAGATCGATAAACATCCTGAGACTTGGGAAGGTTAGGGATGGATTACTCAAACTTCAAGGACGAAAACCAATATGTCAATCATAGATTGAGTGGATAAGGTAGATACCCGAATTTACAAGCAACCGATTTTGAGATCAGACGACAAAAGATTATTATTGCACCAGATCACCTGTAGGAGAGGCAATCAGTAGGTCCAACATGGATTCAGTTAAGGGTCTTACAACTTGGCATCAAACAACTATAGCTAAAAGGAAGAGTTGGAGAGAATCTATCTTGGCTAGTAGATCAAACAAAGGTATTCACGTGCGGTTGCAGGACAACCATGGTATACACGCATTTTTAAAGGTCCAGACTTGGGCTCATAAGGAAAAGAACCTAATTGGGGATGACGCCAAGAGATCGTTTCGCGTAACTCGAGTATTGCTCTAAGATAAAGCTATTCGACACTCGTATACTTACCGAAGACAAACGAAGTGACAACTATGACACTAATTAACTAACAAGCATACATACAAACATCATAGTCAAGCATTGGAGAGATCCAATCCAATTAGCTTAAGCAACCACTACTAAGCATCAGGCTCACCCATAACAAACATTCATCTAAAGCAAGAACTAACTACGAGTTTAGCCTAAAACAAACGCTAGCTAAGGTGGCTACTTAGCATGGGCACAGAACATGGACAGCAACATAGTAGTTAATTGTTTCGACCATAGCTGAGGTTGTAGACATCTCATAAAGGTGATCCTAGACTTTCTAGAAAGCTTAGAAAGATGGCTACACATTAGTTATTCATACCAAAAGCTAAATCATAGATTAACATGACTAAAAATGCTAATGTTTTAGTTATGTACCAATATGGACAGAAAACTGACAAGAACTTCAAAAATGCATAACTGGAGTTCTAGGGACCCAACAAGGCTGAGCCTTAACTTTATGTAAAGCTTATTAAGTTGTCTATAACTTTCTTACTATCTTATTAAGATGATTTTATAGCCAACAAGACAAAACAAGACAAAGAAGACATCTCTGCCCCAATTTGGATAGATTCTGTCATTCTATTTTGCAAGCTCATAACTAGAGATTTATACCACCACAATTAGTGCTATAGGACATTTTGGAAAGCTTAGAAAAAGTACTACACTTCTTCTATTATCTCCAAGACATGATTCCCTATGCACATAGGTCAAACAAACCAAACATTCAGATCTATTCAGAGCATAAGCAAAACCTGATAATAAACTTCTAAAATTCATAACTCTCAAAGCATAAGACCTAGGGTCATAAAATTTTAGAACAAGCTAGAGAAGTAAGTTTGCTACAACTTTGGTATTCTCTATAACTACAGAAAACACCATTATGAGCACAAAAGCATCACTACAACAGAAACAGTTCTAGCAGCCAACGTTTAATAAGCAAAACAAAGCTTGCCTTTGTTCTACTTAACAAGAGAGCACACCAAAATGTTATTCTAGTAGCTCTAAATTTTGTTACCTTAGACCAGCACTAATTTAATTCATTCATGAGAATCCATAATTACTGAAATAAGGTCTAAAGCATTTACAATTGCTTGTATGAATAACCCATCCACTACTTGGCTCAACTAGAGGACATCTATAGGTTCAGGCATGTAGCCACACTTAGTTCTAACAAAACTAAGCACACACTATCTTCAAACATCCTCTATTCAAGCAACATGGAATAAGGCATTTATGTCTAACTCCACACTAGAAAGATAGCGTACTACATTGATCACAAGTTACTTACTATAGAACAAGGGTGAGAGGAGCATAGCTATACATAAGGCAACAATCATGAAGATGCATGCTTCGTCCTATTCGTCCTCACAAGATTGCCAACCTAAGGTGGCGATCACGTTCTATGTCGGTGGCATAACACGCACTCTTTCGATATATAGCTAGTCGTCAGCTACATTCGACTTACGCATTCGTGGTTAGCGTACCTGCAGAAAAGTTTCATTGCAGCCCAACATTTCCCAATATAGCACACAATGAAAGCAGAGAAGTAAAAATTCTAAGTACTTCCATATACATATACCCCCGTATATATACATGTAGCACCAAAACTACCCGAATCATTCGATCACCCACAATTAAGTACCTTCATATATACATGTGTATAACATGTAAATAATCCAGTAACCAAAACTAGCTCTCCCCTAGACCGAGGGTTGTACGGTCATGCTCTCACAACTCACACTTACCTGAGCGTAGGTGCGACGTTGCATAAAAGTAAACTAGCAACATATATGGCTATTTCATATATGAAGGCTACCTCTACTCTGACACACCGGGTAGCATAGTGTGGGAGAGTCATCACACATACATACCTTGGCAAGGGCGTAGATGCATAAATGAAAAACCCCCAAGTTAGTACTTATATAAGCCACCTAATAATCCTTATATGGGCATAAGGAAATTGACCACTGGCATACTAGGTTTAGAATACAGATTTCACAAACCTATATATAGCTATAAGTTGATAAAACTGATTTTATAAAACAAAACCTTTGTTTTAAATACACATACGACAAGTTTAATGTTGAATCTTGCTCCGATGCCAGCTGTAACAGAACCGTCCAAATTATAAGAGCACAAGTACAAAAACAATCACCGAAATGACCAAATTCTCGCACTTGAGCCCATATAACTCCGGTAGTCCAGTGAAATCACGAGGGATTTCAAACCAACCAACATATAAGCCAAGATCGTAGTGATTCAACATAACAAGTCACATGTTACATCCATTTCATAAGTAATTCAATTTACATCGGAGTTCAACATAGTTATTACAACTTAAGTTCAAAAGTAGCGGAAGCAAAGTAATTTAAAACTAACATTAATCTTATTTCAAATACATGCCAGTGCCACGGTCGACTTCCAACAAAAGTATTAGAGATAAGGTAAATAAGAAGGATCATGCCCGTGATCACACTCCGCCACAAGGCAGGAGCCAACCAACTCTTGCAGTCGCCGTGATACATCACAACCTGCAACAAGTGGGGATAAAACCCTGAGTACAAGAAGGTACTCAGCTAGACTTACCCGTCAGAAACCAGAAATAAGGTGACACCAAGGATCATGCAAGGCTGATATGAAGTGGGGCTAGCTTGACAACATTTTGCATAAAAGCTTAATATAGATGATCAATCATTAATGCTTAAGCATCAAGTAAATTATCATTAACCTGTCATCTATATTAGCACCTGTACTAGAGCACTCACTTTATTAGGAGCAAACAATATTAACCATAGCAGGTATAAATTGAGGCAACCTTTCCATCGTGATCCAATTAACCATCCGTTCAATTTAATGGAATCTACGTTGCCGCTGCTCAAGTCAAGTGCTCACTAACCGGGAGCGACGGCGATTCGAATCGAATTCCTATCCAGCTGGAGGGGTATTTCTAACACTCACCGTGCAGACCCCTGCCAGGGTCGCACATGCCACCTTTTCATATGATTCAGGAATCACGGGTCCGAATGATGTCGCGACCCCAAGGGCGACACTCTGCCAGGTGATAGGGACTCTAACCCCCCCTTGGTCTCACGCCAATGTCCCCAAGCACATCCTTTCTCTCCTCCAAGAAGCAACCTACCATTCGATTCCCGGCCTGAATCACATTACTCGGCTTCGCGGTCGGAACGACTTATGCTCCGGGGCTTGCTTGGAATCCGACTCAAGTTAGAGTATGTCAGATGAATCCACTTGGCGAGCATTTCCCTTTGGGATGGATCCACCAACTCCATCTTCGGGTTTGGCTCCAACGCCACATCCTTCACACGTTTCTGCTAGCGTACCTATATGAGATGCAACCATGCATATGTGTGAATGCATAGCAGTGCAATAAACAAAGTAATCATGCAAGCATGCCAAAGTTCACATAAATCCTAGAGCTAATTAACTTAATCCTCATTAAGACATAACATAGAAGAGGGCAAGCGCATCAATCAAGAAACAAGTCTCACAAGATCACAGGGTACCACCCAAGTATCATCAAAGATATGAGTCACACTTCAGTACCCAAGCATGACAAAGTTAATCAAAGTACTAGAGCTAGAAATTGCTACCTTCTGGACATCAGACCAACAGCTGAGTAATTTAATCATAACTGGAGATCTACAACTCCAAATGACTTGCAAGAAGACATTATGAAAAGCTTATGAAATTATCTATATTTCATTTATAATCATCACAGCATGATTCCAAAGTTTAACATGTCGAATTTACATAAACACAGCAACTGGTCTAACAAGACAGAGAGCAAGCAATTCTGTAACCAAACTTTAAACAGCTGTAGTTTCTAAACCATATGGCCAAATGCCACCAAATTTTAACAGAGGCTAGATACATAAATTATCTACAACTTTTGTATAAACAAGTTTTACAACAAAGCACATTATCATGAAGAACTTTGCCAAGTTTCCAGATCTGTCCAGAAACCACATTTGCAAGAAATAATTATTAACTTATGTTGCAAACATATAATTAGACAAAACCAACTTTACCAACATTTCACACATGACTAATGAACACCAGAAAACATAGTGCCCAATACTAAATAATTTCTTTTAATACATTTTCTTAATTTATTTAGATAAGTAGGTGGAATTATGACCACATCATAAAGATGCTCAATAAATTCTACCAAAATTACAGGGGTCTACAAATGTTACCAAAAGTCTACTGTCCAAATTTCAAGCCATCTGGACAAGTATATCAACCTCTATGAAAAAGACAAATAGCTATTGCAATAAATCATGTAAAAGTAAATTAAACCTAAAACTCAATATTTTCTGTGAACACAAGGCCATATTATGAATCAATATGATAGAGAAACATCATACTAAGGTAATGGAACAACATTTTCTATTTTACCATTTATATATTATTTATAAGCTATTTATCAAGCTATAAACAAGTTAACTCAATAACTTGAGCATACAACAAGCAATGGCTATGAAATCTATACCACAGTACATCCATAGCATGACAAGCCTACCATAAAAATTTCACATCATTTGGAGCATCACCACTCAAGATATAAAATGACAAGCAAAATAATATAGATTTCCTTATTTATCAAGGTCCAATCAAAACCCTAAGCAAACAGTGAACAAATAGTGTGTTTAATATTTTTCCTAGCAAGTACAAGTCATCACAAAATTAACAAAACAAGAATCACTATTTTTGGAGTTCTAAAACTCCAGATCTTGCTCTGGTTAGGTTTAAAAGCATTTCTAGATCTCTTTTTCAACTTAAGTAAACACATTAGAAAACATCTATAAACATGTAACTTTTTATGACTCCACTGCATAGATCTTTTCTCAAGGTTTCCAAAAAGTCCACTCTTGCTATTTTTGGATTTACCTAGCAAGGGATATGCATTTTAGAATATTTAACCAAATCCTGAAATTCAAAATCGGAATAACACAACCCTAACAAGATTCGCTAGGCACACCCGAATACGCACCCAGACAACCACTTTCTTAAACCGACAAGTGGGTCCCATGGTCTGGCCGGGCCCGCTTGTCATATGAGAGAGTCACAGGGGAAAAGCGCCGGTCGTCGTCTTCCTCCGGACGGCCGAACAGGGAAGGCAGTGGTCCGGCTCGGCCGGCCGGCGTAGGGCAGCGCCAGTGGTGAGGAAATGGCCGGGGAGGTTCACGGTGTCGAGGCGCATCCATGGGTGGTCATGGCTCGATGTGAGGTGGTCCACAGTGGCTGGCCCGCGAGCTCCGGCGGCGTGCTTACGGCGGCTCCGTCGGTGGAGCCTCTCGGCGGCGAACACGGCCGGGAAGAGGGGGCATCGGGGGCGGTGCGAGGAGGGCAAGGTGGCGCGGTGGTTTGATTTGATTGTAGTTGCTTGGTGGTGGCCGGCCACGGTGACAGCGGCGGCCATGGCAGTGCGTTGCTCCGGCGGCAGCATGCTGTAGGCGGCAATTGGAAAGGCGCAGGACGATCAGCATGCGTCGGTGAAGACGATGGCGGGCTCAATCGGCCCAGTAGCGGTCTGAAGTGACCCGGCCACGGGAGCTCGGCCGGTCGGCCATGGCGGTGTCTGTGCTCGTGCGTGCGCGTGCAGCCGCGAGGAAGGGGGCGAGTGAGTGAGGAGAAAGGGAGGGGCTCGGCTGGTCGCTCTAGTGCTCTACCAAGCCGAGCAAGGCTCAGGCACGCGGCAGGTAAGCGGACGCGCGGCGTCCATGGCGAAGACGCGCGGTGCATGGTCGCCACGTCCACGGACAGGTGCCGCCCGTTGAGGCATTTCACCGAGCACGTGGCAGGCGCCGAAGTGGGTCGGTTGGGACGCCGATTTGGGCCATTTCCGAGCTGATCTGGGTCTTGGGCCTAAAATAAAGTTTGCTCTCCTCCTAAAGCTCTACCACTTTGATTAAGGGTGCCAGGTCATTAGTGTCCCAGATTAGGAGATAATTAGCCCTAAAGTTGACAATGTCAGCGATTTGAAACCAACGAGCAACAATCCAAAATGGGGGTCAAAATGAATTGCAATTGGTGCCATCTTCTTGTAGGCTCTTCCTCATCATGTAAGCTCCAACTTTTACATTTGGACCAATTTAAGTTGCATAGCAAAATTTGGAGAACGCGAGATGCCAACGTCGGAGACACTGAAATCGGGGCTTTAAAATGGCTAAGTGCTGAAATCAGCCCTAAAACTGACTTGTGAGCCCTGTTTGAGCATGTTCCACACATTTTCATGACTTGACTCTTAAATAAAGTTTGTTCCTTATTAAATTCCCTACAAATTTGTCAAAGGGTGCACAGTCATGCAAAGCTTCTAGGTCACCCTTTTGAAATGGTCAAACCACAGGGCTCCAGGGTACATACATGGTCAACCACCAATTAGAAGCATAATTAGGCAAAATGATCAACATGAACATTGTTCCATTAAGTGTCCTAAGTGTAGTTAAGGTCTTGTAGAGTTCAGCTAGAGTCATTTGGACAAGTTTGCAAGGTTTGGTTGATGATCTATAGTTCCATTAACTTAATGGGATCGATTCCAATAGGAATGGAACTTATCATTTCATGTGACTTTTTGATTCCAAACTTCATAAAACTTTTCTAGGGATCAATATAGATAGTTATTGAGATGAGACATGTGAAGATACTTTGATAGCAACATCCAAGCATATATCTTTTAATTGAGCCTATATGTAAGCGAGGGTTCAACATCCAAGTTTAGATTAGGGTTTATTTCCATAGGTTTGACTTTGGCATCATCATCTACACTGAATCTATCGTGTTTGAGCTTAAACCCACTACTTAATTGGTGATAAACACCTGGGGTGTTACAGCCGCTGCCGCCGCCGCCCGAAGGAGAGCCACCGCCGCCGGGCCTGCGAGCGAGGACGCCGCCGTCGCCACCGCCATCGAGCCCACGCGCGAGGACGCCGCCGTCACGCAGGGAGAGGGAGGGAGAACGGGTGCGCAACGCCGTCGATCTGAGGGAGGGAGGGAGAGCGGGGTCGAGACATCGAGTGCGTCGTCTGAGGGAGGGAGGGAGAGGGCTGAGAGAGAGAGAGTGTGTGTGTGTGTGGATAAGGGTGAATGAAACCCCAGCTTCCGTTTATATATGATGAGAGTTATAATGGGCCGAGATGAGCTGCCTGCTGGGCCAGTATTTTCCGAGACGGGCCTTATAGTGTGCCCACCTCCATTAATGCATTTACGGAGGCGGTTGCCTTAAAAAGCCCGCCTGGGTTAAGTTTGATTAACCGATGCAGTTGTTTTAAGGCGACCGCCTCGGTAAATATATTAACTGAGGCGGTTGAGTTAGGTTAATCAACATTAATCGAGACGGTTACGTTACAATGCCCGCCTCAGTTAAGCATTAACCGAGGAGGTCGCTGGTCCGGCTGCCCTGCCTCGAATAACCGAGGTGAGCAAACGGGCCGCCCGCCTCCGAGGCTATTTTGGAAACGCTGCGCAAAGGATTTTGTGTAGTAGTGTTATTTGTGTAGATTTTGTATTCAGATGCTTGCATAATCTTGTTAAGTCCAATACACAAGCATTTTCACTGGAGATTTTTTTAGAATATGTTCTTAAAATCTTTCAAATATAAAATATTTACAAGTATTCTGAATACAAATCTATACATATAATTTACACATTTTCTAAATATAAATAATACAATAGTTATCATCATTTGTAGAACCGTAGTTTTTAAGGTTCAACCAATTTTTATCCTAAACAGGTTACTCTGAGTGGAGGGAGTATTTAGCGGTGCATGGGAGGGTAGAGCCAGATTGGTAATCGGGGCAAAATCGTACTAACTCGCAGTCGTTTATGGAGATTTTCTTTCCTCCAAAGAACACAGCAGAGTTGGTTTCTAGGTCAACGCTGCAAGCCTTTTTATATTATGTTATTAAGAGAAAAGCAAACAAAGGCCATGTTTAGATCCCAAATATTTCCCCAAATTCTACTATACAAAAAGAAGATTTCCCATCACATCAAAATACCGGCACATGCATGAAGTACTAAATGTAGATGAAATAAAAAACTAATTGCACAGTTTTATTGTATTTTGCGAGACGAACATTTTGAACCTAATTAGTCAATGTTTGGACAATTTTTACCAAATAAAAACAAAATGCTACAGTGCAGCACAGTGATGTACAGTGATTCCGCCGCCGCCCATTCCGGCCAACTAAACACGCCCAAAATGAGATAACTGAGTACAATAACGATGAAACTTCCACCACTTCCAGGCTGCCGGGCATCTTACAGGGTGAGCATCAAATTTACAGAGTAGCTAAGTCCTAATCAGGATTCAGGAACACATCAATTGTGGTGTGCCCCCTTCAGCAAGCAGCTCCCGACTCTGCCGCGATCTACGTCATCAGCTGAAGACCCTCCAGGGCCCTGCCGCCGCGCCGGCGCTCCCACAGGCTCGACGCGTTGTCCTCAGTCGCCGGCCGCCTCACCACCGGCAACGGCGGATCAAAGACGCCCACTACCGCCACGGCCACGCCGCGACGGACACCACGAGTAGTGCTCCCTGGCTCGGATGCCGTGCCAGCACGCGGCACGTCCCTGACCTTGGCGCACGCACGCGACGTCGTCCTTGCGTTCCGCCTCATCCCAAACAACCCGAGCACAAGATTCGCCACCTTGCCGCCAGCGCCGGCGCCGGCGCCGCGGTACCGCGAGTCCCTCGGCGGCGGTGGTCCGCGCTCGCTCGAGCACCCCCTGCTCCTCCTCCTCCCCTTGACCTGCCCCATGCAGGTGATCCTCGGCGACGCCGGCAGGCCGCCGCCGTCGGCGCGCTCGGCGTCGTCGTCATTGTTCCTCTTCTTCTCGTCCTGCTGCGCCCTCTGCCACCCCGCCGGCGACAAGAGCAGCGGCGAGTAGGCGACCGGCAAGGCCTTCTTACCGCCCTCCCTCGCCGCCGGGGGCGGCGTAACGTTGACGAGAAACCACGTCGGCGTCAGTGCCTTGACGTGGTGCTGATGCTGAACCGCCGCCGCCATGGCCGGAGATCGATCGACGTACGCCGCGGCCGCGCGCGCTCGGATCTCCCTGTTGTCTGGTCTGTGCTGCTGACTGCTGAGCTCGATCTACACGGCTCCGGTCCCGTACTCGAGGCAGTTCTTATACGCGCAGAGCGGGGCCGGGGGTGGTCGATGACTGACTCCGATTCGGTCCAATGGCTCGCGCGAAGCACTATTTTGATTAGAAAACGAATAATAATAAGGAGAACATAAATGTTAGTACGAGTGGCGAAAATGCGATTACTAGCTTTCGTTACTCTTTTTCCAGGTCAAGTCCTCGTAGTCGTAGCGAGGCAGCGATCACGACTCGAACCAACGGGGACAACAGCGGCGAGCGTGACTGGGCCGGAGCGAGTGCGAGTCCTGGGTCGCTCTTTCTTCGCTAACTTACGTGGAACGGTTAGCGGGTCGCTTTGGCGCGGCGCGGACGTTAACTACGCGAGGCCCGTGGACTTCTGCGCACGCGACGTCACTCCTGCATACTTCTGCTGCCGGGGGGTTTCTTTGAGCTTGCTAGCTGCCCTCCCCCTCCCTGGTCTCGCTCTGGTTCAGAGACGGTTGGCGTTATGCGTTGCGGAGAAACCCATGGTTGTCGATGAGTGGACACTGTCTAAGACTGACTCATGGTGTTTGCTTGTGAGATAACAAATTTAACAACCTCATCCTCGTGTCAAAACTGATTAATATAAAGCCACTGCACGTCATCGTGTAATAATGTGCTGAGTTGGGCATGTATTGTTTATGTTATAGTTTGTTGACTAGATACGGTGTATGAATGAACTGTGAAACATGGCTGACAGTCTTCATCCGGAAAACCATTAGTGTTGCACATAACTGAAAGATCAAGGATCGGATCATCGGAGGTGTTTGTGAGGGACTAGATAGGGTAGTGCATTGAATGCTCATCCTATGAATTTTGATGAAAATATTTTATCATCAGTATATTAATTATTGATTCATGGAATGAGGATGTTGTAAATTAACCCATCAATTCCAAGAAATCAAAAAGAACTAAGGAATTAGAACATGTACTCCCTCCGTATCGGATTTAGAAGTCGTTTAGGACAGCGACACGGTCTCTAAAACACAACTTTGACTTCTTATTTTTTTTAAAAAAAATATTTATGGAAATGTGATATATGTATACTTTTATGAAAGTATTTTTTTAAGACAAATCTATTTATATAATTTTTACATTTGCAAACTCAACAACTTAAAAGTTATTGATGATTTATATTCCCAATGTTTGACCCAAACCTTGTCCAAAACGACTTCTAAATCCGATACGGTGGGAGTACGTGCACCGTTGCATTCCTCAAACCTAGTGTTTCAAAAACTGCTAGACGCTAGACAAGCGGTCAAGCTCCTTCTTGCATTCCTACAGATTCTATTTACACGACACGGTTTTTACTGCCGGTTTCTCTCCGGCGGTGGTAATGTTTCATTACTGTTGCAATGGCCACCGCAGGGGGGGGTGAAAAATATTTTCACCGCTGGGTCATAGTGACTATTCTCCTTACACTATCACACATTATTATCTTAATCGATTTCTCCTATTTGTCATACACAAGGTAGTACCCTATAGTTACTACTGTGGACCTACACTATGTCTATGATACAGTGGCTATCCTCGACGTGCATACCCAATTCAAATGTGAATTAACAAAAATCTACGCCATCTTTAATAACTACCTTGAAATTACGTTGATACAAATTACAAACAAAAGTGGCATCTACATACTCTGAGTTACTAGAGGTCTATATTTTTATGGTTACTGTCTCCAAAGTGTTAGCATGAATATGAGGTCTACACAATTAGCGATGCAAAATTAATCGCATCAGTCATTTATTTTACACTTTATTACACACATGCCCGTAGCAATTTTAATTTACCTTTAGTGTAAATTAAATAAAACTATGGTATGGATCTAGTTGGAGCAACAGAAAGAGTTTGATCTCTCATTTTAATTGTCACAATTACCTAACATGGATACATAACAATACTCAATGTTCTTAAAGAGTTATACATAGCACATTATATGTTGAAATTTAGGGTGTAAATACGAAAGATGTCAAAGATATCGGTGCCTGATTAGAGGCCATAATCGAGGTAAAGCACTAAGCAAAATTAGGATATTATAAATGCATTTGATCAGATGAATAAAGTTCACATGTGAACAATGAAACGGACGAATAGAAAAAACAAAAACAACGGGAGCATTTTCTTATTTTAGCGTAGACGCTATCATGTTACCACACTGATACTACAATTATGCGTGATAGTCTTTAACTATCGTTAGTCCGTCATATTCTTGTTGTTCAACAGACACAGGCACACAGCACACTGATCCTTGCGATAGGGCGATCAATCCAGCCATATCCATCGGATCCCCATCCAACGGCCCAGCGGATCTCGAAACCCACCGCACTAGGGCCTCGCCCTTTCGCCCGACATCCGCTGCCGCTCTCGTTGCACTTCCATCCCCCAACCCATCTCCGATCTGTGATTCCTTCCGGTCGACGCCTCCGCATCCACCTCCCCGGAGCCGCCAGCGGGCAGCCACTCGCCGTCCAACCAGCGGCCGCCATCCCCGAGCGGCGAGTTGGGGGGCGCGGCGAAGATGATCAGCAGGCAACTCGTGCTGACCTACCTCTACCTGCTGATCTACATCTGCCTCTCGTCGGGCGTCATCTTGTTCAACAAAGTAGGGCTCTGCTTCCTTCCAATGCGGGTTTATGCGCGCCCCTATGTTTTCCATTGCGGTAGAGTGGTGGTGAAGCAAGGTAGCACTCGTTGTGTAGTGGGTGGTGAAAACTGATGTCCATTGTGCCCCAAATCCAGCTGATTTGCGAAAGCATTTGTATCCGTATGCAGGTTTAGTGTTTTGCGTGTAGTGTGGTTCATGTGATTCTGATATCACGGGTTTTGCTTTGACTGGGCATATCTGTTAGGATTATTAGGTTGGTGAACGGTCTATTGCAACGTTTGATTTCTATAAGACCTCAAAGCTGTAGCTATCACTGTAAGGTGAACCCCCCTTTTTTTTTTCTACAGCACACTGTCACTATCAGTAATCCGTGGTACAATGTGCCTCTAAGCATATTCCCAAGAGGACTTGTCGTACTAAAAACACTGAGTCAGAAATCTACAGGCATTTTGAGTTATATGAGTATTTTTAATTCATCTGGACTTTGGTTGTGAACTTAATGCTCTATTTTTTTTTGACTGCAGTGGGTCCTTTCTCCAAAGTACTTCAAATTCCCTTTCCCTATCACGCTTACAATGATTCACATGGCATTTTCTGGAATCGTGACATTCTTCCTTGTCCGAGTTTTTAAGGTGGGCTTCTCTGCAACATTTTCCTTTATTCTTATGATGTTCCTGTTCAACCAAGTGTCTGTACATTATTATTTCAAGTAACCATTGCTATTGTGAAAGAACATACACGGATAATATTATGATTGCCATCTTTGGTTTAGATTGTTAGGTTCTCTGGTAATCTGATTTACATTCCTGGAGCTGATGGATTTTGTTTTTCTATTATTTGTAATTTGTAATGCAGGTTGTTGCACCTGTCAAGATGACTTTCCATATGTAAGAACATTCACTTATTCTTCCCTTTCTACATGTATAAGTCTGACTCTTAGTCAGTTGCCCCTCTTAATGCAGATATGCCACATGTGTAATTCCAATTAGTGCCTTCTTCGCTTCAAGTCTGTGGTAAGCTACATGTTTACAATGTGGTCTTGATCTTTCATTTCTTATATGTTGCAAGGACATGTATAAAACTTTCCTGTATCAAAATTCAAAATATGCCTATTCAAGCATGCATGAAATGGTAAAACATCTTATCTAAATTGATTATAAAACATGCACAAACAGTATGATATTTGCAGTGTTGCTGGCTGATTTATTTTGCACTGTTGCTAATGAGTTTGCTTGCAGATCTAATTGAGGTTAATTTTTTTTATGGGCATGCCTTTTTGAATAATTTACCTGGTAGCTGGTAGTATGGTGTACCAAAGGCTAGAATAATATAACATATATAAATTATTAACGTTATTGTGCAGTTGGTGATATACCAAAGGGCAGGCCTGGTGCAGTTGGTGAGTGCTAGCTCGCCGAGTCACCAGGTCCTGGGTTCGAAGCCGTCTCTCTGCAGAATTTCTGTGGGGGTAAGACTTTGCTTCGGTTATTCCTTTCCCCAGACCCCACTCGTGTGGGAGCCTCTGGCACTGGGTCTGCCCCTTTATTGTGCGTGAAATTCAGTAGCTGGCTTCTTTATGCTAGCTTGCTGTATGGATACAGTGCTCCAATATTGGGCTAGATGCAGGAGTGCTCCATTATGGACTTTTGCTTGATTTGGTTGCTTTTATTCATATCTTATCAAAGTCGCAGCATCAGCAAAGAAATGCGTTGATGTAGCAGTTTGTTGTTCCAGAATTTTATAAAGCACAAACTTAACAACAACGACAAAAATACACGACTCATTTACTCAAAAAGATTTATTCCTTCCTCTTTATGTGACCTAGATTGCACCTTGCAGTGCATTGCAGTACCTCAATCCTTGGTCTGCAAATTGAATCCCTGTACGATTATAACTTTGTTAGCTTCTGGCATTAGTATTGAACTACACTTCACTAATTTCCCATTAGTATGCCTTGTTGTGCATGTTCTCTGTGTTCCTTTAGAGTTTGTTAATTGAGATGTGCAAAACACATATTTCCCTTATAATTCACACAGAGATTTTGATGGCCCTTTTTTCAGGTTTGGTAACACGGCGTACTTGTATATTTCCGTGGCTTTCATTCAGATGCTCAAGGCCCTGAGTGCGTCCACATTCTACTCCCTCTATGTTACTTTACAAAGATCCATCCTTATACAATAGATACTGACTCGAGTTTCTTTGAAATGCAGTGCCTGTAGCAACATTTATAATGGCTGTTTTATGTGGTACTGACAAATTAAGATGGGATCTCTTTTTGAACATGGTATTGGTCAGTGTTGGTGTTGTAGTTTCATCTTATGGTGAGATCCACTTTAATGTGATTGGAACATTATACCAAGTAACTGGTATCTTTGCGGAAGCCCTCAGGCTGGTCCTAACTCAGGTCCTTCTCCAAAAGAAGGGCTTAACCCTGAATCCTATCACAAGCTTGTATTACATAGCCCCTTGCAGGTAATAGAAACTGTATTCTGATATTCTAAAGGCTCTCTTAATTGATATAATTTCTGACAAGGACTGTTTAATGATATTGCTATATTATGATATTTTTACAGAATATTTTTACAAGAAGAAAATCTGAAAATGCTTCACTGATAAAGTCTTGAAAATGAATAGTTATTATAATTTGAAGAAGTTAGCTAGGTTTAGTCGTTGTGATACGGTATCATTAACTATGTGATTTTCTGTATCCCGAAAAATCTATACAGTTACACTTGGGTTCATTGCACTGATGTCGTAAAGTGAAGGAATTGCTGGTATTTTGTTTAGTGTATATGATCGTGGACAGGTTATCCTTAATAATATATTGGATGAACCTGTCCCTTGACAAAGGCTTCACTATGAAGTTTTATATGTGCAGTATAGATGATTGCTAGGACTTTCTAGCTGCTTTGTAATTGGAAACACTTTTGTATAACTGGTTCTCCTATAACAGTGCATAGTGTAACTGTACTTTTGTACCCATTGTTTTAATTCTCCCCAAAGTGATCTTGCTAAAAGTGTTTTTCTCAATTAGGGCTAACCCTAGAAGGGTAGCTATATAGGTTCCATACATGGGCCACATGGGCCTTAGCCACATGGGCCTAAACACATACTCCAACACCCCCCCGCAGTCTGAACTACCGGCGCAGCGGAGTTCGAGGCTGAACAAGAAAGAACACACACACCCCCCCACAGACGCAACTAGCCACCAGCGATGTTGAGGCTGGAGCGAAACTCGGCGAAGGTCGAGGACGGGAGGCCTTTGGTGAAGATGTCCGCGAACTGGGAGGTCGTCGGAACATGAAGAACCCGCACCTCGCCCATGGCCACCCGATCACGGACAAAATGGAGGTCGATCTCCACATGCTTCGTCCGCTGGTGCTGGATGGGGTTGGTGGAGAGGTAGACCGCACTGACGTTGTCGCAGTAGATCAGTGTGCTCCGGGAGGGTGGAGTGTGCAACTCAGCCAGCAGCTGCCGGAGCCAGGCGGCCTCCGCCACGCCGTTAGCAACGGCGCGGTACTCCGCCTCGGCGCTGGACCGGGAGACCACCGGCTGGCGCTTGGACGACCAAGACACCAGGTTGCCGCCCAGAAAGACGGCGTAGCCGGAGGTGGAGCGGCGAGTATCCGGGCACCCGGCCCAGTCAGCGTCGGTGTAAACGGTGAGGTCGGTGGAGGAGGCTCGGTGGAGGAGGAGGCCGTGGTCGAGCGTGCCCCGGAGGTAGCGGAGGAGGCGCTTGAGAGCCGTGAGGTGAGGCTCCCGGGGGTCATGCATATGGAGGCAGACCTGCTGAACTGCATAGGTGATGTCCGGCCGAGTGAAGGTGAGGTACTGAAGGGCCCCGGCGAGACTCCTGTACGCAGTGGGATCGGCCACCGGTGGTCCCTCAGCCTCAGACAGCTTGCCCTGAGTGTCGACCGGAGTGGAGCAGGGGTTGCAGTCGGTCATCCCAGCCCGCTCCAGGATGTCCCGAGTGTACTGTCGCTGGTGAAGTAGGAGCCCGGTAGGACGGTGCTCAACAGTGACACCGAGGAAGTGGTGGAGCTCACCCAGATCCTTCATCGCGAACTCCTGCTGGAGAGCGGTGATGATCCGGCGGAGAAGTGACTCACTGGAGGCGGTGAGGACAATGTCATCAACATAGAGCAACAAGTATGCAGTGTCGGCTCCATGGTGGTAGACGAACAGAGACGTATCAGACTTGGCCTCCATGAACCCCAGGGTCAGCAAGAAAGCGGCGAACCGGTGGTTCCACGCCCGAGGTGCCTGCTTGAGGCCGTAGAGGGACCTGTTGAGCCGGCAGACCATGTCAGGACGGGTGGTGTCGACGAACCCCGCCGGCTGACTGCAGTACACCGTCTCGGTGAGAAGGCCGTGGAGGAAGGCGTTCTTGACGTCCAGCTGATGGACGGGCCAAGACCGGGCAAGTGCCAGCGATAGCACGGTACGGACGGTGGCCGGCTTGACCACCGGGCTGAAGGTCTCATCGTAGTCGACGCCAGGGCGCTGAGTGAAACCCCGGAGGACCCAGCGAGCCTTGTAGCGCTCGAGAGAGCCGTCGGCCCGGCGCTTGTGGGTCCAAATCCACTTGCCGGTGACGACGTTGGCGCCCGGCGGCCGGGGCACCAACTCCCACGTCTGGTTGGCGAGTAGCGCGGCATACTCCTCTTCCATCGCGCGGCGCCAGTGAGGGTCCAACAGGGCGTCGCGGACGGAGGAGGGTACCGGAGAGACCACCGCATCACCGGTCGAAGCCTCGAGGGCACGAGGCGGCAGTGTGCCAGCCGCGTGTCGTGTCACCATCGGGTGAACATGCCGCGGGTGTCGGTGCAGCAGCGGCGGGTGGTAGACCGGCGGGGCACCACGAGCCGGCGGAGACAGCGGCGGTGGTGTCGGTGTCCCCGGTGGAGAAGGGAGCGCGAGCGGCGGCGGCCGCGGCCTGCGCTGGTACACTCGTACCGGCGCGGCGAACCTCGACGGAGGTGCCGGGACAGGTGCCGGGACGGGATCCGGCGTCGTCGACCGACACGACCCCCCGGGGCAGCAGTGGGGGAAGAAGGCCCCGGGTCTGCACCAACCGGAGAGGACGGGGCCGCGCCCGAGGACGGCGGGCACGGACCTGCGGGGGATCCGGGACAGGAGGCCGGCCCGGCACGCGGCGAAGCGGTACCTGCAGGAGACCACGAAAAAGGTGGCTGGACCACCGGGTCAGTGGGAAACAGGGAGGGTGGGTCAGGTACCGGAGGGGTGGTGGTGCTAGAAAAGGGAAAGACGGACTCATCGAACACCACATGGCGAGAGATGAGAACCCGTCGGGAGGTAAGGTCAAAGCACCGGTACCCCTTGTGATCCGGAGAGTACCCGAGGAAGACACAGAGCGTGGAGCGAGGGTCCAGCTTGTGAGAAGAAGTGGCAGCGGTGTTGGGGTAACACGCACACCCAAACACGCGGAGGTGATCGTACCCAGGCGGGGTACCAAAGAGGGCGTGGTGAGGAGTGGGAGCGGGGCAGGCCGCGGAAGGAAGGCGGTTAAGAAGGTAGGTGGAGGTGTGCAGGCCCTCAGCCCAAAAGCGAGCGGGAAGAGAGGCCTGAAACAGAAGGGTACGCACGGTGTCATTGGTGGTGCGAATCATCCGCTCAGCCTTGCCATTTTGCGAAGAGGTGTATGGACAAGACATGCGGAGCTGAACACCGTGAGAGAGGAAGAAATCGCGGGAGGTGGAGTTATCAAACTCGCGACCATTGTCACACTGGACGGCCTTGATGGGTAGGCCGAACTGTGTAGACACCCAAGAAAAGAAGTGGAGGAGCGTGGTAAACGTATCAGACTTCGCACGGAGAGGAAAAGTCCACGAATAATGCGAAAAATCATCAACAACCACAAGATAGTACTTATAACCAGAAATACTGAGAACAGGAGATGTCCATAGGTCGCAATGTACAAGATCAAAAATGCGGGCCGCATGGGAAGTAGAGCTAGAAAAAGGAAGACGAACATGTCGGCCCAATTGGCACGCATGACACAGTTGCTCATCATGAGCTCGAGTACATGGAAGACCGGAGCTACGACTGAGCTGTATCAGGGCATCACGTCCAGGATGGCCGAGGCGCCGGTGCCAGGTAGTAGAGGAAGTAGAAGCGACGAAGGCAGCTGACAAAACGGACGGCGAAGAAGACGAAGGAGCCGCCGGGAAGCGAAGAGTGTAAAGGGGCCCGGTGCTGTCACATCGGAGCAGAGGACGCCGGGAAGCCAAATCCTTTACAGTAAGACCAGAAGAGTCAAATTCCACAGAACAAGAATTGTCAGCTGTAAAACGTCGAATAGAAAGAAGATTATGAACCATAGAAGGAGCAACAAGAACATCAGGAAGACGAAAGGAGCCATGAGCACCGGCGGTACCCACAGACGAGACCGGAATACAAGAGCCATTTGCGACCATAATGGACGAAGGAAGAGAGGAAGATGGAGAGTGAATCGACGAAAGTATACCGGGGTCAGGAGTAGTGTGGTAGGTGGCTCCCGAATCAGCGATCCACTCGGGTCCGACCGGAGGTGTCAGGCCCATGGTGCTGAACGAGCGAGCCAGAGCCGCCTGGTCCCAGCCAGTGACCCCCGGTGGAGTCCCGGAGGGTGGAACCCACGGCGTAGCAGGGAAGACGCCAGGTGGAAGACCAGCAGGAAGAGCTCCTGTGAGCATGGCCACTGGTGGGCGAGTGTCGGCTCCGGTGGCGTGGTAGGGCCACATGGAGATGCGACCGGACCACGGGTTCTGGAAAGAAGGCCATGGCCCAGCCAGTTCCAGAGCCTGGAGGTGACCCCCCTGCCACCGCCGCGGCCCCCTCCACGGCGACGACGAGAGCCACGACCCCCCCTGCCACCTCCGCTCGGCCCGGAGGGAGGAGGGCCCAGAAGAGACGACGGCGGTGTAGCGGTCGACCGCGGTGGAGCAGACGGACGCGGCGAAGTAGCAGCCAGGGCTGTCGAGGAGGACGAGGACCCCGTGGAAGCAGTGGAGCCCGGCTGGAGGCCCTGCGTGAGCTCCTCCATGACGAGATCGTCACGGACCTCCAGGAAGGTGGGGAAAGGCCTCTGGCGGGTGATCCACGTCCTGAGGTGGGCGTAGCGGTCGCTGAGCCCCCGGAGGACGTTGAGGACGAGGATCCGATCCTCGACAGGCCACCCGAGGTCCCCCAGGGAGTCTGCCATGCCCTTCATCCGACGGCAGAACTCACCGACGGAGAGGTCACCCTGGACGAAGGTCCGAAAGCTCGCGTCGAGGCGCAGAGCCCGAGCCTCAGCGTTGCCCAGGAACTGGCCCTCAAGGGCGAGCCACGCCCGGCGCGCATCCGAGGAGGTGCGGACGAGGTCGTGGAGGTCCAGAGAGATGGTCCCCAGGATCCAGGAGAGGACGATGCTGTCCAGACGAAACCACGACGGGGTCTGGACGGCAACCGAGGCGTCGACGAGGACGTGGTCGTCGAGGGCGTAGCGGCGAAGAGTGAGAAGGACCAGGTCCCGCCAGCGGGCGTAGGCAGGCGACTCGGGCTCGAGGACGACCGGGACGAGGAGGCGAATGTTCTGGACCCCCTCGGCCTGGTAGTGAAGCTGAGCCACGAGCGGATCGGCCGGGTCATGCCAGAGGACTGCGGTGGGAGACACACGGCGACCCGGCGAGGCAGAGGACGTGGCCCCGCCAATCGGAGAGGCAGGCGTGAGGAGGCGCTCCGCCTCGGCGATCTGACGAGCCAGGGCGTCGGCCGCGTCGCGTTCGTGCTCCCACACGAGGGCGGCCGCGCGCAGCCGGGCCTGCCCCTCCGCAGCAGTAGCCCGGGCGGCGACGAGGGCGGCGGCGAGGGCGGAGTCGGGGCGCGTGCCGGGAAAGGCAGAGGCTGCTGGTTGTTCCGTCACCATCGGAGGAGGATCGGGATTCCCGGAGGTGGTCACAGGAAGGCCCCCGACCACCTCCCCGGAGTCCAGCGGTGCTGAGGTAGTCCCGGTGGCTGCCCCCCCGACAGCAGTCATGGCAGTAGCGGGCCAGGGGTGGTGGACAGCCATGGCCCCGCCCATGGTGAGGCCAGCAAGGGCGCGGAGGGCTGCTGGAGGGAGATCGGCCTGCCGAGCAGCGGTCAGGAGACCGGGAAGGTGTTGGGCGGCCGGGCTGGTCATGGAGATGGCGTCGGCTAGGAGGATGCCGGCGGCCGCACCAGGAAGGTGAGCGGCGGCTCCCTCACCAGGGGCAGGGGCGGCGGCGGTAGGAGGGGCGGCCGCGCCAGCCGCGCCGGCGCCCGTAGCGGCGGCCGCGCCAGCCGCGCCGGCGCCCGTAGCGGCGGCCGCGCCAGCCGCGCGTGCACCCGTAGCGGTAGCGGCGGCCAGGGCGGCGGCGCGCGGATCCGGAGGAGGGGCGGCGGTGGGAAGCAGGGGGCGGGTAGGGGAAGAAGCCACCTGTGCCCAAGAAGAGGATGAGAGAGGGGGAAAGCCATGGAGGTAGGAAGGAGGGGGAGGAGGAGTACGCCGGCCAGCCATGGCGTCGGCGGCGGCCCGGCGCCAGCCAGGGGGCGGCGGCGGCGGCTGGAAGGAAAGGAAGGGAAGAAAACCTAGGCTGTTGATACCATGCTAAAAGTGTTTTTCTCAATTAGGGCTAACCCTAGAAGGGTAGCTATATAGGTTCCATACATGGGCCACATGGGCCTTAGCCACATGGGCCTAAACACATACTCCAACAGATCTTAGAAGCATATGTTGGACTCCACTAAGGCACATGCCTCAGTTTGGATGAGAAAAGAGGTAGTTTGGAATGCAGATTGATTTCCTTATGGAGCCTTCCAGCCTCTTTGATGATTTAGTTCAATATGTTGTCAATATTAATGAATGAGCCAAAGTCAAGAGGTGCTTTCACTGTTATTCTTTTCTTGAAAAAATAGTTGTTAATGGACATAAGATCCCATTTGCTCGAGGTTTCAAAATACAGTGCCAAAGTACTGTAGTGTTCAGGTTTTACTAGACTGATCCCCATGTGAATCTTCTTAGAGGTGCTTTGAAAGGACAATTTGGTTTGAATGTATCTGTAATTAAGAGTAAGACCTCAGACTTAATATGAGTTATAAATAAAGTACACAGATTATTTTATCTGTTCTATTGTGCTTCTTGGTGTTTTTTTTCTTTCATTCATTTGATAAGTTATAAATCAGTAGTCAAGTTTATTCTAAGGCTTATTAGCTGAATTTCTTCTTTGATGGTAGTTTGATATACTATCTCTGTACTTTCCGGGACACATTCACCAAAACATGGTTAAATGGTATGATAGTTGTGCACCGCTGCACCGCTCTCGTATTGACTCAATTAAAGCATGGTTTTGCAAGATTATCTTCATCTTTCAAAATCCAATCACATGCATTATAGATCAAAAAAGGATTTTGGCTGTCTAAGTTGGGTAAAAAATGAACTGATCGTGGCAATTCCGATATTTCAATTTTGTGATAGATTAAATAAGTGATGGCATATTAATGAATTGGGTTACAACTCTAAATGATTGAATGCCTGCACTAAAAGATATCTGTTCTTTATCTTTTATGGTAGTAGCATTTCTTTCAGTGCGGTATTCTAGTTTAGGGTTGTAACACAATTCATTTTAAAATTGAGCTAACTATTTCACGTTCTAAAATCTAAGTATCTCTAATATACCTTTCCGTTTTTTCTGCTTGACGTTTCTTGATTGTATTGTTTTTATGCAGTTTCATCTTCCTGTTTATTCCATGGTATTTGCTGGAAAAGCCAGAAATGGACGTGTCTCAAATTCAATTCAACTATTCAATATTTTTCCTGAATGCACTTTCTGCATTCGCATTGAACATATCCATATTCTTAGTTATTGGAAGAACTGGAGCTGTCACCATTCGAGTTGCTGGTGTTCTGAAGGACTGGATACTTATTGCTCTCTCAACTATTATCTTCCCTGAATCCGTTATTACAAGTCTCAACATAATTGGATACGCAGTTGGTAATTATGCAGTTGTTCTTTTTTCATCTCGAACAACATGTTGATATTTTATGTTATGTATGCCTGTTATTATTCGTTTCCTTAACTAGCATCAATTTTACGTGTAGCGCTCTCCGGTGTTGTCCTATACAATTATTTGAAGATGAAAGATGTCAAAGCAAACCAGCTTCCAGCAGATAATAATTCTGATAGGGCTACAAAGGTTGGTATAAGCTCCTTGCTGCTATTTTTTTTAATGTTCAGTACTCCCCTTGTTTATTGTGCCCATCCGGAGATATATTACATGTATCAGTGTTTCAAAGAAATAAGTGAGATGAGTGTTGTTCCACGTTTCACTTTCATTACCTTTTAGCTGTTCTCTAAACTTTGTTTTCATTGTGGTTAAAACACTGCTGTTATGAAAATTCTATCACCTTGGCCCTACCATGAGCCCATGAGCATTATGTTGTTGTAAACACTGGGCATAAAAGGTTTTGAACTAGAGTTGCTTCTTTTCTTCTTCTCCCTTCATTTCTTTTAGAGTTCTAGAGACACTGCCAGCCCCAGTCCATATGAATTGTAATAGGACATAAAAGGTTCTACATCAGTTTTAAGTCACAGAATCTGGAGCAGCCCTGCTCGTACAATCATTACTAGCTACAGCATTACTCAACATAACTCGCCTCTGAAACGAAATGCATACAACCTGATGATCTCCTAGAAGTTCAATGCATGCATTACCTCTCTTATCTCCAGCTTCTTCAGTTTATTTTTAAGCTTACTCTGCTAAGGCCATCTTATATTAAGATACATGATCCCATCAAAAGGAGTATCGATACACATATAGCATGCACTTTTTTGTTTCTTCAACATAAGGTTTCCACAAGTGTAGATTGACCAGGTGTGTGTCTGTCACGAATACAACTTCTATACCTCTCTAACAAATTATTTAGATTTTCATGTTTTATGCAAGTGGTAAATGATTGCTTTCTAATTCTATGTGCAGGACAAGAAGTCTTTAAGTATATTCAGGCCTGACAATTCCATGGACAACAATGATGGGACTGCAGTAGGAGGCCTGGCGTCAGAAGCTGCAGCAGTTGATGAGGAAGCCCCTTTGATCCCTTCTGCACGCCTCTCCTATGTTACACGGACCCAAACAGGCAGCTTCATTAACAGATAACCATGGTTTACCTATTTTGTGGGTTGACCATCATATCTCTTTGTTCTGGTGAATCTGAAAGAGGTGCTGATATACATGTGGAAAAGAATATATTTTCAGAAGCTCCTGCAAGTTGCACCCCCTCCCATACCATGACACCTGGATGTCTCCTCTCGATGTACCTTTTTTCGCTAGGCGTGTATATTTTGAGGAGATACCTAGAGGTGGATTAGAGAAGTTGAAGAGATAGGTTATAACTTTTGCTTAGTATTTGGAGAAACACGTTAGGCCATGTGTTGGCTGTAGTTATTCCTTAACCAAGCATATGGAAATGGTGTTAAACCGTAGGTGTTGTAAATCACTCCATAGGCTCTAATTTGAATTTTAGTGTTGTTTCCTTTTTATAGTTTGTTCTGTCATTGTTGCCTTCGGTACTAGCGGATTACCAAAAGTGTGAATCCTGCAAATTTTGCAGTTGTCTGCTGTTCAAGCAGACGTTGGTCTGGAGTCTGGACTCATTTTTTTAGGCGTACCTACTGCAGGCTGCCTTGTTGCTGCATACCCTAATTGCAAGTACAGTTCTACTTTGGCGTGTGTAAGTGTGTTCCTGTTATGTCATTCCATTCATCAACATTTTAATTGGACTTGTATATATGAAGATGATGCAAGACTCTAGGAACGGCTACTGCAATACCGGCTTCGTTCCTGCACTAAGCCGAGACGTTGAGCTATTATTTTCTTGGACTCCCGTTACTGTTGTTGAAAAGGAGTGACATGCGCTTGGCTAACATCGAGCTTTGCCATGGATAACTTGAGACTGCTATTGCAGTAAATTTAGGTTTCCATGCACTAGTCAGAGAAGCTCTCAACCTCTAGTTGCAGTGGCAGGCTGTAGTTGAGGACACACCAACGCTGGCAAACACGAGCTCGGGGTTGGAGCAAAAAGCTACGGTGCGTGCCTTTGCTTCTAGGGCAAAGTTAAATTATCTATTGATTTTAGGATATGGTTATTCATACTGCAGGTTTGGCTTGAGGTGAGCTATTGTCACACCCGGTTTTCTAAAGAACAAAACCAGGCTAATCATATGTGTGCCCAGGAAGTCCACACATATGCCAGAATGAAAAAGTATCAGAAACAATGTTATTATATAACGTATACATAGCTATATTAACACTTACATCAGAGTATCGCGGAACGGTGACTAAACTTCGGGCTCCATTCTTCTCAGGGACGGCTGACTGGGGGTAACATATGCCTAGCACTTCTACTAGTCTTCTGGAAACTCCACTACACCTTTGTCCTTTTTCCGAGTAGCATCTTATTACACACTGGAGTGTTGGGGAAATAGCAAGAGTGAGTCCATGTCGAACTCAACAAGTATAACATAGGGTTCATGAGGCTCAAAAAGGCTAGACACTGTTTAACTGCGTTTAGCTTTTAATCATCATATAATTAGCAATTGAGTAGCATCAAGGTAATCCAAATCCCATTAATGAATCAATGATCAATTGTAATAAGGATAATGAATAGCATTAACATGAGCATAATAATAATCAACAATAATTAAGCATGATATAACAATGGTGATCAACTATTCTGTAAGAATCTCCAAGGCCGTTCGTATCCGTGAGCACGGCTAGTATACCAGTTTTTAACTCTGCGCAGAGGTGTACACTTTCACTGTGAGTCATGATTTCCAAATGCATGGGTTTGCAAGGCCCAAAACATCAGAGACCATATAAAGCCATTCAAAAGTTCGTCTAACAAGTTAGGGCCATTAGATTCACTCGGCAGCCAGATGTAGAACCCCCCTTCCCGGTGGCACAACAACCGCAGCCTATACACACTAGGCCAGGGGCTCGCACTACACCCAACGTGGCAAGCCATTCTTACGCCATTTAAGGTAACCTCTAACAAGCTAGAAAAGGTCTCTTGAACAACTAGAGCCAGAGCCATATAGCCCTCACAGCTGTAC
The DNA here is from genome assembly GCA_038087645.1 of Saccharum hybrid cultivar R570. Lineage (NCBI taxonomy): Eukaryota > Viridiplantae > Streptophyta > Magnoliopsida > Poales > Poaceae > Saccharum > Saccharum hybrid cultivar. Next base: position 2,856,968 of record JAQSUU010000033.1, on the reverse strand, counting down.
TGTATGTCCCGGTTATCACTTACAGGTAAGTCCTTACGGAGAGTAACTAGAGCATCAAAATAACCCACATGCTCTAGCCCCCTTTCAACAGAAATAACATCATCTTAATTGGTTGATTGCATAATCCATTAGTCAAATTACAAGATCATTGTTCATAATTAAGCGCTAGCAGTAGCTACCCAAATGCATAACCCATAGGTGACAAGGAAACAAGATATCAATAGCTAAGTTATAATCTCTATAGTTGTCAAGGAGGACACATGCATATGTATAATAATTTCAGTGAATAGACAACAAGGATGGTCCCATGTTATACTTGCCTTAATCAAAGCTTTCCTGATGATACTGCTGGTCTGGCTCAAAATAATACTCCTGATCGTCAAGAAATTGCTCACCGTCTATACTCGATCATCAAGCATCAACACACAATCATCCGAGCAACCATACACTAAGCAAACAAATAGACATAATTAAAACAGTACACCAACAGTAGCAAAACAATATAAAAAGTTTGTAAAACTCTTCTACACGTTACTACGATCACACAGATGTAAAGATCACGAAATTCGGATTTAAAACGTGAAAGTTATGAATTTTCTAAGATTTCCTATATATAAATAATTACTTTAATATAAACTCGAAAATAAATTGTCACAAACCTACTGTACAATACTACCAACATGTAGAGCTCGCAAATACGAACCTAACGCAATTTGAACGGGTCAAATCGGAGTCAAAACGGAGAAAATATGGCCTAATCAAGATTGTATGTATATACGTATTTCTATCGTATTTCGGGATTTGTTTTACTAAAGAAAAACGGCTACAAATCGTACCCATGACATCATGTGATGTCATCAAGCTAGCTAACCACTATGCTCACGATAACGTAAAAGAAGCTGTTAACAAAACTATCGTTAAACCATGTGTTGCTTTTAGTTAGAAAATATTTACATGCACATTAATCAAGTTATCAGTGGTGCATAAAAGGACGAACGTTAATCTCTATGTTGTTTTTAATTTGGAAAGCAGTTGTGTGAACAGAGATTAGTCAAAATTAATAATTCAAAAATTTAGAAAACATAAAGCTTGTTAAACATTGTTGCCATATAGTAGACGACATCGATCAGATGCAACCCAGAAAGAATAGATTAAAGTGGGGCTAAAGCGATTAATATACGATGGAAATAAGATTACGGCAACGATAAGCATATATAACTATGGAGACTTGCTGGCAGCCAGAGCAGGTCCACTATGTATATGAGAGATGCAATTTCTTAATTGAGGAATAAATAAAGAATGATGATTTATTATGCATGAACCACGTACACCTGACATCAGCATAAGGTTTAATCAATAGAATAATCTAACAAGGACTAATCTGGCCGCTAACCTTTAGTTAATCATGGTGCACGTTTGCATGCTACACAAGATAGCTTGTTGGAGTAGCAAGGACAGGTTGATCAACACGCAGTTGCAACAGTTGAGATAACTTCGTGCATGCAAACATGGTAGCAGCGAGAAACTACAGCATGTCCGGCTTCAGCAGTATAGAAGTTTCACGGAGGTCACGACTTATGGAACTATGAAGGCAGAGGGCAGGTTCTGTAGATGTGCTCACCTTGAGTCGGCGAAGAACAGTGCTGACGTGCTCGATTTGGACAAAAAGATGGTGCTTCCAGTAGGACTCCACCGCCCTCCTGGCCATGTGGCGATGGCAGACACAGAAGTCATCACGGGCAGTAGATGGATTGCGAGTCCGGCAATATCAACAAAAGCGGTGGCCAGCACAAGCTGGAATAGGAGCGTGGTGGCAACTGCACGAGATATGCTGCTCAGGTCGATGGCCACCAAGATGACCCAACAAGTTTGGAATCCTGGACAGAATAACGAGGACTCCGAGTATGAAACTACTTCAGGACGATACGCGTTCGTGAGCTTGGCATGCAGCGGCAGGTAGATGACACGACGCCTGACATTGCGATGTGATAGGGCCGGTGATGTTCAACTGGTCTTCGTGATAGCGTGGCAGACCACACGAAGGTAGCAGCCTAAGCCTGAACTGACGATGATAGTAGCCCCTCAGCGATCTTGGGAAGGCAGCAGCGGCAGGGCTTCACCTGATCGTGCCCTCCGTCAGTGGTCCCGCGGCAGCCGGCAGGACCTCAGGACGACCTGAGCCTCTTCACGGAAGCCCCAGATACATAACAGCAGCATGCCTTGCTGACGTCGGGCATCGGCGAGATTTCGGCCAGTCTTGATGGCTGGCGATCCTTTAGCATTGATAGGCCTTGGCTGCCATGTCAAGCGACGATGAGGTGAGGGAGGTTGGTACACGAAGCAAAGAGAGCAGAGGAAAGGGTCGTCGGCAACTCTGCGGCGGCTCGGGAAAAAGGATTTCATATCACAAGATCAAAAAGAGAAACGTGGTCATGTATTTATATACTCTAGGTTAAAGCCAAGTTGGAATAGGATTAGATTTTATTATTTTCGGAATTAATGAATTTTATGACTAGAAATAATTCTAGAAAATCTAGAATTACTATTTGAGTCACATAAATAATCTGCAAGACGTACGTACAGAAACAGGATTTCTTTCCTTACGTGTACAGCCGCTCAACATGCATTGACATATACATATACATGTATATTTAAGATACGGCGAGAGATAGAGGGAGCTACGAGCGACGGCTCGCGATAAGAGTTATACTTCTGAAATCAGGGCGTCGAGGGCTACGCCGGCATATATATAGTCGTAGGGTTTGGAAATTTTTCGGAATTTCTTAATTTCGGGATTATTTTAATTCCGCGAATAAAATAATTCCAGAAAATCTAGAATTACCTTTTTGGCCGCGAAAAATAGCCCGGAGCTCAGAAAAATCACCGGAAACATCCTGGAGACTCTTGGAAAGATAAGTAACTCAACTAAATGAGTTTGAGCTCATGAAAAGATGGATGAAGAGATCAAGGAAAAAGATTAAGCTCACGGAAATTGAAAATTTTAAATCCAGAAAATGCTAAAAAGTTTTCCGATGAAAAGTAAACGTCATCCTATGATATTTTAAAATAAAAGCACTCACCAACACCAAAGACAAGCATCACACAAACACCACATTATCAAATTAATATGAGAAAGTTTAAAACCATAATTTTCTATATTTAAATTAGCAGCAACTTAACTTATCTAATAAATTTATTCAGATATTGAAATTATTTATTTTATTTAGTGTTTCCTATGCACAACCCAAAATTAGAAATTTTGGGGTGTGACAGCTATTTTCTGTTTGATTGGATGGATGAGATTTGAACGGGATGAACTAATTTTCTCTTGGGTTGCTTGGACGAGGATGCAAGCTGATTATGGCATGTGGGACAGTTTCATTTGTTTATTTTTTATCAAAATATAAATGTGAGATATTGTTTTGTAGATTTAATTATAACAAATATAATGGTAGAGTCACATTACAAATTGTAAGATAAAACCATTTGAAGATTGATAACCTGAAAAAGTAAAGCAATTAGTGCACGGTGCCACGAGCAGGAGGCCCACGACTAGACATGGGTGAGCTCGGTCAGTGGATTTTTAGGGGTGAGATATTTCTCTTTGTTGGTTACCATTCATGCACTGTCATATCCTATCTTTGGATATCCTCTCAACCAAGCACACTCAGTGTATTAGGCTTATATAGGTCTCGTCTGGTTGTGCTCTTGATGGCTCAAGCAGCACCTATACCTCGAAAGAGAAAAGCCCCTGTCCCTCGCTCTACCCATTCAGGGCAGAGCTCAGTCTCTGTTTGTTCCTTTTTCCTGTGTTGCTACCTTTTCTATTTCTTAAATATCTTCGTATTTCCATACCTCAAGATCCCCATCCTCATCGAGCATAAGCCCTTTTTCCTCGTTACAAGCCGGTAATATGTAATTCCCTATATAACCATTTAATATCATGTTATTTTATATCGAGCTCCTCTAATAGATTATTAATATTAGATTCTTTGATTTCGAATGAATCGGATTGTTTTATCACAATAAACCTGCATGCCTACTGTGTGTTCCTGTGTTTCACGTCAGACACTATAGGGGCTTCAGCTCCGGCAAATACTAGAAAGGACAAGAGGAGCCAGGGTTAGGGTGCTCTGGTGGCTCCACCATAGCAGCGCAACAGTGCTGCTATAGTGTGGGAGCCAGAGCCACCCGAAGCTCCTCCAAACACGGCCTAGTGTTGCCTGTCATATATGAGAATGAAAACAAGAAAGTTAGGATTTATATTTATATTTTAACTAATATGTGTGTTCCATCTTATGGTTTATTTAGATCTTGGCCCTATTCGTTTGAGCTTATCAACCAAAATCAGCCCGCCATTTAACAATATTTTTCTCTCCCAACAAATCAGCATAGCATCAGCGGACATGGCCCTTATACGTGACAATAATACCTAGCCTTAAACACGTCACCTCTGCTTAAGGTTGACTTTATACACCTCTAAAGACCTTTGCTCGACCAGAACCGGTCTGCGCCAGACTAGAGGCCTACCACTTGTCCACTTCCATACCCCGCGCACCCTCCCTCCCCGCCCCCCCGGTCTGCGCTTGCCCTCACTGCACTACTGCAGCCCTGCCCGCGCTTAGCCCTCACTGCACTACTGCAGCCCTGCCCTAGTGCAGTAGTGCTATCTCTTTCTCCTCCATTTCCCCCTGCATTCGCGCTCTGTCAGTCTCACTTTCGCTCTCTTGACGACGACTGGTTGACCGCCGCTGCCGCTCTACAGCAGGTGCCCAGGTCATCTTCTGGTCCTTCGCCGGCGACAAGCAACAACAGGTGCGCCCTCCACTTTGTCTTCTCTTCCTGCTGTTAGAAACCGAGCACCCAAACCCTAACTTAAGCTATTTGTATTTGGATCTGATCTAATTATAAGTTTATGCACGTATTATGGCTACTAACTTCGATTGTTTACAAAAAATTGTCACCCATGTCCTTTACTGGGTCCGCCCCAAGATTGTGGTAGCCTTTTGACCTTCTAGTCTTCTAGATGATGTCAGTTGTTCATTAGCCTTGGCGATAATTTTTCTTCTGTTAGGTTTGACCCAACTGTGAACATGTTAAGTAGTAATTTGGAAATGGCTCCAATGATTTCTCTCTTATAACATTTTGTTGGTTTGTTGACTGCGAGTCTCTGTATTTATGTACTACTATAGATCTCATGTGCTCTTAAATGTCCAAGAGAATCATCTTTTTGGGAGGTATTTAGAATCTCAGTCTAACCGCGTCTGTATTAAAACCGAGTGCAAAAGGATGCACAAATCATTCGAAAATTTCTTCTTTAAGCTTAGACTACATTATGAATCCACAACTTGTGAATGGAGTGTAAGCTCCACCATTAATAGTTTAGTGTGTAGCATCAGCTTTCAGCTCTGAAATTATTCATAGGAAGTCTATTTTATTCCCTAAAGTGTCGCTATAATTTGTTTATTACCTTAAAGTTTTTTTTAGTTAGCCCCCCTGGTTTTACAATACAATATTTAATGCTGTCGTATGTATTTATTTATTTGTATTGGCACCATAGAACATAAGGCTCCTCATTACTTTGGTAATTTGTGTGTGGCTTGCTTCTCTGGTACATTTGTGAATATTAGATAGTAATTTTCATGTGACCACAATCACAACTCGGTGCAGTGTGCACAACTTAATGCAGAATATATGTCAACTTAAATATTGGTCTCCGGTTTGAGGCATACTATTTTTTGCTACTTTGTTCGCATCTGTCCTTGGATGGCATTAGATATAACCACTCCCTTTTCGATAGGAAACAGCTGTGCTTAATGTACTACCATTTACTCTCATTTTGGTATTACTCTATTTGTAATATGCTTACGTTCAATCCTTACGCTTGCCAGCTTCTATATTCCTCTCTTTATCTGATTCCCTTGGTCTTCACATGATCACATCTGGTATTCTGCAGGGTGATTCAAGTACTATGCTTTCACCAAGATGTCTGACGGTCAGGAAACTGACAAGAACATCGAGATTTGGAAGATCAAGAAGTTGATCAAGGCATTGGAAGCTGCTAGAGGCAATGGCACCAGCATGATCTCTCTGATTATGCCACCACGTGACCAAATTTCCCGTGTGACCAAGATGTTGGGTGATGAATATGGTACTGCTTCAAACATTAAGAGTAGAGTCAACCGGCAATCTGTTTTAGCAGCCATCACCTCAGCTCAGCAGAGGCTGAAGCTTTATAACAAGGTTCCCCCAAATGGACTTGTTCTCTACACTGGAACAATTGTTACTGAAGATGGCAAGGAAAAGAAAGTTACTATTGATTTTGAGCCCTTCAAGCCTATCAATGCATCCCTGTACCTTTGTGACAATAAGTTCCACACTGAAGCTTTGAATGAACTCTTGGAATCTGATGACAAGTTTGGCTTCATTGTTATGGATGGTAATGGAACTCTTTTTGGCACACTGAGTGGCAATACTCGTGAAGTGCTTCACAAATTCACTGTTGATCTCCCAAAGAAGCATGGACGAGGAGGACAATCAGCTCTTCGCTTTGCTCGGCTTCGAATGGAAAAACGTCATAATTATGTCCGAAAGACAGCCGAACTTGCTACACAGTTTTTCATCAATCCAGCTACCAGTCAGCCTAATGTTGCTGGACTTATATTGGCTGGTTCTGCTGATTTTAAGACAGAACTGAGCCAATCTGACATGTTTGATCAGCGTCTCCAGGCCAAAATACTTAATGTTGTTGATGTTTCATATGGAGGGGAGAACGGTTTTAATCAAGCTATTGAGTTGTCAGCTGAAATTCTAGCAAATGTGAAGTTCATACAAGAGAAAAAGCTGATTGGAAAGTATTTTGAAGAAATTAGTCAAGATACGGGGAAGTATGTGTTTGGTGTTGATGACACACTGAAAGCCCTTGAAATGGGTGCTGTGGAAACACTCGTAGTGTGGGAAAACCTTGATGTCAACAGATATGTGCTTAAGAATAGTGCAACTGGAGAAACTGTTATCAAACATCTGAACAAAGAGCAAGAAGCTGACCAGAGTCATTTCTGTGATCCGTCTACCAATGCTGAGCTGGAGGTTCAGGAGAAAACCTCACTCTTGGAATGGTTCGCCAATGAGTACAAAAAGTTTGGGTGCACACTTGAATTTGTTACCAACAAATCTCAAGAAGGATCTCAGTTTTGCAGAGGATTTGGTGGCATTGGTGGCATGTTGCGCTATCAATTGGACATCCGTTCTTTTGATGAGCTTTCTGATGACGAGGGTGTCTATGAAGACTCGGATTAAGCAAACGTCATTCATATGGCTGTGCTGGACCCTGGATTGATGCAATTGCTAGTTTTGTTCTTCAAAAATTTTTGCTTCATTATTCAGTTTTTGAGGAGAGTACTACTTAAGACACTTGCTTTGTTTCCTCTGCCGCAGCTTACAATTGCAATGCCAAGCACATTGTTACAAAATCTGGTTGATACCTCATGTCCTGTTGCAATGTAGACATTGGCTCTGTCCAAGGTTTGATTTTTAGCAAATGCTCCAGTGGCAGTATTGCAGATGTGTCTATTTAAGTTTCATCTGTTGTAGGACCATGGTACATGTTTCCACAAAGTTCGCTATTATTTTTTGCTTGGGGGTTGGGAAATGTTTGTTTTCCTTTTGAATTTTGCTACATTCGGACTCTGATCGATTCAGCACCATCTTGGTCATAGCACGATTAAACAGGCTTCAAGTGTCTTCTATTCATGTATGTACCATTAAAATGCTCTACATTATACAAAAGATTCAAGTTTGAATTCTACATGCATGCGTGAGCTTGGATCATTTCTTCGGCAATGCTTTGTCCCATGCCCCGCAGGAATCGTCACAGCAGCTCTCCTCGCCTATGACCCTGTTGATCGTCCTCCCAACGCAGCTCGCCGACGAGCATCCACTGTCCCTGGCGTTGTCGAAGTCCGGCACAAACCCCATGAAGATGGGCGGCTGCACGTCGAGCTCCCCGTTGGTCTGGTACACCTTCTCGACGCCGCCATCCTTGCGGAACCTGACGGTGCAGCCGCCGATCTGCTGGGAGCAGAAGAGGTTGTCGTGGCCCGGGTTCTCGAACACCCGGACGCCGTGCGCCCAGCACCGGTTGGCGCCGCGGTAGGAGCAGAGCACCTCGAACACCTCGTCGCCGTGCACGGCGGGGAACGTGAGGTTGGCCTCCGCGCCGCTGGGGATGTCGGCGCGCGCCGACCACGCCGACCGGTTGTGGTTGTGCTCGCTGAAGCCGTAGCACCGCAGCTCCACGTTGCCGTCGGCGAGGTCCATCTCCTCGCCGACCTCCTGCTCGTTGCTCACCACGATGAGGCGGAGCACCTCGGTGGACACGAAGGGCGACGGCCGGTGGCGGCACTGGTAGTGGAAGAAGGAGCTGAGCGCGACCGCGGCGACTATGGCGACGGCGAGCGCGGCGAACTTGACGGGCGCCGAGGCCATGGCGGTGGCGGTGGCGCGCGGATGGAGCTTGGGGGGATCGCGGGGACGATCGAGAGGTACGTGTCTGGTGGAGGTCGGCATGCAAAATGGCGCGCGTGTGGCCGATGCATGTTTCGAGATGGCTTTGGCTGAGGTTTGCCGAGGAAGGCAAACTTAGATAGCGGACGGAGAGGAATGAGCTTCTTCTCTTCGTTGCAGTTTAGGACGGGCGCCCGCCGCCCCCTAATTTTGGGGTGTTACTGGACTGACTGCGTTTGCCATGACCATGATGGGGTCGTTAATCAGCTTGTTTTCGAGCTTAGGGATAAAAATGATCTAGGAGTTCACATGACATGACAAATTACAGTTTTAAAAAAACAAATTACAGTCAAACTCTATAGCTCTTTGAACTGACTTTCAGAGTCGAGAGCTGAAGACTAACTCGGCACACTCATGTGCTGGGTGCCTGAATGCTGCGGCAATCGTCTCTCAGGGGGGTCAAGCTTCGTTGATGCACTCCAGTTCTCTGGCGACGGTTCCCCAGTGCACGATGGACCCGCCTTCATCGCGGCCTGTGCAGGGCATGCCTCCACAGATGGGGCAGCCTGTTGTCGCGGGTACTGTGATGCCAGGGGACGTGGGTGAGGTTTGGGACGGCCAAACCACACCCGACCCTTCTATGCCGATGAAGGACGGCCAGCCGGATAGCCAAGCCACGTCCGACCCCAGTGACGCGACGCCCACGCCGCGCGAGGCTGCTCGGCGTCTCGTACGGTTTACCGAGGAGGTGCAGCTCAAGCAAAGGTCGCCTCTAATCGCCACTCCACCAAGGCAGAAGGCTGTAACCAAAAGGCCCCTGCCAATTAGGAGCAGACGGATTGCTGATTAGCCGCTGGCGCACATACCGACCTTCAAGCGGGACGAGTACCCCTCATGCAAAGAATGGGCATCATGCCGCCGGCAGCTCCAATTGCATCTGCGTTCAAGGGAACATACGATGTCATATTCGCAGGGAACTTGACGTCGAGCCAAATAGAAGCTTTGGACGAGTTGTTCCTAGCGACCAACAACAGGGCTGGTAGAAGAGCGCTCTTATCGGATGGCGGAGTAGGATTGCGCAGCTAGCAGCGGAGACGCCCAGCTCCATAGGTCGCTGTGGTGCTCTTAGTTTAGTAGTTACCATTTATGTAATATCGAAGTTTGTAATAGTCGGCTAGAAAGGTCTAGTCATAGCTGTAAGACCACCTAGCGTACTCATGCGTCGTTTGTACGGTCAAACTCTTCTTCTTTAATTACAATGATACACAAATCTTTTACGTATTCGAGAAAAAAAAAGCTTTCAAAATAAGAACTCAAGAACTTCATTTGCTTCAGGATTTCGGCCATCATTGGACGTTGTTTGTCTTCCCGAAGCTACAGTTTGACTTGATCTTTGTAGTCTGTCTCTAGCAGTAGTCTTTACACCCATTGTTGAGCAGCGAACAACATACTGCCAAGGTGGGGTTTGAAAAAAGTTGGGTTGGATGGGCCTTTAGCACATGGCCTTTATCCCGAGGGCATGTTTGAAGGGGCTCCAGCAACTCCTGCCACTATAGCAGCATTGCTACGGAGCCGCAGGAGCACCAAATCCTTGGCTCCTCCAGCTCCTCCACTCATCCTGTTGTTTTTTTTGGCAGAGCTGGAGTTAGGCGGTTCCATGCTACAGTGCAGCACGGGGCGGCATAGTGCCCCTACAATCGGCCAGAGCGGTGCCAAACAACCCCTGAGTTTGAGAAATATGGCTGAAATCCGGTCATTTTCCGACTAAACACATGATCCCAAGGAAACTGGTGGGTGAATGCTCTTCCTTTTTAGTCCCGACCCGTTTTTAGATTTTTTTTTTCGAAAATAGGCTGGTTAAATGTAGAAAACAGGCGGGTCGAGTCGAGATTTCACACGTCCATTTCCCACCCTAGTGTCCACAAAGAGGTCATCAGCCTCACTTTATCACTAGTGTTGCAATGTCAACATTTCCTTGAGCCTGACTCTGAAAATCAATTCCTTTTCCTAGGTCCCTGTAAAACTCAGGTAGTTCCTCACCTTCTTTCCTCTCTACAGGCTGGACCTTCACAAGGTTAATTACCTTGTGCATATCTGTTTGAGGGTTGGCAACAACATCATCCCAGATTCCACAAGCAACGATGTCCTCATGGTCGATGTAAACCACTATGTTGTTCACCCTGCAACTGAGCACATAGCATTGATGTCTGCATCACTAGCAATTATTCTCAAGCCATCAACCAGGGGGTGTTTGGATCCAGTGACTAAAGTTTAGGCGGTGTCATATGAGGATGTCGCATGGGGTGTTCGGATACTAATAAAAAAATAAATTACAGAATCCGTCAGTAACTCGCGAGGTGAATTTATTAAGCCTAATTAATCCGTCATTAGCACATGTTTACTGTAGCATCACATTATCAAATTATGGACTAATTAGGCTTAAAAAATTCGTCTCACAAAACGATTTCAATCTGTGTATTTAGTTTCGTAATTAGTCTATATTTAATACTCCATGCATGTGTCCAAACATCCGATGGGACGACGACTAAAGTTTAGGAGGTGAATCAAACACCCCCTAGGTCCTTCCCTAGTAGTAGCCAATACACCTTGACTAGGCATGTCTTCAGGTATGCAAGTTGCTCAATGAAGTCAACAAACCACAATAGCGACCATGTGTCCACATTACAATGATAAAACCATGTAATCTTTCCATCAAGGCAACATATGTCCTTAGGTGCCCAAATCCCACAAAGAAACCACCACCTATCGAAAACTCATCCCCACTATCACCCACAACACAAAATCGCAACAAGAACACAACATCAACGCATACTCCAAAAATTGAGTTGCACTTAAACTAGCTAAATCCATCCGCATTTCATCAATGCTTAAACTATAACAAGGCCATCGGGCCTACTATAAAACCCCAAATCACCAAATCAAATACCACAAATCCTACCGACACCCCTCCCCCAATACGCTGACCCTAGGCCATAAAAAATCGTACCTTCATACAATCTAATCCTCAAATTGACCGTGCAAAGTATTCCTCTAATGAACTCAGGTACGAAAGCTAGCGTTTGGTGAACTCACTGTGCTTAGGTGGGGCAGAGGGTGGGGGGTGGGGTGATCTTCCGCCACAAGTTGGGGCAGCTTTGACCGTCGAGTCAGCTTCCAACACCTTCACTCGCCTCCATCGCCTTCCACAGTAGGTCGCCATTGCCGCCGATCAACTATGCCCCCACTGATCAACTCGTCTCCGCTTGAGGAAGGTGAAATGGCGAGAAGGAAAGAGAAAGGAGACGCTCCTGCTGGACTAAAAGGGCCCCCGGATCTAACGTGGATTCCTGTTGGCATGGGCTTGCACTTGTTTGGACTAGTATTATCATACCCAGAAATAAAGAAATGTAATAAAAGTTTACTGTAGACCTAAGTGACACCTCTAAATAACTTTATATAGATCGCCAATGTACTTTGCTCTATACAAAAACCTTTGGCATCTCTCTCGGGACACTGCAACCTCGAAGTGGTCCTACACTACTTGTGGTCTGCCACTCATCAAGCATGTGAAAATGAAGCGCAAAGTGAAAAGAAACAGATTAAGAGCCAACGGTCGGGGAACAAGACATGAGCACCTAGGCAAGCAGTGTGCACACCACACACTGCGCTAAAGTTAGCACTAGCAGATCGGCCGGACCACAGTCCTAGCCAGTAGCTAGCTAGCAATGGTTGACCTGCGTCTCCAGGTCGTCGCCACCGTCCTGGGCATGGCCCTGGCGGCCGCTGCTGGCAGCAGCTCCAGCGGCAAGCAGTTCGAGTTCCAGGAGGCCACCGTGGACGCCATCCATCTGGCCTTCAAGAACGGCAGCCTCACCTCGACGGCGCTCGTCCGGTTCTACCTGGACCAGATCGCTCGCCTCAACCCGCTGCTGCACGCCGTCATCGAGGTGAACCCGGACGCGCTCGCGCAGGCGGCGCGCGCCGACGCCGAGCGCTCCGCCTCCCGCGGCCGCTGCGCCGTCGGCCTGCACGGTGTCCCCGTCCTGCTCAAGGACAACATCGCCACGCGCGACCGGCTCAACACCACGGCCGGCTCCCTCGCGCTGCTCGGCTCCGTCGTCAGGCGCGACGCCGGCGTGGTGGCGCGCCTCCGCCGGGCTGGCGCCGTCATCCTCGGCAAGGCCAACCCCTCCGAGTGGTCCAACTACCGCCCCGTCGACTCCGGCTGGAGCGCCCGCGGCGGCCAGACGCTGGTATTGTTAATACTACTTCAAAACTTCGCATCCATGTACAGTACTATTTCGAAATCTGATACTGCTATGCGTGAAATTACAGAATCCATATGTTCTGTCCGTAACCCCATGCGGGTCGAGCGCTGGGCCTGGCGTTGCCGCGGCAGCCAACATGGCAGCGCTGACACTGGGATCGGAGACCGACGGCTCCATCCTCTGCCCATCGTCGCTCAACTCTGTGGTTGGCATCAAACCAACGGTTGGGTTAACTAGCCGGTCCGGTGTCATCCCCATTACGCCTCTTCAAGACACGATTGGGTAAGAAACACAAAATACCCACCGGTTATATTAAACTCAAAAGTGTTTACTATGTTTGCTTTGGACTCCAAGCACTGATTTCAAGTTCAATATAGATCTGTGCATATATCTAGTAATTTGTAAATAATAATAGTCACTGACCCGTGTTTGTCATCACAGACCAATGTGTCGCACAGTATCCGATGCCGTCCATGTGTTGGACGTTATTGTCGGCTATGACGAGCTTGATGCTGAAGCCACCGGAGCAGCGTCCAAGTACATCCCACACGGGGGATACACACAGTTCCTGAGGCCCCTTGGATTGAGGGGCAAGAGGATCGGTGTCCTCAATGTGTTTTTTCAAGGATACGATGACATGCAATTGGTGGTTTATGAGAAGCATCTCGATACAATGAGGTACTCCCTCCGGCTGTTAACACATGATAGTGTCTTGCAGCAGAATTATAAGTAGGACAACTTTGGCTGTCTAAAGCGTCAACCAATATTGTTTAACTTCGTCTACTCTTCATGAAAGGCAACAAGGCGCTTTCGTGATCAAGAATCTTGACATTGCAACGAATTTCACTGATCTGGCTGAGCAAGAGATTCTGCTCATGGCAGCAGAGTTCAAGTTAAGCATCAATGCTTATTTGTCGGACCTACTGTACTCTCCAGTCCGCTCCCTTGCACAGGTCATAGCATTCAACGAAGCGCATCCTGTAGAGGTAAACCAAATAGTATTTGTCTTCCACTATACAGAATCAACAGGAGGGAGTCCAATTAATTTTCTAGATATATATGATCAGATGATGCTATTTCCTGTTGTGTTGCAGGAGAGACTCAAAGATTTTGGGCAGCCGGATCTGATTGCTGCGGAGAAAACCAATGGCATTGGCACCAGGGAGAGAGCTGCCATACAACGACTCAAGGAGATATCCACCAATGGGTTGGAGAAGCTGATGAAGGTACACCAGCTGGATGCAATCGTGGCACCCAACAGCGACGCCTCCTCTGTTCTCGCCGTCGGGGGCTATCCGGGCATCGCCGTGCCGGCGGGGTACGACAGGCAGGGAGTCCCCTTTGCGATATGCTTTGGTGGTCTCAGGGGCTACGAGCCAAGGTTGATTGAGATCGCTTATGCGTTCGAGCAAGCTACCAAAGTCAGAAGACCACCTTCTTTCAAGAGCTAGATAACAAGAAGTAACTAGCATGCACGTCATAAGGAATTCAATGGAAATAATTCCAGTGGAAATAATCACCTTGAAAAACTTTCAGGAGTGTTTTCATTTGAGCAATCACTTGATATACAATAGAATGATTCATCATGAGACCATCTCATAAATTTTTGAGAGTATTACCCCTAAAGTAGTTATTACAGTATCGTGCAGTACCATTCATTTCAGATAAGGAATGCCCGTCATGTCACCATTGTTCATGTCAATTTCTCATCCTTCTCATACCCCCTCTGCAGACTGGTGATCGCTTCATGGATCCTTCTCACCAATACCATCATCAGTTCCGGTCTTTTCCTCTTGCACAAATCTCATGCTGATACTAAAATTTGGCTTTTGTAAATTTGGCTTATACTGATTTGTTGTGAGAGAAAAACAGTGTTTATTTGCTGGAAAAGTATTGCCGAAGTAGTTTAAGCCAACAGGTAGTGTTGTGCCAATCGTACGTGCATCTTCTTGCCACCCGTCAGCAAGCAGCTGTCATCATGGAGCATGCACGCCTCTTGCAGAAGCAGCAGGCAGCAGGCAGCAGCTCCCGCGAGGCCGCCGGGAGTGGTGGGACGCCAGCGTTTCTAGTTCGTGTCGGACTCGAACAACCAATCTCTTCAGTCGAATTCCAATAGGGCCATAAGCCGGCGTCCCATCGACCGCGTTCGACGAATTCGTGTCCGATTCGAACAACCAATCTCCTCAATTGGATTCGCGTTCGTGACGACGATCGATATAAAGCCCGGCCGGTGTCCCATCGTCGCTGTCCTATACTCCCTCCCATCGACCCTCCTCAGCGCCTATCTCGAGAGGCGAGAGCTTTCCTAGTTCCCTGCAGCCAATCCAAACGCACACTGCCGCAGCGGCGATGGCGCTCCGCCGGTGGAAGCCTTTCTTCCCGGCGTTCGGCGCCATCGACACCGCCATCGAGGCCGCCACCGAGGGCTGCTCCCGGGACAAGTACCGCCAAGTGAGGAGCGACCTCGTGGAGATGCTCTGCGACTGCGATGCCGCGGACAGCGACGACGACGTTCGAGCGGAGGGGCTCTGCCGGCTGCTCGACAGGGCCATGGCCGAGGCGCTTCTGACGCTGCGGGCGGTCCCGGTCCCGGTGACGCCGACCATGCTGGCGACCACCGACGTCGCCAAGGCCGTCGGCGGCCTGCTGAGGCACGAGGCCGGGTGGGTGCGCGCCCTCGCGCGCGGCATCTTGGCCCAGTGGAGTTCGTCGATCGAAGCCGAAGCCGAAGCCGCGTCGACCAAAGCCGAAGGCGCCGCCTTGGACACGCTGTTGCAGATATTGTGTGAGCACGAGGTGGCCGCTTCAGTCACCGGATGCGTCCGCAGCGGCCCTGAGACAACCGTTCTTCAAGCAGAGAGTATCAAGCAAGGCGCCAAGATCTCAGACCTGGAGTGCAAACGCCCCAAGAAGATGCCATTTCCTGGCGTTCCCATTGCTAGCAGCGATCGCGTCAGGAACGAGCAGACTGGGGATGCAAAGCGCAAGCACCCAGGAGCAGGAGGCTACTACCGAGAAGCTGATGACGTGAAGCGGCAACGCAAGGTCACGTAGATGGTCGAGCACAGGCCGAGGAAGACGGAGCCGGCAATGAAGAGTAGGAGCCGAGCGAGCAGCTGCCAGCTGGAGATCGACGGACGAGAGGCGCTTCTCGACGTCGACGTGTCATAGGAGGGTTTAGGGCTGTGTGGAATCCAGCGGGTTGTCCAACTTTTGACCTTGTTTATGTTTTTTCTTCCTGATGATGATGTCAAGAAGTCGATTCTGCTGTGTTCTGAATGTGTAAAACAATACAAACTCTTATTCTTGTTAGAGCGAGCATGTGGCCTGTTCGATCAATTCTGATCAAAACCTCATGCACCGTTGAACTTAGCAAGTGCCATCTTCATGAATCAATAAGAAAAGATCCAAGAACCAGATTTGGATAATTTGATCCCACCGATTGTGTCCTTTCACAATTGCAGCTTAATATTTGTCCTTCTCTACTGATGGCAATGCCTCGACGATCAGATTTGATCCAATTACCAAGGCTCAGGGTAGTTCTTATAAGTAATAAATTTGGTTAAAAAAAAACTCGAGGTGTCACATTCCTGATTAAGCATTTCAAATATGCATGATCAATCAACACGATAAATAACCACAGCTCAAATTCCACAGAGAACATAATCACAAACTCACAACATTCTGACCATAACTCTGAATGCACAATTGATCGGAGTGGCTCTCTTTTATTCCCATTTTGCTAGCCAAGCACAAGGCCGGATTTGAACCATTAGGCCATCCAAAACACTAGGCAAAGCTGAACAAAATAGTACTACCATCAGGCTCTGCCCAAGAGATCTCAATGCTTCTGGAGCATGTCCCTGAACCAGTAGGCCGACGCCTTCGGGTGCCGTTCGAGCGTGTTGAAGTCAACGTAGACGATGCCAAACTTGGACGAGTATCCTGACAGCCACTCGAAGTTGTCAAGGAGAGACCAGGCGAAGTAGCCAGCCACGTTTGCGCCCTGATCTATGGCTTTTTTCAACTGGCCGATGTAGCTTCTGTAGAACCGCACCCTTGTGGTATCGCGCAGGTACTGATCACGGGTCAAATTTCCAGGCTGATCCATTCCTGGTAACACAGAAAAAAATTGGTATATGTTTCCCTTGGTATGCAACGTGTTCATGTGAAACGTGGAATAAGAGATATGGAATTCTGTTGAGTACCATTCTCGGTTATGTAGACAGTTGGATTCCCATACTTCTCCTTGAGGTAGTTCACACATCCGTACATCCCCGTCGGGACGATGTACAGCCAATTAGAATTTGCCTACATGTCCATTCATTGGTTAGCAAGGATTTATTGCAGTGCTTCTGAATTTGTAGCTGATGGTAGCATAATATGCACTGTGCAGTGCTAACAAAGTACATTAAGGCCTTGTTTAGATTCTTCCCCAAAAGTTTACACCCTGTCCTATCGAATATTTGGACACATGCATGGAGTATTAAATATAGATTAAAAAAATAACTAATTACACAGATTGCGACTACTTTGTGAGACGAATCTTTAAGCCTAATTAGTCCATGATTTGAGAACAAAGTGCTACAGTAACACATGTGCTAATGAAAGATTAATTAGGCTTAATAAATTCGTCTCGCGGTTTACTAACTGATTCTGTAATTTGGTTTTTTATTAGTATCCAAACACTCCATGCGACACCCCATATGACACCCGATGTGACATCCCAAAACTTTACACCCTGGAACTAAACGAGGCCTAAATAGCGTTGAGAAAGAGTAAATGGAGGAACTGCATACCTGTGGTCCAATTGGTTTGCCATTGCGTGCAACTACAGAATTTATGGGACAAATGTTTAGGTTAGGTGAAAAAATATCTAAGGCAAATATATTTGTATAAAATCTAGAGTTTAAGGCAAGAAACTCACAAACATATTGAACCTGCCAATCAGCAGAGTAGCTACTAGGCGTTTGCTGGACCAATTTCCCTCCCTTGATGTAGCTGGCTGTGTATTCATTGATACCAATGTAGTCTGCTGAGCCCTTGACCAATTTAGCTTGCTCAGGAGTGAACCTGGGCAGCCTCTCTTTCACAAGATCTTGCATTATCTGTGGATAATGTCCATTTATCAATGGATCAACAAACCTGCATCAGATGTAACAGTTAACTATATTATCACTTGCAGTTTTCATTTAACAAAACTTTGGTTCTGACAGAGGATATAGCTTACCAGCCAATGTGGAAGTCCCTAGCTCTTTGGGCTGCTGCTTGGTCATCAGGTGAGTTTGTAAGAGCTTCATACCAGTTGAAGTCCAGGACTATTCCAACCTTACCCTTCTGGGCAGCCTACATTTTGAAAAATTATGCCACTTCCATCAGCAATTTTAAATCCAACAAATTACTGAGATTCACCATGTATGTCCAACTATTTAAGAAAACAAGCTAATGCATTTCATGAAGAAATACATATGGAGCATTGTTCCAAGCATATATATAGACCCTGCCACATTTCGTTTAATAAAATAAAATTTTGGACTGCACACTTCATTGAATAAAGGAATAACATCAGTTTAGCACTCCTAGCTTTTATTTTCAGGGTAACTTTTGAGATCCTCAAGAAGAAAATACCTGATATTTTGTACGGTATCTTGCAACTGCAGCAGCATGTGCCAAGAGAAAATTATGAGCAACAATATAAGGTTCGGTTGCTGAATTCCCACCAGCAGCACATTTGGTGCACCTTTGAGGAGGATTTGATCCCACGTCATAGCCAAGTAGCGCTACTATCCTTGGCTCATTGAATGTAAACCAGTGCTTTACGCGATCGCCGTAGGTCTTAAAACAGAAGTCAGCATAGTCTGTAAACAGGTCCCTAAAAAACAAATTGTATACACATATAAGTATAATCTGGTATTTTAGTTCTATATCCTGTGAAATTAGAGCTATAGCATGACACATTTATAGGCTAACATATAATTTCTAGAGTGCTTCTATGTTGTGTATTCTTCTTTGGGAAAACACAGAAATTCGAAACACGTCCATAATATGACCAGATATAAACACCAATTAATTGTTACACTGACTTACGCCATCTTAGCGCTTAACCACCCTCCATATTTCTTCTCAAGCGCAAGAGGAAGATCGTAGTGGTAAAGGTTGATGTAAGGCGTCATGCCTGCTCAGTTGTCAAGGATGGATGGTCAGATATGTTTACATGGGTTCCAATAAACGTCTCGGATGTAGAATTATCCAATTCCAACTGATGTATTACCTTTCTGAAGCAGATAGTTTATCAAATTGTTGTAATATGCTACACCTTCTGGATTGACTCTCCCCTCGCCATCTACAGAGTCCAAAGATGCATCAGCAGTAGTAACACCCAAAAACTCATGTTTGCACTATCGTGCTACAACTTAAGTCAGATTTATTTACCTGGGAAGATCCTGGACCATGAGATTGAAAACCGGTAGGCATCAAAATTCAAACTTTTCATGAGATCAACATCTTCCTGTAGCAGAACAAAAGTATGAATCATAAAGCCATCAAACTCTCTTATGTCTCAGACCAGATCGGTTTATTTACTTCTCACAGTCAAATACCTTGTAGCGATGGTATTGATCCACTGCAATGTCTCCATTTTGATTACCCGCAATATTTCCTGTCCATTGCAACAATAAAAAAAAAGAGAAAATCTTAATGGATGTAGTTTAAGCTGAATAGTTGACCAGTTAATGAGAATCAAGATGCATAGATCTCAATGAATGTTTCATCGGATTAACTGTTGTCCAACGTTTCGTAGTTGGTTCGTAGTTTTTTTTTTTTTTTTGCCTAGATCCATCTCTTGCACCCCCACCCCCAACATAACGTCAACTACTACTAAGTACTAACCATCTAATCAAGTAGCCACTTGCTCTCATTGTCAAACATTCGGAGATCCAACCCGTAATCAACGCCTGATTGGCTAGGCCATGGTAATTCAGACGCGCTGTTGTTGCAGCACTGATACGGCAACTGACGTGGGTGGATACTGGATAACCAGTACCTGGATCCATGCTTCCTAGGACTACCCAGGCTTACGCATCAGATTTCCTCACTCCCGTGCCAGGCTGCCAGCCGAAGCAGTCAAGCAGAGTTCAGCGCAGCACACAGTGGTGAAACGAAGCGAAGCAGTACCTGGGACGTGCGCGAATGAATCCCAGATGGAGGGGCCCCGGCCGTTGGTGGACGCGGCGCCCTCGACCTGGTACGCCGACGTCGCCGTCCCGAACACGAACCCCTTGGGGAACGACGCGCGGCTCAGCCCGCCCAGCCAGTTGGCGCCCTTCGCCCCAGCGGCGTAGACACGGACACCGCCGCTGGCGACCAGCAGCGCGAGCAGCACCGCCCACCGAGCGTCCATCTCGCTCCGCGCGCGCGCGGCCGCCGGCGGTCGACCGCGGCAGTGGCAGCTCGCAGTTCGCTCACACACACCCCACCGGCGTCACCGCGTCAGCCAGCACAGCACAGTAGCAGAGGCGCAGCAGGCCTTCAGCGCTAGACTGTGCTGGCGCACTAGCTGGCGTGCCCCTATTTGTTGCTGCTCACGGCGCGTCATCAATGAGTAGTGTCGCGTGTCGGTGCGGTGGATCGAGGCATCTTTGGGTGGTGGGGACCCCGGCGGGGCGCCGGCCGGTCTCGACTCTGCGGGCGTGGGGGCCGGCACGAGCACGACTGGAGCCGGTGATTACCTCGCGCTCCCGCGTGGGCCGCGCTTGCCTCCTGCCGTCCTCGGCTGTTCGATTGATGAAGCGTTAGTGCCGGGAATGGCGGGCGGTTCACGACGCATGTCGGTTTTCGGTGGATGGGATGGCGTGTCCCTCTCTTTTTCTCAGGGAATCGGGGCGGCGCGCCGCATGCATCTGCGCATGTGCAGGGAGGCGTCCCGTTCGTCGGCGCGGCTGGCCACGGACCGCGGTACGTTCCCCGAAGGATCGAACATGGCAGGGACGAGTATGTCCTGGTGCGCGCGTTGCTCAACTGGCTGTTTTTTTTTTGGTCTGTCTACATGTCTGGCGACAGATTTTGTAACCAGAAATCTGTCAACTTTTTGACAAATCAACAGCTGCCACATCAGCCAAGAAAAATGACAGATTTGAAGCATAAATATCTGTCAGATTTCCAGAATACGGGTACAAAATTGACAAAGGCTGTGTTTAGATGCACTGAAAAGTGCACTATGCAAAATAAGATTCCCCGTCACATCAAACTTGCGATACATATATGGAGTACTAAATGTGGATAAAATCAAAAACTAATTGCACAGTTTGGTTGTACTTTACGAGACGAACATTTTGAGCCTAATTAGTCAATGATTGGACAATTATTACCAAATACAAACGAAATGCTACAGTGTATTTTGGCTATCCAAATTTTGGATCTAAACACAGCCAAAGATACAAAACCCATTACGATTAGCACATTCAAAACACATGAACGGTGGATTTCTAACCTCCACTGACATTCTGTTTAGGACAACACTAGCAAAAATAGTGGGTATTACATGTACTGTTACCCAGATTCATCCAATGATCTGAAACAATCTCAAAAGCAACAGGTTGCCTTGCTTTCCACTCCATGTACACCGATCTTGCTTTCCACTCCATGTACATCTATCTTGTTCTCGGCCACCAAGGCTTCTAGTCTTTTCTTCTCTTTACTAATCTTCTAGCTGCATTCATTCCCAGAAATTACTTCTTTCACCTTCCCTAGTAACTGGACCAGCTTCAGTAACAGAACCGCAAGCATGGCATACAACCACCATGATCAGACCTCATGTATGCCATTATTTGATTATTCAATCTGATTCCAAATTCCATCGCACGATGTCTTGACCACTGTAACACCTCGGTCATCATCCAGAGCTGTTATTTTCTTTTGATGACAAGCTATCAACCACATCACTACCTCTGTAGTTTGTCACCCAGGATCAGGGCTAAATGACTGCTGACTGTTCAGAGCACACGCTGACGTTGAGGAACTTTTGTCGGCAGCAGTGCCCCAGACATCAAAGTTTGTATTTTCCAGGAGACCGTCTGAGGCGATCCTTGCATCTCGGAATGGTCCAATGCACTTTCCCTTTGCAAACTTGATGCAAGCCTCCTTTGCTGCCTCGAGACAAGCAGCCATCTCTCGCTCTTCACATCTCTCTCTTTCTTCATAGTCAGTCGGGGCAGCTACAAGTAAGCCTTTCCACCAGGGAGGCTTGCATTTGCGTGATGCACTGATTGAGCGCCCTGATTGTGCACCAGCCTGCAAAGATGTGTTTCCGTGTCGTGTTATTGCATTTTGAGGGAGGGAAAGGAACTCTTATGAAACAGAATCTACTACTAATTACACTACGACAAATTAAAGCTTGTGTCAAATGTGAATGATATGTGCAACACAAATGAAATATGGCAAGCTCAGCCTTTCAGTGAGCAGCAAGTAACAAAACAGCAATTATAGTCATATCCATATTCCAAGGCAGCATAACTAGATTTGCGAGAAATTGAATTTACTTCTCAGATCATTTATTGACGTGCATAACTCTTAAAAAAAGTAACAGTAAGCCATGAAATTTGACAAACTTTCCTCGCTGCTCTTCATAAAGCTACAGTAAGACATGAAATTTGACAAAACACTAGGTAACAAAATCATTACAGCTCAGGACATTACAGCTAAAAAAATACAAACAACTCAACTAAATTGACCATTACAACTCTGAAAAATACAGCTTAAAAAAACAACTCAACTACACCTTGTATTGCTCCATCACACATAAAAAAGGTCAACACATCAATAACTCATCAAAGAAGAGACAAGCAGAGATTTACCAATCTTCTTACAGATATAGCTGACAAAAAAATTACAGCCCATAGGCCACATGACCATCATGCAGTACCCCAAAACAAAAACACACACCCACCCACACACACAGAGAGGAAGAGAGAGACACACATACAAATACACCAGCAGCGCCAGAAAACACACGCACCCACACCCACACACCCACCCACCCACACACACACACACACACACACACACACACACAGAGGAAGAGAGAGACACACATACAAATACACCAGCAGCGCCAGAAAACACCCCAAAAACTCGTGCACCCACCCACACAAACACCCACAAACACAAACACACTTACACCCACACACTCACATTCACACTCACACTCACACTTCACACACACCAAAGCTTGCACCCACACACAGACACATAAAAAAATTACAGTCCATAGGCCACATGACCATCATGCAGTACCCCAAAACAAAAACATACAACAGCTGCAACACTCTAAACACAGACACCCACCCACCCACACAGGCACACACACACAGAGAAAGAGAGACACACATACAGATACACTAGCAGCGCCAGAAAACACATGCACGTACACAAACAGATGGCCACACACAAAAACACACCCACACAAACACATAGAGACAGAGAGAGAGAGACACACAAATACACCAACGGCTCCAAAAACACAGGCACCCACATACACACACCCACCCACACCCACAAACACAGACACACCCACCCCCACCCACCCACCCACCCACCCACACCCACACCCACACCCACACCCACACCCACACCCACACACCCACACACACACACACACACACACACACACACACACACACACACACCAAAGGTACCAAAAACATGTACACACACCACATCTATAACTAAATAAGTCAAATATATACTTATGGTACAGGAACCAAAAAGCAGTAGCAATAGCAGCAGCTTTCCAAATATTGGATCAGCTGAATAAGAAACAATATGTAGATTGAAATTCAGAGCGTTGTAGCGGACAGTAAAGTTTCAGAGAAAACACAGCGGAAGACAACTGTTCTCAGAATTTTCTAGGCCTGATCAAACTGCAAGAATCTAAACAGCTTTCTATCCCTTCATTCAACTGAATCGATTCAGCAGTGCTGCTCTTCAAAGAAATCCCAAATAAGCTAAGAGAATTAAATCACATTGGAATAGAGTTGTTGCTAGCACACCGAGCTTCACTATTTATCAAAGAAAACAAGACAAAATAAGCTGAAATAGGACACAACCTTACAATATCACTTCGCTCCACATTAGGTGCGAGAAGAACACAAGGTGACGGCAGGATAAAAAAATATGGCTGGGTGAAAACGGGAACAAAACATGACAAGATACTGAAATGTCAAAGGGAACAGATAGACAAGCAAGTGCATAATGCAACCTCACTCTCATTATGACCATCCATCTATTAGAAAAAAAAAACATCGCAAAAAAAATCATGATGATTCACTCCAAATAAAAATCAACGAGGAGCATCACAGCTGCTATGCTAGAACAACTGGATAAGTCGAGCCATCCACCAAGGGCAAACGGGAACTGATGATTTATCCCTAGTCAAACTTCATCTTATGTATAGATTAGTTATTACTAAAAACAACACCCGATCCATCCATTCACAACAGACCAAACTTCATAGAGCACAAACTCCAGTCACCAAAAATTCTTCAAACAGCGGCTGCAATCTCGGACGTCTCTAAAGATTCCAGAGCATACATGTATGTTAATCAGATGACACTTTTTCCACTACTTGTAACAAAAGGGGAATGAATATGCCCATCACAGTTCCTCGCTAACTAAACAGTGACGGTTTTGAAACACGACCTAGGTGAGATCCAACAAATGTCACTTCAACAGTAAATCAACCACGCTCAGCAGATGCATATTATTGTTGGAGAAAAAAATAGTGCAACACAAAATCCAATGCCCAAAGAAGTTAAGCAACCCGCATTCCCAATAATTTGTCTTATCAATAGCTAAGGTTACAAAGTTGTACAAAGATGTTATTAATTAGTTATAAATTCAATAATATGTGCCTAGTAAAAAAACAAGAACTAAAAGGAAAACCTGGCCAACCCGAGCACAAATGACACTCAACATAGCCTTTTGTCCCAAGCAAGTTGGGGTAGGCTAGAGATGAAACTCAAAAGAGACGAGAAACAGGGAGACACATAAAGGGACATAAAGGGCACAAGACAAAAGAGGTCACGGTTCAGACACGTTGATTGCTAATCTCCAAGCGCTCCTGTCCATAGCTAAATCCTTGGGGATATTCCACTCCTTAAGATCTCTCTTAACGGACTCGTCCCAAGTTACTTTAGGTCGACCTCTACCACTCTTTACATTATCGGCCCGCTTTAGAACTCCACTACGCACCGGCGCCTCAGGAGGCCTCCGTTGGACATGCCCAAACCATCTCAACCGATGTTGAATCAATTTCTCCTCAATTGGTGCCACCCCAACCCTGTCCCGAATATCGTCGTTCCGTACTCTATCCCTCCTTGTGTGCCCACAACACCAACGCAACATACGCATCTCCGCTACACTCAATTGTTGGACATGTCGCCTTTTTGCAGGCCAACACTCAGCACCATATAACATCGCCGGACGAATCACCGTCCTATAGAACTTACCTTTCAACTTCTGAGGCACCCTTTTGTCACAGAGAACGCCAGAAGCTTGACGCCATTTCAACCAGCCGGCTGAAATTCTATGCCTAACATCTTCATCAATGTCTCCATCCTTTTGTAGCATCGACCCTAAATACCGAAAAGTATCCTTCTTGGCCACCACTTGCCCATCGAGGCTAACGTCTCCCTCCTCATGCCTAGTCGCGCTGAAATCGCACCTCATGTACTCGGTCTTAGTCCTACTAAGTCTGAACCCTTTCGACTCTAACGTGTGCCTCCATAGTTCTAACTTCCTATTAACCCCCGCCCTACTGTCGTCAACTAGCACCACATCATCAGCAAAGAGCATACACCAAGGGATATCACCTTGTATGTCCCTTGTGACCTCATCCATCACCAAAGCAAATAAATAAGGGCTCAAAGCTGACCCCTGATGCAGTCCTATTTTAATTGGAAAGTCACTGGTGTCGCCATCACATGTTCGGACAAACGTCACCACATCCATGTACATATCCTTGATGAGGGTAACGTACTTAGTTGGGACTTTGTGCTTTTCCAAGGCCCACCACATGACCGAGCACAAATGACACCCAAGAGAAAAAAAAAGAATAGCACGCCATGCTTATTTCAGCATATATATGAATTACCGGCACCACATAGCAAAGAATAAAATATAAATTTACAACAAAAAATATATGAATCATGTATTTTCTAAAGTAAGCAATATGCTGCTGGTTCTAACACGGCATCAGAAGTGGGTAGAATTTCAAATCAGCTGGGAAATATAAATGAGTGGTACTACATTATTCAATAGAGTCACCTCATCAGGATCAGAAACAGGTAAACGTATTAGAAACCTTGTCCCTTGCAGCATAATTGGGCAATTATGTCCAAAATAAAATATTTCACCTAATGTGATATGAAGACCCCAAACAGAGAAATTTTGCATAACCTCATCCAAGTGCATCACCCTCCAAAGACGAAGATCCATCAAATCAAAGCTACTAATGCTCAAGGGAGCAACCAGCTGCACGCAAATGCACCGTTCCATGTGCAGTCCACAATCCACAGCACGAAGCTCACTGGAATCTAGAATATAGTGGCAAAAATTACAAGTCAAATCACGTCGAATTCCACAAAGCGTAACACGCAGGGCCCCAACAGCACTGTGTCAACGCCGCAGCCGCATCTACGAGCTGCCGCCGCAATCTAAAGCAAGCGCCAAAAGTCTTCGCCCTTCTTGGGCATCTACATCTTGTGCCAGGTCGCGGCCCCCCTACTGCGGCACCCACACTGCCCTTGAACACAAGCATGGGCGCCCAAGGAAAGGAAACACGCACAGCAGCAATAGCTCCTCAAATCAGAGCAAAAAAGTACAGGAACAAGAAACTTACGAAGGACCGCCACAGCTCCTTCAATCAGCAACAGCAGCAGCTCCTCTGCGGCCACCGGAACAGGCAAAGCGGCGGAGATGACCGCACCACACCCACAGCCCGCCGCAGCACAGGGCGAGCAGCGGCGAGCATAGCACCCCAACCCAACACACCCGCCGCGGCTCAGGGGAACGGACGCCGAGGACTGCGCCCCGCACCTCCCCCACCCCACCACCACCACCGTCCGACGCGGCAGGGGGAAAGCGGCGGCGAGGACCTGAACCGCTGCGGCACCTCCTGAGCGACCGCGCAGGGACAAGACCGACTGCGGAAGTGCGGATCGGGGAAAAGTCCGTGGAAAACAAAAGGGTTGCAATACCTAAAGTCCGTTGGACCCGTTAGGTGGAAATGCCTGACAAGTTGCACGAATCCTGAAGCAAAATGAAGGGCCCATAATTCGACAGATAAAAGTCAGAAAAAAAACTGTCAACAGATAAATAGCATAAATCTTTTTTTTTTAACTTCTCAACTGGCTGTTTTGCTTGGTGACAGAAGAGGCGGTTGTCGTGCAGCCATCCAGCAATCATTCGCGCGTGTTCCGTTTTAGGCTCTGGATCCCGTCTCTAAAGTTTAGATCGAGTCTCGAGCTGCAAACGATGCGGGTCGGGACGACCCTTTTGCTGACCCGCCGCCCTGTGGCAATCGTTAGCAGGGTTAGGGTCGAACCGCACCTCTCTTTCTATTCGCTCCTGTGACCCGTGGATGAACCGCCCCCTTATTCAAGCACCCAGAAGCTGCCAAAGTTGCTGTCCTGCTGCACCGCTGATCAGTACACGACGTTCTAGCACTAATCATCTATCATCACTTCATCAGTCCACGACGTTGTCACTGAAGAGCTTGAACTTGCCAACATAGCGCGAGTTTCCGCATGGACGCCACGGCGCCGATGACGTCGACGCCGGTGAAGACGACCATGATGGTGACATTTGTCAGGTACACGGGCGAGCACCTAGGCGTCGCGAGCCCCACGTTATACATGATGACGGGGAGGACGAAGTCGAGCGGGATGAATCCCATGGGGCCCGCCACGCCGCGTCGCCGAAGAAGGTAGTGCCGCAGCCACGAGCGTGCACGCCACGACATACGCCGTGCGCAGCGCGAACCGGGGCGCCATGTTCCGGCCCGAGAACCGACCCCGCGCAGCGTCCGCCCAGCACAACGGCGAGGAGCCGGAGGAGGGCGAGGCCGAGCAGTCACGTGGGTGCCAGCCGCCAGGGACGGGTCCGTGTCCGGCATCAGGCTCTGCAGCACGTTGGACGTAGGTGCAGCTACGTCGCCGGATCGTGTCCATGAGGTCTGCGGCGGAGTCCCCGACTTTGAGGTCATTGCAATCGTAAGCGAATGGCAGCGAGGTTCAGTTTGGGTCGACCCAGGGTCAATGGCGTCGTGACCCTAACGTAACCTTCTTCGTTTTGGGTCGATCCGCTCCGACCCTTTGCAAATTTTTAGGAGCGGAGTGTGTTTGCTGCAGGTTCGATCCGCAGCCCTTGCAGATATACTTTAAAGCTAAACCTCAAAACAGGTACTCTAAAATTAGAGCTAAACTTTAGACCATTCCTAAAAGACCATGAGAGCAGTGGACAAAACTATAATAAGTGCTCTAAACTTTCGTTCCCCTTCGCTAAAAGACGCCATTGCTCCAGCGACGGTTCTCACCCTGTTCGTCCGGTCCGCTGAATGTCTGATGCTGATGTATCGTGAGCGAAAGGCCGACGGATAAGTTGAAGCGAACAGGGCGTCTCTCTCGACGCCACCTCCGTCCCTCGCCTCGCGGGCGGCGCGACCTCGCTGGCGTCGGCTCCCCTCGGACGGCTCGCCCCGTCGGTGGCCCGTCCTTGCGGTCGCGTGCACCCACCGGCGCCCCGTCCTCGACCACGCGGCACGCGCGGCCCCGGCGGCGCCCCGTCCCGCTCATGGATCCAGCAAGGGATGGCGCGGACGAGTTCGATTTCTTCTCCCAGTCCGATCCCGTCGTTTCCAGTCAAGACGACTGCAGGTATGGTTTTGATCTGAACTCGCCAGGCATGGAGTTCCCCCCATATGGGGTCGTATCAAGAGTTGCTGCATTCGGCTCCGGTCACTCAAGGAAGCAGTGATGGGCTGCATTCGGCTCCGGTCACTGATGGAAGCAGTGGTGGACGTGGTGGTGGCCCTGGTGGCCGTGGCGGCCGAACTGGCAGAGGTGGACGTGGCGGCGGAGTTGGGCGTGCAGCAAGCGGAGGTCGTACTGGGAGTGATGGGCGTGGTGGTCGTTGCAGCAGAGGCAGCCGAGGTGGAGCTTTGCCGCGGGCTGCTTCTGGCAAGGCACCAGTGGGTGTGGATGGAGGTAGCAATGGACCAGCGCCTTTCCGCGCTCCTCGCACATCTCGAACGACTACCAACGACAGGCGTGCAGTCCCTCGATCTAATGGCGCCGCTGCAGGACCATCCAGTAGTGCGGCCGCGACACACTGAGCTCCACCCAATTTGAAGATGCTGCAGATATGAATGAAGGACCTGCAGCCGGAGGAGATGGCTTCGAAGATGATGGTTTTGGAGAAGAGGATGAAACATTTGGGAATGATCCGATGGTAAGCACACCTTTCATGATCTCATCAATTTATTTATCTGTCCAGATTGTGATGCACTGTATGTACTGATTATTAATATAAATTTGAGTGTATCATTGTATCAATGTTCCTCACGCATGGAGATTTTTAATTGCTAACAACTGCATTGGTAATCTGACAAGGCAAATTGGACCGCCGAAAATACAACAATGGAAAGGAAGAGTGATTTGCCTTTAAGCCAAGACCGAAACAATTCTCTAAATTGGGGTGGCGCGAGAAGAAAGTGCAACCATCAAGGTCTCCATCACCGTAACAAGTGATGCACCCGAAGAATGAGTAAGACTGGAGAAGTCCGGTTTGGCGGACCCAAAATTCCGAACCCTCGCTGGAAGGTAAAATCGGTAGTTATTTATATTTATTTTTTTACATTGCATAAATTATTTTGGTATATTTACTTTTCAACACTTGCATTGGAAAATAAAATAAAATTTTCATTATTACATTATAAAATTTTAAGCCCCATGTGAATAATTTTCGCGTTGTGTAAAAGCCCGCAAGAATATTCATCGTGGAGACGTAAAAAAATAAAAATATCATGCTTACATCTAGTTATATTATCATAAAATATTTTCTGCATAGCACATATATAATTTGTATACAGAGGAAATACAGGTATACGGACCCGCAGACACTTGGGACCCACTACCATCACCTCATGCTCTCTCTCCATCATCAAATTTGGTGCATCTATACCGACAGAGCATTTAGCTTGCTTAGCTTCGAAGCAAGGCAGTGGTGGGTGAAGAAATGACCCAAGTGTCAGCCGGCCTGCTGCTTCCGCCGCCTATAAATTGGAGGCTCCTGGCTGCTCTCTACTTCACACTCAACCACATTCCAGCTCTCTGCCTTCAAATTTCGAAATCATCTGTGTAGTTTAGTAATTCTATTAGCAAAAGTGCTGCAGAAATTAGGAAAAGCTAAAAATATTAAGGGTAGAAGTTCTGTTAAAATCTTGCTTAGAGAAATTATAGTCAATCAGAACGACTAACCTTGGATGACTAACTCTTTGACGGCTAACCGCTGACTATTTTATTTCTTAACCCGCTCCGCGAGTTTTGTTGTTATGTCTTTTTTTGCAGGATGTGGAAGGCTATCACGGGAAAGACTATCCGTTCGCAGTCGTCTCGCTCATTGAGGAGTTCATCTTCTAGAGCAAGCTCCGACATGCAGGTAGATGTTCCATCTCCCGGAGCCGGAGCACCACCATAGTCGTCATCATCCACGAACAACGCCTTGCTGGAGGAATCATATATCCGCGGGCAATCCAAGGCGGAGAAGGATGCTTTCAAGAAGCTGAAATCTCGAACGTTTATACACACCACTGTGTATGATCCTCTCTTACTGCGAGGGACAAGTATGGACGTCGAGTTTGATTTCATTTTTCAAGTTGTTGGTCGGGATAGTTTCTGGAATATTGCTGGGCACGGGTCTAAACTTTTGATGTTGGAATTTTTATGCACACCTACAAATTACCGACTCCGAGTCAAATTTAGACTTTTCGGGAAAGAATATTCTTCTCTCTGGAAGGATCTAAGTTTGCTCCTGAGGTTTAATTCACAATATGTAGTCGATATAGATCATGCTTTGTAAGAGCTTGACAAATTAAAAATCTGGAGAGAAATTTCCGGGAAACTGATTTCTTTCGTCCCCGTACCAATGAGATTCAACATCCCACACTTCGTTTCATGCATAAATGGCTAGAATTTACCATGTTTCCTAGACTTGATACGCGCACTGTGAGAATAGATGATCTTAAGTTGCTTTATGCTATGGTAAAAAGAAGAAAAATTTTCCCCCATTAAATTTATGATGCACCGGAGGTTTTCACTCTTAAATTGTTCCCGGAAATTAGTTTTCTCGGAAATTTCCCACGAGAATTTTAATTTGTCAAAGTCTTGCAAAGCATGATTTATATCGACTACACATTGTGAATTAAACCCCAGGAGCAAATTTAGATTCTTCTAGGGAGAAGAATATTCTTTCCCGAAAAGTCTAAATTTGACCTCGGAGTTGGTGATCTGCAGTGTGCATAAAAATTCCAACGTCAAAAGTCTAGACCCATGCTCAGCAATATCCCAGAAACTATACCAACTAACACTTGAAAAATGAAATCGAACTCGACGTCCATACCTATCCCTTGCAGTACATCTATGTGTATAAACCTTCGAGATTTTAGCTTCTTGAAAGCATCCTTCTCCGCCTTGGATTGCCAGTGGATATGTGATTCCTCCAGCAGGACATTGTTCATGGATGATGACGACTATGGTGGTGCTCCGGCTCCAGGGGATGGAACATCTACTTGCATGTCGGAGCTTGCCCTGGAGGATGAACTCCTCAACGAGCAGGATGACTGCAAACGGGTAGCCTTTCCCGTGATAGCCTTCCACATCTTGCAAAAATGACAGAACAACAAAACTCGTGGAGCGGATTAAGAAATAAAATAGTTAGTCGTCCAGGGGTTAGTCATTCTGATTGACTATAATTTCTCTAAGCAAGATTTTAGCAGAACTTCTACCCTTAATATTTTTGGCTTTTCCTGATTTTTGCATCACTTTTGCTAATGGAATTATTAGACTACAACGATGATTTCGAAATTTGGAGGCAGAGAGCTGGAATGTGGTTGAATGTGAAGCAGAGAGCATCCAGGAGCCTCCAATTTATAGTCGGCGGAAGCAGCAGGCCGGCCGGCCCAGTGGCAGGGCCGGTCAGCCCCTCCTCGGGCCCATTGGGTCATTTCTTCACCCACATCTGCCTTGCTTCGAAGCTAAGCAAGCTAAATGTTCCGTCGGTGCAAATGCACCAAATTTGATGATGGAGAGAGCATGAGGTGATGGTGGTGGGTCCTAGGTGTCTACGGGTCTGTATACCTGTATTTTCTCTGTATACAAATGTATATATATGTGCTATCTAGAAAATATTTTATGATAATATAACTAAATGTAAGCATGATATTTTTATTTTTTTTATGGCTCCACGGTGAATATTCTTGTGGGTTTTTACACATCGTGAAAATTATTCACATGGGGCTTAAAATTTTATAATGCAATAATAAAAATTTTATTTTATTTTCCAATGCAAGTATTGAAAAGTAAATATGCCAAAATAATTTATGCAATGTAAAAAAGTAAATATGGATAACTACCGATTTTACCTCTCGGCAAGGGCTCGGGATTTTGAGTCCGCCGAACCGGACTTCTCCAGTCTTACTCATTCTTCGGGTACATCACTTGGTTCCGGTGATAGAGACCTTTATGGTTGCACTTTCTTCTCACGCCACACCAATTTAGGGCGTTGTTCCGGTCTTGGCTAAGTCATCAGCTAAGATGTCGTCAATAGAAGCTTTAGGCATGTTTTATGGATAATTGGCGCCCCTCAATCAATTAGACAAGCATACAATCGTTTTGAGAGGTCATTGGAGACGGTAAGTTGGAAATTTGATGAAGTATTGCAGAATGTGTACAAGCTCTCAGCCGATGTTATCAAACCAAGTGACCCAGAATTTAGAACGGTTCGTCCTAGGTTGCAAGGTGCTCGGTTTCATCCTTATTTTGATAATTGTATTGGCGCAATAGATGGGACACATGCCGATTGTTGTTCCAGTGTCCAAGGTTGTTCAACATACGGGTCGACATGGATACATAACCTAAAATGTGTTAGCTATTTGTGACTTTGACATGAGATTCACCTTTGTTCTGGCGGGATGGCCGGGGTCAGTCCATGATACGAGAGTGTTCAATGATGCTAGCCATAAATATGGACACAAATTCCCACATCCTCCATCAGGTGAAGACATTTTTTCATGGTCCATGTCATTTTCTATGTTATCTAATATGCATAGTTGTAAATTAATTGAGCCTATTTTGTGTAGGCAAATTTTACCTCGTTGACTCTGGCTATCCTAACCGTCTAGGTTATCTTACACCATACAAGGGGGTAAAGTACCATTTGCCAAAGTTCAGACAAGGCCCAAGACCAAGTGGAAGAAATAAGGTATTCAATTTTCATCATTTATCTCTTCGCAATGTCATAGAACATTCTTTCGGTGTCTTGAAGATGAAATGGAGGATACTCCTAGGCTTACCGTCATTTCTGATGCCAAAGCAAACCCAAATAATTCTATCATGTATGGCTCTTCTGTCATGTATGGCTCTTTATAATTTTATTCGTGAAAGTGCAATGATGGATGAGGAGTTCGATAGATGTGACCCCGATGAAAAATATATGCCAATGCCGAATGAATCTTCTTGGGAGCCAAGGGGTGGCAATCGACATGGAGGCAGCGATGATCATAACATGAACACCTTCCATGATAGCATCGCTAACGCTTTATTTGCTAGGCGAGATTGATGGAAATCAAAGGCTAGCTTGTACACGATCATGTCTCCAAACTATTAAATTATACTCTATCAAATATATTATCCTTGTAATTTTTTAAGCCTGCATGTGGACGAACATGTACCGTACTACCAAGTATTTAATTCATGTTGTTTGAACGCTTCTTTGATGAACATGCATCATCGGAACATATTCCATGCAAAGCAAACGGTACAGCTAGCTCACGTCTGTACGGTGCCAGGCTAACGGTTATGCAGGGGCAGACGTGTCTTTGAGTTGAATTAGATCTAAAGTTTAGCTCTAAATCCAAACAGATCTATGATCTAAATTTTAAGACCTCTAAATTTTAGAGCTAAGAATCTAAACAGGCCCATCAGTCACTTTGGAGTATTATATTAATCCATTCGAGGAGCCACGTAAGAGCAAGTATAATAGGAGGTTGTTAGGAGCCTTGTATGCTGATGTGGAAGGAAAAAGGAGGAGAGAAGTTTCGTAAAACAAAAAAGAAAGAAGAAATGTGGGTTGTAAGTTTGCAGCCAACTAAAGCACAAAACTAAGAAACTCTTGAGAGGAAGGGATGGGCTATGAGCATCTCCAACAGCTCTGCAATACCATCCGCCATCCCCATAAAACTGTCGTATTGGGGAGATGAGGTCATTTCGTTGCTCCAGTAGCTCCTCAATAGCTCTCTCTCTTTTTTTTTGTCACCAATGTCTCCTTCATCACCCCTCAAATAAAGGGGGAGTTTCATCTCCCTAATAGTATTAGGAACACGACAACTGTCATATTTTTCCTCCCACATCCTCTATTTTTAATATGTGGGTCCCATGTATTGGAGAAGATTATTTATGATTTGATGGAGCATCTCTCTCAGTATTTCAAAAAGGTATCATTGGTTACCACCAATATCATTCTATTGGGGATGATTTATTGTTGAGCTCCTGGAGATGCTCTAAGTAAACCAACTACTATATGAGTTGGCTAATAAATAAGCTAAAAGAATCATATAGCCAGCTGAAGGTTGTATTATTAGCCTATGGAACAGACGTCGATGCCATGAATAGTCCTACATAGATATCATTGACGACAGGTAATCTAGCTAAGCGAGAGTATTGTTGATTTTATCACAGTAATGAAACAATAGAGAATATGCTTTTCAAGTATCGATTTGCTTTTGTCAAAAAAAAAGTATTGATTTGCTCGTGCAATCTGGGCAGCTCTGCATGCAGCTACAGGCCTTCCTCGACCTTGTAGTGTACCCAACATGTTCGAAAATTGATTACGGCGTTTCAAGTATCGATTCGCTTGTACTGTACAAGTAATGTTCTATGAATTCGGGTATTGGCTCCTCCTGTAGTCCCCGAGTACCTGATAGGCGCTCAGAATTAAAGAAAAGGTGTTTCCCACTGCAGGTTACAGAGGTTGGTTTCCTAGGATTTTATTGTGGTGGTTTGTCTATAGTTAGCGAAGGTGGCTAAGTAATCTTTTTTTTCCTAAGCACATGGGTGATGATCTAGTCTATGGATTAATTAATACTAGTTTGTTTGTATTTTCTTTAAACATTACAAGCCGTGTGCATCCTGGTATGCAGAGGTTGAGAGTGCTTTCAAGATGATTGTATCAACTTGAGGGGATGATCTTGAAACACAATAAAAGCTTACCACTACGATCATTTTTTTAACCATACTACTATGCAAATATTTATATATGCACACACACTCATCCATATAAACGCATAAATCTCGAGATCGATGAAGTCATATGTACATGCTCACCCCTACCTACACACCTTACCCTTATGAGCAACTTCGAAATACTAATCCGGCAGATCTCGTACACCTTCGAAATACAACACCCTACCACCACCCTTCTCTATGAACATCTCTGAAATACTGAGACTGAGCTGGTAGACCTGTAGATTGATGAAATATTGAGACTGAGGAAGTCACCACAGGTGCCTCGCTATTAGCATGCATGTCAACTATCACTGAAAGAACAACGTCGACTACTACTGAAACAATAACACCGTTAATTCCATGAAAATGTGAGCACCTATGTCAAGTCAACGACACGTACCCGGGTGGATAAGTTTCACCGTAAGGAATCCAACCATCAGAGTTACACTCACTCATATATCTCTAATTGTTTAACACAATATTTGATCAAAGCTTAAAAACTGCAAGCGTTAACAATTATTACATTGTGTAGTGTAGATTTCATATAAGTTTATGTGTTAGTTTGTATTCAAACTACTTGCAAAATCTGTCATGTGGTCAAAGATATGCATCAAAGATTGAAAAATCAAGTATGGTAGGCACAAACCTGTTCGTTTCATTGAAATTTGGCTTATGCTGATTTGGTGTAAGAAGAAAATACCGTTCGTTCGCTGAAAAGTACTGCTGAAGTAGTCACATTGATATGTGTCCCTCTTTGAGACGCAGCATGTATTCCAAATGAACGTGTTTCTGGTGTCTACTACAGGTTATTAAGCCGGATAAAGTATCCACAAACAGTGAAGACGAATGGTAGCAGAAAACACAAGGATCCAAACAGATAAAACACAATTAGAATGGAACACGCAAATTGATTAAAACAGTGGCTCGACTTATCGATACTAGACTCGGTGGGAATGACTGGATCTCTTCATGGTTACTGGCGCAAATGTAGAATTAAATTTGATAGAAGAGGAAAAGAATACATGGCATCTTTATCTACTTTTGGTGGAACATTTGGAAGGAGCGAAACATAAGAATATTCCAACAAAAATCTCTACAACCAATCCAAGTAGCGTTACTGTGCAAGGACGAAATTCAACAGTATCAAATGGAAACAAGAGCATTTGTTGGAGATGAGTAGCAAGAATCGCTGTTTAGGAAGTGTGTTTTCTTCCTTATTTTTGCTAGACCAGCTGAGTAGCGTGCCATGTCACTGCTTGTGTGCCAAAGTAGCTGGGAGCCTGGTCTCCATGTAAATAAGTTGTAACTTTTGTTTTGTTTTGTGCTGTCTTTTTTTTCCTCGTCTAATAACAATCCGGCAAAGCTTTTATCGCCTTTCTAAAAAAAAAATCCGTTTATCATCTTTTACTCCCATTTTGCACTGAGTTGGTTTACAACTTTTGGTAGAATAATATGGCCAGCCAAACAACTAGCTTAGGCAACGCTGAAGAAATTAAATGGTACTGTAACTACTTCAGGCTTGGTCGTTAGAGGCTCAGTGTTTCTGAAGCATGTCTCTGAACCAGTAGGCTGACGCCTTGGGGCGTCGTTCGAGCTTGGGCGTGCTGAAGTCGACGTAGACGATTCCAAACTTGGACGTGTAACCTGACTGCCACTCGAAGTTATCAAGGAGAGACCAAGCGAAGTAGCCAGCCACGTTTGCGCCATCATCAATGGCTTTCTTCAGCTCAGCGAGGTAGCCTTTGTAGAATTGCACCCTTGTGGTGTCGTGCAAGTATTGGTCACGGGTCAAGTTTCCAGGTTGATCCATTCCTGGTAACATAGAAACAAGATTGGTATAGGTATCCCTTGATATGCAACGCATTTCATGTGAAATGTGTAATAGAGAGATATGAGATTGTAGTAATGAGTACCGTTCTCAGTTATGAAAACTGTTGGATTTCCGTACTTCTGCTTCAGATAGTTCACACAACCATACATCCCCGTTGGGACAATGTAAAGCCAGTTCGAATTCGCCTGATATTGTAAAGCCAATCAGGATTTCAGAAACTAACGAGTCATTTCTTAATTCACCAGCACTGAGCTACTGATGGCGTAATGTGTGTGCAGTACTAGTTTACTGGATGATGTTTGCAAATGTTGAAGTGAAGAACTACATACCTGTGGTCCAATTGGTTTGCCGTTCCGTTCTACTGCATAATTTAGGGGAGGAATACTCAGGTGAAAAATATCTAAATTTAGGTAAAACTTGAGTTTGAGGCAAGAACTCACAAGCATATTGAAGAGTAAAATTCACCGCCGGCCCCTAAACTTGGCCGGCGGTGTCATCCCAGTCCACGAAGTTTCAAAACGTTATTTCCACCTGCATGAACTTGTCTCGGACGACACTTGAGGTCTAAACGGGTCCAGGCGGACCCGAACGCAGGCGTGGCGTTCCACGGTGGAATCAACCTGGATCCTAAAGAGCTTTTGGCGACGCGGGACGATTCGGCTGCCCCTGTCCGCCATTCGAGTCCGCAAGGCTCGTGGGGTTTCTCGCTCGGCCATCTCGGTGGGCGTGGGGAGGCGGACGTATCGGTGGCTGGCCGCAAGCTAGAGCACGACGAGAAGGCTGGCCGCCGCAGCGGATAGTTCCCAGGACTGTCACCGCGGCAAGCGATGGCGCCAATGCTGCGGCGGAAGGGCGATCCTCCTCCGGTGTATGGTGAGTTAATCACACCCAAAAGTCTGCGTTTTTGTTGGTGTAGCTGATCCTTAGGTTAATCAAAATGTTGATGGAGACATAAAAATTGGATCTCTGAGATTAGGTTTCTGTTTTCTGGTGTCGATTGGTTCAGGATCGGGGTTTTCTTGTGGTTTAGGTTTGTGATTAGTGAGTTTGCCCAGAGTAGGGAATCAATTCATGTTACTGATGTTCTGTCGTTTGGCCAAATTGTGCAATGTAGGTGTCAGTGGTAAAGAGTTTACTGTTGAAGTGCATCATGGTGGGTTTTTCTTGGATCTGGACATACAAAGTCATATGCGGATGAAAAGATTTCGTGGTTTGATCATTGTGAAGTAGAAACTTGGTCTGTATTGTGGTTTGAGGACATTGCTGAGCAACTTGGATATGCAAAGTCGGCTGCTTTTGAGGTGTATTGGCTGTTGCCTGGAAAGACATTAGTCAATGGGTTGAGGATAATTTCTACTGATTCAGACACCAATGCAATGTGCTCAGTGGTAGACAGGGTGCAAAACCTAGTACTATATTTTCATCATGATGACATTCTGGTTGACGTGCATTGCGATGACGTGGTTGTGAACCCAGTGCAAAGTGAGAGGTTACCTGAGTTCTACCAAGGGCTGCCAAATTTGAACAATCATCAGTCAGAATTTGGGGAAGGAAGGAAAGAGGACAGTGAGAGTGAGGGTTCTGAATTTGTGGACAGTGAGTATGAGGTTGAGGAGGGGGATGATGACCTTCCTGAAGGAATTCTTGAAGAGGAACAGGACAAGCAACAGAAGGTTTCAAAGTCCAAGAAGGCAAGGGGTAGCAGGCTTAAGGGCGAAAGGACAT
The DNA here is from genome assembly GCA_038087645.1 of Saccharum hybrid cultivar R570. Taxonomy (NCBI): domain Eukaryota; kingdom Viridiplantae; phylum Streptophyta; class Magnoliopsida; order Poales; family Poaceae; genus Saccharum; species Saccharum hybrid cultivar. The sequence goes on along the minus strand of JAQSUU010000033.1, from coordinate 2,818,086 downwards.
TAGTAGCACCTCAAGATGTGGAAGAGTTGTCTAGTGAAGAAGATCTTGAACTCCCAGCTGAAGAAATAGAGAGTGAAGTCAATATGAGGTTTGCTACCTTCAGGGCTGAGGACATGAACAATCCCACATTCAAAGTTGGTATGGTGTTTGATTGTGTTCAGACACTCAGAGCTGCCATTACTGAATATAGTCTGAAGCAGAGGGTTGACATCAAGTTCGCAAGAAATGAAAAGAAGAGGTTTAGGGCACATTGCAATGAGGGTTGCCCTTGGAATTTGTATGCATCATATGATACAAGAGTTAAGGCATTTGTAGTGAAGACTTATTCTGGATCTCACAACTGTCAGAAGGATTGGAATCTGAAAAGATGCACTGCAAATTGGCTTGCTGAAAAATATTTAGAGTCATTCAGAGCAAATGATAAGATGTCTATTGCTAACTTTAGCAGGATAGTTCAAAAGGAATGGAATTTGACACCATCTAGGACCAAGCTGGCAAGAGCAAGGAGGCTAGCCATGAAGAAAGTGCATGGTGAAGAGGGTAAGCAGTACAATGACCTTTGGGACTATGGGAACGAAATTAGAAGAAGTAATCCACTAAGCTCTTTTTTCCTCAATGTGGATAATGGATACTTTAATACATGCTACATGAGCTTGGCTGCATGTAAGAGAGGATTTTTAGCAGGCTGCAGACCATTGATTTGTTTGGATGGATGCCATATAAAGACCAAATTTGGTGGACAGATCTTGACTGCAGTTGGCATTGATCCCAATGACTGCATATACCCAATTGCTATTGCCATGGTTGAGGTTAAGTCCAAGGCCACATGGAAGTGGTTCCTGCAGACCTTGAAAGAGGACTTGGGGATTATCAATACTTATCCTTGGACAGTGATGACAGACAAGCAAAAGGTATATTAATTTCTATTCAAGTCATTATATGTCGTGTTCTTACAACCACTAACTAAGTTGTCATGCTTTAACTCTCAGGGGCTGATCCCAGCAGTTGAGGACATATTTCCTGAGTCTGAGCATCGTTTCTGTGTGAGGCATTTGTATTGTAACTTCAGAGACACTGGATTCAAAGGTGAAATACTGAAAAACCAATTGTGGACTTGTGCAAGGGCTAGTACAGAAGAGAAGTGGAAGTATCACATGGAGAAGATGAGGACACTGAACTCAGCTGCATTTACATGGTTGGAAAAGATGGCTCCTAACACATGGGTAAGGGCATTCTTTGCTGAATTTCCGAAATGTGATATTTTGTTGAACAATAGTTGCGAAGTGTTCAACAACTACATTCTAGAAGCTAGGGAAATACCTATCTTGAGTATGTTTGAGAAGATTAAGCAACAGTTAATGACTAGGTTCTGTAGTAAGCAAGAAGAGTGCAAACACTTTGTGGGCCCTATCTGTCCTAAGATTCGACAAAAAGTCCTTAAAAATGCAGAGTTTGCCAATACTTGCTATGCACTGCCATCAGGACAGGGAGTGTTTCAAGTTTTAGAGAGGGAATTTAAATACATTGTTGACCTTCGAGCCAAATCATGTGAATGTAGGAAATGGAACATAACAGGAATTCCATGTAAGCATGCAATATCATGTTTAAGGCATGAGAGGATACCTGTTGAGTCTGTTGTCCATGAATGTTATTCAGTTCAGGCATTTAGCAAAGCATATGCGTCCAACATCATGCCTTGCAGAGATAAGGCCACTTGGGAAAAGGTCAATGGTCCTCCAGTCCTACCACCTAAATATGAAAAGAAAGTAGGAAGGCCACCAAGGTGCAGGAAGAAGGATCCTCATGAAATCCAAGGAGCAAATGGCCCTAAATTGTCAAAACATGGGGTGACCATGACTTGCGGTTACTGCAGGGGTGAGAACCACAATGCCAGGAGTTGCCCCCTTAAGAAGATGGGCATAAGACCAGAGGATTATGTCCCTGATGAGGTACCTTTGCAACAAACTGCTCATAATTGTACACAGGAACCTTCTCAGAGTTCTCAGTATGTCTCACAAGATGCTCCTCAGAGTTTGCAGTTTGTCTCACAAGAAGCTCCTCAAAATTCTCAGTTTGCCTCACAGGAAAATCAACATATTGATCAGTACTTCTCCCAAGCACCTCAACCTATGGGAATGATGGCACACCTCAGCTCAACAATGCTTTTGCAAATGCTGGAACAGGTATACTATTTTTGGTCTCTACAAATGATTTAGCTATTTTTGGTCTCTAAAAATGATACCCTTTTTCAGGGATCAAAGACACCAGCATACTTTGCCCAGACTCCAACTCCATTACCAGAGTCTGTCTTCATCAGTTCCAACACAACAATACCTAGGCCGGTTGTATTGACAACAGCTACCAAGGAAGGTAAGGCTGCTACAAGGAAGAGAAAACCAGCGAAGAAGAAGGAAGCACCTAGGAAGAAGTAGGAAGCACCTGGGAAGAATGATGATCCTGGAAAGTGAAATGCAGAGAAACTTCTGCTCATCTTTTGCTCTTTTGTGAATGACACGAGAAGAATTCTACTTGTACATTTAGGCTACTTGAGCTGCCAAATCTCTGGATACGGCTTGCTAGTTAGTGATGGATGCATGTAATGCTCATCTTTTGCTCTTTTGTGAATGACACAAGAATAATTTCTGGTACTGTCATGGATGCTGCTCGGTAGTTAAAAATATGTAAGGAAATATTCCAGTGATGCTAGAAAGTTGGCATTCTGTTATTTGTGTTACTGTGTTCCAGTGATGCTAGAAAGTTGGCATTTTCTGTCAATTTGTTCAAATGAATTAACATACCACACAGATAAATTTTCTGGGCACATAACCATGCTGATGCATTTTTAATATTACTCATCAACATATCCATAAAAGATTTCTAAAAAAACTATACAGATTTGTGAACAAAACAAGTGAAGAAACAACAACTAAACACTACCAAATCCTAGCATTTACTGTCAAACTATCATTCACTTGCTTCAGATCATGCTCAATCCCGGCCTCGTCCTTTCTCCTATCTCTCCACCCTGTTCACTGAATATGATATGCAGTACAGGTAAGCAACTTCAGCAACAGCAGCCAAAGGACGAGCATCTGGAGGCAGGGCCGCGGCAGCTCGATGCAGGTCCGGACGTGGCACATCTGGAGGCCGGCATCGGCGCTTGTGGAGGCCGACAGCAGCGGCAGCCCATCTGGAGGCCGGCAGCGGCAGCGGCGCTTCTGGAGGCCGGTAGTAGCAGCGGCCCATCTGGAGGCTAGCAACGGCAGCTGCGCTTCTGGAGGCCGGCAGCGGCAGCGGCGAGCAGAGCTTCGCCGGCGCACTGGCTTGGTCCACCGCAGCGACCGGGGTGCTAGGGCCGAAGGCGACCTGAGATTGGGCGGAGGGGATCGGAGTTTGGGGGCGGCGGACTCCCGACGGACTCGAATGGTGGACTCGAATCGGCCCGAGTCAAAAATTAATCTAGGTCGACGCCACCGTGGAATGCTACGCCTGCGTTCGGGTCTGCTCGGACCCGTTTGGACCTCAGGTGCTGCCCGAGACAAGTTCCTGCACGTGAAGATAACGTTTTGAAACTTCGTGGACCGGGATGACACCGCCGGCCAAGTTTAGGGGCCGGCGGTGAATTTTACTCCATATTGAACCTGCCAATCAGCTGAGTAGCTAGTAGGTTTCTGCTGGAACAATTTCTGGCCCTTGATGTAGCTAGCTGTGTATTGATTGATCCCAATGTAATCCGCTGAGCCATTGACCAATTTAGCTTGCTCAGGAGTAAACTTGGGCAACCTCTCTTTGACAATATCTTGCATCGTCTGTGGATAATGTCCATTTATTAATGGATCAACAAACCTGTATCAAATGCATTTTTTTAGAGGGATCAGATGCAATTATTGATGATATTAGAACTTGTACTTTCCTTACATGAAAACTAAGGTTTCGACAAAGGATACTTGTATAGCTTACCAACCAACATGGAAATCCCTCGCTCTTTGAGCCGCTGCTTGATCCTCAGTTGAGTTTGTGAGAGCTTCATACCAACTGAAGTCCAGAACTATTCCAACCTTTCCTTTCTGAGCAGCCTACACTTTGAAAATTTTATTTTATCAGCAATTTAAACCGGAAGATGTTAATTATCAAGTTGTACATATCTAGCAAAATTGGACAGGCTAGCTATTGCATGCCTTTTGTGGTTTACATGACCAATTAGTTATCGAAGGAATCTGTTGCATTTATTGAGTCAAGAATAGAATTGAAACATTATAAAGTATGTTGAGCATCATTCCAAAGCACGCGCGCGCGCGCGCGCACACACACACACAAAATATTTCATTACTTACTGTATTTTTGGACCGCACACTTGATGTAGTAAAATAAGATCAAATTTTGTACTGCACTCCAGATTACTGATACTAAATTACTAACATAGCACTTCAAGAACAGTGTCCAGGGGAATTCTATGAGATATTAAGTAGTAATCGTCGCAAAAAGAGAGAGAGAGAGAGAGAGAGAGAGATTAAGTAGTAAAACATACCTGATACTTATTACGGTATCTTGCCACTTCAGCAGCATGTGACAAGAGAAAATTATGAGCAACGATATATGGTTCAGTTGCTGAATTCCCACCAGCAGCACATTTGGTACACCTTTGAGGAGGAATCGACCCACCATCATAACCAAGTAGTGCTACTATCCTTGGCTCATTGAATGTAAACCAATGTTTTACACGGTCGCCAAAAGTCTTAAAACAGAAATCGGCATAGTCTGTGAACAGTTTCCTACAAAACATTGTATAGAAATATAAATAAAATCTGGTTTCTCTTCCTGCTAAAACTTGTGATATGACAGATATAGCATGACACATTTTGCAAGGATAAAATAAAACAGAGTGCTTCTATACATTTTGCAAGGATAAATTAAGACTTCTTTTGGGAAAACATAGAAACACTTTCATATTCATTTTTTTAAAAAATCATGGTCATAATTTTCGAGTCACATTTTAAGACTCAGAAACAAATCTCAGCACATGGACAGATATAAATATTAATTAATTTTAGATTGACTTACGCCATCTTTGCATTTAACCACCCTCCATATTTGTTCTGTAGAGCAAGAGGAAGGTCGGAGTGGTAAAGATTGGCGTACGGTGTAATGCCTGCTCAGTTTTCAAGGAAACATTCAGACATGAGCGAATGTGGGTTACAATTCCAACCGAAGTCTCAGATGTCGAACTTGCTCCAACTTGAGCTTATACCTTTCTGAAGCAAATAGTTTATCAAATTGTTGTAATAGGCAACACCTTCTGGATTGACTCTTCCCTCGCCATCTACATAAACCAAAGATGCGTCACCGGTACTAAACCTAAAAGAACGTGTGCACCTAGACTACCATGCTAAGTAGTACAACTTAACTCAGGCCTTGTTCACTTCTCCGTCCCAACCCAAAATATTTTCTCTTCCACCCATCACATCAAATCTTTCGACACATGCATGAAGCATTAAATGTAGGTAAAAAAGATAACTAATTGCATAGTTTGTCTGTAAATGTCGGGACGAATCTTTTGAGCCTAGTTAGTTCATGATTGGACAAATTTTGCCAAATAACAACGAAAGATGCTACAGTAACTTTTCACCTACTTTTCGCGAAGTGAACACACCCTCAGACGTATCGTTTATGTACCTGGGAAGATCCTGGACCATGAGATTGAGAACCGGTAGGCATCAAAATTCAAAGTTTTCATTAGGTCAACATCTTCCTGTAGCGTGCCAAAAGGACCAAGTATAAGGCTAAGTAACAAACTTCCTTTTAGACCCGTTCACTTACCATGCAAACCCAAAATATTTCTTCTTCCATCTATCACATCAAATATTTGGACGCATGCATAGAGTATTAAATATATGTAAAAAAATAACTAATTGCTAAGTTTGTCTGGTTTTTGCGAGACGAATCTTTTGAGCCTAGTTATTTTATAGTTGGATAATATTTATCAAATAAAAACAAAAGATGCTACAGTAACTTTTCACCCACTTTTCACCAACTAAACACATCCTTACTTCAAATTTCACCTGCATAAAACCTAGACTAGATGGATTCTAGCATTTACTAGTACATCTCTGGCCTGTTCGGGGCCGTTCGGCTGGAATTATAAGCCGGCTGAAAAACACTGTTGGCTGATTTTTTGTGAGAGAAAAATACTATTCCGGCTGAAAAAACAAGCCGAAAAAGACGGATTATAAGCCAGATGAACAGGGCCTTCGTTTGAGATTATCAGCCAGCCAGCCAGCAGTATTTTTCTCAAAAAAAAATCAGCCAGCAGTACTTTCAGCCAGCCAGATCAGCTCATGCGAACAGCCTGACCTCATCTGTCATATAGGGTGTGTTCACTTCGCGAAAAGTAGGTGAAAAGTTACTGTAGCATCTTTCGTTGTTATTTGGCAAAATTTGTCCAATCATATACTAACTAGGCTCAAAAGATTCGTCCCGACATTTACAGACAAACTATGCAATTAGTTATCTTTTTTACCTACATTTAATGCTCCATGCATGCGTAGAAAGATTTGATGTGGTGGATGGAAGATAAAATATTTTGGGTTGGGATGGAAAGTGAACAAGGCCGTAGTAGCAGTACCCTGTAGCGATGATACTGATCCACAGCGACGTCTGCAGTCTGATTCCCTACAATATTTTCTGTTGATCGCAACACAAAGGCCTTGGTCAGTTCCCTCAATTCTCCTTAAATTCCACTATACAAAAAAGAAGATTCCCCGTCACATCAAAATATCGGCAAATACATGGAGTACTAAATATTGATGAAATTTAAAACTAATTGCACAGTTTTGTTGTACTTTGCGAGACGAACATTTTAAGCCTAGTTAGTCAAAATTTGAATAATTTTTACCAAATACAAACGAAATGCTACAGGAATTCTGATACAGTGTTTTTCTTCCATATTCGCCGAACTAAACGAGACCAAAGCAGAGGTTGTCAATGGAACAGGAAATTCAATTGTCGCAAGGCACCGCCCCCGAGTCAGGCGGGTCGAGTACAGATCGAGAGGGCCATTTCGTACGCCTGCGCATCAGGCTCTTGCAGCACACTACACTAGTCGAAAGCCGAGCTTTGCTAGCACCGTAGCACGGAGACGGGGCAGCCGGGCGCAACCGAATATGAAAAAAAAAATTAGCAAAATGGACACTATAGCGTTTTCGTTGTTATTTGGCAATTAATGTCCAATCATAGTCTAATTAGACTTAAAAGATTCGTCTCGTGGATTTCGTCTAAACTGTGTAATTAGTTTTATTTTTTATTTATATTTAATGCTTCATGCATGCGTCCAAAGATTCGATGTGATGAGAAATGTGAAAAATTTTGCAAAATTCTTGGGGAACTGAACCGGGAGTGTAAGCGAGAGGTGAAGGTGATTGCTATGCCACCGTACCTGGAGTGTGCACGAATGGGTCCCAGGCGGAGGGGCCGCGGCGCCCTCGACCTGGGGCTGTTTAGTTGGCAAAATTTTTGACGAAACGCTACTGTAACAGTTTCGTTGTTATTTGGTAAATATTGTCCAATCATGGTCTAATTAAGCTTAAAAGATTTGTCTCGTCCATTTCGTCTAAACTATGTAATTAGTTTTATTTTTTATCTATATTTAATGCTTCATGCATATGTTCAAAGATTCGATGTGACGGAGAATCTAAAAATTTTGGCAAAATTTTTAGCATCTAAACGGTGCGCTGGTACGCCGACGTCGCGGTCCCGAACACGAAGCCCCTGGGGAACGCCGCCCGGCTCAGCCCTCCCAGCCAGCTCGCTCCTCCCCCGCCGCTGCACCTGGGGCTTGTTTAGATGCACTCCAAAAGTTAAAATTTTTTCACTCTCTCTCCATCACATTAATCTTTGGACCCATGCATGAAGTAGTAAATATAGGTAAAAAAATAACTAATTACACAGTTTAGTTGGAAATCACGAGATAAATCTTTTGAGCCTAGTTGATCCATGATTGGACAATATTTGCCAAATAAGATGAAAGTGGTACTATTCATCGGATTGAAATTTTTTCAGCATCTAAAGGTGACCCTGGACGCACGCCACCAGCAGCGCCGCCCACCGGGCAGCAACCATCTCTTCTCCCCTGCCGGCTGCCGCACAGACCAAGCAACTCTCACTGGCTCCGGACTCCTGGTAACGGTTGGGTGGCAGTAGCAATCCTACTAGCTAGGGTCGTCACCACTCCCTAGTCCCTATAGTCCCCGGCGCGGCATCTTTTTGATGCGAACTTGACCGTGCACGCGCCCGAGTTTCGACGATATCCTCTTCCTGACTACGACGGGCCGACACGGCTGGCGCGGGTAGCGAATATGTTACGGCTGAAGTTTAGCCCATCCCATTTAGTCACTTTGAGCTTTTCATGGATTCAAACTGAAAGGCTAAATTTTAGCTCATCTTCTTTTCATTACCTCCTCAAAGGTAGACTAAAAAGACTAAAAATGGTCCTGTTAGTTAAAACTCCGACGTATTGTATAGGTAATAAATTAGGAGCAAATGAGTTATTATAGGGTAAGAGGCTAATCTTTAGCCCCTGAATCCTAATAGTCTCATAGGCTAATTTTTAGCCCCTTTATTCTAATGGCTAATCTTTAGCTCTGAGGTAAAGTTTAGTCCAGAGGATCCAAACGGAGCCTTATCCAAGGCATGGCTCGTGCGCGTCTACTTTCCTTGGAGGCTTGGACTGTTTATGGGTCGCTCTGTCTGCGTCTACTTTCCTTGGTGGCTGGTGCGATCCTCTTCCTCTTTTTTTTTTTTTGATGAACCGGCTGTCTGCGGCTATCTCGCCGTGCGCCGGTGCGGGCTGTCTACTGTCTTGTTGACCGGTGAAACAGCACGTCGTGCGGACGGACTTGAATTATTTGGCTGGGATATCGAAGATTTCGTTGTGCTGCTACTGCAGGCTGCAGCTGCTAACTTGGGTGTACTCGTGCTGCCACATCGGAAGAACGTGGCCATGTGGGGAAGCGATCTGGACTCGACTCATGCGTTTTTCGGCGATCGCTGGATCAAGCACGGTGCGAAATCGAAATGGAACCGCTCCTGACATCCCGTTGAAGGTCACGGCCGGCCTCACGGGGCAGGTGGAAGCTCAGAAGCTGCGAGGAACCAGTAACCTATAGCAACGCAAGGATCACGAGCATGCCTCTGCGGGATGTTAGGATTGATCTCCCATCCATGGGTCTTGTTCTCACGCCTTGATCGGGGGCGCCCAACCCTACATGGTTGGTGGGCCCGTCGCACAGCGCTATAAAGGAAGGTGGGGGGCCGGGGCTCGCAGTACGAGGTTGACTGCGCCGCCAGTCACCCCACCAACATCCTAAACCCTAACCCGATCAAGATAGGGGCGCTGCCAGTGACGGGAATCCTCACCGATGCCGGCAACGCCACCCCGACGCCACTTCACCGCCTCCGTCTCCACCGACCGTCGCTGCCGGCGCGCAGATGGCACCGCCGGCGAACGAGACGTCCAACCCCACTGCTACGACTCCGGCTCTAGATGGTTTGCAGTTTCCTACTTCTCTCTCTGTTTCTCTCTCCCTTTTCCTCAGTAGATCATGAAGTAGGAAATGTTGTTCCATATACTTTTGATGAATGCATACCCGATCTAATGAACCCTAAGAAGATAGAGATCTAACAATGGCATCCGAGCCGGGTTTTACTAAGTAGAAACCTAGATCGGGACGAACCGATTTGATTTTTCAGATCGGGAAGATACAGAGCACAAGAACCCTAACCCTAGATGGGGAATGAGTAAAAGAAACGAAGAACTCGTCCGATCCGCTGTAGATCAGGGGGGGAAGAAATCAAGAACACTAACCCTACCGAGACCTCGAGCTAGAAGAAAGTAAAAGATAGACAAACATTATCACCGATGGTTGCGACCGCCGGCCGCTGTCCAGCGCTGCGCGGAAGGACTGGAGCCACCGGAAGCCGTGGCCTCGTCGTCGCGTGCAACCACCGTGCGTCCGGCGCTTCGAGCTCGGGGTAAAGGGCAACACCACGAGGCCGCTCGACGGCGGCGCGTTCACCCTCGGGCGAGCGCGCTCGCCGGCGAGGGGCCCAGCGGCGGCGCCATCCCCTCCCTTTTATGGCCGCCATGGGCACCCGCCGTTGCTGCTCTTAGGGCGGTGCTGCGGGCTAGGTAAGAGGAGGGAGCGAGAGTATGAAAAGAAAGGAGGAAAAAGGAGCCGCCCGGACTTGCTCCGGCGGTGATCGGCGCCGACGGCCGCCGCGACCCTCTCGGCAGCTCCGCTCGAACCGGAAGAGAATGAGAGAATGAACCTAGGGTTTGGGTACAGCCGACGGCTGGAGGTTTTGATCTCCCGATCTGAACGCTCAGCCATCGGATGAAAATGGATGCTCCAGATCGGCTCGCGATGAGCTAGGCTCAAGAAAGGCGCAGGCGGAGCGAGCGCGCGCGGGGGCGAATTGCCGGCCTAGGCCCAGGTTGCGGCCTGGGCGCGGCGTCCCCTCCGGTCACGGGCCGATTTCGGCCGAACCGAGCCGATGAGCGTGAGCGGGCCGAGAGCGGCACGCGAAAGAAAAATGGGCCTCCGGGCCAAAATTTGAAGAAGATGAAATTTCGGTTCATTTTTTTTCCAGAAGCAATTTTGATATGTATTTGATGAATATTTGATGAATTTGAATTGAATTTGACGTGAATTTTTTCGTGCAATTTTGTCCAACGACATTGAAAGCCCAAGTTTGGTTTTGGTAATTAATGACATCAAGTTGCTAATGCCACATGTTAAGTGTTTTGAGTTAGGCATAAGCAACACATGTGATGAAGGTGTATGTGGCAAGGTGTGGTGGCCACAAGATCACAAAGAGATAGTGCATAGACATGAAATGATGATCATGATGGAGATGCACATAAAAGGAAGGACATGATGATCAAGTGGAGAAGGATCTAAGAGCTCAAGGCAAAGGTATAACCATAGGGTTTTCCTTTTGCCGGTCTAAGATGAGTAGAGAAGTGATTGACCGGATTTAGGATACATAGCCGACTATCAAGAGGGGCAATCACGGTTAGCTCGGGAATCAAGTGCCACTAGATCAATGTCTTGAGCATATGCATTAGGATCTAGTAAAAAGCTAACATAACGCCTTGAGAAATGATTTATGAAATGCTAACACACATGCACATGGTGGTGTACACTTGGTGGTGTTAGCACAGTTTATGAAGGCGATGGAGTTTAAGCGGTAGAGAGGGGTTTTGGGTTCCTCTCTCCCTCCCGCCGAGCTTGCGAGGCGGGATTCGGCGCTTTTTGGAGAAGTGAAACGCCTATTTTCTATTGTGCCGAAAGTTGGAAAAGAAACGGAGGCGAACGGCGGTCACTGTGGTGACCGGACGCTGCACCGGACGCTGCACCGGACGCGGTCACGGTTTGACCGGACGCGTCCGGTCAGTTCAACGCGGCGCGAGCGCTAGGGTTTGTGACCGGACGCTGGTCTGGCCTGATCAGCGCGTCCGGTCAGTTCAACTGGGCGTAAAACAAAAGCGCGCGACCGGCGCGTCCGGTCCTTCACGGGACCGGAGCGTCCGGTCAAGCGTCCAGAGAGGCCGAGCGCAGCGTAGCGCCGATCGGACGCGCGGCGCGTCCGGTCACGTGCAATCGGACGCGTCCGGTCGCAGCTGGAGCTTACTGGAACGCGACCGGACGCTGACACTGTCGCGTCCGGTCACTCGGTTGAGCGCGTCCGGTCAGGGCAACGGCTAGTTCTGACGCGCACTGTTCACGTTTGTCGTGTAGTGACCGGACGCGTCCGGTCACCCTGACCGGAGCGTCCGGTCAGCGCGTTTTTGCTACGTCGTCTGTAACGGCTAGTTGCGTACCCCTTCGTTATAAATAGACGTTGGACGGGGTTTGAGGGCAACTCTTGCACATTCTGAGATATAGAGACATACTTTGAGCTAGAGAACAACCCCTCCACTCATCTCTTTGATTAGTTGCACATCTTGAGTGAGATTGAGTGAGATTCAAGTGCATTGCTTGAGAGTTGCATTCTAGAGGCACTTGATCTTCGAGTAGCTGCGGATTTCTTGTTACTCTTCCGTGTTTCCCGACACGGTAGACGGCTTGGAGCAGCGGAGGTGATTGAGCTCACAATTGGAGATTGTTGGAGCCTTCACCAAGTGTTGTAAGGGGTTCTTGATCCTTCCCCGTGGGAGTTCGTGAATTGGATACTCTAGTGGAGCTCGTGGCTTGGAGGATCCCCATCTTGTGTGCGGTTGTGCGGCGCCCGCCGAGGGCTCAACTCTTGATAGTTGATTAGCTCGCGAACCGACAAGTGGGTGTATCGCCACAACGGGGAGTAGCTTGCCGGGAAGCAAGTGAACCTCGGGATAAATTCTTGTGTCATTCTCTTCCCGAGGATTTCTCTTGTGTGATTGATTGATTGATTGGTACATCTCATCTCTACACGGCGGTATAATCACTCAAAGCTCTTCTCTTGTATTACTTCTTATTTCTAGCTTGTAGTTGTTGTTGTGTTTAGTGAATAGCTTTGTTATAAACTTGTGTAGGTGGCTTGCTTAATTAGTTAGAGCTAGTGCATTTGCTTCGCCACCTTTCGTACTAACGTGTGGTTAAGTAATTCTTGTAGAAGTTTTAATTAGGCTATTCACCCCCCCTCTAGCCTATTTGGACCTTACAAGTGGTATCGGAGCCGAGGCACCGTTTATTTGAGGCTTAACAACCTACGGTGAAGAAGAAATGGCTCAATTAAGTTTACACATCAACAACACCAAGAAGGCACCTCACTTTGATGGCACAAATTATGCTTATTGGAAGGTTAAGATGACCGCACACCTCAAGTCAATCAATAGAGAAGTGTGAAAGGTCACCGAAACAAAATTTGAGGTTGCTAATCCAGAAGCACCTACACCGGTGGAAGAGAAGAAGCTCCAATGCAATGACATTGCCATTAGTCCTCTTCATGAGGCACTAGATGACAAGACATTTGAGCAAGTGAAGAACATAGAAGTTGCACATGATGCTTGGGCCAAGTTAGAAGAAACATTTGAGGGCACCGAAGGCACAAAGACCGCTAAGGCATATATCTTGCAAGAAAAATTTTCTAGCTTCAAGATGCAAGAAGATGAGAGTGTACCGGAAATGTTTCATAGATTGCAAGTCATTGTGAATGAGCTCAAGGCACTTGGTGAGGAGGTCAAGGACAACCAATTCTCTATGAAGTTCTTGAGAAGTTTGCCCAAGAGATTTGATACATTGATCACCGTGCTAGTGAGGACTACATTGAAGGATTCAACTCCTCAACAAATATTTCAAGAAGTAATGACCGATGATTCATATAGAGAAGATGATGAGAAGGATGAGTTGGTCAAGAAGAAGAAGAAGGAGAATGAGAAGAAAGATGATGAAAAGAAGAAGAGTGTGGCATTCAAAGCCACCACATCCAAGGGCAAATCCAAGATTGAATCATCAAGTGAAGAAGACTCAAGCTCTTGTGATAGTGATGACATTGATGAGAAGATGGCTCTCTTTGTCAAGCAATTTGGCAAATTCATGAAGAAGAAGGGCTATCGTGCAAGGAGGAAGAACTCATCTAAGAAGAATGAGCATACCATGAGATGCTTTAGATGCCATAGCAAAGATCATCTCATTGCAAAGTGTCCTTATGATAGTGATGATGAAGATGCTATCAAGAAGGAAAGGAAGAAGCAAAAGAAGAAGCAAGAAAAGAAGGAGAGCTCTCATAAAAAGAAGAATGATTCTCATGTTGCTACATGGGATAGTGATGATTCCTCAAGTGATGATGAGGATGACTACAAGAGCAAGAAGAAGGGACATGCTAGCATTGCCATCCAAGAGAAGGTCTCCCTCTTCGACACTCCATCATGCTTCATGGCTAAGGCCGCTAAGGTATCATCCGATGATGAGAGTGATCATGATAATGCTAGTGATAGTGATAGTGATAAAGAAGAATTCACTAAAGATGAACTAATCACTATGCTAAAAGATTGCACTCAACATTATAAAGAATCTAGAAAGGAGTGCAAGGGCTTGCTTAAGGAAAAGAAAAATCTTATGCAAGAACTTGATGAGCTTAGGGCATCTTATGAGAGTCTAAAGGTAGACCATAAGAAGCTTCAAAAGTCTCACACTAAGCTTGAAGAAGCTCATTCCTCTCTAGTTGAAAAATGTGAAAACATGCCAACTAATGTTGAGAAAGCTAAAACTTGCAACATAGGTATATCTTGTGATATAATTGATGAATCTTGTCATAAGCCTATTGTTGTTGCTCCCACTAACCCTTCATGTAGCGCATCTACATCATCCTCATCTAGTAGTGACGATTTCACTTGTGACTCCACACTAATAGTTGAGAATAAAAATCTCAAGAAGGAGGTAAAAGAGCTCAATCACACCTTAGCTAAGGCTTATGGTGGTGAGGACCGCTTGCTTATGTGCTTGGGTAGCCAAAGAGCTTCTCTCTACAAAGAGGGATTGGGCTATAACCCCAAGAAAGGCAAGGCCGCTTTTGCTCCTCACAAGACTCGTTTTGTGAAGAACAATGGTAGCTATTGCAAAAGTTGCAAGCAAGTTGGTCACATAGAGCAACATTGCATGAACAAGAAATCCAATGCTAAAGTATCCTCAATTAAGTTTGATTCTTTCTATATACTTACCAAGGGTACAAATGGTGTTCATGCTAAGTTCATTGGTGCACCATGGATGGGCTCAAAGAAGAAAGCCATTTGGGTACCAAAGAGCTTGGTCACTAACCTTGGAGGACCCAAACAAGTTTGGGTACCTAAAAAGAATTGATCTTGTCTTGTAGGTCAATTACAAAGCCGAAGGAAGGCATTGGGTGCTTGATAGTGGGTGCACTCAACACATGACCGGAGATTCATGTATGTTCAAATCAATTGATACAAGTCAAAATGGTGGTTTTGATGCTATCACCTTCGGCAACAACAAGAAAGGCAAAGTCAAGGGACTTGGTAAAATTGCTATCTCAAATGACATGAGCATATCTAATGTGTTGCTAGTTGAGAGCTTAGATTTCAATCTTTTGTCGGTGGCACAACTTTGTGATCTTGGTTTCAAGTGCATATTTGGTAGTGATGATGTTGAAGTCACAAGTGTTGATGGATCAAATTTGATATTCAAAGGATTTAGACATGGTAGCTTATACTTGGTTGACTTCAATGATAGTGAGACACAATTGACATCATGCTTGCTTAGTAAATCTAGTATGGGTTGGTTGTGGCATAGAAGGCTTGGTCATGTTGGAATGAAACAATTGAACAAACTTTTGAGGCATGACTTAGTTAGAGGATTGAAAGATGTCACTTTTGAAAAGGATAAACTATGTAGTGCTTGTCAAGCCGGCAAACAAGTTGGAAATTCACATCCTAGTAAAAGTGAAATGAGCACATCAAAAGCATTTGAGCTATTGCACATGGACTTGTTTGGGCCAACAACATACACTAGCATTGGTGGGAACAAGTATGGTTTTGTGATTGTTGATGACTACACTAGATACACTTGGGTGCTCTTTCTCTATGACAAGAGTGATGTTTATGATCTATTCAAGTCTTTTGTCAAGAGGGTGCAAAATGAGTTTGAGACTACCATCAAGAAGATTAGAAGTGATAATGGTAGTGAGTTCAAGAACACAAGAATTGAAGATTTGTGTGATGATTATGGTATTGGGCATCAATTCTCACCAACATACACTCCTCAATCCAATGGTGTAGTTGAAAGGAAAAATAGAACCTTGATTGATATGGCTAGATCAATGCTTAGTGAATACAATGTGAGTCATTCATTTTGGAGTGAAGCTATCAATACGGCTTGCTATTGTAGCAACCGTCTCTATTGCCATGGAAAGCTTGGAAAGACACCATATGAGCTATTGAATGGAAGAAAGCCCAACATTGCATACTTTAGAGTGTTTGGTTGCAAATGCTATATTCTCAAGAAAGGCACTAGATTGAGCAAGTTTGAAAAGAAATGTGATGAAGGGTTCTTACTTGGTTATTCTACCACAAGCAAGGCATATAGAGTGTGGAATCTCACTAATGGCACCTTGGAAGAAGTTCATGATGTTGAGTTTGATGAAACCCAAGGGTCTCAAAATAAAGCTCAAAACCTTGATGATGTGAGAGGAGATCAATTGTCAAATGCAATGAAGAACATGAACATTGGTGATATAAGGCCGATGCAAGTTGATGATGATGATATTCATGTGATCAACCAAAGTGTGCAAATTGATTCAAATCAAGCAAGCTCAAGTGGTTCTCATGATGAAGTGCAAGTTCAAGGTCAAACAAGTGGAAGCAATCAACTCCCAATACTCCAACCTACTAGCATTGCAAGAGATCATCCGTTGGACCAAATCATTGGTGGAATTCAAAGTGGTGTTCAAACTAGATCAAGGCTAGCATCCTTTTGTGAGCATTACTCATTTGTCTCATTAGAAGAACCAAAGAAGATAGAAGATGCATTGAAAGATTCCGATTGGGTAAATGCCATGCATGAAGAACTAAACAACTTTGCTAGAAATCAAGTTTGGGAACTTGTTGAAAGGCCAAAGAAATACAATGTGATTGGTACTAAGTGGGTCTTTAGAAACAAGCAAGATCAAGATGGCATGGTTGTAAGGAACAAAGCAAGATTAGTAGCACAAGGATACACTCAAGTTGAGGGTCTTGACTTTGGAGAGACATATGCACCGGTTGCAAGATTGGAGGCTATTAGAATCTTATTAGCATATGCTTGTGCACACAACATCAAGCTCTATCAAATGGATGTCAAGAGTGCATTTCTCAATGGCTACATCAATGAAGAAGTTTATGTTGAGCAACCTCCCGGTTTTGAAGATGACAAGAAGCCCGACCATGTTTACAAGCTAAAGAAGGCATTGTATGGTTTGAAGCAAGCACCTAGAGCATGGTATGAGAGGTTGAGGGACTTTCTTCTCTCTAAAGGGTTCAAGATGGGAAAGGTTGACACCACTCTCTTCACCAAGAAACTTGGAAATGACTTGTTTGTGTTGCAAATCTATGTGGATGACATTATCTTTGGATCAACCAACCAAGACTTTTGTGAAGAGTTTGGAAATATGATGTCTAATGAGTTTGAAATGTCTATGATTGGAGAGCTTAGTTACTTCCTTGGACTTCAAATCAAGCAAATGAAGAATGACACTTTTATAAGTCAAGGCAAGTACATCAAGGACATGATCAAGAAGTTTGGATTGCAAGATGCTAAGCAAATGAGCACACCAATGGGCACTAATGATCAATTGGGTATTGATGATAGTGGAAACATGGTAGATCAAAAGCAATACCGGTCCATGATTGGAAGTTTGCTTTATGTCACCGCTTCTAGGCCGGATGTGATGTTTAGTGTATGCAAGTGTGCAAGATATCAAGCTTCACCTAGAGAAAGTCACTTGAAAGCAACCAAGAGGATATTGAGATATCTAAAGGGCACTCATGATGTTGGATTATGGTATCCCAAGGGGTCTAATTTTGAGTTGATTGGATATTCGGACTCCGACTATGGTGGATGCAAGATTGATAGAATGAGCACAAGTGGCACTTGTCAATTGCTTGGAAGGTCTCTTGTTTCATGGTCATCAAAGAAACAAAATAGTGTTGCACTATCTACCGCCGAGGCCGAATACATTAGTGCCGGTAGTTGTTGTGCACAATTGCTTTGGATGAAAGCCACCTTGAATGACTTTGGAATCAAATTTAAGAATGTGCCTTTGCTTTGTGACAATGAAAGTGCTATCAAGATGACTCAAAATCCGGTTCAACATTCAAGAACCAAGCACATTGATATAAGGCATCATTTCATAAGAGACCATCAACAAAAGGGTGATATTAGCATTGAAAGCATTGGCACCGAAGATCAATTAGCCGACATATTCACAAAGCCACTTGATGAAAAGAGATTTTACAAGTTGAAGAATGAATTGAACATACTTGACTTCTCTAACTTGAAATGAGTGCACCCCCACATTCTTATATGACATGTCTCTCCTCCAACATAGCAAGGTAAAGTTGTTTGGCATATCATTCATACTTTGCTAAGGACATGTTTAGAACATATAGACATATTTGCATGTCAAATAGGCTCATTCATGAAAATCAAATGATTTTGATGTATATATGGTACCACTATTGCTTCTATGTTTGTTTAATCTAGTGGTAGCATATGACATGTTTGTGGGCTTGCAAACCTAGTGTTGAATCTAGAAAATGAGCTCATGATGTGTAATTCAACATGGTCAAGATAACCCTTATACTTTATGAGGTGTGAAAAAGCTTGTCCTTGGATCAAACCGAATTACATATTCTAGGCAAGTGATCTAGGTTGAACCATAATTTGGACTCCCTCATATTGATTGACTTATCTCTCACAAAAATTACCTATTCTAGGCACTTTTTTGGTGATTGTTGACAAAGGGGGAGAGAAAAGTCACAAAGATATTGCAAAGAGGAAATAAAATATAATAAGAGGGAGAGAAAAGTCACAGGGGAGAGAAAAGTCACAAAGAGAGAATAAATATAGTGAGGAGGAGAGAAATTAAATTTGAGCACATAAGTAGGGGGAGCAAGCTCATGGATTATTTGTTGCATTTGTATGTGCACTAACATGATGATGTGTTGCATTGCAAATTTAATTTCGATATTCATTTTTGTATGGTGTATGCTAGAAATAGAACTTGAATGATGATTTGTTAAGAGTAGCTTTACAAGTGGTAACTAGACACCTTTTGCTTATAATATTGATCTCACGGGGTACTTTAGTGTTTGTGATCTTTACAAGTGATGTATTACAAATGGTGTCTAGCTGCGTCGATGCTAAGGATGGTATATAAAGGCAACTCCGATTGGTATCACGCTTCAAAGGTCCATTCTATATACCTTAGCATCAATTTGATAGTAGTAACTCTCTCAAATTTCAAATCCATACATATGTGCATAATTGAACCAAACTCATGGAAGCACATATGTAGGGGGAGCTAATACTATCGAAATTGAAAATTGATTTCATTTCATATCTTTGTGATGGTTGTCATCAATTACCAAAAAGGGGGAGATTGAAAGCCCAAGTTTGGTTTTGGTAATTAATGACATCAAGTTGCTAATGCCACGTGTTAAGTGTTTTGAGTTAGGCATAAGCAACACATGTGATGAAGGTGTATGTGGCAAGGTGTGGTGGCCACAAGATCACAAAGAGATAGTGCATGGACATGAAATGATGATCATGATGGAGATGCACATAAAAGGAAGGACATGATGATCAAGTGGAGAAGGATCTAAGAGCTCAAGGCAAAGGTATAACCATAGGGTTTTCCTTTTGCCGGTCTAAGATGAGTAGAGAAGTGATTGACCGGATTTAGGATACATAGCCGACTATCAAGAGGGGCAATCACGGTTAGCTCGGGAATCAAGTGCCACTAGATCAATGTCTTGAGCATATGCATTAGGATCTAGTAAAAAGCTAACATAACGCCTTGAGAAATGATTTATGAAATGCTAACACACATGCACATGGTGGTGTACACTTGGTGGTGTTAGCACAGTTTATGAAGGCGATGGAGTTTAAGCGGTAGAGAGGGGTTTTGGGTTCCTCTCTCCCTCCCGCCGAGCTTGCGAGGCGGGATTCGGCGCTTTTTGGAGAAGTGAAACGCCTATTTTCTATTGTGCCGAAAGTTGGAAAAGAAACGGAGGCGAACGGCGGTCACTGTGGTGACCGGACGCTGCACCGGACGCTGCACCGGACGCGGTCACGGTTTGACCGGACGCGTCCGGTCAGTTCAACGCGGCGCGAGCGCTAGGGTTTGTGACCGGACGCTGGTCTGGCCTGATCAGCGCGTCCGGTCAGTTCAACTGGGCGTAAAACAAAAGCGCGCGACCGGCGCGTCCGGTCCTTCACGGGACCGGAGCGTCCGGTCAAGCGTCCAGAGAGGCCGAGCGCAGCGTAGCGCCGATCGGACGCGCGGCGCGTCCGGTCACGTGCAATCGGACGCGTCCGGTCGCAGCTGGAGCTTACTGGAACGCGACCGGACGCTGACACTGTCGCGTCCGGTCACTCGGTTGAGCGCGTCCGGTCAGGGCAACGGCTAGTTCTGACGCGCACTGTTCACGTTTGTCGTGTAGTGACCGGACGCGTCCGGTCACCCTGACCGGAGCGTCCGGTCAGCGCGTTTTTGCTACGTCGTCTGTAACGGCTAGTTGCGTACCCCTTCGTTATAAATAGACGTTGGACGGGGTTTGAGGGCAACTCTTGCACATTCTGAGATATAGAGACATACTTTGAGCTAGAGAACAACCCCTCCACTCATCTCTTTGATTAGTTGCACATCTTGAGTGAGATTGAGTGAGATTCAAGTGCATTGCTTGAGAGTTGCATTCTAGAGGCACTTGATCTTCGAGTAGCTGCGGATTTCTTGTTACTCTTCCGTGTTTCCCGACACGGTAGACGGCTTGGAGCAGCGGAGGTGATTGAGCTCACAATTGGAGATTGTTGGAGCCTTCACCAAGTGTTGTAAGGGGTTCTTGATCCTTCCCCGTGGGAGTTCGTGAATTGGATACTCTAGTGGAGCTCGTGGCTTGGAGGATCCCCATCTTGTGTGCGGTTGTGCGGCGCCCGCCGAGGGCTCAACTCTTGATAGTTGATTAGCTCGCGAACCGACAAGTGGGTGTATCGCCACAACGGGGAGTAGCTTGCCGGGAAGCAAGTGAACCTCGGGATAAATTCTTGTGTCATTCTCTTCCCGAGGATTTCTCTTGTGTGATTGATTGATTGATTGGTACATCTCATCTCTACACGGCGGTATAATCACTCAAAGCTCTTCTCTTGTATTACTTCTTATTTCTAGCTTGTAGTTGTTGTTGTGTTTAGTGAATAGCTTTGTTATAAACTTGTGTAGGTGGCTTGCTTAATTAGTTAGAGCTAGTGCATTTGCTTCGCCACCTTTCGTACTAACGTGTGGTTAAGTAATTCTTGTAGAAGTTTTAATTAGGCTATTCACCCCCCCTCTAGCCTATTTGGACCTTACAAGTGGTATCGGAGCCGAGGCACCGTTTATTTGAGGCTTAACAACCTACGGTGAAGAAGAAATGGCTCAATTAAGTTTACACATCAACAACACCAAGAAGGCACCTCACTTTGATGGCACAAATTATGCTTATTGGAAGGTTAAGATGACCGCACACCTCAAGTCAATCAATAGAGAAGTGTGGAAGGTCACCGAAACAAAATTTGAGGTTGCTAATCCGGAAGCACCTACACCGGTGGAAGAGAAGAAGCTCCAATGCAATGACATTGCCATTAGTGCTATTCATGAGGCACTAGATGACAAGACATTTGAGCAAGTGAAGAACATAGAAGTTGCACATGATGCTTGGGCCAAGTTAGAAGAAACATTTGAGGGCACCGAAGGCACAAAGACCGCTAAGGCATATATCTTGCAAGAAAAATTTTCTAGCTTCAAGATGCAAGAAGATGAGAGTGTACCGGAAATGTTTCATAGATTGCAAGTCATTGTGAATGAGCTCAAGGCACTTGGTGAGGAGGTCAAGGACAACCAATTCTCTATGAAGTTCTTGAGAAGTTTGCCCAAGAGATTTGATACATTGATCACCGTGCTAGTGAGGACTACATTGAAGGATTCAACTCCTCAACAAATATTTCAAGAAGTAATGACCGATGATTCATATAGAGAAGATGATGAGAAGGATGAGTTGGTCAAGAAGAAGAAGAAGGAGAATGAGAAGAAAGATGATGAAAAGAAGAAGAGTGTGGCATTCAAAGCCACCACATCCAAGGGCAAATCCAAGATTGAATCATCAAGTGAAGAAGACTCAAGCTCTTGTGATAGTGATGACATTGATGAGAAGATGGCTCTCTTTGTCAAGCAATTTGGCAAATTCATGAAGAAGAAGGGCTATCGTGCAAGGAGGAAGAACTCATCTAAGAAGAATGAGCATACCATGAGATGCTTTAGATGCCATAGCAAAGATCATCTCATTGCAAAGTGTCCTTATGATAGTGATGATGAAGATGCTATCAAGAAGGAAAGGAAGAAGCAAAAGAAGAAGCAAGAAAAGAAGGAGAGCTCTCATAAAAAGAAGAATGATTCTCATGTTGCTACATGGGATAGTGATGATTCCTCAAGTGATGATGAGGATGACTACAAGAGCAAGAAGAAGGGACATGCTAGCATTGCCATCCAAGAGAAGGTCTCCCTCTTCGACACTCCATCATGCTTCATGGCTAAGGCCGCTAAGGTATCATCCGATGATGAGAGTGATCATGATAATGCTAGTGATAGTGATAGTGATAAAGAAGAATTCACTAAAGATGAACTAATCACTATGCTAAAAGATTGCACTCAACATTATAAAGAATCTAGAAAGGAGTGCAAGGGCTTGCTTAAGGAAAAGAAAAATCTTATGCAAGAACTTGATGAGCTTAGGAAAAGAAAAATCTTGCTTAAGGACGTTGCTCAGAAAATAGTAAAAAAAAATTTAGTGCTTCTGGAAAATAATAATATGAAAGATCGTTATTGTTTCCGCTGCGAATGATAATTATTGTTCTCTTTGATTAAATTTGAACCAACAGGATAATTTAATTCTAAGAGAAATAATGAATTTCTGATAATTTTGATGAGATTATGATATTGTTATTTTCTGACCAACGTTGTTAATAACAATATTATAATTTTGATCCATGAGAAATTGTGCATCAATTTTATTTCTGCCCAACGGTGATGTAAAATTTTTGCATGAATGAATTATATGTTTTAATTTGACCAACGTTGAGTTAAATCATATGATTTTATATATAAATGTTTCTCACTAACTCTGGTGTGGTTTCAGGAGGCAAATGTACTGTGAAAATCGCGAACATCCCGACACTCAACGGGAGCAATTACCGTGTGTGGCGGGAGAAATATGAACTGGAACTTGCGTTGGGAGAGGTCGATTTTGCCATCATCTCACCGTGTCCCATTGAACCAGAGGACCCGGTGAGAGACGAAAATGAATCTGACGCTGATTTCGCTACTAGAAAGCGTGATCATGCTGAGATAAGAATGAAATATGATCTTGAACATAGGCAATGGACTCTCTTCAACCGCAAGTGTTTGTTGGTAGCCAAGGCAACCATAGAAGAACAGATAAGGGACTCAATCCCTGAATGTGCTACTGCCACAGAATATCTTGATAAAATCAAGAGTCAGTTTACTGGGTCTACCAAGGCCACAGCAAGTTTACTGATTAAGAAGCTTGTGAATGAGAAATACACTGGTGGTAGCATAAGAGAACACATTTTGAAGATAAACACTACGACATCTAAGCTAAAGGAAATGAATTTGAAGGAAGATGATTTCCTGATTCATTTGATTTTTGCTTCTTTGTCAAAAGAATATGACACTTTTATTGTGAACTATAATATGCAACCTGAAAGATGGGGCATAGAAAGACTTATTTCAATGTGTGCTCAAGAAGAGGAGAGGATTAAGTCCTCACAGGGTGAATCTGCTCACTTTATGAAGGATAACAAAAGAAAGTGCTTTAATGACAAGAATTTTAAACCACAAGGGAAACCCAAGTGGAATAAGGCCTCTTCCTCAAATTCACGGGGAAAGAAACCTCAGGACTCTGAAAATCAGCAGAACAACTCCTATGGTGGAGCTGAGAAAGATCAATGCAAGCACTGCTTCAAGAAGGGACACTACAAGAGAGACTGTCCAGACTTCCTGAAATCTCTACTAAAGAGAGGTGATGAATTTGTTACATTTGTAGATGAATCCCTATATTTATATTATGCTAAATCCACTTGGTGGGTTGATTCAGGAGCAACTACTCATGTTGCAAATTCTTTACAGGGGTTAAGTGGGACAAGAACCTTGCAAAGAGGAGAAAGAACGATTAAAGTTGCAAATGGAGTACAAGCCAATGTTGAAGCTATTGGAGATTTATCTTTAGAATTGAATAATGGCTTTGTACTTAGACTTAAAGAAGTATTTTATGTTCCCTCTTTGCGTAGAAATTTAATAAGCGTTTCGAAACTTGATGATGATGGAATTGATTGCCATTTTGGTAATGGCAAATATAAGATACTTGTTGATAATGAATGTGTTGGGCTTGCCTTCCGACAAGACAAGCTTTATTTATTATCTCTTGATGACAATGCGAATAATGTATGCGATGAGAATATGAATGATTCCCCATCTGTGAATGTAACTAAGAAGCGGAAGCGAATTGATGATGCCTCTTCGAAATTATGGCACTGTCGCTTAGGCCATATTTCGAGGGAGAGAATAGAACGGCTGATTAAAGAATCAATTCTTTCGCACTTAGAATTTTCAGATTTAGAACAATGCGTTGATTGCATCAAAGGAAAAGTATGTCAAGAAAATTAAGAAAAATGACAAACGAAGCGCAGGAACTTTAGAAATAATCCACACTGATATATGTGGTCCATTTCCTGTGAAAAGTGTGGATGGTTATGATTCGTTTATAACATTCACAGACGACTACTCTCGTTATGGCTATATTTATCCAATTAAAGAAAGATCGGAAGCATTGGATAAATTCAAAATATTTAAAGCTGAAGTTGAAAATTAGCGCAATAAGAAAATAAAGATAGTACGATTAGACCGAGGTGGAGAGTACTATGGGCGACATACCCCATATGGCTAAATTTCTGGACCATTTGCAAAGTTTCTACAGGAAAATGGCATAGTCGCTCAGTACTCCACACCGGGGGAGCCTCAGCAGAATGGAGTGGCTAAAAGACGTAATTGTACCTTAATGGATATGGTAAGAAGCATGATAAGTTACTCCACATTACCGATTAGTTTATGGATGGAGGCACTGAAAACCGCCATTCACATACTTAATCGAGTACCAAGCAAATCGGTGTCTAAAACACCATATGAATTGTGGACAGGAAGGAAACCCTCACTTAACCATTTGCGTGTGTGGGGCTGTCCGGCTGAAGCAAAAGTGTTTAACCCAAACATAGGAAAGTTAGACTCCAAGACAGTTAGCTGCCATTTTATTGGCTATCCAGAAAGATCGAAAGGATATCGCTTCTATTATCCTGACAGACATACGAAGATTATAGAAACAAGACACGTTGTGTTCTTGGAGGATAACATGATCAGGGGGAGCATGGTAGCACGAGAAATAAGCCTACAGGAGAAGCGGATACATGTACCCACTCCGATGGTTGAAGAACCATTCTTTACGCTACCTGTTGCTGTTGCGCCGACAGTGTAAGACACTATAGTGCCAACACCTGTTGCAAGTTCTCCCGTGGTGACAATGAATGAACATGAGGAACCTGTCCTTGAGGTGTCTGTCCTTGAGAAACCTATAGAACCAAATATCGCACATGAGGAAGAACAGCTACAGCCCAATGAGGAACAAGTGCCAGAGGCCCCTAGAAGGTCTCAAAGAAAAAGAAGGTCAGCTATTTCTAATGACTATGAAGTTTATGAAACAGAAGAATTTCAGATGGGAGATGATCCCACCTCATTTGAAGAAGCCATGAGAAGCGACCACTCATCAAAGTGGCTTAAGGCCATGGAAGATGAAATGAAATCAATAAGTACCAACAAAGTTTAGGACTTGGAAATTATTCCTAAGGGAGCCAAAATAGTAGGTTGTAAATAGATCTACAAAATAAAATATGACTCCCAAGGGAATATAGAAAGATTTAAAGCACGACTTGTGGTGAAAGGCTTTACGCAAAGAGAAGGGATTGATTACAATGAGACGTTTTCTCCAGTCTCATGTAAAGATTTCTTCAGAATTATAATGGCATTTGTAGCCCACTATGATTTGGAATTACATCAAATGGATGTAAGGACGGCGTTCCTTAATGGGGATTTGGAAGAAAATGTTTATATGGCACAACCGAAAGGTTTTATTGTAAAAGGAAAAGAAAATATGGGATGTCGCCTAAAGAAATCAATCTACGGATTGAAGCAAGCCTCAAGACAGTGGTATTTGAAATTTGACAGAACAATAAAAGGTTTTGGGTTTAAGAAAAATATTGAGGACAATTGCGTTTATGCAAAATTCAAGAATGAAAAGTACATATTCCTGATTCTATATGTGGATGACATTCTGCTTGCTAGCAGTGATGTCAATCTACTAATGGAAACGAAGAAATTCTTGTCCTCAAACTTTGATATGAAAGATCTCGGTGAGGCCTCGTTCGTTTTGGGAATAGAGATTCATCGAGACAGAAGAAAGGGGTTCTAGGATTATCGCAAAAGGCATACATAGAAAAGGTTCTGAAGAAATTTAGTATGCATACGTGTAGTCCTTCACCTGCTCCTATTGTCAAGGGCGAAAGATTTGGGGAACATCAATGTCCCAAGAACGAATATGAGATTAATCGAATGAAAGCGGTACCGTATGCTTCAGCAGTTGGAAGTTTACAATATGCTCAAGTGTGTACACGCCCTGACTTAGCTTTTGTTACCGGGTTACTTGGCAGATATCAAAAGAATCCAGGAATAGAACATTGAAAATTGGTGAAGAAAGTCCTGCGTTATTTGCAGGGTACGAAAGGCCTCATGCTAACGTATAGAAGATCTGATTCCCTGCAGATAGAGGGGTATTCAGATTTCGATTATGCGGGAGAAGAAAGAAAATCCACGTTAGGATTTATATTTACTCTCGCAGGAGGGGCTATATCGTGGAAAAGCTCCAAACAAACTGTAACTACATCCTCGACAATGTATGCCGAGTTTGTAGCATGCTATGAGGCAACGGGGCAGATGAATTGGCTAAAGAAATTCATACCCGGATTGAAAGTGATTGATAATATCAATGAACCACTGAGGTTGTATTGTGATAACAACCCAGCGGTACAGTATGCTCACAACAATATGTCAAGTGGTGCTGCCAAACACATTGACATAAAGTACTATGTTGTGAAAGATAAAGTTCGGGATCATATAATAAATCTTGAGCATATAAGTACAGAGAAAATGCTCGCGGATCCGCTCACAAAGGGCTTACCACCCAACGTGTTCAGAGAACACGTAGCCGGCATGGGTTTAAGGGAAAGCCTATGATTCCCGAACATATGAAGGGCCCAGAAGAAAGTTTCATTCCAAAACGAAGAAATGTGTTGTGGCTGTTAGTCTAACGGCACTAATTGCTGTGACGATGAGACAGTTCAATGCACTAATCTGTAATGGAATAGGATAGAAGCAAGAAAGATATGAATCGAAAGTTTTGAGTATGAAATTAAAGAACGAAGAATATACGAGAGATCAAGGGGGGAATGTTAGGATTGATCTCCCATTTAGTTAGGCCCAACGGCCTAAATGGGCCTTGTTCTCGCGCCCTGATCGGGGGCGCCCAACCCTACATGGTTGGTGGGCCCCGTCGCACAGCGCTATAAAGGAAGGTGGGGGGCCGGGGCTCGCAGTACGAGGTTGACCGCGCCGCCAGTCACCCCACCAACATCCTAAACCCTAACCTGATCAAGATAGGGGCGCTGCCAGCGACGGGAATCCTCACCGACGCCGGCAACGCCACCCCGACGCCACTTCACCGCCTCCGTCTCCACCGACCGTCGCTACCGGCGCGCAGATGTCACCGTCGGCGAACGAGACGTCCAACCCCACTGCTATGACTTCCGGCTCTAGATGGTTTGCAGTTTCCTACTTCTCTCTGTTTCTCTCTCCCTTTTCCTCAGTAGATCATGAAGTAGGAAATATTGTTCCATATACTTTTGATGAATGCATACCCGATCTAATAAACCCTAAGAAGATAGAGATCTAACACGGGATTGTTTACCATTATACGTATATATCGCGCGACGCTGCATTCAAAGTGGATGTAGCTAACGTGCCGACAAGCAGTGTCGCATCGCATATCTATTGAGCTTCCGATACGTCCAAGCAGGCGACGGTTACCGTGCAGCCAACAAAGGATCATCAAATGACGGACCAGCAGCAACCTTTTATTTATATGAAAATGAAAACTCGGTACTCAGCTGCCAAAATAGAACCTCCACTAAACCGGTGGCCACCATGACAATTGACAACGGACTCTAATCAACGCAGATACACGAAAAGAGGCAGCTCAGCTCAATCAACGCAGATACACACGTTCAAAGCTGGCTCCTGAAAAATAAGCCCTCAATCATAGTCTCGTTCCTACAACAGGTCTCTCATCTATGCAACATGTCTTAAAAGCAACACGCTGCCATCCACTACAAAATTCACACTACAACAACAAAATTCACACTAGAAGAAAAAAAATTATTCCTAATTAAACCGAGGAAACCATGAAGACGGATGGAAGTAGAACACACAAGGAGACGAACAGAGAGACCAGCAGGGCAGCGCCATTCGAGGTGGCTGACGGCGAACCAGCCGGGCGGGTGCCTGAGCCGGTCTGCGGGGTGGCAGCCTTCGAGCCCGTCCCTGAGAGCATGTCCTTGAACCAGTACGCCGAGTCCTTGGGGTACCGCTTGAGCGTCGTGAAGTCAACATAGACGATGCCGAACTTGGACGTGTAGCCCGACAGCCACTCGAAGTTGTCCAGGAGGGACCACGCGAAGTAGCCGACCACATTTGCGCCGTCGTCGATCCCTTTCTTCAGCTCCGTCAGGTAGTTCTTGTAGAAGTCGATCCGAATGGTGTCGTGCAGGTACTCCTCGCGCGTGAGGTTTCCGGGTTGATCCATCCCTGATATTGTTATATTCATGGCACCATGATTTGTCGATGCCATTATGGAAGGGAATGCAAGCATTTCAGGTGAAGGAGACAGGTAATTTCGGGTACCGTTTTCGGAGATAATGATGGTTGGATTCTGGTACTTTTCCTTTAAGTAGTTCACAACTCCATACATGCCCGATGGGACGATGTAAAGCCAAACTGAGTGCGCCTGCACAGGTAAATTCATCATCAGAAATTTTGATGCTGTTTTGCACTTGTCAATCTTGTAACACCAACAGAATAAAGTAGAGGGTTCAAAGTAGTAAAAGGGAGAAGCTTATACCAGCTGTCCAATTTGCACGCCATTTCTTTCAACTGCAGAGTTCAACATGGAAGGAAGAAAGCGATGATCTTCAGAAACTGTAGTTATACACATACAACCACATAGAACCAGAATCACAGGTTGGTAACTCACAGTTATATTGAACGCCCCAGTCAGACGAGTAGCTTGGTGGTCCTTGCTGAGTAGTTTGTTCATTTGAAATGTAGTATGTCGTATATTGATTGATCCCGAAATAGTCTGATGAGCCCTTGACTAGCTTAGCCTGTTCAGGTGTGAAACTTGGTAGCCGATCTTTCACAATGTCCTGCATTATCTTTGGATATTGTCCATTTATTAATGGATCAAGAAACCTGAACCATGACCATTTGGTATGGTTAATATTGGTAACTGTGTTAAATAAGATACTGAATTTTGTCGCATATTGCTGTTAAGATCTTACCAACCAATATGGAAGTCCCTGGCCCTTTGCGCTGCTGCTTGATCTTCAGTTGAGTTGGTAAGAGGTTCGTACCAGTTGAAGTCTAGAACTATCCCAACCTTGCCTTTCTGAGTTGCCTATAGAGAAAAAAAACTAACTTGTTCTGGATCATTTCCTCACAAAAGACTCAAGAAAATAATGGATCATTTCCGAACTTCTTGTTCTTTATTTTTTTTGGAGGGGGATTTTAAATTATATTGATGATTAAAAAAATGCAGAATATGCTTTACATATTGCAGTTTTCGCCACTAGATTCCTTAGGCACAGGAGGCAAATATATATATCAGTCGAATAGCAACATGCCAACATACATGATTAGCTGCTGACAAATGCATCATGGTATATTCAGGGTTTCTCAGATTAGTCTTTTCTACTTTCTCAGTAAACTGAACCCAAAATGACCATCCTGTACTATGTTGCATTATATATATGTGTGTATATATATAATGCAACATAGTACAGGATGGTCATTTTGGGTTCAGTTTACTGAGAAAGTAGAAAAGACTAATCTGAGAAACCCTGAATATACCATGATGCATTTGTCAGCAGCTAATCATGTACTATAGAGAAGTTGCTATTCGACTGATGTATTTTCTAGAAAAAAAAAAGGACCATCGCAGCATGTAACCATTAAGAACACCCAATAATTAACAGTTGCAGGTTCAGGTTACTTGCTGCATATATGCAAACTATACTACCATTGACACTTTAAGTGTCAGTGCACCAGTTTGTGCATTTTGTCACAGACATGCATATCCCTGGTAGTAATACTGAACTATCTGCAATAGTTCCTATTTGTTTATTCTTCTTTTTCATTGAAAAATACCTGGTATTTATTGCGGTATCTTGCAACGGCAGTAGCATGAGATAAGAGGATGTTATGAACAACAATGTAAGGTTCTGTCGACGAGTTCCCACCGGCAGTGCATTGTGTGCACCGATTAGGGGGGTTAATCCCTTTATCATAACCAAGGAATGATACTATCCTTGGCTCGTTTAATGTGAACCAGTTCTTGACTCGATCACCAAAACTCTTGAAACAAAATTCGGCATAGTCAGCGAATATGTCCCTGCAGAACATAATATCGAGGCAAAAGAAAAAATGAAATGTATATCTAAAAAGAACAATATCACTTCATAGTTCATACTTGTCCATGTGGGTGAAAATACTAAGCCATCATCAAATTGGCCAAGATATTGATGCAAAATTTCAAAATCAAACTACTATCCCACCTTCTAATAATTGCAACAGGACAAGTGGCAATTTTTCCAGTATAAGTTCATACTATCAATCAACAATGAAGCTTTGAGTCTCAACTATAAAGAAACTTGACCGGTTGGGGAAAGATCACCCCCATGACTTTGCACTAAGAAGAAACCTCAGCGAAACTGGGCGAAAAAACCCCGTACCGTGGCCTCACCCTATAGGGCCGCACCATAACCTGGGCCGGCAACCACTGCTACTACCCCAGGTAAGACTGCACCGTTACCACAAGCCGGCACCCTGCCACTATTTTTTGGGGGAGGCACAAAGAGTTCTTTTTTGGGTGCAAGTTGGGCCGGCAGGCTGGTACCAATACTCGGTAACCAACCACCACACTACTAGTGTGTTTGCTTGAGTCTCAACTATATGTGTATAGAATGTATCAAGTTCATATAGTACAAGACTCTTCACATATTTCAACATGAAGTAACAAAGACAAGAAGGCTGTTTCTCACTTACACAATTTTTGGGCCTAACCAGCCTTGGTACTTTTTCTGAAGTGCAAGCGGAAGATCATAGTGGTTAAGGTTGGCATAAGGAGTAAGACCTGCTCAGTTTTGAAGGGAACATTCAGAGAGGGAAATAATGTTTCTGTAAAATCTTTGAAGACTGAACTTTCGTGTCTGAATCATTACCTTGCTTAATCATGTAGTCTATGAGGTTGTTGTAATACTGTACTCCTTCTTCATTAACTTTTCCTTCGCCATCTAGATAGACCAAGACACATCAATGGATCTAATAAGCAACCGGCAACTCATACAACTCAACAGTTAGAGTACATGGTGTTAGTAGAGTCAGATTTTGTGCACCTGGGAAGATCCTGGACCAGGAGATTGAAAACCGGTATGCATCAAAATTTAGGCTTTTCATGAGATCAACATCTTCCTGTACAAGGATGAAGAAGCCAAATATCAGACAAAAAGAAATAGTTCTTAATTTCTAAATGAAGAATTAATTGTTGGTGTGACATGTTTCTTACCAGCTCTCTCAAGATTTCCGAAAACCATATACTCTAAGGCAGTTTGATATGCAACAAGCCTAGCTTATGTCAAATCAACTTTTAGCTTTGCTCAGAGGCCAACACTATTTTAAGATTGTTTGTTCCCAGATTTGAGTTCACTTGGGACACTCTTTTGTTTTTTCCACATTTGTTCATGTTAGAATAAAAATTGATTGCTACTACATAAATGAAAGCATCCTCATGGCCGGTAAAATAACTACCATGGTCTGATCCACCAATCAACTGAAAGATCAAGCAATAAATTTAAAACAGTCTCTGTTGCGTTCTTCTTTAAACTGTGATAGAGTGTCTGGCAAGGTTTAGCTGAACTTTTGTTTTGCTTCTCTGGTGAACTGGTAATCCCAGTATGTATCGTACCTATATTGGCTTTCTTAGAAGCCAAGTTAATCTCCTTTCCAAAAAAAATAAATTTAAAACAGAGGTGGGGTCTTATTTGATTGTGACGCACCTTGTAACGATGATATTCATCTGTTGCAACATCTGCGTTCCCGTCTTCAGCAATCTTTCCTGTTCATTAGAAACACACGCTACGCGTTAGCATCCATGAATTATTTTATAAGCTAAGTTAGGACAAGTCAGCAGATTCCATTTCTCATCCCTCAACTTGAGATTTGAGCACAGGTCTCAGCTCTTGCATCCTCACCACTCCCTAAGCGAAGCGGCAATGCCCATATATCCAACCTCGGCAACTTTCTAGACATGCGAAGTCATCGACTAGTGTGCGTTGCAAATATCAGGAAACCATTACTTGGGAATCACTGTGCCAAGCAGCCAAAAGAAGGATCTGCCTTACTACTGCTAGTAACAGTAGCTGCGACGACGGCGATGCGTTACCGGGGGTGTGGACGAAGGGATCCCAGATGCAGGGCCCGCGGCCGCCGGACGTCGCTGCGCCCTCCACCTGGTACGCGGACGTCGCCGTCCCGAAGACGAACCCCTTGGGGAACGCGTCCCGGCTCAGCCCTCCCGTGTCCGCCCCCACGGCACGGACGCGAAACCCACGGCTGCCGAGCGGCACGACGGCCAGGGCCAGCAGCAGCAGCTGGATGCAGCGGCAATGCGTTGCCGCAGGCCCCGCGGCGCCCATCCCGGCGAGCTAGAGGCTAGAGCAGCACGGCAGTTTCAGCTCAAGCGCGTGCGTGCGCCTCCTTCACTCACTCAGACTGCCCGCTCTAAACGATGCACTAAAGTTTTAGGTACGAATACAGAGTAAAAACTGCTGCGCTGATACTCTATCTTTTCTCTCACTCTATATTTAGAGTAGTACTGTGCTTACTCTATACTCTGTAGTGGCGGACCCCACTAGCTAAACAAAGGAAAAAATGCTATAACTCACAAACCAAAAATCCAAATTAAATTTCGATTGCACCATTAAATCCGTCTCAATAAATCCTTCAAAACTAGATCACACATAAATATATTTAGATAAAGTGACAAGTCGGTCTCACGGTGAATAGAGTGGATAGAGGATGATATAGAGGATGGATGGGTGCGAGAGAATTGAGTATAGAGGAGAGAATCTTGCTGACTAGGACGTATAGAGCATGATATAGAAGATGGATGGGTGCGGGTAGTCTCAACAGGTCACAGACCCGCAGTCAGTCAAGCTGGGCGGCGTCGGGTCATCTCAGGGCCGGTTTAGATTTTTTTTTTGCAAAATGGTACGGTAGCTTTTCATTATTATTTGGTAAATATTATCTAATCATAGTCTAATTAGGTTTAATAGATTCGTCTTGTCCATTTCGTCTAAACTATGTAATTAGTTTTATTTTTTATTTATATTTAATGCTTCATGTATGTGTCAAAGATTCGATGTGACGGAAAATCTAAAAAATTTTATAAAATTTTCTGGGAACTAAACAGTGCCTTTTCGAGCGAGAGCGAGGAGAGCTGATCTGCGGCATCTGCCTGCCTGCCGATGATGCACGGCGCGCTGCTGATGATGGAGCGGGAGGCGTGCCGCGTGCGTCGCGGAGGGTTTATGGCGGCAGCTCAGGCCTGTCGGCTTGGCCGCGGGGTAGTCGGGTACTCGCTCAGTCCCACAAATAAAAGAACATCTATCATTTAAATTTTTTCTCATATTAAGAGTCATATATAGGCAATTTTTCCACTAAGGCCGTGTTTAGTTCCACAAAAAACGTACTATTCTAAAAAAAGATTCCTCGTCACATAAACTTGTGATACATGCATGGAGTACTAAATGTAGATGAAATCAAAAACTAATTATACAGTTTGGTTGTACTTTACGAGACGAACGTTTTAAACCTAATTAGTAACGGTTGGACACTATTTGACAAATAAAGCCAAAACGTGTTACAGTACTTTTTTTCACCATTTTCAGGGTAACTAAACACACCCTAAAGCCCCTGGCGAGACAGGCTGACAGCACAAGAGCAGTACGCCAGTTGGTGCAGCGAAGCCCTCCCACCGGTGCACCCTGTCCACGCTCGTTACCCAGCCGCTCCACCATATCCTTCTGTGGTCTTCCAGGTGGCCAGCTGGTCGCACTGATGGCTGGTTCTCTGTAGTACTAGTAGCCACCAGTTTATTTATTTTAAACTGTGCTTTCGAAGATGCCAGACCTCTTTACAAGGGTATAAGTGTTATTTTTCATCTGTCTTAATCTGTGTGCCCAAAAGCTAGATGTTCTTTTATTTGCTGAACGGAGGGAGTACTGCTATCTGGGTTGGTGGTCCACTGGTCCGTGGAGGTGTGGACCCGACACCAGCGTGGCGGTCGCACGCTTCGCGGCCCGCGGTTCACGGCTATGTCCTCGGCTCTGTGAGCAGTGATGCACGGTAGCGTCGTACCGTGCCGGGCGGTCTTGGTAGCCATCACTCACTCGTTGCTGTCTGAAAGGACCGAACGAACAATCCGTGAGCTGTGACGCACTACAGAACGTACGGTAGCGGATCTGTGCTGCTCCGCACTCAGCAGTAAACGAAGAAACGCGACGGTGTTCACCCAGGAGCAGTGGAGCACTGAGACGCATGTCTGCTAAAGTGCTAATGGTCAACGGTGAAACATTTGAAGCGAGTGTCCTCATTTTTTCAAGGGATAAACCAGACTAGATTCAGTCTGAACAGGTCGAGCAGATGAATGACTCGACTTCGTCAAGCCGATGCCTGCAGCTTGCATGTGATGCGGTTGCGTGTTCCCAGCTTTCCCCCCTCCTACAGATTACAGGGTGGGATCGAGCTGGTTAACACCTGAACCCCTTTAAATCATCCTCATACACATAGGCTTTCCAATTCCTCCCCCAATTCTACTATGCAAAAAGGAGATTCCTCATCACATTAAAATACTGACAAATACATGGAGTACTAAATGTAGATGAAATAAAAAACTAATTGCACAGTTTTATTGTACTTTACGAGACGAACATTTTAAGTCTAATTAATCAATATTTGGATAATTTTTTGCACTAAAAAACAAAACACGCTACAGTATTCCGATAAGAACACTGTAGCACGCAATGCCGAATCGGGGCGTCCGACTCGAGAACTAAACAAGGCCATAATAAAATACAGGCACGTATCAACACCAAGTGGCACAAATTTTGCTAACACAAGCTTTGCAACAATGCCTTACATACATAGTATTACATGTCAGCGCTGCGACGTCGACGACAAGCTGACGCTCCGTGGGACCCGACGTCGTTACCTGCCGGCGGACAGTTCGATCGCGTCCTGGTTGTAGACGGAGTCCTCGCCCCAGTCGAACCGCTGCTGCATCCGCTCGTAGTCCTGCCTCCTCGTCACCTCCACCTGTTGCCACTCCTCCCACCTCTCCGCAAGGCCCTCGCCTTCCAGCATCCGGACCACCTCGGACATGGACGGGCGGTCCTCGGGCGAAGCCTGCGTGCAGAGCAGCGCGATCTGGATCATCATCTCCACCTCCTGTCCGTTGTAATTGTTGTTCAGGTTGCGGTCAACGATGGCATCGAGATGCCCTTCCCTTTGCAGCTTCTTGACCTGCAAAATTTGCAGCAAGGTCACAAGTGTATTGTGAAGAGAAAATTTTTTTTGACGAAAATTGCGAAGAGAAATTTCATGTGATGTGTATGCTTGCATCAAAACACTGAAAGCTCTTCATACACATCAGAAGTTCAGACAACTTTAATTAATTAATTGTACTGTAGGGGTGAAAACCCCTCCAGTTTCTCTAAAAAAAAGTGCAGACAACAGCTACGAGGGATCAATTGTAGAAGAGATAGGAATCGGCTTACATGATCAAGTAATAACACATCGTCTTCTTCCTCCAAACGTGAAAAGTCAATGGCACGCTGACCAGTGACTAGCTCGAGAAGCATTATGCCATAACCAAAAACATCGGTTCTCTCGGATGACTTTCCAGTGGATAAATATTCGGGGGCAATGTGACCCATGGTTCCACGGACCTGAGTAGTCACGGATGTCTTCTGTACATCCACCAGCTTGGCCAAGCCGAAATCACCGACAACCGGTTCAAAACCTTCATCAAGCAAGACATTGGCAGCCTTCACGTCACGATGTATAATCTTAGGATTGCAGTGCTCGTGCAGATACTCCAGTCCACGAGCTGTGCCTATAGCCACTCGCTTCCTTGCAGACCAATCTAATATTGGCTCCCCAGGTTTAAATTCTGAATCATTGACATGATAAGCACGTATTAGATGAAGTATCACAGCAAAATCATCAGTATGAAAGGGAAATAGTATAGAAGTGGTGAAATTTTGTTTTAACATAAAAAGTGGCAAAATTTTCCACACATTGGATGTATATACAGCGAAATATAAATTAATGCAACTAGCTATCCATACATGGTAATAGAGTGTAGCTATGAATTATGATGTAATGTACTAGAAACAGTAGACTATGACCTGTTCAATCAGCAAAAATGGAACAGCTCTGATACCGAAGAGATTCCTACTGAAAAAACACTTTAAATATCCTCAATAAAAAGAAGCAAATCTCTGCTAAGTGCTAACCCACTCTGTAGGTTAACTGGATGACAATTCTCAAGCATTACTAGGTGACATAAATTGCTGTACCCACTCTGTAGACCAGATCTCACCTACCTGGTAAATTTAGATAATTTTAATACTGTATTACAAACCAGTCGTGCAGAATTACATCTGATATAGAGCATACGAAACATGTATTTCAACAAAGAGTTACCTAATGGGGCAATGGATCTCACTATACTATGCTAGCTTCTAAATACATGAGTTGCATAATCTATAAGCACACCCATGGTCTAAGTAGAGAAGTAACAGTACAGAACTAAATGCAATGAAACAAGTGTTAGCTAGTTAAGACTAAAAAAAGAGAGTACCTCGTAGACGGTAGGCCACACTAAGATTCTGCATGAAAGGATAAACAAGTAGGCGCTCTGTTTGTGTTGTACAGAAACCAATCAATCTTAAAAGATTCCGGTGAACTGCAACACTAATCAGCTCAACCTCACGCAAGAAAGCAGCCTCTCCACCAGGACTTTCGTAATCAGTTAACCGTTTTACAGCAATCTTAGTGCCATCTGGAAGTGCTCCTTTATATACTTTCCCAAAGCCCCCTTGTCCAAGAACATTTTTCTCACTGAAATTATCAGTTGCAAGTTGCAATTCTCGCCATGCAAATCTTTTCAACTGGCCAAATGCAATTCTACGATCATCCTCACCTGGGGAGCATAAACTAATGAACAACTTTAGCTGCAGCAAGGTGATGAAATAAAATGCAGCAGATTCACTACCTGATACATCCACAAATACTTCACATAGATGGTTTTTCCTCCTTCCATTACAGATAATGAATATAGCCCCTATGATTAGAAGCCCCATCAGACCTCCAACTGTTCCAAGCACAATGCCTATTGTCGAACCACGGGAAGAACCTATCAAAAACGACAGTATTATCAGATGTCTCTAATTATTTGACAAACATCCAATAGGAGTCTGTTCACTGTGCTATTTGACGAAATGTACAATGAATAACAGAAAAATGTATGGCTTGTTACCTTGGTAAGACATATTTGAGGCACACGGATGGAGGAAGTTTGCTCCACAGGTCAAGTTATTACCTGAAAAACTGTGAAGTAAATGAACCTTTGTTAGCTCTCAAAATTAGCACGCATGGACGCCACATAAATTTTATAATGATCACTTATTCCACAGTACTTGTAACGTGCAACTTGAAACAGCTGGGGAGGTATTTGACCAGTGAGTTTATTGTAAGCCAGCCGACTGCCATCATTTTTGAAAAAAAAAGGTTAGTAAGTATAAGACAAGAATTTAAGTCTTGTGAGCAAAACTCAATCATTTGAGTGCTAAAACTTACATGTCTGTCAAGCCTGAGATGCTTGCTAGCGTATCAGGAATAGAGCCATTGAGATTGTTTTGACTTAGTATCCTAGTTAAGAAACAGAAACAGAAAACAGGAATGTCAAGTCATTGAATATTCATAAAACAAATGAATAAGGATTCTAGTACATACAGAAGCTGGAGCTTTGAAAGCCTGCCAAGAGAATCTGGTATTGGCCCAACCAACAGGTTGTCTTCCAAATCTAAGCTTGTCAACCGAGAGAGGTTGCCAAACTGCTCTGGTATGCCACCAGTGATGTTGTTACCAGGCAAGGACCTCCAGTATCATACATTACAGCGATCAACAAAATAGGGAATTCATGGCGACATGATATACAACAAAACCATTACTTCATCTAGCAAGCCAAAACACACACACTAATACTTAGTTACTTTTACATGCTAATTAATTTGCAAAGAATCGTAAGCACAGTAGCAATTACATCACAGCCACTACCTAAAATATTTAGGTGCATCATCAATCTAGAAGAGTGCACTTACAGAACATTTAAATACTCCAGATCTCCGATTCTTGGTGACAGAACTCCAGTAAACCCCATAGAAGCCAATGTTCTGCAGGAGGGCATCAAGAAGGTAAACTCAGAAAAACTGGAGGTCCTATCATATAGCTCAATGATGAGTTTAGCACACCAACATATTGCAGAGTAAACTGCAAGCACATCAAATTTAATTATTACATGCTAAAGCAAATGCCTCTCAACTGATATTTGGAGTAGAGACCTTAAGCGCTTATAGTAATGAATGCAGGAAATGTAAAACCAAATAAACTTAGCTCCGAGCTAAGTGATCTATTCATTAACTAATCGAAGTACAAAAGTTAAAAATAAGAGTGCGGAGAAACATAATGCTGCAACTTACACTTGCACAACATTGTTGTTATTGTCACAAATAACAGAATTCCAAGTGCAGGGGTTAACTTGATTTTGGTTCCAATCAGAAAGCTGACTGCCAGTAGCATTTAGTTTCAGCTTCATATCGTACAAGGCATCACCTAAGTAAACAAAAGGTACTTCTTTGTTACTTGACAGAGCTTGAAAATTATGTGTTGATAGTGAAAGACTGAAAGTGAACTAAAAAGAAGTGAAATACACATATGAATATATGATAGGCATGTGAGTAACCTTGACGATCAGATGCTGAGAATGGGAGCAGAGATGCTATAACTAGAATAATGTTGAGCAGCTCCATTTTTCTTCTATTATTACTGTAGCAACAGAGGAGTTCCTTGGAAAGCTTGCCTGACCAGAAAACATGCAGAAACTGATCATGTTAGTGGTCCGTGCCTTATCTGGTTAACCAACAAAATCAGTTCATAGTGGAATACAGAGCACACAATAAACGAAGAAGTCAGGCACAGACATGGCAAGGTGTCAAATACAAATGCTGTGCACTTGTTTGAACTGAAAGAAAATTAGTATCCACATCTGATCAGCATATCATGGAAAATGGAACAAGTTGTGCAGAAATGCAAGTGTTGTCCTGAACTCAGACCAGAGCGTACATCTGTTTAAGAAGTTAGCCAAAACAGATTCCATAATGCATGCAGTGAAGCAGTAAAACAAGCATAGTTTTATTTCTAAATAAAATACTAGTACAGGACAAAAAGGAAATATGCATCCATTTGAGGTACTGAACAAGAGAAGTCCCCACCCCCCTCAGGCCTCAGTTCCCCAAGTCTAACCCAACCAACCAGTTAGCTAGCCCTGAGGTGGTCCCAAAATCCCTGGACTCAACCCTGAATTCTCAATTCCAACATATTAGAACCCGAATTTTGATGTTTACAAGGCATGGGCATAGAAAGATGCCGAAATGATATTAGAAAAGTTAATTTCATGAAACCGCCTAACCAATTAATCAGAATCAAATTGAACGTTTCCAGATACTAGGGCATAGAATCCCAGCCAAAGCAAGCAAGCGCGCACACACACAGAGGCAGAGAGCTAGCTCAATTCGGGAGAAACAAGGGCAGTGAGTTAAAAGCGGGCAAGAGCTCCAATTACTTTCTTAAACGATTCGTTACAGAACTGAGAGCTTCGAGAACGAAGGAGCGAGAAAAGACTCACACGCAGAGAGAGAGGAGAGACCAGGGCTCGCTCGCCCGCGCCGCCGCTCCGTCCGCGACCGCGAGATTCGGTGGTTCACGCCGCTTCCCTCATCATCGTCTTCTGCTCTGCTGCTCCACCTCCACCACCGCCGCCGCCGCGCGTGTGAAGGCGTAGGTGGTGGTCGACTCGGCCGGTTGACTCCAGGCGCCGGAATTGACCCCTGATGCTGTTCCGAAACGGGAGCCCATCGCTTTTTTGGCAGGCGCACGCGATTCGGCAGGTAGCAGTCTATAGGGCCTCGTCTAGATGCATCTATTTTTTTCACTATCTCTATCACGTCAATATTTAACTGTTTGTTTGGAGTATTAAATATAGATAAAAAAATAACTAATTATATAGTTTAGTTAAAAATCATGAGATGAATCTTTTAAGTCTAGTTGGTTCACGATTATATAATATTTATTAAATAAGACGAAATTGGTACTATTTATCGGATTGAAATTTTTTGTAATCTAAACGTGGCCACGTCTAGCACTCCAGTAGTGTCGGGTGGGTGGGTGGATCTTTCGAACCTCCCTTTCTCGAGTCCCTTCGGATAAGGTGGAATTGGACTTTGGCGGATGCTGCTGCAATCGCTGATGACTCGTCTGTCCGGCTCCACGGATTGGCCGAACGGGCGAGACGAGGCGGACGCCATCACGGCCTCGGTGCACGGACTGCTGTCCGCATGTAGTTTTCGTGTTCGGTCGGGCGCATAACCTTTTTGTCTGGTCTGTATACTCTCTTTCGTGCTGCCAAGCGGGCGACGATAAGAGCAAGTCTAATAAAACTTGGGCTATAAATACTCCCTCTGTCCTAAATTATTTATCGCTTTCAGTTTTCGTACCACAAGTTTGACTTAATTTGTAAGAAATATATATAGCATTTGTATCTTCAAATAAATTTGTTAAAATACTATATTCAAAGATCTTTTCAATGATACCAATTATGTACTATAAATATTAATATTTTTAATATATTTTTTGTCGAAATTGTTTCCTCGGGAAACGAAAATGATAGATATTTTGCGACGAGGAGCAAGTCATTACCAGACAAGTTTACAGCCCAGTTCATACAATAACAGTCTCTTCTTTTAGTATAAATAGTATTTTATATTTAGATTGGGACCACTTACTAGCGTCAGACATCAATTCCCATAGTCTACACAGGGCTTGTTTAGTTTGCAAAAAATTTTGCAAAATTTTTCAAATTCCTCGTCACATCGAATCTTTGGACACATGCATGAAACATTAAATGTAGATAAAAAATAAAACTAATTACATAGTTTAGACGAAATTCACGAGACGAATCTTTTAAGCCTAGTTAGTCTATAATTGGATAATATTTGTCAAATAACAATAAAATTGCTACAGTAACATTTCCTAAATTTTTTCATGAACTAAACAGGCCCAAAGTGGAAGAAGAGCACTGGTTTGTGTGATGAGCTCGGCTATGGAAGCAGCGCCAAGCTACACACTCTCTCTCTCCTCCATCACATGCACGGTGCTGACGTGGTGGTCGTTTATTGTATTGCTACATGTCAACGGTCTCGTAGGATTTTTTTGACGTGAAGAAAAGATATAAGGGATAGAGTCGTGAAACAACCAGCTCGTAAGCTAAATTTAGGATTATGTGACGACTATTGTACCATTGTATGAGTTGTTGTGCAATTCATAAATTTATTTTTATTCTATACATAAATTAAGGAATAATAAGTTACTACGAGACAACTTAAAAAAAAACAACCACCGTACATGTTGCATATTAAGTCATCTTAAAATTATGTGGCACTGTATGGGACCACCTACCAGAGACCAATGTATTTGGCCCAAGGGGATTTAAGTTTTTAATGATTTGTGGCTGTGGGAGCACCGTCACTTTTTTTCTCGATCAAAAGACAGGATTTTATTGATTACCCATCAAAACAATTATAATCTTGAACACCCAACTGTGTAACGCACTAGAGAACCTGCATTCACAACGCCGCGTAGCGTGACGTGCATTTCGCGAATGGCAACATGTCCTCTCCTTGTAGACTGGAATTTCACCTCCAGCAATGCTCTACCAAGCTGTTTACATTCCTCTGCTAGATACATAAAGTTTGGATCTGTGTTATATGCTTGAGTTTAGCAATCGTCATGCAGTCTGATTCTACAATTACAATGGATATAAAGAATCTCTTGCGCTTGCTCTCAACGTTACAAGAGCCAAATGGAGTTTTATTGCGGGTTGCCTAACACATGGTGTGTTTAGTTCGCGAAAATTTTTAGCTTTGGCTATTGTAGCATTTTTGTTTGTATTTATCAATTAGTATCCAATTATGGAATAATTAGGCTCAAAAGATTCGTCTCGTGGTTTTCTACCAAACTATGTAATTAGTTTGTTTTTTTATCTACATTTAATACTCCATACACGTGTCTAAACATTCGACAGGAAATCTTAAAAAATTTTAGGAACTAAACGTGGCCACAGTTGCCGCAGTCCACCCCGACCGTTTTTCTAAAGGTGAATCGGTGGATTGACAAATAGGGTACAGGGCAGAGCACACAGACACAGGAACGTGGTACAACTGTACAAGGAATGATGACCGACCGATCGTG
This sequence comes from Saccharum hybrid cultivar R570, assembly GCA_038087645.1. Taxonomy (NCBI): domain Eukaryota; kingdom Viridiplantae; phylum Streptophyta; class Magnoliopsida; order Poales; family Poaceae; genus Saccharum; species Saccharum hybrid cultivar. Next base: position 2,775,207 of record JAQSUU010000033.1, on the reverse strand, counting down.
CCATGAATTTTTGCAGCTCGAACGTGGAACACTCGAGGAAGCGCGTGCGTGGCCCGAAAACTCGCGAACGGAGTTGCCAAGAACCCAATACGCAGATGATTGCGAAACTCGGGTGATTGATGCTTGGGAAAGAGCTATGGGGAAGGGAGTACCAACATAGTGGAGATGCAAAGGAAGATGCTAAGTGAGTTATGGCAATGGGATAGAAATGTGCTGGGTGAGTTAGAGAAAAGAATTAATAGAGTAAAGAAGGAACTAGAGAAACATAGGCTGAGTAGTATATCACAAGAATCAGTAAACCGTAAACATATATTGCGTTATAAGCTCGAACGCTTACAGGACCAACAAAACGTCTATCGGAAGCAACGAGCTCATAACACATGGTTGACTAAGGGGGATCGGAATACTGGTTACTTCCATGCCTTCGTCTCTAAAAGGAAAAGAAAGAATTATGCGAAGGAACTAAGCAATGAAACTGGAGATGTGATAGTGGAGGATCAACTAAAGAGTTTTATTGCTGATCAATATCAACGATTGTTTCTCTCAGGTGCGGGTATTCATTTCGATAAGGTGCTAGATTGTGTTGATCGTAGAGTCACACGGGAAATGAATAAAATCTTATTGCAGCCTTTTACAGGAGATGAAATCTGGAATGCCCTTGACAGCATAGGCGATTTGAAAGCTCCCGGCTGATGGTATGCCCTCTATTTTCTATAAGAAATTTTGGTCTGTGATTGGTGACCAAGTAAAAAAAGAAGTGCTTGCTGTTCTTAATGGAGGACCAATTCCAGAAGGCTGAAATGATACTATTATTGTGCTGATCCCAAAAACTAATACACCGCAAATGCTTAAGGATCTTCAGCCTATTAGTTTGTGCAATGTGCTCTATAAGCTTATATCAGAGGTTCTAGCCAATAGATTAAAAAAGGTCCTGCCCAGTATTATATCTAGCTCTCAAAGTGCCTTTGTCCCCGGCAGATTAATCTCAGGCAATGTTTTGCTAGCTTATGAAATAGTGCATCATTTAAAATCTAAAAAGAAGGATGCTATTAAGTTAGACATGAGCAAGGCTTATGATAGAGTAGAATGGAGCTTCTTGGAGAAAATGATGAGGAAAATGGGATTCCATGAGAAATGGGTACAATTTATTATGAAATGTGTTTCCACAGTTGTTTACAAAATTAAAGTAAATGATTCATATACTCAAACAATTATTCCCTCAAAGGGGATTAAGACAAGGTGACCCCCTCTCACCATACTTGTTTATTATTTGTGCAGAAGGACTATCGGCTATGTTACAGAAAGTAGAAAGCGAGGGGAAGATTGAAGGTATTAAGATATGCCGGGGTGCACCTAAAGTTAATCACTTGTTTTTCGCTGATGACTCCTTGATTCTAATGAAGGCGACGGCAAGTGATGCACTGGAACTTAGACGTATACGGGAGGTTTATGAAAAGGCTTCTGGGCAGGTTATCAATAGAGAAAAATCATCGCTAATGTTCAGTCCTAATTCAGGGCAATATGACAGGGGTCTGATGAGATCAAATTTATCAATCACTGATGAAGCTACCTCTGAAAAATACTTGGGGTTGCCTGTCACCATTGGGAAATCAAGGAAAAAACCTTTTGAATACATAAAAAGGAAGATTTGGGGCAGAATCCAAGGCTGGCAAGAGAAACTTCTTTCAAAAGCTGGGAAGGAAATTCTTATTAAGGCTGTGGCGCAGTCCATCCCAACTTATGTCATGTCTTGTTTTGATCTTACTAAAGGTTTATGCGATGAATTGAGTAGTATCATTGGGCGGTACTGGTGGAGCCAGCAGGATAAAACAAATAAAATACACTGGATTAGTTGGGAAAAATTAACCATGTCAAAGAAAAAGGGGGTCTTGGTTTTAGGGACCTCCATTTATTCAACTTGGCTATGCTTAGTCGACAAGCATGGCGGTTGCTTACTAATCCAGACTCATTGTGTGGACAGGTTCTGAAGGCGAAATATTTTCCACATTCAGATATTCAACATTGTTCAGCTAGACCTGGTCTATCATACACATGGAGAAGTATTCTAAAAGGGGCTGCTTTGCTGAAAGAGGGGATTATTTGGCGAATTGGTAATGGTGAAAATGTGAGAATTTGGGAGGACCCATGGCTACCAAAGGGTATCACAAGGAAACCAATCACACCACGGGGAGCTTCTTTATTGACTAAAGTGAATGAGCTTATTAACCTAGTGACAGGTGAATGGGATGAGCAACTTGTTAATGATTCCTTCTGGCCACAAGATGCAGAGGAAATACTCCGGATTCCAATTGATGAGCATATGGAGGATTGGCCAGCATGACATTTTGATGCTAAAGGACTATTTTCGGTAAAATCGGCCTATAAACTTGCTGTGACAATTAGAGATGCTAACAGAGGTGACGATGCATCATCATCAAAGAATGAAGTAGGTGAAGAAGGTCATTTTAATTGGCTTAAAATTTGGCAGCTCAATGTCCCCAATAAAATTAAGATGTTCATATGGAGACTAGCCCATAACAGCCTACCGGTAAAGAGTAATGTGGCAAGACGAGGGGTGCTACTTGACACTATATGCCCAATGTGCAACAGACTAGATGAGGATTGTGGCCACCTGTTCTTCAAATGTAAGTATGTGAAGAAGTGTTGGCGCCTCATGAATCTAGAGGGTGCTAGAATAGAGTTAATGAAATGTCAGTCGGGGAAGGAAACTATACAAAAAATATGGGAACTGGACAAGACCATACAACTAAGTGTTGTTGTCTTATTATGGAGATGGTGGTCAGCAAGGAACAAAGTCAATGATGGAGGCAGGATGCAGAGTGAGGCCGAAATTCAAAGTTCGGTCACCTTTTTCTTGATGGAATTTGAAAAAACGAATGCTATTGGAAAGAAAATGCATCCCACGATCACACACTCATAGAAACCTCTGCCTGATGGCTTCTATAAAATTAACACTGATGGATCATATAATCTGAATAGCAGGTCTGAAGGATGGGGATTTGTGATAAGGGATACAATTGGAGATGTATGTTGGGCAGCGGCTGGTAATATCACTCAGGCAGCATCTGCTTTGCAAACCGAAGCAACTGCGGCACTCAAGGCAATTCAGCAGGCTGTTCAACTTGGGATGACACATATTATTTTAGAGATGGATGCCTTAGTGTTGGCTTCAACTCTTACCTCAACAAGATTTGATAGAAGCGTTATGGGATGTTTAGTTCGTAAGATTCAAGATCTCATGCAATGTAATGTTGTGAAATGCAATAGACTTTGTAATAAGGTCGCTGATTGTTTAGCAACCTATGCAGCATGTTTATTGGCTTCTGGCTCCGATGTGTTTTGGTGCTAAGCCCCAGAGTTTGTAACAGAACTTGTTAATGGCGATTTGCCTGGACGCCATGCCTAATGCAGTTGTGTTTCCCTAAAAAAAACACCAATACGCAGCCAGCGCCGTCGAGGACGACCGGGCGCCGGTCTCCCCGCTTCTCGGTCTCAGGACTCTCAGCGGCACCGGCGCCTTCGCCTTGCGCAAGAAAACCGAACCGACCCTACGCGTCTCGGTAGTGCTGGAGGCTGCGGTCCGCCGCGCGGCCGCGGAGCAGCGGGGTAGTCTGTGACGCCGGCCTGCCCGGACGCTGCCAGGCTGACGGATTGTCTCAGCCCCGCGCGCCGTGCCGGCCAGACATCAGGCGCGACCGCGCGAGCAGGCCTCCGCCTCTGTCTCCGATCGGGTGGAACAGCGAGTCGGTGACCTCGTCTGCCGGCTGTCGCGGACCGCGGCGGCTCGTCCGAGCACAAATCGCGGTTGGTGCGAACTGCGAAGTACGGTTTGCAAGTTATAAAACGGCAAATCCTGAAAGTTCATTGGCTTTGCCGTAAATTTATGGGGAAAGATGTACTAAACTTTTCCAGTTGCTCGCCTGGCCCTTTTTTTTTTTTCTTTTGGTGCGTGTGCTCATCTGGTCCCATCCTCTGATTCTTTCTGAATGCATCTCAGCATCTGATTCATTTGCGTCTTACTCCCTCTCCCACTCCCACATGTGCTTTTCTGCCTCCATGTGTAGGTTCTCCACTGTGCGTCAGTGCGTGTGTATTTGAGCTTAATACTCAGGACTGCTTTGGCAAGCTTCAACACCTTTTTTTTACAAAAAAAATGCTAACCTAAGCAACGCCATGATCTCTTGATTTGTGCAAGAAAAAGGGTAGTGATGACTTCAACACAACACCGTTCCGCTTTTCAACCACTGACTAGGTTTAAAAGTTAGAGGTTGAAAACTAGACTCTTACCTTAAAAAAAACTGCACGCACCAACGTAGAATTTCACGTTGCAAGATCTCGATTAACCACTATACAATTGTACAAAATTTGTTCCATTATTTGCTGTAATTGATCACTTATATTATATGATATGACATGGCTATATCGTTCTGTACATGAAGAATGCAGGGTACTGACTTTAACTTGACTGGTGACTCGACAAAATTTATCCAGATTCTGTTAAGCCGCTGTAAGTAGACTATGCTCTGTCTTCTAGGCAGCGTGAGCGACCCGTATCCATCATCTTGTTAAACCTTCAGCCATCCCCCGGGGTACACATCAGGGACATTTTCTTTGTCCATGTTCTTGGCCCTTGAGTTGCTCCGAACTGATTTTTCTGAAAGAGATGGTATAACTGTTGCAAAGCTTCTCTCCTTGCTTCTTCTGCAGCAGTGCGGCACTAATGGGTTATGTTAGAAGATTTTTTTTTGCGTAAATGTTAGAAGATATATTAGTGTTACTTTGCAGCGAATTTGAAAAGTAGTGCTAATGGTAGCGCACCTGAGATGGACCATGAAGAACACTGCGCCAACAAGGGTAATTCCACCAGCAACTGACTTCAGAACCCCTTTCCCTGATTTGGGGACATCATCTTCAGGCCTTTGAGTGATGCTATCCTGAGCTATATCTTCTGATTCCACTGGTTTATCAGTGGACTGGGAGCCTTCCTGCATGACAGAGGAGTGTTAGGAGCACTTTTGTGTACAGGAAGCATGATTATAAGAGTGACAAGTTGGACTTGAGCATTTCAGGAGTCACCATTTCATTCCTAGTGCTGACTTCAGGATTCAGCTCCTGGTACGTGCTATCACTTGTCATCCCAGTCATATTTGGCTCTAGATTATTCACTGGATGCTCGGAAACCATCGGCAATTTGCCACCTGTATTATGTGTTGGGGTCAGTCCTGAGTATGATTCCGAGCTCAAGTCTGATGGCTCGCCATTTAATCCATATCTCGGTTCTTCACAACTTGAACACACAGACTCCCTATCACAAGCAAGGGCATCAGAATGTTGAACTATGGTGCCAGTCTCCTTTTGGAGGTCAGCTGCCTCTTTTTTTGGATGGTCAGCTAATGTTTCCCCATTTCCCCGAATATAATGATCTAGAGACTTGGCATGTCCATCGTAAATCCTTTCCAAATCTGTGTCAGAATGATTGTTCAACTCCAAATAATTCCTGCCACTGTCAAACGCCAAATGACTGCTTGTGGAATCTGACTCTTCTGAACTTAATGAACATTTAGCCATTCTAATTCTTGAACATTGGTCAGTTGCAGAATGAGTAGAACATGATTCTTTACTATGAATTAGAGGACTTGAATCCATGAACTCAGAATCAATAATGCCAATGTTAAGTGATCCCACTGATTCAGCTAGAGATTTTTCTTCATGCTTGTCATGTCCACTTTCTCCATAGCCTTCACTATCTTCGTTGGGGGCATCACTAAATTGTGAAAGCACGGCTGCAAAATTATCTTCATCAACTGAGTCCTCAGGTTCTAGAAGAGAGAGTTTGCTTTCTGCTTCATCAGAGTCATAATGCGTGTCCTCGTGCTGGTCGTTCTGCCCTCCAAATATTATCTGAGAAAAATATATATTAAGTGAATAACATTAAGCACAAGTGTGGAAATACAATTAACCCTTTGCAAGACCCTGCCTGCTGCTGTAGTGCTTTAGAACCGGCACGTGGACTGTATCCACTTGAACTGGATGAGCTGTATTGTGGCTGCTCCAGACTTCTACAAATACCTCCAACAACATAATTTGGCATGGATATTGTGTAGGTGACTATATCAAAATCAGGCACCTACGATCACAGAGAAGAAACACATAAATTAAAGTTATTACAGTAGGTAAGTCACTGAAAAATGCATTTCTTAAATATCCTTAGTAAGAACCTAGTACTTACATTTAGGTCCATGATGTGAGACTTTTTAGACACCGATCGTATGCATATACAGACTTTCCGAACATTTCTTTTTTCGACCACATCAGAAGGGGTAAACAGATCAATTCCAGCTAACCCAAGGATTTGACATATCTGAAAAGAACAGAGATTACTAATTATCAAGCAACCATTTCAGAAGAAATGTAAACTAAGCCGGTAAAGTATATACGTGACGCATCATGCTTCAAGCCTTTTAGTATCAACCAGAGCTGTCAATGTATCATAGGAAGAAAACACAAATGCACCCACACATCTATGCCTGCCATTTTTCTAGGTCTAGGTCGTGGGTAGAAGAGGGGCCATTATCTTGCTGTAGTTAAAATTCCACCAGGTCCAAATTTAGCACCATTGGAATTTTTTGTTGGGTGTTTTCTTCACCTAAAAGTTGGCCCTATGCAGGATTAGGACACTAAGCAAGATCCAGCAGACCAGCACCTATTCTTATCACAGAAACAATTTAATCCAATTTACATAAGTTACCACCTTCCGGTCATAAAAGCATGTCATTTAGGACAATATTTAGTCAAAGCTTAAAAAACGCATTTAGTTTGAAAACATATAGGTTATATATGTAAAAAGTGTATTCAAGAATACTTACAAAGTCTCACAAATTTGAGAGACTTTAAGAATATATTTTAGAAGGAATTAGTGGCCAAAGATATGCATCAAAGATCGTGCCAAATGAGACAAGTATTTTTACCAGAGGGAGTATAACTTTTTACTGAGAATTTGTACAAATCACAGCGGAACGTAGACAGCCTTGGAAACAAATAAAATCATTGAAGTTCACAGCAAAAAAGCAAAGATACACAGATTTGTTTTTTTATTTATTTTTTGAGCGAAATGTACAGCAGGGGAGACCCCCACTGATAGACAGATTTGTAGCCATACCTAATGCTTATTCAATTCCATTGCAGCAATGTTAGTCAGTAGAGCGTACATAACTCACAAGGAAGTAGCACAAAACACCATCTATAGACTATAGCAAATTCAATACTGTTTTTAGAACTCTTCATGCACAAATATTGGCAGAACATTTCATGCGTCACAGACAATTTACACTCATCAAACTCATCAGACTGGCTACTTAAAATGGAACCCATGCTAGAAAAATGCTTCACATGTGTTCAAGAATAGAAAAGGCTTCATTCAAGCTCCTCTGATGGAAAAAAATGTTTTGAACGATTTATATACAGTTCACTTTTACCAAATTAATGCACTTCAAGTTAACAAAAATCATGAAAACACGAAGTTAAAATCAAGAATTTCGCTCCAAAAGATATTAATAGAACTAAAGCGTCTAGAGGGAAAATGTGCAATGATTCATACCTTTAGAAAGGAGTCAACTTTTGAATAGGGCATGTATTTTCCACTGCTCCTACCGAAGGATAGTCTCTCAAAAATATAAACTTTTGATTGTTTCAATTGTTCTCTGTTCTTTTTCAGTAACCTTTTCCATATTATCTTGGAAACTTGAAACCTAACAGCAGAAATATAACAGGTGAGAAGAATATAATAAATATCAGAGAGAGAAGTACACAATTAATCATAAAACAGTTCCATTCTTTCAGAAACCATTTATCCTAGGCAATTAGACACTTGCAAAGAGACAAAACTATCTGAGCAAAAATATACAGATCAGTGGGATCCAAGATTTCTGTAGCTACACCATATCCATATGCATGGCACACACGTGCTAATTACTTTTGTTCATGCAGGGAGACCTCATGAAGAAACTGATCTTACAGTAATTCTCCGTCAGCAAGAAGATCAGCAACTAAAGTGTCTTCATCAAACCTAACATGTAGAACTTCTCCAAGCCAGATTTTTGTTTGTGTCTGAAACAAAAGTGAAGATAAATGGAGATGTAAAACTAAGTAAATGATTAAATAAACTAAGATAGCATGTGTAATTTCTGGTTTATAGAAGCAGGATAACTAACAAGTTTTCTTTTGAAACAATAATAATTAACAAAATGTTTGTTTTGCATGAGGACAGTGCCAACAAAAAGGAGAAACCAAACACTATACTTCCTAAGAATAGTTGTATATCCAGTGCATTTTATTTATAAACCCTAGCAATTGAATTGGCTATACCTCACTAGATTGTATTGTGTTTTTAACAAAACTTCACAGATTTAATGGAATATATATATATATATACTCATATGAGTTTAGTGCACGAATGCAAATACAATTTTTGAGAAACTAAGACATGTTGGAGAATGAAATTACACTGCCCAATGTCTCTTGTAGTATTGAAGTAGCTATACATGGCAAGGACCATTTGTCATGCCCTTATCTTAACTTTGTCAGGACTCAGGAAGAGACTGGATCAAACCGATGTGATATTTTACTGACTGTTGACATAGAGAAATGGTCCGGCAAGCATTGGCCATTTTTTGACATTAGCCACGACTAAACATGGCAAAAAAAAAATCTATGAAAGAAATTCTACTACCCTGATTGATCTGAAAAGCATCAGTTTTAGCAGCATCATATATCTAAGATACATGGTCCCCAACTCCCCTGCACGTCTAATTTTACCACAATGTCAACGTCTGGAGACATTCAACTGCAAGTGCAAAGTAGTACTCTACTCAAGTCATTCTAACGAAGTCCAAATGCAACAATCCAGCCAAAAAGAACCTCATATGCAACCGTAGCGACTAGCCACAAAGAATTCAATCGGCAACCATTTAGTCCATGTTGCCCTCTGAACTACTTAGTAATACAAAAAAAATCGAATTCATCAACAAGGGATTCTGTTATAGTATCTGGCGTGCGAACCCTTTGAATCAAGAGCGCCGCCACGAACGGAATCACTGGATAATCTGGCACCAATACAGGAGGCGTCCGTCAGCCAGCACGGCGGAAGGCACTCCACTAAACCGCGGGGGGAAGGAGGTCCAAGCAAGCACACTCACTGTTCCATTAGCTCCCTGTTCCCCCCAATACTCCAGGAGCCCCAACCAGACAGAAAAGCTTCGGGACCTCACCTGCAGGAAGGCCTCGTCGAGCTCACGGAAGGTGGACGCGGACGACGCCTCATCCACCCGCACCGCCCCCTGCCCCTGCTGCGCCCTCCTCATCCCGTCTCCTCCTTCTCGGTCACCGAATGTCACGTCACGGGGTGCCCGCCGCCCGATGACGCTCCAGCTCAGATCCTCGTGCGCCCCGCCGCGGGCGGTGTGCAAGCTCATGGCTCCCGAGGTCTCGGTCTGCCTGTTTGCCAAATGCCAGTACTACACTTCAGCGGCGGAGGGAGGAGGATGCGTGAGCATGCGTTGCGTTTGCGTGCGTGTGCGTCGCGGGGGGTGGACCGGTGGAGCCGTGGAGGTGAGGCGGCAGCCCCGTGTCGCGTGCTCCGCCGGAATAAGCGCGGCGCTGCTGCACCTGCGCGCATTTACTCGCGCGTTTTTCTCGCGGCGAATGACGAGGACATGATTGGACCTTTCCCGTGCGGGTGCCGAGAGGGGCAGAGGCCTTTATGAGGCAGCGAATTTTTTTTGGAATAGTACTGTAGCATATATTTTTTTTTTGTTATTGGGTAATTAGTATCTAATTATGGTCTAATTAGACTTAAAAGATTCGTCTCATGAATTTTGTCTAAACTGTGTAATTAGTTTTATTTTTTTATCTATATTTAATGTTTCATGTATACGTCTAAAAATTTATGGTGTGTTTAATTTCTTATTTCATCCAAAAAATTTTTGGGTTTTGACCCATCATTTTGCAAAATGAAACTAAACATCATATAAAATTTTTGACAAAAAGGTATCTATTCTCTATTTTGGATTTTAGCCTCGAGAGGGCAAAAAAAGCCAAAAAGCCAAAAGGCTCTCACCCACCCCATGAAAAATTTAGCATTTTGGATGGAACTAAACACACCCATAAAAATTTTAGCATTTTGCATTTCGTCATTCCAAATTAGTTGGCATTTTGTATTTTACATTACATGAGAAACTAAACACAGTCTTAATGTGACGGAGAATCTTGAAAAATCTTGCAAAATTTGATAACAAAACAGGCCCAGAGCCGCAGAGGGCGCCTCCGGACGTGGGACGCGTGCGCCCGGTTTAATTTCTCCGGGTCGAGCCAAGGGGCGTTTGCCGTGTGCCCGTGTGCAGCGACGCCGGCTAGTGTCGGTGACGGTCAGTCAGCGAGCAGCACACGAGCGCGCGGGAGTGGGATTCAGGAGCCGAACCGGACAAAGCCGCGGGATGACAGGGACCGGGCACGAGCTGTGGACGTCCGATGCGCCATCTGGTTCGTGTGGCCGGGGAACTGGCGTACGGATTGCGTTAGACAACTCTAGCTAACAACAACGCCTTAAAAAAGAAGACGAAAATCTCCTTACAAAAGTCCTTGTATCTTAGCGGAGAAAAACAAATGACCTCATATTTGTATCCAAAACCTTTAACAATAGACCACATTGTATGATAAAATTTTGGTATATAATCAAGGTAATAAATAGCGGCGGTAGCGGCCGCAATTGCACCCGCTATAGCGGTAGTGGTTCATTGCTGCTACCGCTATGAGGTAGCGCTCTGAACTTTGCATCATGGAACTTTGCGGCCGCAATTCTGAATAGCGGGCCGATATTGCAGCCGCAATTGCGTGTGGCAGGCCGCAATAGCATGGAAGCAAATATCCATAATTAGTCCAGTCCACTATGACTCACACCCCAAATTCAAATACTCACGCATCGGCTGTGAAACTTAAAATTATTCATGATATATGCACTTAAAATTATTTATACTCATTATTCATAATATATGCACTTAAAATTATATGGGACTATCGGGTGCCACTATTGGAACTTATCGTCCGCAATATCGCCTGCTATCCGCAATCCGCTATCTCGACGCTAATCCACTACCAACCCGCTATACGCTATTTATTAGCTTGTATATAATTGGTCAATTATTTAATATTTCCTATGCCAAGTAACATGGGCTGCCGGCGTAGAGTGACCCGTGTGTTTCTTATATATATGCGGCTCTAATATTTGGAGCCCTATAGCGAATGAGAATATGTTGTGACTTGTTGGGAAGTCTTATGAATTATATATGGCGCTGATCAAGTCCGTGCGTTCAATGATCTCTGGATCGACCCATGGAATAGAAGTTGGCCATGAATAATTATTGGCCCAAAATAACTACGTCAATATTCTCTATATCCATGTTTATACGCAAGAGATTTTTATTATGTCACGTATAAAGGTGATGAGGAATACGTATACTTTACAAGCTAGCTGAATTTGGTCAGGCCTCATGGCATACTAAATGTTTATCAGAGCTCCATGCATGCAAAGTCCCAAAGAATTAAGGAACAAAATGGTCGAGGATGGATAGCTCCGTAATTTACGGATCGACTGTTTGGGCGATTGCGGAGGCGATCGCGACCCCGACCCCGATCTAGGCCGCCACGCCGGCGACCTCGATCCTGCTCCACCGCCGGCCACCGCGGCCACGGTGTCCACGCCCCATCTCCATCACCGCAGATTGGAGACAGCCCACGCATATCGTTGGTTAGCCGGGAAGGCGCCTTCGACGCACATAGACTGCTAGGGTTCGCCGCTTAGGTTTTCCTGGTCGGGGTTTTGGTTCGTGGCTGTGCAACTGATCGCACGGCGCACGGTGTTTCTCCCTCTAATCGCCGGTGATGTCGGTGTCAGGAGAGGAAGGATTGGGGGGTAGGGGCGCTACCCCAAACCCTAATGTCGAGGACTTGTTCCGAAAACTCCACCTCACAGAGGAGGAAGAAGTGGTGCTTGATCTCAGTGATAAAGAGGAGGAGATGGCCGCGACGCCCGCTGAGTGGGCGCTGGTTGGCAAGGTCCTCTCCCCGATCCCGATACACGTCGATACAATCCGTACGGCGATGAAGCCTGCTTGGGGCAACCCTGTAGGTTTGAAAATCCCAACGATCGGGGAGAAAGGAGACAACATGTTTGTGGCAGAATTTGGCAGCCCACGCGACATGGAGAGGGTGCTGCTAGGGTCACCATGGATGGTGAAGAAGTATGCAGTCCTGCTTCAGGAGTTTGATGTGACTCTGTCTGCGACGGACATTGTCTTTGATCGAATGGAGTTGTGGGCACGGATCATAAACCTTCCTTTAGGATGGATGAATCGAGCCAGGGGATCTCGTGCTATGGAGATGATTGGAAGAGTCCTGGTAATGGATGTAGATAAAGATGGCAAAGCAAGTGGAGCTTTTCTCCGGGCTCGGGTTGCAGTTGAACTTGACAAACCGATCAGGAGAGGATTTCTACTCCGTGTAAAGAAAGATGATGAACCAAAGTGGTTCAAGGTTCAGTATGAAAAGTTGCCCTATGTTTGCTTCTCTTGTGGGTGTGTTGGTCATTCAGATCTGGAGTGCCCTACCCGGTGGCAAGAGATGAAGAGGGGAAGCTTCCGTATGATTGCCAGCTTAGGGCACCGGAAGAGAAGCGGTGTCGGCTCTAGTCCTTTGCCGGTGCTGCGGCTGAAACTTTTGGGAGTGGTTCGTCGTCGAACTCCAAACCACCACGGAGTCATTCGGGTGGTCGGGGATCGAGATCAGAGACGTATTACTCGAGCAGTAAGGTGGGGGATTCGGAGGATCAGGAGGTGCTATCACCCCTGAAAATGAACCAGAAAGAAGGCGATCCTTCTCAGGCAGTAGCAACTGGGGCAAGCAGACGCCTGGACATGCAGATTGTTGAGGAGAAGCGTCGTAATTTGGATCGTAAGAGGAAGAACAAGGGGAGTGGGGAGGTCATGCAAACCCCAGACCTCAATATACCACTTGGAGGGTCTAATGCTCTGGTGCCGGTGGGTTTGGTGAACTCTAGGGTGAACCAACTGGATTCTGGAGCGGAGACTAGTGGTGACAACATGGTTGAGACTTTGAAGAAGCAGAGACGTGGCACCACACCAAATGCGAGATCGGCGACGGCTATGAGCGACAGCCCCCACCGGGCACAATGAAAACCTTATGTCTGAACTGCCGAGGCTTGGGGCAGCCTGAGGCAGTTCTCGAATTACGTAGCCTGTGTGAGCTACATCGCCCTTGGGTGGTCTTTCTGTCGGAGACCAGATTTTTTGACGACAGCGTGGATGGTTTGGTGCGCTCTCTTGGCATGGCAGGAGGGTATGGGGTTGGAAGTTTCGGTCGTGGAGGTGGATTGGCTCTCCTCTGGAGCAATGAGGTTGAGGTGAAGTTGGAAAGCTACAATAAACTTCACATAGATGTCACGGTAACTCTGTCGCCGGAGGTGCAATGGAGATTCACTGGTTTCTATGGGGAGTCAAATCGGCATCTCAGGTTCCGCAGCTGGAATCTGATGAAACATCTCCATTCTCGTAGCAATCTCCCGTGGCTTTGTGCAGGGGATTTCAATGAAGTCTTGGAGGCGTATGAGCATATAGGTGGTTGAGGGAGATCGGAATCGCAGATGGATGGCTTCCGCGATGCAGTCTCGTTTTGTGGATTCATTGATCTGGGATACATCGGCCTACCCTACACCTGGGATAACAGGCAACCGATGGAAACAAACGTCAAGGTTCGGTTGGACAGAGGTTTGGCCAACACTGATTTCTTGAATCTTTTTCAGAATAATAAAGTGTGGCATGTTCAAACTACGGAATCAGACCATTGTTGTTTAGTACTGGAATGTACGCAGAATGAACGACGCAGAAATAGACGGAAGTGACGTTTTCGATATGAAAATATGTGGAGACGTGATGAATCCTATATACAGATGGTGGAAACAACTTGGAACTCACTGGATACACCGGCAACAATGGACCAGCTCGCATCCAATTTCAGTCGGATGTCGGCGAGCATGCAACAATGGGATCAGTCTTCTTTTGGCTCTGTCAAAAAGGAGTTAGCTCAGCTCCGACGAGAGCTAGAAGATGTACGAAGACAGGGATTGCAGCTTGGGCCATCGAGGGAGGAGCGACGGCTGATGGCAAAGATCTCTGAACTTTTGTCCAGAGAAGAATGTATGGAGAAGCAGTGATCACGTATTGAGTGGCTCAAGGAAGGTGACCGTAACACTGCTTTCTTTCAGGCTAAATCGAGAGAAAGGGCAAAAACAAATAGGATTAATGTTTTGAAGATAGAAGATGGAACAGTGGTCTCAACCCAGCATGAATTGGAGGAGACCGCGATGGAGTTCTACACCCAGCTATTCACTAGACAGGAAGAGTTGGACCCGGGTCCTATACTCGATTGTGTCCCACCAAAAGTCTCAAACTGGATGAATGATCAATTGACGGCACCATTTACAGCTGAGGAGGTGCGCTCTGCACTCTTTATGATGGGTGCAAATAAGGCTCCGGGGCCGGATGGGATGACAGCGGGTTTTTTTCAGTTCCACTGGGAGTCAGTTGGTCAGAGTGTTACATCTGCAGTTCTACATTTTTTGAATGGTGCTGAGATGCCGGAATCGGTTAATAGCACTACTCTGGTGCTTATACCGAAAGTGAAACATCCACAGGAGATGAAACAGTTCAGACCCATCTCCCTGTGTGTAATGTTATTTATAAAATCTGTTCCAAGGTTTTGGCGAACAGACTGCGAGGCTGTTTGGATGATATAGTTTTAGAGGAACAAAGTGCCTTCGTCCCGGGGCGCTTGATCACAGATAATGTGCTTGTTGCCTATGAATGTACCCATTATCTGAAGAGGAAAAAAGGAAAAACCGGCGCGTGTGCAGTGAAACTTGATATGGCAAAAGCATATGATAGAGTAGAGTGGGTATATCTTGAAGGCATCATGCTACAGATGGGGTTTGATGAAACTTTTGTCTCGACAATCATGAGGTGTGTGACTTCAGTATCCTTCTCTGTGAAAGTCAATGGAAGCTTATCCTCTGTCTTCAGACCTACTAGAGGAATCAGGCAAGGGGATCCAATATCCCCGTATCTTTTTCTTCTTTGTGCAGAAGGACTTTCCTACCTTTTCAAGTCAGTTGGCCCAATGCATCTTGCCAGAGGTGTTTGCATGGTCATCCACGCTCCCTGAATTTCGCATCTTCTCTTTGCGGATGACTGCATTGTTTTCTTAGAAGCATCGCAAAGAGGGGCAGCTAGACTGCAGGAGATTTTGGAGACCTATGCTAGGGGCTCTGGCCAGATGGTAAATAAAGATAAATCGGCTATCTTTTTCAGTACAAATTGTGATTATCAGGCTAAGCAGATTGTTAGGCAAGAGCTGAACATTGTCATAGAAGCTTTGTTTGACAAATATTTGGGGCTCCCAACGGCTATTGGGCGCTCGACCACAGAAGCTTTTGAGTTTATGCCAACTAGAATCAAAAATTTGGTTGGTACATGGAGTGGCAGAGAGGCAAGTTGGGCCGGGAGAGAGATCCTTCTCATATCTGTGGCCCAAGGGGTTCCAACATATTCTATGAGTTGCTTTCTCTTGTCAAAGACAACATGTAAGAAGATGAGATCGGTTATGGCCAACTACTGGTGGGGAGGTGCAGCTGAGAGCAGACGTATGCATTTGGCTACGCTGGGATCGGATGACTGACCATAAATCGGTTGGTGGCATGGGCTTTCGTGACATGCATCTATTCAATAAATCAATGCTAGGTAAGCAAGCTTGGCGCTTGGTCACTAGGCCTGACAGTTTATGTGCCCGGGTTCTCAAGGGCAGATACTACCATGATAGGAGTTTTCTGGCCAACACTAGGGAAAAAAGCATGCCAGTCATACCTGGCGCGCTATCCTGGCCGGCAAGGAGGTGCTAGACAGAGGGTTGATCAGGAGAATAGGTGATGGCACCTCGACTCTTATCTGGGGGGGATAGATGGATCCCGGCACACTTTGACGCCAAACCACTCACTCCAGGCGAGGGACAGGTGATCACAAAGGTTTCTGAACTGATGACTGAATCTGGGGACTGGAATGAAGAACTTATCAAGGAAATTTTTATCCCAGTTGATGCTCATGCCATTCTGAGTATACCGATACGAAAACACTCTGAAGATCGGCAGGCCCGGCCCTGGGGGGGTTGCGAGCTGTGCCCCCGCACAGGGCCCATGAGGCCAAGGGGCCCAACCCCAAATATGCAAGTAGGCATAGGCCTTACCTCCCCTGCTGCCAGAACCCCTCCCTCGCGTGCTACAGAGTTGCAGACGAGAGCCGAGAGGCCGCACTCCGAGCTGAACTTCAGTGCCGCCTGCGCTGTGTTGTGTCTATACGTGAACTAAGATGAAAAGGAGCAGCTAGCAACAATAGATAAGAAGGGAGGATTCCAGTTGAAAAAGTACTAGAGAGAAAGAAAAAATAGAAAATAACTAGATTGATTTAGAAATAGTTCAGGTTCCTAATGCAAAGTGCCTGTTAGCTTTTCTTCTTCCCCTGTAAAATGATCAAAACGGTTGAAATTTCAAAATTGCGTAATAAATTCTAGAAAACCCAAAAATGGTGAAATAAATTTTAGTAGCATTGAATTAACTATAACTACACAGTAGAAGTGGTAAATCACATGTTGCATACTTTATGTTTTCTAGATAAATACATTTAGCAAAACCATAGTCTATTTTTGTACGGAGTTCCTGTTCACAATAAATCCCAAAAAACAATCTCAAGTTAATTGTGTCAATTCCACACTAGGGTAAAAGTTTTACACCTATCAAGGCTTATATGAAAATGCAGAAAATAAAACAATGTTTCTGTTGATTTGTTTTTATAGAGAGTATAACTAAATAAAAAATGATGAAGCTGATATAGTAGTATTCCTGATTATTCAATTCAATTCAATTCAATGATCATGCAGATTAAAAAAGCTTCTTTCGTCCTTAATGATTAGAAAAGCTTCTTTCGCCCAGGAAAAAAAAGCATACGTGCGCCGATTTGCCTTCGAGGTCCATCGTGTCGAAGCTTTCCAACCATCTCCGGCCGTCTGCGCTCACGACCCCGCTGTATTAGAGGGCCCATCTTTGGAGCTTCGCTCCAGGCCCATGAATTGACAGGACCGGGCCTGAAGATCGGTGGGCATGGGAGCTAGAGAGACATGGTGAATACTCAGTTAAGTCTGCCTACCGTGCGCTGTACACGGCATATGGGCGAAGTGCTGAGTTATCACCTAGTGGATCAGGAGATGTTTCGTGGAGCTTAACCTAGAAACTCCCGGTTCCGCCTAAGGTTAAAGTATTTTGGTGGAGGGTGCTGCATGAATTTCTACCGGCTAAACAGATACTACATGGCCGGCATGTTGAGCCTACAATGTTCTGTGATGTTTGTGGAGCGGATGCGGAATCCATTCAGCACGTTCTCATGGGATGTACAGTAGCGAGAGAGTTTTGGAGGAAGGTCAAAACCTTAACAGGGGCTAAGCTTCCAACGCTCCATCCTACGACATGGGCAACAGATATGCTATCATCCAAGGTCTGCACTGACAAGGAGAGGGGCATCTTTATCATTGGCAAGTATGCCCTATGGATGCAGCGGAATCAGCGACGACATGGTGAGCAAGGCACGCCGATAAGCATTGCAGTGAAGTGGGTGATCGACACTGCATATGATCTCTGGAACTTGCATAAACCGATCCCTCCTGCACAACCGAAAGCAGTCCATCGATGGCAGCCTCCGCCGGAGGGGTGGTTCAAATGCAACACTGATGGAGCCTTTGACGCAAGGAAAGGGGAAGGAGCTTCCGGAGTAGCTCTTCGTACTGCATCAGGAGTGTTTGCAGGAGGCAGGGCGAGGTGGTACCCTCATGGCCGCGACGCACTGACGATGGAAGCACTGGCCTGTCGAGATGGTGTCCTTCTGGCAAAAGGAAGGGGAGTGGAGAAGTTCATCCTGGAGACCGATTCACAAGTCTTCCTGACGCTGTGGAAAGAGGATGTCAATCTTCGTTCTGAGATTGCACCGGTTATCAGTGAGATCCGCTTGATTAGCTCTTGTTTTAGTAGTTTTTTAGTGGTCTTAGTAAACCGCTCGTGTAATCAAGTTGCTCATACTCTAGCTAAACAAGTCTCAAGTGAGAGTAGGATGGGTGAGTGGCAGCAAGCCCCAACCTATATAGCTCACTTGCTGGCTGAAGATTGTAACCTTGGATGATTAAGAATGAAAGCATCGAGTCACAAAAAAAAAAGCTCCATGCATGCACGTACATATGTTCGTGGTGTGCAGATAGAAGCAGCTAGCTAGTTTGTTCACGTGATCAAAAGAAGAAGCTAACATGCTACGTACTGGCCATGCATGAACGTGTTTATGCTTGTGACATGCAGATAGGAAAAAGCTAACAAGGGCTGTCGTATATGTACGTGTGGTTGTATACGCTCAGAACCAACTGTACATCTCGTATATGTACGCCGACGTGTACCATGTATTTTTGGTATAACAATTGTGCGCCAACCGGGTCGGTGCGTCGCGGTGCGGCACGATTCGATGCGTGACCTAAAATATTTTAGAACTCTTGGATATATGCATACTAGTATAATGCCCGTGCTAACGCCACGGCTTTATTTTGGAAATGCATATGAAAACAACCAAAAGATGATTTTTTCCATAGTTCAACTTTTATACAATTATATATGGGTATGTATACAATCCGGGAAAGACATTTGCATAAGAAGACATAATAAAGTTATTTCTCACATTAACCATCTAAGTTACATTCTGCCTAAGTCCTTAAACATGACTTGGAGATCTTCAGGGAAGCTGTCAAAACATTCGTTTGTACGGCTCTTCAAAATGTCCGCTAAGAATTCCATCCTCAGTAGAGTTGATAGCTGTGCATGGCAGATAATAAGTTAAGTTATTAATTTTCTATGTAGTGTACGGAATGTACATAGAGAATATATATGCTTACAGTATTGATCGGTGGCAATCTTACGCCATCCCATGACTTTATGAAATGGTATAGAAGGAAGCCTCCCAATTTTCTAGAGAAGAGCATGTGCAAGCATGGCAGCATAAAAATACATGCGTTAGTGGGCAATAAAAAACACAACATTGGTTTGGATAGCACTGTTGTACCCAAACAGGTCTGAAGATGTTAACACACACACACACACACACACATATATATATATATATATATATATATATATATATATATATATATATATATATATATATATATATATATATATATATATATATATATATATATATATATATATATATATATATATATATATATGCATGTGGCGTAAACCTGGTGCTATGAGACGGAGGCCAGTCTGCAGGAAATGGCTTATTTGATCCAAGTAGACTCTCATATGCTGCATTCCAACTGCATATATAAATATCCACAATCAATAAGATAGCATTCGTTAAAGCTTCTTGTGGTTGCACAAACGAAATACACCATCGGAAGCAAACTAATGTTCAAGAGGAAAAATATTTTTAGGAGTGTATTGTTTGATTGTTTAAAATTTATTTGTGCAAGGCCACTCTTTCAGTGGTCTGGGAAGGTGTCATTATTGTCACTTTATCAGGTTGAGTTTTATCATTTGAGAAATCACCCTCCCTATCCCACAAACAAACATATAGAGTTATTTAGAATTAAAGGATTTGTCAGCCAGTTAATAATCATTATAGGATGCACAAGATTATACAAAGTCGAAGAGTTAGTGGATATAAATAACTCACTTGACCAAAGTTTAAAAAGCTGTTGGTATAGAGTGTATGTTGTTCACCAAAAGTATAATTGTATAACAGTTCGGGTGGAAGTACTTCATCAGAGACAAAAGGCAAGCTGAAACAAAACAGCTAACCTCCGAACTTGCTTTATGAAGTATGTCAGATAGATACAGTGGACTTCTGGATTCATCTTCCTTGATCATATCAGTGAAATCTGCATCATGGAGGAGGGGTAATTTAAGGCCCATTTATTTTAGAAATTCCTTCATATCGACCTGGAATGATACCGTGAACTTGGGAACCCTGAGATCCACATGTCGCTTCTCAGGTGGCAAATGTTGTTGTAAGAATGATGGTTCCGCAGAAAAATTCTTAGTCAATTCAAACAAGCCGTCATGAGCATCAGGTAGGAAGATGTACATGGAGAACTCCCGTTCCTTCTTTCCTTGCTGATAAGGAAGCTTAATCACTTTAAATCCATCATGAACTGCAAAAGGACGATCTGAGTTATATATCATATTGTACATGTTAATTTGCTTGGCAACATCTTAGGGCTTGAAAAATCAATAGAATAGAAAACTCAAATCATCAGGGGCAATAATTCTTCCGGTTCCTGTCAGTGCTAAAACTAAAAAGGGCTAGCATTTAGTATCATCTAAGAGAAAAAGCAGTACATCAGCGCAAGTACAATAACATGTGTATCCCATTATATTACAAAATCAGGTGGAGCCAGTAGGAAGAACCTCCCCATCTTTAATCCCACCACGCAGTGAGCTGCTTGCCACATGAGGATCCATCTGAAATATAGCAGCAAAAATCCTTAAGTTCTAGACAACTATTTAAATAAATCACATAAACCTGGTAGGCAGAACTAACATTTTGAACATAATGCGTGCGTCCCTGGTCATTAACCCACAGTTTTTAGTAACTTAACCATTCTCAGCCTCCATGGTTTTCATGGCAGCTGTAATGACTCAATAATCTAAGCTAGTTTTCAAATTAGTAGAAATCCACCCTATTGTGGTCGAGAACTGCACAGAAAATAAATGGTAGGGTCATGTTCAACTCATATTTATCGAGTTTATCTGAAAAGTAGACATGGATTCCGTCCAAGAAACAAACACCATTTTTAGTCAAATGCAAAATCAAGAAACAAACAACCCAAAAATGACTTGGAAAAGTAGGCTCAATCAATGTATACTTCGAAAACAGATGAAAAACTATTGACTTGGAAAACTCTTTTTATCACAAAGTAAGTTATAGAGGAAACCTTGACAACACCCCTCCAAGTTCGAAGATCATAGTTTGAATTCTAATATTTTAGAAATCTGAATTTCCAAATTGTGTATAACAGAAAATTTAATTGCCCATTATAGTATTGGTCAATCGAAGCATCTATATTAAACTTTTTAGCGGTCAACAGTGGCCACTTCATCGGAGGACAAATATGAACCAAGTCAAAAATTGATACAAATCCAAAGAGGATATGCCTTCAAAATATCAAACCAGAGGGCCCAAGTTGCAACAACTTTCTTTGCCTCTCCCTGAAATCACATAGCTAGGTTATACATCTTTAGTCTTCTCAATAAAATTCACATAGCTTGGTTATTATACACCTTTTAGCCATTTCTAGAATATAAGAATGGTCATTTCAACATTCTTCTAACAACCTATTGCAGAAAGTGAAGCACCCAGGCTACCTAAACGGCAAGAAACATGGCATGTTTTTCCAAAACTACATTGTTAGCCACTTGACCTGTGCATCAGACGGTTAGACATCATCAGTGATGAGGGAAGGCATCAAGTGCCACAGAATTGAGAATGGCTGTTCCGTGAGTAATGGAGATTATAAAATACATTTGTATTTTGCTGTGTTTGCATCAGCACACGAAGTTTGAAAGAATTTTGGGGATTTTCTACAGCATGTACTGCCAGACAGCTACGTTCCAAAAGATGACATTACTAAAAATTAACAAGGATATTTATTTGAAAGTGGCAGATAACAGAAGAGCTTGAATGGACCTCTTGATTTCAGCAAGGACAAACATTGTGAATAACATGATGATTAGTTGGGTCCAAAGCATCAGGTACTGATCCAGGAATGCACATATGCACATATTCAGAAACTTTACCCTGCGTACAGAGATCAACAGAACCACATCATCAAAACACGGAAAATTAAACACCGTTCTTAGAATGGACAAGAAAAACAGTCATGTAGGTCTCGGAGAAGGACGTCATAGTGTCCAGGGCCGCAATCCTCATCGCTTTGTAAGAAAAAAGAAATCAGTAAACATCAACAATAATCAAATCGAGTCACGAACCTAGGACAACCGGATCCAGAGGGCCCTGAGAAGTGACCTTCTTCAGGAGGAGTAGATTGGGATGGAGGGACCCTAGGTCGACGATCGGATCCAAAGGGCCCTGAGGAGCGAGCCAAGCCGCCTCGGCTACAACCGCCGCTGCTCGTGGACCAGAGAACACGGATGCGGACGCGGATGCCGCGGTGGCCAGGGGGGGTCAGATCCAGTCCACCCCACCCTTCTGGCCGCCGCCACCACCGCTGCCCGGCTGTCGGGCGAGCGCGAGGGTCCCGGGTTCGGGCATCAGCCGGCCGGGCTAAGCAGCAGCGGGAGGCGCCGAAAGTGACAGCCATGCTGCCGTGCTGGAAGGGCGGCCACCAACCAGGGAGGTGGGCACCACGGTTACCTCCTCGATGGAGCCGCGTGACCCCGGACGCGCGTGCCGTCGAGAAAGACTCATGGCCCCGGTGGAGTGCGACGGGGCGGCGCCGCGACCAGGAACCAGTGGCCGGCGGAGGTGCGGCCGTCAGGGCGCACGCGACGGCGGCGGCGGTAGCAGCCTCCCGTGCTACCGCGGCCGAAGACGACGACACCTCCCCGGAGGCCGGCAGCTGCTCCGTGCCTAGGCCTGCGCGTCACGGAGGTAGATCCGACGCGTGGAGCCACCGTGCCCTTTGCCCAAACCCTAGGCGCGGGCGTACTGTGCGTGGAGCCGCTGCCGCCCTCTCCTGACCCTGCCTTCCCATCTCCGGACCCTTCTCTCGGAAGAAAAACAAAAGAAAAAAAGGGGCGTGGGGAGCGGGGCAGGGAATCGAACCCTGCTCGCACGGTGCGTGCGTGGGTGGAGGGCGAGTGTGTGGGATGCGGGTGCGTTTGAAGCCTGGCATCAAACTTTCATCGGCGGCCATCAGATCTCATCTAGGTGTTTTATTAGCCCTTGATTTTAACGAAGACGAATTCTTGTGTGCAGTTTTCTGGGTACATAATGGTCGAAGGCTCTCAGCAGGGGACGTTTTACTGGGTGGACCAAGTATATAATTTAAGTATTCCATTATAGTAGAGATATGGATTACCAAGGCATGTTTATCGGCCGCAAGAGTTGTTGGAGCAAGAGAATATGTGTACGTATTTTGGACTTGCTTGTTTTACGTGAGAGATGCAATGGAGCTCTATTTTGTAGGACCCATGTCTCAGGGATTGCATGTGAGAAAGAGATAAATAATCTACAGCACCGCATACTTGTGGGATTGGTTTCGGCCCACTGCTTAGCCAGGAGAGGGTTCATCTATCTGGTATATTTTTTTTGCGACGAAAGAAGAATTATATTATATGATAGCTGGGTATATCAACACATTACAAGCACTCTGGATTACAAAATAGTACCCACGCTGTGAATAGCACAACTCAAAACCTAACCTGTTACATGCTTTGCAGTATAGATGACCGCACAGGCAAACACTCGGCAAATGGCCTGAGAACAAAAGCCCAACGAACAACGGCCAACATTCCTGTAGGCGGAATTGAGGAACTTCTTCTTTCTGGTGTCTTCCTTCTTCTTCTTTCTGCCACCGAAGAGTAAGGAAGACTGATCTGAAAATTATTCTCCCTAGTCCTTCATCGTGGCCAAATCTAACCACAACAAAACAGAGAAGAGACCGGAGAAAATTATTCCATGGCGGCGACATCATCTCCGCCTTGATGCCACCGTCCGGAAACAAAAGTCTCCATGTCGTCATGTCGATGAAGATGCTGACACCGACGTTGTCGCCCTCATCCTCAACGGAGCCACCATGGAGAAAACGATTCCACCCTTCTCCTTCACCGTCGACAGAGATGAGGAGAAGGAGGAGATAAAACTCCAGTAATTTGGCATGGAGAGACACTAACCCTAATGACTCGATCTACTAGAAAAAACTTATTAAAAACAATGGATCCCCACTCCCTTCAGCCCCCGGCGAGATGCCGGAGGAGAAGGGAGGGGGACCAGCGGTGGTGGATGGCGGGAGCGGCTGTTGAGGCGGCGGCGGCGGCGGCGCTAGGGCAGGAGTACGAACCTTTTACGCACCGTTGTGACTCATCTATCTCGTATATGGAGTAGATGTTCGACGACGGACGCTTGCTCTAAATATCTCGCTCGGTTGTAACAAACTGCTGGCGGCGCATGCGTGTGGCCAGGAGTCCCGCCGTGTAGCCCTACCTGTTGCCTATATAAAGGAGCCAAGTCTCTAGGGGGTTCACGCATCCACACATCCACGCTGATAAGCCGCCGCCGCCGCCGCCGCCTGCAAGTAGTTAGCAGCGAGTCGCCGAGAAGCAAACCAACTCCAGCAAGTCGCCGGTCCATGCTGCCGCATCTTACACGCTCACGTCCATCAAGTCGACGACATCTTTTGCAAGTTCAACTCCGATCATGTCCTCTGTGTCGGCTGTCACGTTTTCTGGTGAGCATCTAATCTGATGCGTTAACGAGTTCAGATGAGTATGAGCAATTGCTCGTAAGATGCATATACTCCGAGCTAGTTACACTACTGGAGAACAGACCTTTCGTCGATGTCTAAAATGGGTATTAGTCCTGGCGAAATTTGTGTCCAGGAAAAAAAAACGACTTTAGTCCCGGTTGATAACACCAACCGGGACTAAAAGTCCCCGGATCTGGCGCCAGGTCTTGTCGGGGGGACTTTTAGTCCTGGTTGGTGTTACCAACCAGGACTAAAGGCCAACCTCTAGTCCCGGTTGGTGTTACCACCTGGGACTAAAGATTTTGTCCCGGGCCGTGGCACCAACCGGGACTAAAGGTTGGCCTTTAGTCCCGGTTCGTATTACCAACCGAGACTAAAAGGTCTCCCACCCGGAACTAAAAGGTCTTCCACGGGTCAATTCAAAAGGAGGAGCGCACAAGACTTGTCACATATGGTGTGCAGCTGAGTTGGTAAGTAATCTACGCGCGAGGCGGGTGGTCCTGAGTTCGAATCTTACACACCACAAGAGGTCTCCATAATTTCGTTTATTTTTCGTTTCACGATGGACCTTTAGCCCCGGAACCTAAAAGTCCTTACCAACCGGGACTAAAGGTCATTCGTGTAGCAGTGTTATTGGCTCTATTATTTCTACGATGGCAGAGAGGTCGTATTGGCCTATTCAGGTTACTTCTCACCGAGCTTGATGATTTGATATGATGCGGGAGACGGGAAACCCCCGCTCGTCGCAATAACAAACGTCAAGATGCGCGAGACGGGAACGCGCCGCTCGTCGCAGCGCACGAAACGGGAAACCCCGCTCGTCGCGATGATAAACATCAAGATGCGCGAGACGGGAACGCCCCACTCGTCGCAGCGCGCGAGACGGGAAACCCCCGCTCGTCGCGATGACAAACATCAAGATGTGCGAGACGGGAACGCCCCGCTCGTCGTAGCGCGCAAGGCGGGAAACCCCCGTTCGTCGTGATGACAAGCGACAAGACGCGCGAGACGGGAACGCCCTGCTCGTCGTGATGAGAAAAGACAAGACGCATGAGACGGGAAAACCCCGCTCATCGTAGCCGTTCGTCACAATGATGAAAAAGTCGAGATACACGAGACGAGAATGTCTTATTTCGCTATAAAATACTGACGTCGGGAGGCTGTCGATTTGATCTTATGAGAAAACGACGTCCAACCAATACCGCTAATTTGTTGCGAATTTTCTACTACATAATATAGTATAATTATCTACGTCTAGTACTGATGAGGCTACACGGAGCTCTCGCCAAGTGCCGATAAGACGAGATCACTACTCCACCGGCACGTCCTAATTACGGGATCAGACACATTGTTGCTGGGCACCGACAAGGCAAAGGCAACTGACACACATCCGTGTTAATGAAGGCCGGCGTACATGACTGGGCACCGACGAGGCGAAAGTCATCCCCTTCATTATCAATATATTCCGTTTATTCTGACGCGGCGATGGCGATGTCACGACCGAGCTTCGGCGACATAAAGCCACTCATTGTTACTACACCATATATCGCATATGGCTGATGACGATCAAATCAATACTTGGCGACCATAAAGCGCAGCTTAATCGGAGGTTTTCCACAAGTTCATCTTGCGGATGTAATTAACCGGACGCGCCCAACAGGTCCCGGGAATCGGCGAACTACGCAATTTTCCTACAAGTCAGACATCTCCTTAAGCATGACGCTGAAGACGGAAGAAGACATTTTTTTGTTGATCATATATTTTGTATATTCAAGAAAGAATTAATGAAATATGTGGTTCTCGAATGTGTGCATGTGTCTCTCTTGCATTACATTATTTTGTATTTATGTCTTCCTTCGGTTTTCGACCAAACAAAATGGCACGCCCAGTGGGACCTGTTCTCCTCCCATCTTCGCTGCGCTTCAATGGTCATCATAAAAAATGATCGCTCGTTCATGGTTGTCATATATGATTGGACGGTGCTCACCCTGAAGACACGCCTCCTGGCTGCTGCACGAAGGACAAGCAATAATGCTGGTTGCATGGGTAAAAAAAAATGTCTGGCATGCTTATGCGTTGCAGACTCATATATACATATACGCACAAAAGGGCCGATCAGTGCCTACTTTGCGTGCCTGGTTCACCCCCTACGCCGGGTTCCAAAGGAATAGAAATTAAGCACGGCTTGCAGATCAAAACAGCCGGAGCCTTAAAAAAAAATAGAGGAGCGCACCGTGTATATGTTTGTTATATACACGTAAAGCTTTAGAAAAATATACGTTCATCCATACAAATTTAATTGCATGGTGTACTAATTGAAGGATTCCCCCTCGCAGGTGAGTCCTTCCCTGCCGTCACCATTGAGGAGGCGATGAAGTTCTCTCCTGCTCCATGCCTGATTCGTTTCGGCACTCACGCTCCCATGGCGGTCTTCACCCACGGAGACAAGAAGTACTACCATACCACACAAGATCCTGCACAAACTCAAGCCGCAGAATCGAAGAAAGCGCGCAAGCGTGCGGCTGCTAAAGCTAGGAAAGCAAGACAGACTGCTGTCACCAACGCTCGGGAACTACTGAGGAAGCCCGAGGTGCTCTCGGATGCACTGGAGCCGAGCTGTCCAATCACCGACGCCAAAGTCCTCGAGGCACTTAACGACGCCTCTTACTCCTTGTCCTGGTCGATGTGCAATGCACGCTCCAGGAACAACAAAAACACTCTTCGCAACTACCGAAGGAAGCGGAGCGACATCAAGAAGCTCCATGCTGAAATAAGCGCTCATGTTGTCAGGAGCATGACACTCAAACAAAAGTCACACGTCTCTGAGTTCCTTGACGTTGTGAGAGAGCCTTACGTGCTATCTGTAAAGGCCAAGAGGCCTAATGAATTGAAGAAGCTTGTTAGGCAAGCTATTATGAATGAATTCTGGACACGCACATTAAAACGTGCTGCCAAATTTCCTGGGCGCGGAATTGTAGCTCCCGCTGAAAATATTCTCCTTCACTCACCGATGATGGTTGCATCATACCATGCCACGGCTGATTCTATCCCTGAGGAAAATAAATTTGTGGCACTAAAGAATGAAGTACCGGCGCCTCATGCAAATACACCACCGGTCGATCAGCTCCAGCAACAATTTCAGCAGCTGCAAGATCAAATGAAGGAGTTGCAGAAGCAGCTCCAAAGTCGCCAACCAACTGCATATACAGGGGGTGGTCGAAGGCCTGTCTCTCCTGTCTGTAACTTCCAAGAAGCAAGGCCATTCGCACGAACTGGTGGCAGGTCTAAGTACCAAGGCCCTGGTCGTTATGGTCATGCTCCTGAATCTTCTCAACAAGCTGGTGGCAGGCACTACGCCGCTAGCTATGGTCCTCAAAATGAACGGAAGACGCTAGCACCACGGAGGGATTACCCTCCGCGCCCGTTTCATCATTCGAGACAGACTCCATTGCCCCCTCGCTGGAATTCGTGGGCATGCCAAGAATGGCAACCAAGAGATTTTCAAAGAAACCAATATCATGCGAAAGAGCAACAGCATGAGCATGTTACAGGTATACCACCCAAACAACAAAGGCAAGCTTCGCAAGAGGAGCCACGCCCGAAGGCCGCACCTACACAGGTGGCGTCTTCGTCAGGTCCTCAAGTGAACTCATCACTATTGCCGACTCCGGCAATTCCACCTAAAGCTCCACGGCCTCCTACGGCTAATCAACGCAAACGTGAAAACCGTAGGAGGAATCGACGTGCCATGTACCAAAGAGCTTCAAGATCTAGTACTTGACAGCGTGCATGTTCGGGTTCGTCCCGAAGGGCAAGTTCACCCCTTCTATGACAAGATTACACTCCGCCTCTCGCCTACTTTACTCCAAAATGAGAGATACAAATATTTCGTGGATCGCCTTGTGCCAAGACCACGATAACTATAAGGGGAGGAAAGCCCAAGTGCAGCCAAAGAAGAAAGCCCTTCGCTCCAACCCTCCACAAAGGGGCCCTTGGAGGAATCAAAGCAAAACGATATCACTATGAAAAAGCTCCATAAAGATGTCCCGCAAATGAAGACGCTCTCACCATCTCCAATGAAGGGGACCGAGCAAGCTGTGTTGACTGCTCCCCAATCAGGAGAGCAGTCCAAAAAAAATGCAAATGGAAGATAGGGAACATGGTTCTACCTCCTCTATTCATATGGCCTCGTGTGCCACTATGACCGCACAGTCTAAACATGAAGATGACCTGACATGGGTGCCTCCACAAGTTACTCATGATTTCTCGTATCCCTCGGATGAAGAGATTGTGCCTAACCCCAAAGCAGCTTTTTTAATGGGTTGCTCCCAAAAGTACGCCGCGGGTTCAAAGAATCCGATAATCGAGAACAAGAAGACATGTCATCAGCTCCATGCTTCCCTATTACTTCTGGTAGCTCTAAGTCTGAGGGAGAATTATCCCCACGTGCTTACAATGACTTGCGATCGCAACTCCCTCAAAATCCTGCCTCTTTAGAGAGGGTGGCACGGCGTCCAGGTGCCTTAACTTGCTTAAAAGGCATTGCTACGCAAAAAATTGAAGGCACTATGACTCCAGTTGATCGAGACATCAAAGATGGCGAGTCGGATGGCGAATCCAGCGTATCTCTGGAGCAGCATACGAGTTCTCCTTGTTATTCTAAACTCGCTCATTCTATAGCTTCGGACGAGGAGAGTGAAGATGAAGTTCAGAACACCGTCTCGGCACATATGGTCACGAATGAAACTCAAAAGCAAGGTGATTCAGTTGATCCCAATGGGAAGGATGATACAGGCCATGCTGCACAGTCAGATCCCAAAAATAAAGATAAGACACTTCTTGAGGATCCATAATATGGAATGCCCTGACACCTTTGGCCGGGGACGAGTGACCAGGGAACCCATGATGGGTCAGTTGATGAGAAGTTGCGTATTCAGCAGCAGCAAATAAATAATTTGTCCCTGAAATTTGATCAACTTTTTGAGATCCTGACAGGTACCGGGAAAGGGGTACCCTGAACTCCGAAGGTTGCGGTTGACCTACAAATAGAAGAGCTAGAAGATGCAGGGCACGCGCCCAAAACTAATAATGAGTTGCCCAAACCTCCGCCCCAATTACTGTTCACCTCACAGGGTGCGACAGCTAATGTTGCACCTCCCCCGAACACTTTGAAGAATTTTCACACTATCATTGAAGACCTAATAAATAAGAAGATGAGACAAGTGAATGCTGATCAATCCCCGCAATCGTCTGATTATGAGCTTGATAAGCCTTATGAGGCGTGGCATGATTTAGTGCCATTCCCAACTGGCTGGAATCCACCAAAGTTTCGTCAATTCGACGGAACGGGAGACGCACGGGAACACTTGTCATACTTTGAAGCAATGTGCGGCGACACCGCTCGTAGCCCGTCTCTCTTGTTACGATAATTTTCCAGCTCATTAACAGGCGCAGCCTTTCATTGGTATAGTCGCTTGCCAGTTGGCATCATACCCGACTGGAAAACCATGAAGGAGCTCTTCAAGGCGCACTTTGTATCAATGAAGAAAGATTTCTCAATAATTGAGTTAGCGCAAGTTCGCCAAAGACGTGATGAAAAAATTGATGACTACATAGTCCATTTTCGTAACAACTATGTACGCCTTGCACGCGAGATGGATCCCGAAGATGCAATTGAGATGTGCGTCTACGACATGCAACAACACTAGTCACTTGAAGTATCTCGGCGTGAGCCCAAAACATTTAGTGCGCTCAGCTCAGCGGTGGCAGCAACAAAATTGGAGTTTGAAAAATCGCCTCAGATTATGGAACTCTACAAGAATGCTAGCACTTCCGATAATGTCAAGAGGTTTAATTCAACCTTCAATAATAATAATAATAATAATAATAATAATAATAATAATAATAATAATAATAATAATAATAATAATAATAATAATAATAATAATAATAATAATAATAATAATAATAATAATAATAATAATAATGGTGGCAAACAGAAGGCTCCAGCTGAGGCTAACACAGCAAGAGTAGAAGCCTCGATGCATCAAAGGAGTGTGCCTGCATTGGGCATGCAAAATAATAATAATGGGGGCAAGACAAGACCATCTATTCAAGAGCTCATTCGAAAGCAATACATTTTTCATCGAGAGGTGGTGAGGGCTTTCTTCCAACAGGTTATGGAGCATGAGTACCTCACCCTACCTGATCCTAAGAGGCCGGAACAAGTTAAGATGCTGGACAATCCTTTGTATTGCCCCTACCATCGGTATGTTGGGCATGTCATTGAAGATTGTGTCGCTTTTAAAGAATGGCTACAAAGGGCCATCGACGAAAAGAGGTTGCCATCCCACCTGAAGCTGTCAATCCAGATTTTCATGTGGTAAATACGATAACTGCGAAGATGGACAGTGCAAATAAAAGTGATGATGACTGGGTTCCACTGTCTCAGGTTGAGCATCGATTAGAAAATTTGGAGCTCCCTCAAGAAATAACTAGGCGAAATCCCAATACTTGGCAAACAGTTGCACGTCACAAACTATTGCCAAGACATATGCATCAACGTGATTCAGGATGTAGAATTTTACATTCTATAGATGTGCCTTCGTATAGGTGGCAAGACCCGCATCGTATGCCGCCCAGATTTGTGCCTAAGTCGCAAGGAAATGAATCGTTCCCCCGACGAGGCCGAACTTTGCCTACGCTAGGACAGTTCATACCCCGTAATTGGGGACAACAACCTGAAGCTACAAACAATGAACAACAGGGTAAAAAGGAGGGTACTATACCGCATCCATAGCCCGATATGGCTCCATGTAATGTGGTTCTTAAATATAATGACACAACCAGTTCTGAAGCAGATGACGCACTTACACCTCGTGAGCGCCAAATGCTTATGATGAAGGGTCATCAGAATGTTCGGAAGTAGAAGTTAACATGAATTTGCGGAGCAGGAAGAACTTGCTGGAGCTTCAAAAGCCTCAGCCAAAAAGGGATGCCAAGGAAGATGCTCCTCGTACAAAGGATGTGACCGCTCAAGAAAACACACAAGATACTCCAGTCAATAGTGGGGGAGAATCTCATAAAATTGATTACAATGTTGTAGCACACCTAAAGCGCATCCCAGCATTGTTGAGCGTCTATGACGCATTGCTATTAATTCCAGAGCTGCGTCAAGCCCTCATCAAAGCACTAGAAGCTCCCGAAGTCTATGAAGTCACTATGGCTAAACATCGGCTTCTTTGCAATGCAAGCGAAGTCAATGAAATCACCTTTTCAGAGGAAGATAAGCTAGTGCAGGATGATAATCATAATCGCCCACTTTACATCGAGGGAAATATAGGCACCGCCCATTTGCGTCGAGTGCTCATTGATCCCGGCTCCGCGGTGAATATTTTGCCAGTTCGAAGCCTTACACGCGCTGGATTTACGATGGATGACCTTGAACCAACCGAGGTGGTGATCTGTGGGTTCAATAACCAGGGAACTTCAGCCCTGGGTTCTATCACCGTGAAGATTCAAATGTCCACTTTCAGCTTTAAGGTGCGATTCTTCGTTATTGAAGCAAATACATCATACTCGGCGCTCTTGGGTAGACCATGGATACATAAATACCAAGTAGTCCCCTTGACGCTCCACCAATGCCTAAAATTCCTTGATAATAAAGGAATGCAGCACCGGATCGCTGCTAATGAGTCCCCTTATACCGTTCATGAGTCGCATCATGTCGACGCAAAATATTATTTTTCAGGCGGGGAGTTAAGTAAACATTAGGGGCGTGTCGCACCAGCCGCTGACATAATTATTACCCCTGGCTCGACTGCATCTTCTGAGCCAGATGCCTTCAGCACCCCACATTCTGGCAAAAGAAATCAAAGGAAAGAACAAGCTAGAAGGCACAGGAAATCTCTTATGGTTACACCGTCCAGTAACACTCAAAATGCTCTATCAGCACCAAGTTCAGGAGCTTCAGCTACGCCTATCCTCTTGAGGTCTGTTCCAAGACCCCAGCTGACTCTCGGGGCTAAAGTAAAAGATCCTTCAATGATAAAGTCGTTAAAATCCGATGACTTGACCCATCTTAATTCTGCAGGTGCTCGAGGAGTCCCTAAGCTTCTCACATCAAAAAATGACATGCCGCCTCCCTTGATGCTACGCACTAATATCACAGAGAAGGGAACCACGGTTCCTCCAGAAGGGATGGTGCGCAAAAGAGTGGCGGAAATAGAGGATCAACGGAAGGCCGGGCTGAAACAGCCTCCATCAATGTACACGTTCGTAACAACGCCATTAGATGTGTGGCTAGTTCCTGGCCAAGCAGGCTACAAACCTCCTATGCTTTTCTACAAAGCACCACACGCATTGCCTTGTGATTTTGTCATTAAATTACCGAAAGCCTGTTTAGAAACAGAAAAAACTGCTACTACTACAAAAGCTGAACCAAGGATGGTTCGCTTACTCGAGAGGTCTGGGATTAATCTCCGACAAAATTGCAAGCTACCACCACCACCCGCCATATGCGTAGAGTGGTGGGAGGAGATAGAAAAGATTGCTAAGAAGCCTCAAAAGAGGACATATCAGACTCAACCAAAATATGGTTTGGGTTATGTTCACTCGGATTCGGCAGAAAGTGAAGGAGATAAAAATAATGATCCCCGACGAGTGATGTGTAGTATGACGTCCATCATCCTAGATAAAAATGATATGGATGATGCAACCTCCGTCAAGAAGGATTGTAGCCCATACTCTACACCTCACCAACCACGTTCCTTCCAAGCTGCTGCTAATGCTCATCAAGGGCTGAGAGATGAACAATACCTTCTGAATCGAGTCTACGAAAAAGTGAATGTGGAACAAGGTGAAGTTCTTGGTGCTGCTCCCGCTCCTCAACAACTCGAAGATGGTGGCCAGTTGACTGTTGACGAGCTAGTCGAGATCAACCTTGGAACTGACGATGACCCACGCCCCACTTTTGTGAGCGCAACCCTCACATTAGAGGAACATGAAAGTTATCAAACCTTCCTAATGGAGTTCCAGGACTGTTTTGCATGGAGCTACAAAGAGATGCCTGGGCTTGACCCTCGTGTCGCCACTCACAAGCTTGCCATCGACCCTCGGTTTTGGCCAGTCAAGCAACAACCTCGTCGTGTCTGTCCCAAGCTGCAGAATGATATAATTGCTGAGGTTGGTAAATTAATTGCTGCGGGCTTTATAAAAGAGGCGCAGTATCCCCGTTGGTTATCCAGCATTGTTCCTGTTGAGAAAAAGAATGGTCAACTTCGGATTTGCGTTGATTTTCGCGATCTGAACCGCGCTTGTCCTAAGGATGATTTTCCAATTCCCATCACAGAGATGGTAGTCGATGCTACCATAGGCTATGGTGCCTTGTCCTTCATGGATGGTTCGTCAGGTTATAACCAAATTAAGATGGACCCACAAGATGCGTTTGATATGGCATTTCGAACGCCCAAAGGGAATTTCTACTACACTGTCATGACATTTGGTTTAAAAAATGCGGGCACGACTTATCAACGTGCTATGACTGTGGCCTTTGACGGCCTCATCCACAAGACAGTCGAGTGTTACATTGATGATCTGGTCGTGAAAACAAAAGATCAGCAAAACCATCAGGATGATCTACGTATTGTCTTCAATAGGCTATGAAGTATCAACTAAAAATGAATCCGCTTAAATGTGCCTTTGCGGTGCAATCAGGTGTGTTCTTAGGCTTTATTGTTCGCCATCGAGGCATTGAAATTGAGCCACAAAAATTAAGGCTATTTTTGATTTGCCGACCCTTCAAAATTTGGGTTACCTTAAGTCTTTGCAGGGTCACCTCGCGTATATTCGACGCTTCATATCTAATCTCTCGGGGCACACTCAGCCATTTTCAAGGTTAATGAAAAAGGGTGTGCCGTTCCATTGGGACGAGCAATGCCAAACTGCACTCGACAACCTTAAAAGGTATTTGCTTAACCCTCCTGTCCTAGCGGCGCCCGTAAGAGGACGCCCACTAATTCTTTATATTGCTACGCAGCCCTCTTCGGTGGGCGCACTGCTCGCACAGCATAATGATGAAGGAAAGGAGATAGCCTGTTACTATTTGAGCCGCACCATGGTAGGTGCCGAACAT
This sequence comes from Saccharum hybrid cultivar R570, assembly GCA_038087645.1. Lineage (NCBI taxonomy): Eukaryota > Viridiplantae > Streptophyta > Magnoliopsida > Poales > Poaceae > Saccharum > Saccharum hybrid cultivar. Next base: position 2,740,421 of record JAQSUU010000033.1, on the reverse strand, counting down.
AACTACTCACCTATAGAGAAGTTGTGCTTGGCCCTCGTCTTCGCGCTGAAGAAGTTAAGGCACTACATGCTGGCGCACCAAATTCAGCTCATAGCAAGGGCGGACCCGGTAAGGTACGTGCTAAACCAACCGGCCCTAATGGGACGTCTTGGTAAATGGGCTGTGTTTATGATGGAATTTGATATTACTTATGTCCCACAAAAAGCAGTTAAAGGCCAAGCTTTGGCTGATTTTCTTGCAGCACACCCCGTGCCAGATGATTCGTCATTAGTGATTGATTTACTTGATGAAGATGTATTTTCAGTTGGTGTCGAATCACCATGGGAATTATACTTTGATGGTGCATCTCGTGCCGAAACGAATCCTAACGGCACGCTCAGCAAAAGAGCTAGAGCCGGACTCGTATTCAAGACGCCGCAAGGCGATACCCTCTACCACTCTTTCTCCCTCCTTAAAGAAGAGTGTTCAACTAATGAAGCTGAATATGAGGCTCTCATCTTTGGCCTCTTACTTGCACTTTCTATGGATATTTAGAATTTGCATGCATATGGTGACTCTCAGCTTGTTGTTCGCCAAATTAATGATATTTATGAGGTACGCAAACCTAAGCTGGTGCCATATTACATGGCAGCACGCAAGCTCATGGAGAAATTTCAAAATATTCAAGTTTTACATGTTCCGCGAGGCAAAAATGCCTCAGCTGATGCATTGGCTAAACTTGCAGCAGCGCTTGTGCTCCCAGGTGGCGAGCCCGCTCAAATAAAAATAGAAGAGAGATGGCTACTCCCTGCTGTCCTAGAACTCGTCCCTGATGAGTATGAAGTCAACCAGGTGACGACAATGATTGTGGAACAAGATGATTGGCGTAAGCCATTCGTTGATTATTTTAATCACGGCACTTGGCCAGATGATCTGGTGGAAAGACGTCACCTGCATCAGCGCCTACCATCATATATCTACAAGGCTGGGATCTTGTACTAACGATCGTTTGGCCAAGAAATACTTCTACGGTGTGTCTCGAGAAAAGAAGCTGATCAAATATTACAAGAGATGCACCATGGAGTGTGCGGTGGCCATCAAGGTGGTGCCAAGATGTATCATAGAATCAGGTTGGTCGGATACTATTGGCCAAAAATCATGGCCGATTGCCTCAAAACTGCTAAGACTTGTCACAACTGTCAAATTCATGGTGACTTCAAGCATCAACCACCGGTTCCGCTTCACCCTACTGTTCCCTCATGGCCATTCAATGCGTGGGGAATTGATGTTATTGGTTCCATCGAGCCTCCCTCATCTAAGGGGCATCACTACATTCTGGCCGCAACTGACTACTTTTCCAAGTGGGCTGAGGCCATACCTCTACGAGAAGTGAAGACAGACAACGTCATCAACTTCCTGGAGCGACATATTATATATCGTTTTGGGGTTCTGCGGAGTATTACATCTGACAATGCTAAGGCGTTCACATCCACTAAGATGCAAAGGTTCATCACAAAGTATAACATTGCGTGGAATTATTCCACGGGATATTTTCCTCAAGCTAATGGACTTGCTGAGGCGTTCAATAAGACCCTTGGAAAAATACTTAAAAAGACCGTAACAAAATATAAAAGAGATTGGCATGATCGTCTCTTCGAGGCCTTATGGGCGTATCGAGTTACTACTCGTACTCCGACACAAGCAACGCCGTACTCCCTCGTTTATGGAAGTGAGGCAGTCTTGCCACTTGAAGTGCAGCTCCCATCATTACGAGTGGCTGTCCAAGATGAACTCACGAACGATGAACAAATCCGGCTTCGCTTTCAGGAGCTGGATGCTTTGGAGGAGGGTCGTCTCAACGCACTCCAAAATTTAGAGCTGTATCACCAGAACATGGTGAGAGCCTATGATAAACTCGTCAAGCAGCGAGTTTTCCGCAAAGGTTTCCGCAAAGGCGAACTTGTGCTTGTTCTTCGACGCCCTATCGTCGTTACACATAGGACGAAGGGGAAATTCGAGCCAAAGTGGCAAGGGCCATTTGTCATTGAGCAAGTCTATGACGGTGGTGCATATCAGCTGATAGATTACCAAGGACTCCATCCTATGCCGCCCATCAACGGCAGATATTTGAAGAAATATTTCGCGTGATCAACGGTCGTGCGATCCTCGCCCCTTTTGCTGTTTTATTTATTTATTTATTTATTTATTTATTTATTTATTTATTTATTTATTTATTTATTTATTTATTTTTGTTAAAGAAAAAACAACACGTTTTCTCTCATTATAGAAAATGTGTTTTAAACTGAATGGACATCACGTCCAACAACAAAAGGCTTTCTCCTATATATATCATCAAGCTCAATCCTCTGGTGGCTGTCATTCAAGGCGTGTCCCTGGTCAGGGAATGTTCCAACCTACTTAAATTTGGGGTAAAGCGACCTCAACACAAGCACATGGTTGGCACCAATAAGGGATAAAAGCGGGTGGACGACTTTCAATTCGCGCTGACCCTGGAAGTCGTGGGTTCGCCATATCCTTCACCTATGTCCAATTAAAAGGGAATACCAAGCCTCTAGGGAGACTATAGGGAAAAGAGCATGAAAGGGCTACCTGACTCGACAAAAGTCCAGATCAAGTGTGAAGCCACATGCCACCCTAAGAGGTGATAACAAGGGCCAAAAAAAAGAAGTCTGCGAGGAATATTAGTTACACAAAGATGAAGAGCTACCCTTTGAATTCATTGAAGACAAAGTCTAAGAAGCAAAACAAAAAGAGAAAAAAAAGGAGACGCAGTCAAAAGTCTCGAATCTCTCAATAGTCAAATGAAGTCAAGATATCAAGTGAAGCAAAGGAAGGAGGAGGGTAGCTATTCATCATCCTCGGCAAAAGTAAAGGCAAAAAAAAATCGCCTCAACTAATTTTCCCCAAACCAATTCAAAAAAAATATAGCCGTATCCTATATTCCCTACTGGACAAAGGTATGTAAGGCACATGACTGAAGGGAGGCTCGGAGAGAGTTTTTCTGACCCTGAGAGTCCTAATGAAGTGCTAATTTTTTAACACGGTTATCACGAGGAAACTGAACCTCATATGAAAGTTGTGTTATTGACTTCCTTATGTCAAAATACATCCTTGAATGACGTCGCTGGAAGATGCTTCATAGCTTGGTGACTCATGGAAAAGCCGACATTTTTTTAAAAAAAGAAAAAAATGATCAGCAAGTTATCATTTTTTTCTTTCTTCCCTCTCCTTTTGAGAACAACATCCTCGTCCCTTGAAATACAAGAGGAACTCAAGGCATATCTATGTTGATGCCCACCGCGGCTTATGTGCCAAGATGGCTTAACACCCGCAAATTGGCCTTTATAACTATATGGCTAGATTATATTCTGGCAGTGCATCTATGAATTTTCGGATGTATGCTATTTATTTGGGAGCAGTGAAACAAGTCAGTGCGATGATTGTGGAGCTGTGAAATCCTTCAAGATGGATCGGTGGCACCGCTGTATTTAAATGGTCTAATCCACCTTGATAAATTTCATCAAGAATTCAATATTCTATTGGCGGTCACCAGTATGTTTGGTCAAGAATTCAGGATATGGTATGATCTTCGCTATATCCTGCTTATTGCTATTACTCAAAGGGTGGCATGGATTTTTCGCCATATTTTCTAAATACTTGCCAGGCTACGACCATGCGGCCAGGGCGTTCATCGAAGTTGTATTTCCCCGAGTTGAATCTCTGCAGCTTTGTGCATAAACTCAACTCGGCGGGTGGCATTTGTATGATAAAATTTTGGTATATAATTGGTCAATTATTTAATATTTCCTATGCCAAGTAACATGGGCTGCCAGCGTAGAGTGACCCGTGTGTTTCTTATATATATGCGGCTCTAATATTTGGAGCCCTATAACGAATGAGAATATGTTGTGACTTGTTGGGAAGTCTTATGAATTATATATGGCGCTGATCAAGTCCGTGCGTTCAATGATCTCTGGATCGACCCATGGAATAGAAGTTGGCCATGAATAATTATTGGCCCAAAATAACTACGTCAATATTCTCTATATCCATGTTTATACGCAAGAGATTTTTATTATGTCACGTATAAAGGTGATGACGAATACGTATACTTTACAAGCTAGCTGAATTTGGTCAGGCCTCATGGCATACTAAATGTTTATCAGAGCTCCATGCATGCACGTACATATGTTCGTGGTGTGCAGATAGAAGCAGCTAGCTAGTTTCTTCACGTGATCAAAAGAAGAAGCTAACATGCTACGTACTGGCCATGCATGAACGTGTTTATGCTTGTGACATGCAGATAGGAAAAAGCTAACAAGGGCTGTCGTATATGTACGTGTGCTTGTATACGCTCAAAACCAACTGTACAGCTCGTATATGTACGCCGACGTGTACCATGTATTTTTGGTATAATAATTGTGCGCCAACCGGGTCGGTGCGTCGCGGTGCGGCACGATTCGATACGTGACCTAAAATATTTTAGAACTCTTGGATATATGCATATATGGATTACCAAGGCATGTTTATCGGCCGCAAGAGTTGTTGGAGCAAGAGAATATGTGTACGTATTTTGGACTTGCTTGTTTTACGTGAGAGATGCAATGGAGCTCTATTTTGTTGGACCCATGTCTCAGGGATTGCATGTGAGAAAGAGATAAATAATCTACAGCACCGCATAGCCAGGAGAGGGTTCATCTATCTCGTATATGGAGTAGATGTTCGACGACGGACGCTTGCTCCAAATATCTCGCTCGGTTGTAACAAACTGCTGGCGGCGCATGCGTGTGGCCAGGAGTCCCGCCGTGTAGCCCTACCTGTTGCCTATATAAAGGAGCCAAGTCTCTAGGGGGTTCACGCATCCACACATCCACGCTGATAAGCCGCCGCCGCCGCCTGCAAGTAGCTAGCAGCGAGTCGCCGAGAAGCAAACCAACTCCAGCAAGTCGCCGGTCCTTGCTGCCGCATCTTACACGCTCACGTCAATCAAGTCGACGACATCTTTTGCAAGTTCAACTCCGATCATGTCCTCTGTGTCGGCTGTGACGTTTTCTGGTGAGCATCTAATCTGATGCGTTAACGAGTTCAGATGAGTATGAGCAATTGCTCGTAAGATGCATATACTCCGTGCTACTTATTGGCTCTATTATTTCTATGATGGCAGAGTGGTCGTATTGGCCTATTCAGATTACTTCTCACCGAGCTCGATGATTTGATACGATGCGGGAGACGGGAAACCCCCGCTCGTCGCGATAACAAACGTCAAGATGCGCGAGACGGGAACGCCCCGCTCGTCGCAGCGCACGAGACAGGAAACCCCGCTCGTTGCGATGATAAACATCAAGATGCGTGAGACGGGAACGCCCCACTCGTCGTAGCGCGCCAGACGGGAAACCCCCGCTCGTCGCGATGACAAACATCAAGATGCGCGAGACGGGAACGCCACGCTCGTTGCAGCGCGCAAGGCGGGAAACCCCCGTTCGTCGTGATGACAAGCGACAAGACGCGCGAGACGGGAACGCCCTGCTCGTCGTGATGAGAAAAGACAAGACACATGAGACGGGAAAACCCCGCTCATCGCAGCCATTCGTCACAATGATGAAAAGGTCGAGATACACGAGACGAGAATGTCTCATTTCGCTATAAAATACTGACGCCGGGAGGCTGTCTATTTGATCTTATGAGAAAACGACGTCCAACCAATACCGCTAATTTGTTGCAGATTTTCTTCTACATAATATAGTATAATTATCTACGTCTAGTACTAATGAGGCTAGACGGAGCTCTCGCCAAGTGCCCGATAAGACGAGGTCACTACTCCACCGACACGTCCCAATTACGGGATCGGACACATTGTTGCTGGGCACCGACAAGGCAAAGGCAACTCACACACGTCCGTGTTAATGAAGGTCGGCGTACATGACTGGGCACCGACGAGGCGAAAGTCATCCCCTTCATTATCAATATATTCCGTTTATTCTGACACGGCGATGGCGATGTCACGACCGAGCTTCGGCGACATAAAGCCACTCATTGTTACTACGCCATATATCGCATATGGCTGATGACGATCAAATCAATACTTGGCGACCATAAAGCGCAGCTTAATCGGAGGTTTTCCGCAAGTTCGTCTTGCGGATGTAATTAACCGGACGCGCCCAACAGGCCCTGAGAATCGGCGAACTATGCAATTTTCCTACAAGTCAGACCTCTCCTTAAGCATGACGCTGAAGACGGAAGAAGACATTTTTTTGTTGATCATATATTTTGTATATTCAAGAAAGAATTAATAAAATATGTGGTTCTCGAATGTGTGCATGTGTCTCTCTTGCATTACATTATTTTGTATTTATGTCTTCGTTCGGTTTTCGACCAAACACACATCAACGAACTAAGCTGGATTTAATATGGTAAAACCTACACACCTAGTTGAAGTCCATGATTAACACGGGTTCACATTTTTCTGAATTTTTAATATTTATTAATATCATTGTTTTTTAATGGTATGCTATATGTCGTCCATGGGTAGTGAATTGTCTGTGGTGGCTCCATCGATCTCGAAATCTCATGGCCAAGTCTTAGTCTTTTGAAGATCAGCAAGGCTAGTGCCCACATGTCCAGACGCAGCTCCCATTCGACGCACCTGCCATGCCCTGTCCCGTCTCGTCACGTCCCCTACGCGTCCGTCACGGCCACATAATACGAGAGCCCGCCCGCCGCTCCCGCGCCTCCATGTCGTGATCGCTCCTGCGTGGCAGTGATGGCATAGGTGAGCATGTCGTTGATCAGGAGCAACGCGATGAGGACCCACTCTAGGGCCGCGTACACCTGTGCGGACTCCTGCACGTCCTCCGGTGGAGCGCTGCCGCCAGCTTACAACCGACGTCGCCATGGCTCCCGCACTAGCTCTCTCTTCCTCGCTCGGCCACCCTACATCGAGATCTACTTTTGCAACACTCAGATGAAACAATTGCAACATAAGACTGAAACAGATAAAACATTTGAAACATACACTTGCAATATAGCTATTATAACATATGCAACGTCCAGATAAAACACTTGCAACATATGTCTGAAACAGATAAAACATTTTGAACATACACTTGCAACATACCTTTAAAACACATGCAACATGTGCAACATTCTGATCCGCTTTTGCAACATCCATATGAAACAATTACAACATACCTCTGAAACACCTGGAACACTTGAAACATAGGGATGGGAAGGTCGGGGCCTGTCGATTCCGGTTGTCGGAGTGGGATCCGGCGGCGCGTGAGCATAACTGCCACCAGCACCTCCCATGGCTCGGCCGGGCTGGGCCTGCGCGCTACAAGAGGGAGTGGGCGGCGCGCGGCCGGAGCAGGGAGTGGGCGGCGCGCGGCCGGAGCGAGCGACGCAGGTGGGGCGTGCGACGGGCGGGTGCAAGGAGCGAGCGGCGCGGGTGGGGCCCGCGATGGGCGGGAGCGAGGAGCGAGCGAGCGGCTCGCGGTGGGAGAAAGTAGCAAGGCGGACTGAGGCGTGCGGTGTCTGAATGGGGCGGACGCCCGTGGCCAAGCATTATCATTTTAAGATATGAGTGTACGTGCATATATGAGTGTTCGTATCTCTACAGTGCGTATAGCCCTTTATCGCAAAGCGTTCTTCATCGCTACCATTCTCAAATCGCAAAAAAAGGAGCAGCAGTTACCCTCTAGCCATCCCAATCAGCCATAGCCAAACACAGCGGTTAGGACCGTTAAGGGGTGGCTTGGGCTTGATTAGGAAGGACTAGGGTTGACCAAGGCGACCTACGAACAGAATGGGATGATCAAAAATTTAAGCTGGTGGTTCATGGTACTATTGGACACATGTTTTCTTAGTAATAAGACCAAAATAAGTTTTTGAAACCATTTTTTTCTAAAAACATTCTTGGAGATGCATCTCAAGTTATTTCAAACATTTCTCTCCTCTATTTGATTTTATCTTCATCCATTGGACCACACCAAACTGTGGCCTAGCTCACCACCATCGAGCTTCTTCCCATAGGTGGAGCTAGCTAGGTGGACATGTGGTCCATAGACCACCCTAAAATTTAGTTCAAGGCGAAACTATAGCAGATGGACTCTCTAAAATCATGAAAATTGCACATGGGCCACTATAATTTGATTTTACATCTAAAATGGATCACATTTGCTCTCTAGATCCTAACTACCTCTATTCTTCCTCTTGCTGCCAAACGAGAGCGCCAGGACTTCCTCGTTCGGTCGTCCCATATCCTTCCGCTTTAGTCTGTTCTTGCACACACTGGCACTACAATTTGTCCCATCTCAACGGCCATGGCACCACCCCCAACTATTGGTTGTCCGCTTGACACACACAAGCGTGCACGAAATTTGCAATAGCGCCCTGCCCTACCGCCGATGTTGCAACTACTCCACTGTTCAGCACCACAATGCTCATGCTCGGAAGCACAGTCGTGACACTTTGACGATGGGAGAAGTCCATTTTTAGTCATTCAACTGAAGATGGAGTTTGATTTTGACCGTTCAACTTTAGAAATCATTTTCCATTGGACTATCAAAACCATTTATATTTGGCCATTGAACTGGTTTCATCTGTGGTTTTTGCTGACAAGATAACAAGTGGCAACGGGGCCACCACTCGTCAACCACACTGCCTTGGTCCTCTGCTGCCCTGCACGCCGACCACAACTCTGTCCAGGCCGATTATCTCCTTTGCCGGCAAAGCCAAACCGGCCGCCCCCAAACGCGCACCGCAGCTACCCCCACTACCTCAAAAGGACACAATAAGAGTCAGGACCATTTTACTGTAAGGGCGGCTGGTGATTGATCCGTCCTTACAGTGGGTTGGCCATGCATCGGATCACCAGCCGCTCTTACAGTGACCATACAGTGCTCTTACTAATCAACGCCGCTCTTACAGTGCCCTTATAGGGTGCTGATTAGTAAGAGCACTGTAAGGGCGGCTGGTGATCCAGCCGCCCTTACTGTTGTCACTGTAGGGGCGGCTAGTGATCTAGCCGCCCTTACAGTGGACGGCTGTATAAGTGGTTGCACCCTACCTTCTTCCTCCTCGAGCCACTCATTTCATCTTGCAAAAAAGGTTGGGAGGCATTGGGCTCCTCCCAAAAAATTAATCTACTAAGGGGGAAGCTTTTGATCTCAATTGCTTTGGTGGAGAGCTTGTTGAAGGTAAGAAAATGCTATTCCAAACCTCAAATTTAAGTTCCAATGGTTAGTTAGTGAGTAAATTAGAGTTTTATTTTCTCTCTCTTCCATGGTGCTTGAGCTTTGTATAGAGGTAATAGACCCTAGTTTTGAAGCTATTAGTGTGGATTAGCTAGAGAAACGAGCTCATAATCTTTATTTAGTGGCTCTTGCTTGATTTTAGTGGAGATTAAACCCTAGTTTCATGTATGTTTCATGTAGATCTATTTCTAGATCTAGGATTTTTTTTAATTTTTGTTTCATGAAATTGAAATGGGATTGGTATGAAAGTTAGTGGGTAAAATAATAATTGGTGGTAATTGTTCTCTTTGAAATATTTTTACCATTAGATATATATTGTCTTTATAAATATTTATATATGTATTAATAGGCAATTAAATAATTATCATATACCATGAATTTTTATAATTGTTCTTAAGTTATTAATTATTAATTAGCTCTATTTCAAGCTTTTAATTGAAGTGTTAATGGTTTATTAGTAAGTAAATTAGAGCTTTACTTTCTCTCTCTTCCATGGTGCTATTAGTGTAGATTAGTTAGAGAAATAAGCTCACACCCTTTATATTTAGTCGATCTTGCTTGATTATAGTGGAGATTACACCCTAGTTTTTCATGTGTGTTTCATGTAGATCAATTTCTACATCTAGGATTTTTTTCATTTTGTAATTAATTCTCAAGTAGTTATTTATCAATTTGATTCCTTTCAGGTGTTTTCTTTTGTTGTTTTTTTAAAAGATGGAGTACAGAAAGTCTTGGATGTATGATTGGTCAAGGATCGATGAAGGTTTCTATGAAGAGGTGGACAAATTTATTAAATCCGCAAAGAAGCATGCTTCAACGTTGAGATATAATAAGAATATAATTATTTGTCCCTGCAAAGATTGCAAGAACCGTATTGCATTTGCAGATGTTGATACCATCAAATCACACCTGGTTATGTGAGGATTTGTTCCGGACTACATGATGTGGATTCATCATGGTAAAACAGTGGTTGTTGATGACGATAACAATCAACAAGAAGAAGACGCGCTTCTGTACCAATACACAAATGAGTTTGATGAAGACATGGGCTATGACCCTGGCAATGAACAAGGTGCTGGCTTTGGCAATCAACAATGTGCTGATGATGCTAGTGGTGCCGACGCTGATGCCGGAGCACGTGAGGGGAATAAAGATGACGGTGACCATTTGGAGGACATGCTTCGGGCCATTGGACCAGAGATATTACTACAAAAGAGAGGTCTACAAAATCTAGAGAAGGTGAACATAGCGTCGAAGGAGATTGTGTATGGTGTTGACAAGGGTTGTTCGACACACTGGACACTACTCCGCTTTGTGCTTGAGCTACTCATGTTGAAGGCTCAGTACGGTTGGTCCGACTGCAGTTTCGATGATCTGTTGAGTCTCCTGTCACGGGTGCTGCCACTGCCAAACTTGGTTCCCGCCAACACATACCATGCAAAGAAGGTTATAAATCCATTGACAATGGGTGTTGAAAAAATCCATGCATGCCCCAACCATTGTATCCTTTTTTGTGGTGATACGTTCAAAGATCTAGACAAATGTCCTCGCTGTGGGGCCAGCCGATACAAGGACAATGACCTTTACAGTGGAGGAGAAGCCTCCACGGGGAACAAGAGGACTAAGAAGGGTACAAGAATCTCAACCCCCAGAGGATACTCCATTAGGCAACGATGCAAGGAAGAGAATAGTTCCGGCCTTGGTAATATGGTACCTGCTAGTGACCGACCGCTTGAAGCGTATCTTCCTGAACCCTAAGGAAGTCGCGCTCATGACATGGTGGGACGACGACCACAAGGTAGGTGACGATGTGATTGCACACCTGGCCGATGGTAGTTAGTGGAAAGACTTCGATGAAAACAACAAACTATTCAGCTCAGACCCAAGGAATGTACGGTTCACCTTGAGCACCGATGGAATGAATCCTGCACAGATCAAAGGCAAGACAGGATGCTTAGTCTGTTTGGATGATACTAAATGGGTGTGGCTAGATGGATTCAAGAAGGTTGTTTACATAAGGAATCGTCGCTTCTTAAAGAAGGGTCACAAGTACCGTGGCAAATTGTACTTAAGATTCTATGGCGACATCCCGGAGGATGACCCCCCTCCGGAGAGACGTCATAATGGACAACATGTGTTTAAAATGGTGAAAACCATAAAGATCGTCTATGAAAAAAGAATCTAGATGGAACGATCAGAGATAGAAGCACACCTCCTATCAAAGGCGTACCTTTTAAGAAACAATCGATCTTCTTTCGATATCTGCCTTATTGGCCAGAATTAGCGGTCCCCCATGCCATTGATGCTATGCACGTGCAGAAGAATGTCTTCGAGAGTCTCATTGGTACCTTGATGGACACAGCCAAGTCAAAGGATGGTTTGAAAGCGCAGAGGGACATGGAGCAGCTAAATGTGATGTCAGAGCTTCACCCAGTACTTCCGGAAAATGGAAAATACAATCTGCCCGCAGCTTGCTACAACCTAGAATTAGAAGAAAGGAGAGGTTTATGCACATTCGTGAAGAACCTCAAAGTCCCCCCTGGGTTTTCGGTGAACCCAAAGAAGCTAGTGTCGATGAAGGACCTGTCATTTCACTACTACAAGGCTCACGATTGTCATATGATGCTGACAATGTACCTACCAATTGCAATCAGGGCTATCAAGCCAGAGTTCCTAAAGATGGCCATCACTCGCATGTGCTACTTCTTTTCAAAGATCTCACAGAAGTCATTTCACAGGCAAGAGCTAAGTGACCTACATGATTTCATGGTGGAGACCCAGAACCAACTTGAGATGTGTTTACCTCCTGCTTTTTTGATATAATGGTACATCTTATGATTCACCTGATTCATCAGATAGAGGTGCTGGGCCCAAGCTACTTGGATGAAATGTGGGCCTACGAGCGGTTCATGTCAGTCCTAAGTCGATACATGCATAATCGAGCATACCCAAAGGGCTCCATGATAGAGGGTTACAATACTGAAGAAGTCGTCGAGTGTTGTCAAGAATACCTGAAGGTGCAGAGAGGGATTGATAATCCCGATTCTCGTCACAAGGGTAGGCTGGCTGGGAAAGACACCAGTGGTAGAAAAACATTCATCGATTATAAATATGAAGAAGTCAGTCAGGCACATTGTTGTGTCTTGCAGAGCACAAAACTGATGCAATTGTACGTTGACGAACACATGGCTCTCATTATGAAGGAGAGGAACGGTCGTTTAGATGATTGGGTCATGAAACAGCACAGGCATCGCCTAACTTCCTGGTTGAAGGACCAGGACATACCGCCTAGAGAAAGTGAAGATTCTATTACCATCAGAAAAATGGCCTACATAACAATTGTAGATCTCGATGAGTTGGTCAAACTTGATATTCATGACTTTTCTAGTTGAGACCATCTAGGGTCCCGAAAACTGGTTTGAAGCTCTCAAAATTTAAAAATCCAAAATTTGAACCGTTCAAAATTTGTTAAATGAAAAGTTGACCAAAACAAGAAATGTAGATCTTGACGAGTTTGACAAACTTGTTATTCATGACTTTTTAAGTTGAAACCATTTAGAGCTTCAAAAACTGGCGTCAATGTGTCATTTTTTTAAAATTCAAAATTTGACTCGGTCAAACTTGGTTAAATGAGACACTAAATGACCTCAGATGAAAATTTTTTGAATACAAAGGTGTTAGAACTCATAAAGATCTACAATTGTTACATAGTCCATTTTTCTATTTAAGAAAGCGTTAGTAAACACAAGTCGCAAAATCATGAATCTCACATACGGTTTATGAAACTACATGAGAGACTTGTCAATTTAGAACTAAACTTTCCTGACACTTTCTCAAATGCAAAAATGGCCTATATAACAATTGTAGATCTCGATGATTTGATCAAACTTGGTATTCATGAATTTTCTAATTGAGACCATCTAGGGTCTCGAAAACTTGTTTGGAGCTCTCAAAATTTAAAAATCCAAAATTTGAATCGTTTAAACTTTGTCAAATGAAAAGTTGACCAAAACAACAAATGTAGATCTTGATGAGTTTGACAAACCTGGTATTCATGACTTTTTAAGTTGAAACCATTTAGAGCTTCAAAAACTGGTGTCAAAGTGTCATTTTTTTTTAAATTTAAAATTTGACTTGGTCAAACTTGGTCAAATGAGACATTAAATGACCTCAGATGAAAATTTTTTGAATACAAAGGTGTTAGAACTCATCAAGATCCACAATTATTATATAGGCCATTTTTCCATTTGAGTATATATAAAATCTATTTTTAAATAAGATTTGATTTTACATTTTCACAAAAAAACCACTATAAGGGCGGTTGGTAACCTCAACCGCCCTTAAAGTGCCTTGCCCTAAATAAAAGGGCGACGCGTCTGCTGCCTGATTTAGCATTTGGGTGAAATTCGTTATTGGCGTCGTCAGGCTGCCCGAGTACCGCCCCAACAAGGGTTTGCCGCCACCGCGCGCCGCCGATGCCCGAGCTCCTCCTCCGGTTGCCGACCGTGCCTACATCCTCGTGCCACTGCTGCCCGATTTAGCATTTGCACCAAGCCCGTTGACGCGTCGTGCCCTGAGGCCAACGGCTCTGCGCCCGCGGCGGCCCCAAATCCGGCGGCAGCCGGCACTGCGCCCGCGGCGGCCCCAAATCCATGCTTGCGGCCTGCGCCCGTGGCTGACGGATCCCGCACCTACATCCTCGTGCCGCGGCCGGCACCCTGCGTGGCCGGTGGCCTCGGCGCCTCGTGCCTGCGGCCCACTGCTGTCCATCCCGACAGTCTGCGCTCCGTGGCTGGCCATCCCGAGCTCGCGACTCTAACATCCAGCCCTCCGCGGCTGGCGCTCCGCTCACCGGCGACGGTGGCCGGCCTCCCCCAAGGTACTGCCCCCACCTTCCTCTCCCTGTCCCTCTTTCTCTGATTAGAGCAGAGCAAAAGCAATCAGATAATCCAATATTTGTTATCATGTACTTTGATTAATTTTGATTAGTAGACTGGCTGGACACACTAATTAGTAGGCCTGCTTGCTTGCTCCAGTAATGGAGAGTTTTTGCATTTGCGCTGCCAGCAAGGCATGTTGTGTTTACACAATGCGACATATGCCTACAAACTTGTAGGATGAATCGTGGCTCTATTTTACCTTTTTTATTACGTGACGATGAGTTAACATGTATTTTAAATAAATTGGTGGATGCACAGACTCATAATATGCTTTTCTTAGCAATGTGCCATTCCACATTTTCTGAATTTATACATGACTTGTACTGTGAAAATGTGAATATGCTATCATGCAAGGATAATTGTGAATGCAGTTTGAAATCAATATTTATTTTTCATATGTGCACTTTGAATACATTGATGGTAGTTTGCCTCCCTCTCGTTGTTTGCGTGTTTGGAAGATGCTTTGGGATTAAAATTTTAATGTTTGCGTCGTTTATTTCAATTGAGTGCTTGGTTCTTGCAGGCTGGGATGTGTTGCCCAACGGGCCTACACACCCTGCTGTTTAACAGGTGCTTCTTACATAGTAGTAAACAGTTCAATATGTTCATCTGTTCATATGTACCTTGAAATTGACAGAACAATGCTTCACAAGTAGTTTCTTATACTGACAACTTAGAATTTCTCGAGACAATTCTTGGTACATGAACTACCATTATTTGTCAATAGAAATTAATTGTCGAACATGTACAGTGGTTCTTATTGGTTCAGTATGGGTATGATGATTCTGCCTTGCAATTTTTTAATGCGCATAATTGAATATATTTTTTCAAGTATACCATTGCATTTGCTGCCATTTGCCTAGTTCTTTTATAAAGAAAAGAATGCAGTGGAGCAGAAATGACAAAGGTGAACTGCTACTAGGAGCAAAAGTTGGTTTTCATATCTAGTGTAGTTAGTACTTAGTTTATATGTAATGGTTTCAGTGGAGTGACATTGCAATTTTATCTTATCTCTACTGGTATTGAAAGCAGTCATTTCTCTTTTACCTGCAACTTGGCAGCCTATTCTAGTTGTTCACTAGCTTACTTGAATTGAAGGTTATGTTCTTAAATAAATGTGTGGTGCACCCTTGACAGATTGTACTAGTATTTCTAATTTTTTTTCCAAATTTTAGGAAGCTTCTTCACTCAATAAACCTTACTAACAATATACTCAGTTACATATTTGACTCACGAGGAATTATTCTTGTAAACTCTTGGCTGAATGTCGTACTGAATGTCTACTGATAACTACTGCAGGTTTGCAGCAGCTGTTTTTTTACATCTTCTCTTCTCTATGTTTTGGTAAACAGCTGCTATTTTTTTTTGCCAAATCTCCCCTCCCCTCTCCTCTTCTTTGTTTTGCCGATGATGAAATTGTCTCAATCCATACATTATATGGAATATGAGCTGATGATCAAGAACTTGTGAGGAACTTGGCATTGTTACCAACCGCCCCTATTCTCTGTAATGATGCCTTTATGCTCCAAGTTTGTGATCAAATGATGATTGACATATTTCTGAGGCCTTTTTTGTATTCTTTTCTTCTCCTCTCCTCCTTCCTCTCTGCTCTCTCTACTCTACCATCTGTTAATTGCTGGGAAAGGGATGGGGATTCTCTGCCATCTGTCACTCATGTGTCGTTTGTTCACTGACACATGTCAATTAACAATAAATTATTGAATTCATACTCTTTTTATCAACTAATAATAAATGAACTTCTAGTACTTAGGAGTTAAGATAATTAGTTCTTCAAAGGAAAAGAGATTTAAGACAGCTAATGCTCAATATTTTATTTTCATCATTATACTTATGCAGTCAACTGGCCAAGTTGACAAAGTTAAATCTGGTCACATGCATGTACATTACACAACCTCTACTGCACCTGAAAACTTTGTTTCTATTCATTTTTTTTTGGAGTGGAGATGTTTAATGCTTTTTATGCCCATGTCTAGCACTTATCATGGGATCTGAAGCTTTAGTTTGCACTAATGAAATGGTGGGCAAAATTCTGTCTTAGTATGTCTAACAGCCAGCTGGAACTAGATACGATCACATGGCCACCCATTCGGATTCCCAATCTCTTTAGCTGTCCCAGTGAGGGAAAAATCTTCAGTGGGTTTGACCACACTATAACCAAAAGTTCATTTTCTACTCTATTTTGGTGTTTCCGTATCTCTCTACTCTACTACTCTCACTACTCTACTCTCTTCTCTCTACTGCACCTCTCTTCTCTCCACTCTCTCTACTACTCTACTACTCTACTAGTACTCTACTACTCTCCTAACACTCTCCTCCTATCTACTACTACTACTTGTACTACTACTACTACTGCTACTACTACTACTTCTACTGCTACTACTTTTTTCTCGTATCTCTCTACTCTACTACTCTCACTACTCTACTCTCTTCTCTCTACTGCACCTCTCTTCTCTCCACTCTCTCTACTACTCTACTACTCTACTAGTGCTCTACTACTCTCCTAACACTCTCCTCCTATCTACTACTACTACTTGTACTACTACTACTACTTCTATTGCTACTACTTTTTCCCGTATCTCTACTACTACTTGTACTACTACTACTACTACTACTTTTTCCAGTGCTAACACGTACTACTACTACTTGTGCTACTACTACTAGTGCTACTACTACTAGTGCTACTACTACTGCTACTACTTTTTCCCGTGTCTCTCTACTACTCTCACTACTCTACTCTTTTCTCTCTACTGCACCTCTCTTCTCTCTACTCTCTCTACTCTACTATTCTACTAGTACTCTACTACTCTCCTAACACTCTACTTCTCTCCTATCCTCTACTACTAATTCTATGTTTTTTTGCCAATCCTCTACTCTCCTTTGTTTTGCCGATGATGAAATTGTCTAAGTCCATTCATTATATGGAATATGAGCTGATGATCATGAACTTGTGAGAAACTTGGTATCATTACCAGCCGCCCTTATATTACCTTCTCCTTTCTTCTCTGTTATGATATCTTTATGCTCCAAGTTCATGGTCACATGATGATCAACATGTTTCTGAGGCCTCTACTACTTGTACTACTACTACTTCTACTTGTACTACTAGTATTACTACTACTGCTACTACTAGTAGTACTACTACTACTAATACTTCTACTGCTACTACTTTTTCCCATATCTAATTCACACTTTATTCCTTGCATCTATTAGAACAAAGCACGAAATGACGTAGACAACAGACAGTGCAACCCGATCCCACAAAAATAATGAGCAGCCTAGCCATGGAGGTCAAGAACTACCGAAATAGCTTACGCAGGAGCAGTTTGATGATGAGGTAGAAATTGATCTAGCAGTGTTGCTTTCTCAAGGGGAAGGTGGAGCAGAAGCGGGAGTAGAAGGGGGAGCAGAGGGGGGAGCAGGAAAGGCTAATGAAGGCGAAGGAGAAGAGGATGATGAAGAGAGCTCATCCTCGGGATATGAAAGTCCTAAGGATCCTCACCCACAGCCACCCAGAATGAGGCCAACGGAGGATGAGTTGGATCTGGATTTCGACCCGAATGAGGAGGTAGGGATGAAGCCTTTGTAGCCTATAAAATTTGCTTTGGCTTTGGCTATATTACCTCTGCTAATGCTTGTGACGTATCGTATATGCAGGTCCTTGCTAGACCTCCAAAAAGACGACGTCGGCGTCCAGCACATTATGCCAAACAAGACGTAGTAGAGGAAAGGAGGGTAGAGGCAACCGCCACAGAGACTGACATTGAGGCCTCTGCTCCATAGCCTCAAGGCACAACCACGGACTCCGCTACCGAACCAAAGAAGACGCGAGGGATAAGAAAGCCGAACACCAAAGAAGGGGGTAACTTTCGTGATAACACGTGTCGGAGAAGAAGGGCAGATCCTTGAGCCACTGGAGTACATCAGCAAATTCTCTAATGCAATCGGGGCATTAGTAAGAGATCAGTTGAACCCAGCAATCCGTTTCTAGAGTGGCAAACATGGCGTACCTGAGGCAAAAAAGCAAGAGCTATGGGATGAGTGGCTGATGAACACTTTCAGGCTACCGGCGGGGACCCATGAACTGGTAAAGCGACATGCTTACAAGATAATGGGAAACGCCTTCCAACGTTGGAGGGCAGATCTGAACAAGAGGTTTATCCAGTGGGGGCTAACTCCCTTCCACGAGTTTGGCAACATAACTCATAATCAATGGGCGCAGCTGTAAGGTCCAAATGGCTAGAGGGGGGTGAATAGCTTATTTAAAAATCTACAAGCTTCACTAAACAACCACGTTAGTATAAAAGATGGCTAAGTTAATTCTAGCACTAGCTCAACTACACTATGCAAGCCACCTATACAATTCTAGTGAAGCAAGGCTATGATCTCTAATACACATCAACAAGACTAAGTCACTAAGCTACTTACTCCTATGTGATAAAAGCTATACTAAGAATAGTACAAGAAGGTAAAGAGCAAGTGACTTGATTCTTATACCAACGATGTAGAGAAGTAATGCACTTGAAGAATCAATCACAATGATCAACCACAAGAGAAATCCTCGGTAAAGAGATGACACAAGATTTTTACCGAGATTCACTTGCTTCCTGGCAAGCTACTCCTTGTTGTGGCGATACACCCACTTGTCGGTTCGCGAGCTAATCGACTATCAAGAGTCGAGCCCTCGGCGGGCGCCGCACAACCGCACACAAGATGGGGATCCTCCAAGCCACGAGCTCCACTAGAGTATCCAATTTGTGAACTCCCGCGGGGAAGGATCAAGAACCCCTTACAACACTTGGTGAGGGCTTCAACAATCTCCAATTGTGAGCTCAATCACCTCCGCTGCTCCAAGCGTCTACCGTGTTGGGAAACACGGAAGAGTAACAAGAAATCCACAGCAACTCGAAGATCAAGTGCCTCTAGAATGCAACTCTCAAGCAATGCACTTGAATCTCACTCAATCTCACTCAAGATGTGCAACTATGCAAAGAGATGAGTGGAGGGGTTGTTCTCTAGCTCAAATGATGTCTCTAGGTCTCAAAATGTGCAAGAGTTGCCCTTAAACCTCGGACATCTTCTATTTATAGCGAAGGGATACGCAGCTAGCCGTTACCGGACGGCGCAGTGAAAATTGTACTGACCGGACGCATCGGTCAGGGTGACCGGACGCGTCCAGTCACTACAGGACAAGCGTGAACAGTGCGTGTCAGAAGTTACCGTTGCTGTGACCGGACGCGCTCTAGCATTTGACCGGACACGTTGCACCTGGCGTCCGGTCAGAGTCCAGCAAGCTCCTACCGCGACCGGACGCGTCCAATCGCACGTGACCGGACGCGCCGCGCATCCGATCAGCACTCCGCTGCGCTCTGCCCCTCTGGACGCCTGACCGGACGCTCGGGTTCCGTGAGGGACCGGACGCGCCGGTCGCGCGCTCTTCTTCTGCGCACAGGTGAACTGACCGGACGCGCTGGTCAGGCCAGACCAGCGTCCGGTCAGAAACCCTAGCAGCACCGAGTTGAACTGACCGGACACGTCCGGTCAAACCGTGACCGTGTCCAGTGCAGCGTCCGGTCACCACAGTGATCGCCGTTCGCCTCCGTTTCTTTTCTGACTTCCGACGTAGTGGAAAATAGGCGTTTCACTTCCCCAAAAAGCACCAAATCCCGCCTCGCAAGCTCGGCGGGAGGGAGAGAGGAACACAAACCCCTCTTTACCGCTTAAACTCTACCGCCTTCGCAAACTGTGCTAACACCACCAAGTGTACACCACCATGTGCATGTGTGTTAGTATTTCACAATCATTTTTCAAGGCATTATATTAGCTCTCTACTAGATCCTAATGCATATGCTCAAGACATTGATCTAGTGGCACTTGATTCCCGAGCTAACCGTGATTGCCCCTCTTGATAGTCGGCTATGTATCCTAAACCCGGTCAATCACTTCTCTACTCATTTTAGACTGGCAAAAGGAAAACCCTATGGTTATACCTTTGCCTTGCGCTCTTAGATCCTTCTCTTCTACTTGATCATCATGTCCATCATATTATGTGCATCTCCACCATGATCATCATTTCATGTCCATGCTCCATCTCTTTGTGATCTTGTGGCCATCACTCCTTGTCACATACACCTTCATCACATGTGTTGCTTATGCCTAACTCAAAACACTTAACACATGGCATTAGCAACTTGGTGTCATTAATTACCAAAACCAAACTTGGGCTTTCAGCAGCTCGTGGCTGAGAAGACTTCACCTGAAGCATTGACCCTCAGTGCCCGTAATAGGGAGTATGCAAAGAAGAACAAACATCCCCCACGCTTAGGCCCCGGTGGCTACCACGCCAAGCAAGGCATGTTTAGGAAGCTGGACAAAGCGGCCGAAGTTTCTGGGGATCCAAAGAAATAGAAAGTGAATAATTTGAAGTGACGTTTGAAGCAATGGATATATGCAAGGAGTGTGGATTCCTCCGACCTCAAGTTTGCTGAGACGGAGACAGAAGAGGCAGTATCAAGGATACTGAAATTGGCTGAAGACATGGAGAAGGGCACATTCACTCCTTCCAGAGAGAGGGACAAGTTGAGCATTGGCTTGGGCAACCCTGAGCACACAGGCCGCACCAGGGGGCTAGGGAAGCTGGTAACCTGGAAGAAAGGATTCGCAGAGGACAGCAACATGTACAAGAAACATAGCAGAGACCTAAATGTCAATCTCGAGCTCACCGTGAAGGCTCTAGTTGTGAAGGTGCTTTTGGAGCAAGGTGTGAATACGGAGACACAGATGTTCATGGAGCCAATGGGAGAACTGGCTATAGTTTGCAGCCCTTAGGAAGTTCCCAGTAGCCAAGGTTCCACTACAACCATAACCGACGTCGATCGCATACAGGTGCCAACTAGTTGCACCCTATTGGTTCCCATGGGCAGGGGAAACAAGATGGTAATGGTTGAGGTGGCAACGGGTGTGGCACATCCTCCGAGAGGCGAATGGCACAGTCGCCCAATCCCGCAGGACTACACTAGGGTCGAGGTGCATACCATGAAGCCCAACTTCATGACATGGGAGATAGAACATGCAACTCCTGAGGGGCTTGGTCATCTTGGAGAAGTCATGAAGCAGTTCATCCTCTGGCACAAAAAGGACATTGTATTGAATGTTTGTTTGCAAACTCCGAGTGATGTACATCTGGAGCAAGTTGTTGAGGACGGGGAGGCATATTCACCGGCTCATGATGACCACATGCCTAACATGCCACATTCTTCCCTGACTCCTAGCGAGCATGTGACTAACAAGCCACAGACTTCTCTAGCTCGTCTTATCGAGCAAGGGCATGATGAGGTGCCACAACATTCTCCAGCTCTTCATATCGAGCAAGGGCATGATGAGATGCCGCATCCTTGTCCAATCGAGCAAAGGCCTAATGACCCACCAGAGCCTTCTCAACAGACACGGTCGATACATAAACAAGGACTGCCTTCTAAAAAAGGGATGAGGGGGCGCATGAATCGGAGGCCCGAATGAAGATTCCCTACCATACAAGGCCAATGTTTACTCCGATGAAAGACGTCTCGATGATTTCCAGGTGGTTTGCTCATGACCAGTTCAAGCCTGAGAACCAAGTGAAACACGTCTACGCACGTGCTTCTGAGCCGCCTGACACTAGCGAACTCCACTAAGAGGTAAAGAAGTATCCAAATGTTGATGAGATCAACTGGACAAAGGATGTCCCGAAAAAATATGAAAGAGGTAAGAACTTTCTACCAAACCAAATCATGCAGCGTATGCCAATTGGAATGAGAAAGATCCATGATTGGTACTTGCGTGCTCATCCGACGAGACTAAACGAGATAAAAGCCATCTTCCCTGAAGGCACATTTGGCGGTGCAGCTGGCCATCTAATGTCTGACTTTGAGGACATGCAGGAATGCTTTCACCTCGGAATGATAGAAATAAATCTAGTTCGCGTGTGGTGCCTGTAAGTACTTGCCCTCTCGATATGATATGAATGAAATATTGGATTTTATTGTAATTAACCACATCATGTTTTGTAGAATGCAAACACATATTGTGAAGAAGGTGCCAACTCTAAGAGCCGGGTACATTGACCCTTGGTTGATATGTGGATCAATATTCCAGTACCCCAAGGACTGAAAAATGGATTGCGAAGAACTAGCTGCCGGAAAGACCGTTGAGGAGAAAGAGGCCATACGGAAAGATAAGATGTACAAAGAAGGCCTTAAGGTTGTGGCACGGATTGCCAAATTTCTTAAGAATCTCTAGGATAACGAAATGATATGGTTACCATACCACTTCGGGTAAGTTCGATTCTATACTGAAATAAAGCATTGTTCGATATATTTAGTTCGATGTAAAAGAGCTTGTTTGTTTCTTTAATGATTAAATTCATGCAGGAAACACTGGATTCTTGTAGGGGTCAATGTTGGGCTGAGCATGGCAGTTGTCTATGACTCAGCAGATTATGCGCCGGAGACGTACATGGATTTCATAGCGATTGTCAAGACGTATAATCCTCATTAGCTTATATATGTTTGTATATATACTTGTAAACTTCACTTTTGGATACTAAAAAGTTGCATTTGCTAAAACCATTCGAACAGGGCATTCATGCACTATGTCCAATATCATAAAGGAAGGC
Organism: Saccharum hybrid cultivar R570; assembly: GCA_038087645.1. Taxonomy (NCBI): domain Eukaryota; kingdom Viridiplantae; phylum Streptophyta; class Magnoliopsida; order Poales; family Poaceae; genus Saccharum; species Saccharum hybrid cultivar. Next base: position 2,717,559 of record JAQSUU010000033.1, on the reverse strand, counting down.
ATCATCCAGAAAGGAAAGAGAATTTGGCTATCAAAACTCTATGTCCGGTACGTGTAACTTATATCGGTACACTCCAGTACATGGTTTGTCAATAACATTACTTAATATTTTCATATGTGAAACACACAGTGTCTCAAGCAGAGGCCTAGGAGTCTACACTGTGGATATTAAGTATGTTGTATGATGAGTAACACTAGTGCCTACAGGAGACACCCCAATCTGGTTAGTTTGACACTTTTTCCACTCGTAGTATGAAAGCTTAGCTTATCTTATGAAATCCTAGATCTAAACTTGGTCTCTTGTAGTGGAAGGAAGAGAGAGACAGGACAAGGGATGTATACAAAGATGATGAACTCTTGGGGCTCGTCGGCGACCTTTGCGGCTTCATCATTGATGAGATTATTTCTTCCAGAGGCGCTTACCATGATCCAAGTTCCGACTTAGGTAGAAATCCAATGTATCAACACCTTCGTGAGACTCACAGGCTCGCTCTAGGCCGTTGAATGGTTTGGACTTGTGGAACTATTTGAACTTGTAAATTCTAGCTATGTAATGATGGACTTTGTGAATTATACTTGTGAAACTTTTGAATCATGGACTATAATGATGGTTTATATCATGCTGGTGTGTTTATGGATATATATATATATATATATATATATATATATGTGTGTGTGTGTGTGTGTGTGTGTGTGTGTGTGTGTGTGTGTGTGTGTGGTGATCAGATTTGAATTTGAATTTGAATTTGAATTATATATTACATGATGTGGTCAGATTTAAATTTGAATTTGAATTTTTTTTCCTAGAAAATCCACGGTAAGGGCGGTTAAAGATTGAACCGCCCTTACAGTGACACACTGTAAGGGCGGCTGCACCACCAGCCGCCCTTACAGAGACCCACTGTATCGCCCTTACAGTGCCGAGCACTGTAAGAGCCAACCCGGAAGAGTGGCTGGGCTAGCCGTCCTTACAGTGCCCTAGGAGCCGCCCTTACTGTGCCCAACTGCAGTAGTGCCCATCCTTGCTTCCCATGCCGCTCTTGTACTTGTTGCCCTGCACGCTGCGCCCACCGCCCAGCGCTGCTCTCCGCCCCGCCTATGCCGCACCTCGCCTCGCCTAGCACCTCAGCATGGCCGAGCACTAAGCCACCGGCCAGTAGCGCCCCGGACTCCGGTCTTGTCCGAGCCTCAGTGCGGCTAGGCTGCCGGCAGGGGCGGATCTACAGGGGGGCTGAGGGGCTCCAGCCCCCCCTACAGCTGGTGCATCAATAGAAAATGGGAAGGGTGAGGGAGAAGAAGAGGTGGAGAAAAGAAGAAAATAGAGAGAAAGAGAGGAAGAAGAAGAGACCAGCCCCCCCTGAGCCCCATGAAAGTTCTGTCATTAGAGCTTAGGAAGGAGGCGTTGGACACTAGACAGAAGTTGAAGACCAAGGTCGAGCCAGCCATAAAGTTTAGCCCCCCTAGGATTTTGTCCTGGATCCGCCACTGGCTGCCGGCAGGCCGCAGTGCCTATTGCCGGCTAGGAGACCGAGTCGGCCACCGCCTCCTCGTCATCTCCATTATCGCACTCGCCTCACTTCTGCACCCACACCCGATGCATGTGACCACCACCGACATCGGGGAGCTCTATGTAGAAGCGGTAGACCTGCACGATGAGCCACGCGTCGACATAGAGACACGACCCCCGAGTACAGTTCAAAGCCGAGGATCAGGGATGAAAACGGTATAGATATTTTCCGACCGTATTCGAGACTGAATCCCCGTTTAGAGAGGCTCAGATCTATCTGTATCTGAGTCCAGATATTCAACATCCGATATTGTATTCGTATCCGAATACTTAAATCGCATATTTATGATGTCGATATCGAATCGTATTCTATCTAGCATGGTTGACACTATCCGTATTCGTATCCGGATAGAAATGTGAAAACAAATATAATATCAGTTGTATCCATCCGTATTCGATCCGTTTTCATTGGTACGGAGGATGCAAGGAGCCATCCATTCACAAAGATGGTACGTCCAAATTCCTGAACCATTGCGAGTTGTTATGGTGTCGATGACTGATGAGTTCATGCAACATGACATAAGCAGCAGATGATTGAACTGGATAACATCAGGAAAAACAGTTTCCTATGCAACGAAAAACAGGAACACCAGGCGATTCAATGCCCCGGATGCTTTTAGAGCAACAAACCATTTCGTAAAGAATGGTGATGTCAAACATTCACAAACATCAGCTAACCCTACACCAGAGGCAATTGCAACCCTTTTACCTACAAGTGTACACAAGTCTACGTAAATAACCAGGAAGAAAACCCTTTGCCTAATGAACACCCAAAGAATACAAAAACACAGAGCCAATGCTGCCCACCAACCCTACGGACTACAGATACTAACCTATACCCTAAACAAGCCCACATAATTCCATTCTGGAACCAGTAGTGTAAATCATAAAGATCTGCAAAGCATAGATGCCCATCAGTGTCAGCCTTAAAAGCTGGGTGTTTGGAAGCTAGATCATTCCCCTTGTACAAGGGAGAAACTTACCAACACGTGACCTGAGCGTTGGCCTCACAACGAGAAACACCCATCAATACTATAATCTGATGGCTGGGGGAGATGAAGATTCAAATGAAGCTCGCAGTGGTCTGTTAACAAATGGGTGCTCCAAAAGTTGTGATGCAGAAGGTCGGCTCTCAGGATCAACTCTTACACACTGGCCAATGAAATCTTGTGCCTCCTTCGACAGATAGTTGGGAATAGTAGGCTGTTCCCCTCTTCCAATCATGAAGAAAGCATTTGTCTACAAGTAACAAAGCATATTATAGAGACATGGTGACCAACACTGGGCAAACTAGGTTACAGCTTCAGGGGAGAAGCATATTATATATATAATGATCTCATGCACTAGTAAAGGCGCTATATTCTCACACAAAGTGATCAAGTCAAGGAAAAGACTTGACAGAAGCAAGTCCATCTTCGTAGGATTACAAGATATACGAGCTTGCAAGGAAAACAAACAATGATTTTCCCAATAGACTTGACACAAAGAAGGGCCTTAAAAGACAGAAAAGAGAGGAAACTTTTGACATTCTAGTGTTATTATTGCACAGTCTAATAGAGGATTTTTTTTTCTCTTCACCATACCTTCTAGACTCTTCTCAACCAAATGTTCAACATTCTAGACATTAGATAAGGCCAGTACAGTAAACAACATCTTAACATGCTGATATTTGAAAGGTATGAGTAAATCAATGTTACTTGATTGTAATATGGAAAATCAAAACGTGACATACCCACTCGACATTAGGAAATGGTATTTGCCGGGTTAGCATTTCCAACACGGTGCAGCCAAGGCTCCATATATCAGCTGAAGGCCCATACATCTTTTTAGGATTAATAACCTGAAAATGAGAAGGTAAGTATGTTCCAGACAAGAGATACACAAGTATTATCTTGTGAAAAATAACATCAAAATAGATAGTTTTCGATACAAAGAATGGTAGTCACACAAAAGTAATAAGAATGTTAAGGGGCTATTGCAGATTTTTTCCATTGGTTTCTCGTCTTTTGCAAGAGTGCCACTCAGAATGTTAAATTGTAACTTTTACCTCAGGTGCCATCCAGTAAACACTTCCTTTGCATGACCTTAACATATTAATTTTTGACATCTGAAACTTGAACAAGAAAACTACAACCATAAGACAATTTGACATTAAGAACATGGAAATAATGAGCAGAAAGACGAAGGCTAACCTCCTTTGCCAATCCAAAATCTGCAAGCTTTACAGATCCATTTGCATGCACCAATATATTGGCGCATTTGATATCTCTGCATATGAAGCAATTGTTTCAGCTGAAGAAATTACTGAGTCGAATGGAAGGATCATACAGACATAAACATACCCCACATAAGTAATGAACACCATTAAGATAATGCACTAGCTTTACTATTTCACAATTATCAGTATGAAGTTTTAGAATCATCCAGGATGAACACCTTTATTTATTTATGTAACCTCCATGACTCTACGGTGTATGACTGCATGGCACACTCATAAAAAGGTGGACCAGGGCAATAGGTAGTTCTTGAAGTAGAGATGGGAAAATAGATTTGTTTCCCTGAATATGCAATTAACAGTAGAATAATACATAGGCTAAAAAAACCATCTTTTCCTCCCCCTCACGTTACTCTTTGTTGGACATAAATTTAGAAAACAAGCTGTTACCACTACAGCATTGAAAACATTAAATTATCCCCATAAAATATTAGATGATGGGCAGCTTTGTACCTGTGGACCACATTTCTCTCATGGAGGTAAACCAATCCATTAAGAATCTGCCTTGTGTATGCAGAGACTTGCGATTCTCGTAGTTTATACTTTTGATAGAGGGATGAAAGAGATCCTTGTGTGACAAGCTCAATAAAAATATAGAGTTTGGATTCTTCCTGCATTGAAACATAAACAGATCACATGAGTTCATCAATATCACTATGACATGCACATAAGAGGGTGCAAATGGAATAATAATCAGTTAAATACAATCATCTCTTAACTAAATGAATAAACAGGGAGTATTAAAAGAAGAGCACAGTACCTTGTCAGTTCCATAATACTGGACTATATTTTCATGTTCAAACTGACTGAGGAGTGCAATTTCCTGAAAAATACAAAACACAAAATTAGAGCTGGCAACTAATGACAAATGTAGCCTAACCAACAACTGATGACATTATGATTAATCAGCAGCTATAACCTGCTCAAGTGCAACAATAGATTGTTGTGCGTTGCTTCCTTGGTCAAGCAAAGATACTTCCTTCACAGCAAAAAACGCACCCTCACTGCAGATTCATTGGCATAAGTTTAAAATATTTTCTAATGGAGCAACAAAATGAAGAGCACACTTTACACTATTCCAAGTGGTGTTTGACTTAAATTCTATAATCAGGTATTCAGGTGAAAGACATTCTCAATGTCACTCCTAAGAATCTTTTTGAGCTGAATCAAGCATTCAATTTGTAAAGTATTTTAATCATCCATTTATCGATGATTTTTTTCTCGAACATGCAGGAGAACTGTGTATCATTTCATTAAGAAGAGAGAAGAAACTATACAAGGGAGAGGGAAAGGAGTAGAAACTCTTAGCACCTACACACACCCCCCCTAGAGACGACTAGAGACAACCTAGAGCAAAGGATCACCTGACCCCATCAATTGCATTTATTGATAATCAGTTACTACATCTTCAAAAGGTTGAGATTTCCAACTACAAAGATCCTTTTCAGGACAAGTTACCATGAAGTTTACTGGAGCATTAGCAGGTTACTCATGGCAAAGAGTTGGAAATCGATAGATAAAGGTCTGTTGTGAGAATAATTGTTACCATACAAATCCAATGGTGACATAAGTTCACAACTATGAAAAACCATGCATATTATAAATAGCAAGATCAGCATTTGTTCAGAAAATAATAAACCAACATATGACAAATGTGGTGAGTATTGACTAATGAGACAGGACAGACCAAAGGGCAACACTCTGCCTATTATGATATGTTGGTCAGTACATTCTTAGTGCTTTGCAAATAAAAGGGGTTACTAAAGAATCTTTTGTTAGTCACACCTTCATCTTTGTTCAAAAGGTGTCAGTTTGAAGTGTGCTCTCCATAAGTAAAAGATATCCGTTCAACAATGTGGAAACCGTTCAACAATGTGGAAACTTTGTGACCCGCATTCCAATTTCCTTGATGAGCTATGGAACTTTAGTTTAATTAAATATATATTTAAATAAATTGCGAAAATATAACATCTTGTTCACTACCTAAATCATTACTGGAGGAAAACTCAGGCACCAAATGAAAGAGCTGTTCAAGCTTATTACAAGGGGCTGTTTGAACTAAGTCTAAATAACAGGACAACTTATAAATATGCCTATATTAGACCAAAGGCTGCCGTATATTTTGCAGTGACTGATGAATAACAAAGTAAATACGCAAACAAAATGAGCTCACAGTAATATTATTCAAAAGCACTGGCACTTACTCACTGATCCCCTCGTACACCATCCCAAATGAGCCGCTTCCCAGAAGAGCACCACGCATCCACGACTTGATCTTCCGCTTGAACTTGCCATTCGGTGAAATGATGAACATGGCCTCCGTGGTTGTACTGGACGCGTCATCATCATTCGTCGTCGACAATGAAGAAGTTCCAGTGAACCCCTCGAAGGTCTCCCCTATCCACAACTCTTTCAGCTCGCCCAACACCGCTGCCACCCCATCCTCAGCCTCATTCTCTTCCTCTGTGTCCGAATTGCAACGAGTGTCCACATGTTCTCCCAGTTCACTTCCCTGTTCCCTGGGACTGGGAGCAAACGACTGCACAATGTCCCAAGCGGACTCAGTCATGTAATCGTCAACGAAGGACCTCCTCACCGGCGGTGGAGCGAGTGCACCAATTGGCGGAGGCGGGGAGAGTAAAGGCGGCCGTGCACCCCGTATCCCTACCTCCCCGCCTCCCCTCCTTGGCGAAGGCAGGGGCAAATCCCCGGCGGGAGCCACAATAGCAATGGCATGGGCAGCCTTGGGTGACTCCTCGGGCGCCGCAGCGGTAGGGTCCTCCGCCGAGTCGGTGGCGGTGGAAGCGGACGAAGAGTGGAGTGACTCCTCAGGAATGGGGGCAGGGACGGAGCGAGTCGGCGGAACAACGGGCGCCGAGACCGCGCGCGCAATTGGCGAGGGTTCGTCGGCGGGTGTGGACGGGTCGAGGCGGGAGCGCGGGAGGAGGTCGGAGTTAGACCGCGACTTGCGCGCCTCCCAGGCGGCGACGGGTACGGCGAAATCCTCAGGCCCCGAGAGCCCCAGGCTGCGGCAGAGCTCGTCGACCTCCCCCTCCACGCTCCCGCTGATGCGGAGCCGGAGGTCCGCGCCGGGGGCAAGGTCTAGGGAGCGCGAGGGCCGGAGCCCCGGCGAACGCTGCTGCTCCGCGGAGGACGAGGACGACCACGACGCGCCCACCGACGCGGACGACCCCGCGCCCGCCTCGTACTCGATGCGCTTCACCGCGTTGCGGCGATCCAACCGCGGGCTCCGTCCGCGGCTCCCGCTCCCGCTCCCGCTCCCGCCGCCGCCGCGGCTGCTGGAGTCCATGGAGGCGTCCGCCCCGCCGCGGCGGCGGCTGGAGGAGGAGGACGACGAGGGCGAACCGGAGGAGGAGGACTGCTTACGGCTCCACGAGAACATCTGGATCCATACGAGGAGCGCAGCTCACACCTAAAACCTGAGCTCCATGGGAGCGCGTCGGAATTCGGACTCGATTTCGCACCCGCTGTTGCGCCGCAGCATCGGGGAAGGATTGGGGGAGGAGCTCGGCTGCTTGCGGGAAGGCTATGGCGTGTGCCGTGGCGTCGTGGTGGGAAGTGAAATTTCCTTTTACAATACACAAGAGGCTGAACACGCTTTTGGGTCTATGCCAGGTTGGCCTACAGTTGCGCAGGGCCCAGTGTAAGAGACGTGGAAGGTAGCGGCTGGCAGTTCCGTGTGTGGGTTTAAGGAAGTGGCGGAGGACTGGCCGGACGCGGGTTGACTGCGACGACGAAGGGGTGTTGCGGTAAAGAAGGGGTCGGGTCGGACCCGCGCGGGGCCCGGGCGTCAGTGGAAGAACACAGAGTAAATGGCTGCCGTTGGCGTGGATGTGAGGTCAGTGTGGGCGGGAGCGTGTGAACGGGGCTGCTGCCTGAATCCTGATCCTCCGCGCTGTCAACGGCTGTGGCGCGCACGCGCACGGCGCGCGGCGGCGGTTGCCGGTGAGGCAGGCAACTTTGGAAGGAGCTGAGGCTCCGGCCTCCAGGACTGCTATAGCAATAGCACAGCGGCCGCTATAGCCTTTGGATCGGAAAACAGGTTAAACAGCATGTGGGGATTGTGCTAAGTACCCTGTCAGAGTTTCCTTTTACTGGTTATTATTAGTTGAGCAGGTGGACTTAGGGCCTGCAGGCTGCTAATTGTTTTTTTATAGGAGGCTGCTAACTGTTACTAGTTGCTATGAAGGAGGAGGTCAGCTAATAGCAATTTATTAGCGGTGCTATTTGTTAACCTATTAGTTGAGCCACATTTGGATCCTCTTGCTAATTTGTACTCCCTCCGTTCAAAAATGGTAGTCGTATTTGATCAAAGAAAAAGTCGCAAATTAGATTTTGGCCTCGATCTCTCTTATAATATGTACTCAATCGCTAAAAACGAATATCATGTTGAGGCACTTTGAATGTAAATCTATTGATGCAAGTTTGATACTCTAAACTTGCATATTTTCACTAATTATTGGTAAAAAATTATAATTTTTTACTTTTTCATGAGTCAAATACGACTATCATTTTTTAACAAAGGGAGTTCTTAGCTTGGAAAACCCATTGATTGGTTTTTATTAGTGTTGTAGATCATTTTGAGCTATTAGATGGTGTGTTCTGTATCATTAAGTGCTATCATTCCAAATTATAAGACATTCCAAGAATCTTGGAGAGTCAAAACATATTAAGTTTGACCAAAATTATAGAGAAAATTACAAAAACTTATAGCATCAAATAGGTATACTATGAAAATATAATTAATGAAGAATTTAATGATACTTAATTGGTATCATAAATATTATTATCTTATCATATAAATTTGGTCAAACTTGAGATCCTTTAACTCTTCAAGATTCTTGGGATGTCTTATAATTTGGGATGGAGGGAGTAATATTAACTACTAACAACTAGCAATTAGGATCCAAAGCACCCCACTAATTATTGATTTATATACTCTCTCTATCCTAAAATATAAAAGGATACATGTTTATTTTAAGTCAAACTATGCTTGACCAAGTATATAGTAAAAATATAATATTTGTGATATCGAATTAGTTTCAATAGATAAATTATAAATAGCATAGTTTAACTTATGACAAACTTAGATATCTCATGATAAAAAAAACTTAGATATCTCAGATGTAGAGAGTACATGTCTCGAACTTGGAAGTTCACATAATCGTGTGAAAAGATTTTAATTAGGGAGAAAGGCTTAATTCTGGTAGGAAATGGAAAAGATCGCAATTTTCCAAACAAGTTATCAGCTATTGGTAATACTGCTTTATATATAAGTCCAGCAAGCATCACCAAAGTCCGAGATGTGTTATCGACGCTCGTTCGAAACACAGAAATTAACATAGCCAAATGAACTGTCGCAATAATCTGGAAGCTTCACTCATTTTAATCGCTGGGCCTGGGCGCTGGCTGTGTTTTGTGCGAGAGACACCGGCTGATGAACCGAACTGAACGTTGTCCCTTCTCCGGCGTGGCCCCTACCTATGCGTTTGTTTACGTGCTAGTCGACGGCGACGCGCATGCGTTCCCACCTGAACGGCGATGCTGGCGCGATGCGCGTTCGAGCCAACGCACGCCTCCCTCCCACCCGGCTCACCGTCTGTTCTGAGTTCTGATGATGCGGGTGGCGGCTAGCACCGAGGTGGCCGCACGTGGCAAGTCGATCGGCTCCCGGGAGTTGTTTATTCCTGTGACGTTCCTGCCAGAGCCAGCTCTTTCCGCTCCTGTGAATGATGGTACGTCGTTTACCTCAATTAGCATATGTTTATTTCCGATCTTAGCTGGCCTTTGTATGTATGCGAGGAGAGATCACATGTTATTGTTGTTCACAGCAGTGACTCCGGTGATGGTCAAGCTCCAGACCTACTTGAGACACCTTCTCACAGTCAGATATTTGGGTTGCAATGGCACGTTCTCGAAAGAAATTCATGTTACAAATTCTGTGCATTGTGCTGCCAAACTACTAGCTGAACGTTTCCTAGTGCACGACCTCTGCAATCTTCTGCTTTGGACGCTCGTTCGTCGGTCGCAGCCTTATCCACCGCGTCCGACTCCACCGCGCTCATCTTCGTCGTCTCCGCCCACGCTTCCTGGCCATCGTCCTCCATCCTTGGCAGCTCCGGTGCCCAGGCTGGCACTGGCGACCCTCCTCCGCCCTGGCCGGCGTGACCTCCCATCTCCTCAATAGCCGTCGTCGACCTCCCGCCCGCTCGCTCGGCTTTCCTTGCCTCCGCCCGCACTTCATGGTCGTCGTCCTCCATCCTCGGTAACTCCGGCGCTCGGTCCACCACTAGCTTGGTCGACACGACCTCTCATCGCCTGTCGTCCACCATCCTCAGGCGCCGGCTGGTCGAAACCAGCCGTTCCCCCGCTCCGCACTGCATCGTACGGAAGAAGGGTGAAAAACACGTTGTAAGCCTATGTTTTAAGTGTTTCAGATGTTTCATAGGTATGTTGCAAGTGTTTCATATAGATGACGCAAAAAGTAGATCGAGATGTGTTGTATATGTTGCAATGGTTGTACACGTACGTTGCAAGCTTGCGTTCCTAATATTTCATCTGTTTTCAAAACATATGTTGCAAGTGTGTTAATTTGAATGTTGCATATGTTTCACACATGTTGCAAGTGTTTTATTTAGATGTTCGTATGTTGCAACGGTTTCAAGTGTTTTCTAGGTGTTTTTACAAGTGTTTTAGATGCACGTTTCAAGTGTTTCATCTGCCCGCATTCAGACGTATGTTGCAAGTATTGCATATGAATGTAATAGATTGGGTGTTGCATCTCCTCCTCGCTTTCTGTTGCCTCGCTTCGGTGTTTCCTCCTCCTCTTAGCACCGTTTAGGCATCCGCTGTCCCCTCCCCTCTTCTCGAAGCTGGTGGCTTTTGGGGGCGACGCGGAGCCCGCGTGGACACACAAAACACGCTTAGAAAAAGGACTACAGGAGCGAGCGTCCGGACATCCTGTCCGTCTGGTCGTTGGTGCGCTAGCAGGTCCGTTTCGGTAACGTGACAAACTGACGAGACACTAAATAAATACCGAGTCCAGCTGATGCTTGATGGCAGTGATGTCAACCAATAGCCTTCTTTCCGACACCACTAAACTACGGGTAAAGCTGTGGTGGGTCTGACCCGGTGATTTCAGTACGACTGTCTTTTAATGACCATTCAAGAGATCCTATGTTTTCATCCACGCTAGTCAAAGCATCCCATAACACTAGGCTGATCTGTGCCATCCGGATTGGTGCCCCTCCATTATTACTTGACTTGCACGTCCCTTTCGTATTAACTTGCATGCGGCGGCTTCCATTGCGAGGAGAGATTGAGCAAGTTTAACAGCTCGGACCACTTCCGGCCGATCCGGTGTCTCTGGTACGGTGACACCGTGACAGGGACCGAGCTGAACTGTGCTCTCGCAAGCGTACACTGTTGCATGGCCGACACGGCAGCCAAATAATCGATCCCATGCATGCACCATGGCACCAGGAACCGGCCGGCCCGCGGCCCCGGGTCCCCGACTTCGTAGCGCCTCGCCATTTCCAGCCACAAATGCGCGCAGACCGAGCGCGCGCGGTCGTTAACCGTTCCCCCCTATATTTGCAACCTCGCACATGCGCATCAAAACGATCAGAAAAAGACGACGACGATGGCATCAGTGCCAGTGCCGTTCATGGATGACGCGAAGGTGATCGTGTCCACCTACGAGGAGATGCCGCGCCGGCGCCGTCCCGTCATCAGCCGTGTCGCGTCGTCGTCCATGGCGACCGCGCGCGCCAAGGCGTCGGCGCCGAGGCAGGCCGGCAGCGGCAGCAACAGCCGCCGGGCGCTGCTGCTCGCGTACGCACAGCAGCTGCGTCGGCGTCGGCGTGGGGGGCAACAGAGCGGCGCGCCGTTGCTGCTCGAGTGGGGCAAATGGAAGGCGGGTCATCCCGTCGCCGGCGGCGGTGACGCCGTCGCTGTAAGATGGCCGAATTTGGTCTAACTGTTTGGTTTCCACGTACGTACGCGTACGCATGCCGGTGCAGGGATTGATTGACGTGTGTGTTGGTGGCAGATGAGGCGGATCGGGAGAAATTGGTGCTCCAGGTTGCGGTGCTGCGTCCGGCTTTGCGTAAGGACGTTCCTTCGGCAAGTCAAGAGGATTAGAGAGAATGCCTCGTGCAAGAAAGGCGATACTAGCAGTATGTTAGATTAGGATGCGGTCAGTATTGCTTGGTTGCTGATTGATGTTCTTCAGCGTAATACAAATGTCACTTTTTGTTTACACCAAAATACAAATGTCACTTAATCCATGTCAGTTTTGACTGATCCTCTTAATTGGAGGGCACAGGAATGGTTTGGCAGAAGAAATCATAAGGGAGGGGATCTTGGGGCACATGGTCACATCGTCGATGGAATCCATGAGAGGAAGGCGGAAAAAAGGCACGGTAGCGATGCTTCTTCAATCGCCGGTGTGGTGGGAGTGGAAAAAAATTCCCTGTAGCGCGTCTGTAGACTCCATCCGCTACACACTAACCTCAGTGTGCACGCGTGGACACCAACGAATCAGGCGCGCGTCACCAAGGACCCCAAAGCTATTGATGATGGCGATTCCGTCCCCAAGCGCAGCACCCGTTTAGCTGCTAAGAGCAAGTTCAGAGCACTGGCGCTGAAGGCCCAGGCAAGGAAGGTGCTCATGAAAAAGCTCGGCCTCGAGGTCGAGACGGAGAAGCCTGATGAGGCGTCATTTGAGGAGTTTCAGCAGATTGTCGCCGCGACGCCGCTCCATGTAACGCGGGAAGCCATGGAGGCTCTCTTTCCGATGAGAGGCCGTTTTCGTGGTCCGGTGACGGACGTCGAATAGGCCCAGCGATTCTAGCGCTTTGCCTTGTGGTACCCGCGGTCGCAAATTATAGTGCCGTATAGTACTTAGTATGTGTTGTAATTGCTAGACTCTTGCTCTAGCTTGTCGACGTTTCTTGGTCGGTCCCGTACGCTAGTGTCTTACCAGCGGAGGTGGAACAGCAAGAACTCGTCGATGTCGTGTACCTTTTAAACTTTTCTATCATCTTAATGAAAAATAGGCTCCAACCTATTCGCGAAAAAAAAGAGGAACGGGCGCTCGGCTTGGCTTCATCAACTCTTCGACTCTGCATGTACTTTGGCTCCTCCCATGCTACCTTTGAGCTCAGCAGTTGGCTTGGCTCCATCCTAAGTAATCTCGGTTCTTTGGTCCATGTCTGCTCGTTCATTAGTCATCACACACGTCGCGATTAGATCGTGTCTTGCCAATCATCGGTGCTAGACCTTGCGCTACCGTCTCCTTGGACGAAGCAGCCAGCATGATAGGAGGATGCCATGAAGAGAATTTGTCACCATCCCAAGACAAACCGTCGTCCAGGGTTTCTCCCTCTGCCGTAGTGCACGACATAGCCGGAGAACTTTTGCTCTCACTTGCGCATGATGACGACAGCGCAATCAAACCTGTTCGTGAAGTCAACGGAGAGCAGAAACGTAGGTACGGAGAGCAGAAACGTAGGTATGGTCATCATTTGGTGTTCGATCTTACTCTTCTATCTTTTGTGTAGTTTCATCATGTATAAATGTGTGCATATTATACTGTACAGAACATTGTTGTTGCTACCGACGATAACACTCATGCTAATGACAATGCACTCCGTCATGTAGTAGCTGAGGAAGTGATTAACGGAGTACCAGATAAGATAACAATCTTTTTTTCTCTAAATAGGGTGAAGAAAGTTATAAATATATTGTGGCAATATAGCTTTAATTCTCATTCGATTGCACAACAGGTGTGTTGACACTTAATTAGGTCCCACACTCGATAAGGAGTTAGATCGCTCGATGTAGGGCCTAACCGATTTAGGGATCGGCCGGCGTCTAGAGGATGTCCACACCTGTACCTTGTGCCTCCAGCGATGAGTGCGATATGCATGACACGTCGTTGGAGGAGCCTCGCCAGGAGTGCGATACGCAGAACACGCCGGCGAGGTCTCTTGAGACCCGAAACCCCACACGCCCGGGAGGGACCCCGTCGGGGCGTGTGGCAGCTATGGGCTGCCCTAGCCGGTCTAACCGCTCTAGAGCGTCATCGTCATCGATCCTCTAGCCATGCAGCACCAACGAAGAACGAGGAGAAGAGGCAGAGGGGAAGAGAGGGTAGAAAGAGGTAGTAGATTGATTTGTTGTGTTTTTATGTCGATTGGATAGATGGGAACTCAATCGACCATGATCCTCCCATATATATGGAGGGGTGGTCTTATCCCAGTAGGAAACCTCTCCAAGACTTATTTTTCAAGTTTCCTACGAGTTTAGAACAGTTCGGATCGGAATCCAAAAGGCCAGACCCGAACAACCTTTTTTATTAGGTTTGCCGGAAGTTCCGGCTCGGGCCGGAAGTTCAAGCTTGAGCTGAAAGTTCTGACTCGGGTGCGGGCCGGAAGTTCCAGCTTGGGCCGGAAGTCTCGACAACGGAGCATCTTTTCGGGGGCATGACCCCTTCATCCGGACTCCAAATTGGACGTTTCATATATGTTTTTTGATCAGCTTGACGAGAGGAACGCAATGGTGAAGTCCATTCCACATTTTGACAACTTTACAAAATAGACATTTTTAAGTGTCAACATATGCCCCCTTGTTTTCAGGTGAATGATGCATGAACCTGAAAACACTTAATCATACCAAACACAATAAAACTGAACAGCGACGATACCCATCTTATCAGCTACTTAGTGACTAAGGGAAATGTATACATCGGTCATTTTTGTTCTAAGGACGATACGTGTATCGACCGTTGTTTGGAGAGCACTTAGACTTCTTGCCAAACACTTGAAAAATACTTTTTCAAGTACCTCCCGTTGAATGCTACTTTGAGACATTCACCTTGTAATGTCTCTAGCAAATAAGAATTACCGTGTGTGACTTTGATGACTTTGTAAGGACCATCCCAATTAGGTGACCACTTGCCAAACTGATTGCTCTTCGATCCAATTGGTAGTATGGTTTTTCACACTAATTCTCCCACTTGGAAGGATTTGCTCTTGACTTTCTTGATGTATGCCTTGGCGACTCGAGCTTTCTCTTTCTCTATCTTCTTAAGAGCTTTTAATCTCACATCAGTTACCTCATCGATGTTATCCATCATCAAATCATGATACATAACAACTGATAGATCATTTTGTTTAGCAAGTCTGTATGCATCCAAATTTACCTTGACAGGCAACACGACTTCTTGACCATGCCAACTCAAAAGGAGTAACTTTTGTAGCACCATGACTTGAGATGAGATGTGCCCATAGAGCTTCAGACAAGACTTCATGCCACCTCCTTGGATTCTTCTCAATCTTCTTCTTGATGAGCTTGATCAAATTTTTATTACTAGACTCAGCCTGGCCTAGCTTGAGCATAGTATGGAGATGATTTGAGCAATTTGATCTTATATAATTTGGCAAACTCTCTCACTTCCTTGATACAAATGATGTCCCTTGATCTGTAATCAATGTTTGAGGGATACCGAATCTATGAATGATATGCTCAGTAATGAACTCAATTATCTCCCTATGTGTCATATTCTTCAAAGGCACTGGCTCGGTCCACTTGGTAAAGTAATCCGTAGCAACCAACATAAATCGGTGTCCCTTGGAAGATGGGGGATAAATTTGGCCAATAAAGTCTAGCCCCCAACCACGAAAAGGCCATGGTTTGATAATAGGATGAAGCATAGCAGCAGGTACAAGCTAAATATTTCCAAACCTTTGACACTCTTTGCAACCCTTGTAGTAATGAAAACAATCGGCCATCATGGTGGGCCATTAAAAACTGGCTCTACACAATAACCACTTTATCTTCGGGGCCGATTGATGCGTACCACAAATACCTTCATGAACTTCTCCCATAGCCACTCTTACTTGATCGAAATCTAAGCACTTTAATAGCAAGTCCTCAGCGGTTCTCCGATAGAACTCATCATTATGCAGCACATATTTGAAAGCACTTCGCCGAATACTCTTGTTAACTTTAGCACTGGGATCACGTAAATATGCCAACAAGGGAGTCCTCCAATCATATAAATTGGCCCCAACATCACTAAAAGTTTCGTTGGGCTGATTTGAAAGCTTCTCATGCAGATTGACTGGGTTGGCCATAGGTGAGTCGGCTAAGCCGACTGTGGCAGTCGGCTTAACCGACTTGAAGGAGTCGGAGTAGTCGATTGGGCTTCAACAGAGAGGGAGTCAGCTAAGCCGACTGGGGCAGTCGGCTTTGGCGACTGATCTGCACCTGCACGGGAAAAAACTAAAATTTTTATGCATCAGCTTTTCTCGAACATGAAAATTACGCCCACCGATGTTATAGCCAGATGCTTGTTGAGCTAACAAGTTGGCCTTCAAATCCTCATGCCTTGGAATATGCCGAATTTGAAATTCAACAAATGTATTGATAATATCAAGGCAAATATCAAGACACATATAAAATGGTGACCTCCTTTTTAATCATTGAAACTTGCTAGCCACCTGCTATACCACCAGCAAGGAATCACCAAAGGCCTTAACATGTTTCACCTCCATGGAATGCAATATTTCCAAACCGAATGAAAGAACTTCACATTCAGCTTGAATGTTGGTGCAAATGTGTTTTTAATCGTCTTGATGTCTCAAACAACACATTGTGAGAGATAATGACTATGCCAACACCTTGGCCCTTTTTGCAAGCCGATTAATCAAAATAAAGCCTCCATGGGGTAGAAAACATGTAATTGATCTTATTTCCTAAATCAATTACATGCTCAACAATCTAATTGACGAGGATTTGACCTTTCAAAATACTCAATGGCTCAAGAGCCAACTCACAGTCAATTAGTGCGTATGCCCATTCGCCTATCCTTCCACGAAGAATTGGTCGATATAACATGTGTTTTATTACATCGGCTTGGCAAGCCATCACACGTGTACTAAATCAGTTAATGTTTTAATTCAGCAATTGCATAATACAACGCTAAGCATTATTTAAAGCATGGGCATACCTTTTCTTAAGATCAAGAAGACATCAACCAACATGGATGATAGCATATCCTTTCCTTTTGTCTTCTTGAGTCAATACAACACAGATACATCCTCTTCGGCAATAATATATAATGTGAATGGAGCTTCACTCCTAGTTATAGGAAGAACCGGTGGCATTGATAGAGAATTCTTGAAAATCGTGATTAACTATTTATAATCGGCTTCTAAATTTTGTCCGGCATACGTCGGCCGTGGTCTAATGCCAAACCCAATGCCAATTTGCTCACATGGGTTGGCCGACGTAATCCCTTGTCCAAACATAAATTTACACTACATGATGATATGGAGCTGATCATCAATCGGCTCTAAAGAAATGGGAACAAAGCCTCCTCTATTGACTCAAAACCAGCAAGGTTTCTCCCTGACAAGCAAATCATATCGTCATGCCCCCCAAGCAAAGGGGCATCGGCCGTGACATAGGCCGATGAGTCTGCATGGACGGTCTCAACTTCATCATCTACCTACTGAATAAGGAACCGGTGCAAGCTAGAAGGCACACATGGATTGCCATGAATCCATTCACGCCTAAAAATCAAACTATATCTCCCTTGCACCTCTGCAGCAACGAAGAAGACGGTGGCCAATGTTTTGCTCCCAATAGTAAGCTTCATCAAAGTAAGTCCCTTGGTCGGAATAGATTTTCTTCTTTCAACGCCTTTGACCGCCCTCTTGGTTTTAATTAACTCCTCATCAGATCCGCCAAGCTTCTTATAAAAGTGAATATGACATTAGATTCACACTAGCTCCGCTATCCACCAACATGTTGTTGATCGGTCTGCCATTAATGAAGCCCTTCACATGTAGTGGGTTGAGGTGATTCATGTGATCTGCTGGCTTCTTGAAAATAGCTTGACCTCTAGAAAGTTTCTTAACACCAGCAGGGACCAGGTCAATGACAGTGAGAACTAAATCAATTAGAGATACCCCAATGGCACCCGTGCCTGAGAAAGTTGGCTCAGCCGACTCTGAAGTCGGCTTAGCCGACTCGGGGTCAGCCAGAGCAACAGGTACAGGGGGAGTCGTCTTAGCCAGCTTTGAGCAGGCAACTGACACTTTCTTGCTTGATTGTGGGAAAATTGGATCCTTGTTGAAGATTTGCTTTCCCATCTTTGTTAGCCCTTCTTCCTTGAACTTCTTGTAACGTGCACGCTGGAGTTTGCGCTTTTGCGTTCTTGACAAACCTAAAGGGCACCATGTCAGTTGGAAGTTCTCAAGAGCCGATGTGCTAATTCGAGATTCATGATTATTAACATCACCACCCTTTGATATATTTTCCATATTAGATTGGTCTAGATTATCAATGACAATCGGTCCTTCACTTTCTTTGATTGGAGCAACTGCAGGGCCAATTTTGATGACTATTTGCTTATCAGCCTTTCTTATGGGATTAATGAGAACTTTCTTATCCCTCAATACATACACTTGCTTTGCTGATGCTTTACCCTTTTGTTGGACCTGATTAGCAAGTTTATGCAAAACCGGCTTAATCGATCCTTCCTTGTTGGAGCTCCATTGGCCATAGCTCAATCGGCTATGAGGGAAATACCGCTGCTCATTGTGAGTTACATCAGCACACATCCTCCATCGATGAGGATTTTGACATATTAATGGGTAAGGAATCAATACTCCATCTTTATATGTGTGCTGTAATTTTTGTTTCCAGCTAGCTTGACCAATTTGAGAAATCGGTTTTGCTGATTTTTTCTATCCTAAATTAAAATTAGTTTGGCCGACTTTTAAAGTCAGCCTAATCGATTCTCTTGGAATAATAGTGTTATTAGCTGATTTCTGCTTGTCCACGGGAGTTTGGGCTTGCCCCCCGAGCCCAGAAGATTTGATTGTGATCTTAACGCTCTCCCGATTATCATTGGACTTTTCTAGCACCACCTCACGATCTAAAACTTTCTTTCCCTTCTTAGATTCTCTGGGCTCGCCGATTATCACATTCTTCCCAATAGTGGAATCAACTTGCTCTGGCCAAATCAAGACGGTCGGATTATTGATCTCTAGAGTTTCACCCATAGAAAGTGTCTTTTTGCAAGGCAAAGGATGTGCATCTCCGTCATGCGTAGCTTGCATGTCCAATTTTGCCTTTTTTATTTCCAAAACCAATTAATAAATTTTTTGTGAATCGGTTTGGGATGCATCACATGAAACCTCAGGCATTGGAGTCGTGCACGATGACTTTGGAGAGTTAGGCTACACCATAATATGAGGCAATGAAGCATGTGGTGCTGTTGTCCCATCATCGGTTTGAGAAGTACAAACCAAATTGGGTTTATATGTAGCCATAGGAAGAATAGTGCTAACCCCTCCTGAATTGGTTCTATCGGTTTCAGGCACCGAAGAGGCCAATTTGGATTGACTCTTTAAAACCACCTTGCCATGTTGATCAAAATAATACGGCCTCTTAGCAGGAAGTTCAGTGGTAACCCCTCCAGAATTGGCCCTATCAGTTTTAGGCGCCGAAGAGGCCAATTCGGATTGGTTATCATAAACAAATCTGCCATGTTGATCAAGATAGTAGTGAAACAGCTTCTCATATTGAGGTTGATTAAAAGCCAGGGCCAATTCACTAGTATGTGTAACATGAGGTAAAGTAACAATAGAAGCACCAAACATCTTTTCCTCTAATTCATCAAATTTAGACATAATCTTATTCATAACATGAAAAAGAGGAGAATCTTCGGTAGACCCATGTGCCTTCACCTCAGCTATGGTTGTAGAATTGATGATGCTTGCCTGACCCATTGAATCGGTGAACTCGCCGCTGCGGCCGTTGTTCCACATCTTGATAAAAGGAGATAAAGACCAGATGCTTTCGGCCTTTTAGACCAGATTAAGCAACGGTAATGAGAACGCAAAAAGGATAGATTGGAACCAATGAATAGGCTACGTTAGAAAGATCAACTATATGATATAGCCGAACCAATCATTCCCCAGCGGACTCGCCAAAAAGTGTGTTGACGCTTAATTAGGTCACACACTCGATAAGGAGCTAGATCGCTCGATGTAGGGCCTAGCCGATTTAGGGATCGACCGACGCCTAGAGGATGTCCATACCTGGACCTTGTGCCTCCAGTGATGAGCGTGATACGCAGGACACATCGCTGGAGGAGCCTCGCCGGGAGCACGATACGTAGGACATGCCAGCGAGGTCTCTTGAGACCCGAAACCCCACACGCCCGGGAGGGACCCTGTCGGGGCGTGCGGCGGCTATGGGTTGCCCTAGCCGGCCTGACCGCTCTAGAGCGTCGTCATATCGATCCTCTAGCCATGCAGCATCAACGAGAATGAGGAGAAGAGGCAGAGGGGAAGAGAGGGTAAAAAGATGTAGTAGATTGATTTGTTGTGTTTTTGTGTCGATTGGATAGATGGGAACTCAATCGGCCATGATCCTCCCATATATAAGGAGGGGGGTGATTTTATCCTAGTAGAAAACCTCTTCAATGCTTATTTTCCAAGTTTCCTACGAGTTTAGAACAGTTCAGATCATAATCCAAAAGGCCAGACCTGAACAACCCTTTTTATTAGGTTTGCCGAAAGTTCCAGCTCGAGCCGGAAGTTCTAGCTCTAGTGCGGGCCGAAAGTTCAAGCTTGAGCAAGATGTTCTGGCTCTGGTGCGGGCCGAAAGTTCCAGCTTGGGCCAGAAGTCTCGACAACAAAGCATCTTTCTGGGGGCATAACTCCTTCATCCGGACCCCAAATTGGATGTTCCATATATGTTTTTTGATTAGCTCAATGAGAGGAACGCAATGGTAAAGTCCGTTCTATATTTTGACAACTTCATAGAATGGACATTTTTGAGTGTCAATAAGGTGGTTGACAAAGTTGGAATAATTCCTGAAGTTGGTATGACTCTCGAATCAGAAGTCAAAGCTTTATGAGATGTATAATGCCTATCTGGTAATGTTGAGTTTAGTATAATAAAGAGCTAGACAAGGCATCGAGGAGATGGTAGTATATGTCAAAAATGTATTGTTTGTAGTAGCCAAGGACATAGAGAAACTCATACATCAAAGGACGGTACAAGGATAGGTTCTGATGCACGTGTTTAGTTTAGTGTTAGTAGAAAGGCGAGGACTTGGACAGTGCAAAAAGATGTGCTTGATCACAGTCATTATCTTGCTAGTCCAAATAAATTGCATAAGCTGAGATCCCAACGACGTGTTGTAGAAGCGGACGAGATGTTGATTGGCCAACTATGACAAGTTGGAATGAAGCCAACACAGATGTATGAGTTTATGAAGGAGTTTTATGGAGGATCAGACAAAATGCCATTCTCAAAGATGGACTATTAAAATGAGATTAGTTGTGAGTGTAAGAAGTACTTAGAATAAAATGATGCATAAATACTATTAGAATACTTGAAGAATAAGCGGACAGAATGATATGACCATGACAACCAACAACATGTTACAACCTCCAAGTCCAGTTACACCAACACCAGTCCAAGTCTTTGATGGACCAATTACACGTAGTCGAGCCAAGAAGCTACAACAAGAGGTGCACGCGCTACTTTCTGAAAATTATTTTAATGTTAATGAGAATTATATACTGCCTAAGTCGTGCACATTGCTATTGCTTAGGTGCACCACGGAGGATGACAAGAAGACACCAAGGGTGAACCAAAGAGGAGGATCACGTTCGAGCCAGTCCTGTGTGACAGAACCATCAGAAAGAATCAGTCACAACTTTTTGCTCGCAAAAGCTATGAAGGCCCATGAGGACTTGTTGGAAAGCTTATCAAGTCTAGTTTCAAGCCCAAGTTCTCTCACTTGATTTGGATTCTCCAATGTTGAGATTCGACTGATTTAGTACAGACTGGTCAGCTAGTCAGCAGTCAGCCTGATGTCCAAGTTCCCATGCAAAACTATACCAATCTACAATATTTCGTGGTACATGCTGCACATGGTGTGAAAGGTTATCAAGTTAACTTTCCAACCCAATAAACCGCATGTCATTTAGAGTTTCCAAGATAGAGTTATTGCCAAAACACTGAAGACTGCGCTGAAGACCAGCAGCCACGCGAAAACTCTCCAGGAAGGCATCTCGAGGAGGCCCGTTCATATAGTGCGTCTTATATTTTTCTTTTCAAGTTTCCACCTATCTAGCAGGGCTGTTGCTAGTATAAATACCTCCTAGACTCATTGTAATCTCAGACTTTTTGATAATGGAATATAAACCCCCCTTTTGTTCAGCTGTGTGCTAACAAATATTGAGAGAGATCTCTACCCCTTTGCTCTTGTGATTTCCTTTGCGGGATTTACAGAAGCGGCGGCTTCATCCGCTCCCAATTGATGCTCCTACTCCCTTTGAGGTTTCCTCGATTGATTGTAGGCTGTGTTGGTTGGTTCTTTGAGAGTGTGGTTGGGCGAATCCTCGATTCAGGTTGCCGGTTAAAGACGGTGGTTGGCTTCGAGTTTTATTTGCCAGGTTGCACTAGTTATCGCTGCTTGCAGCAAGTTATCCGGCTGTTTTTCAGCTAGTTATCGGTGATCATCCTACGTCGTGAAGATCGGGACCCCCTGAGCGTATCATCTGGTATCAAAGCTTTCGTTACCACGGTAGGATTTCTTTCTCTTAGCTACTTATATATTTTGTTTCGTCCTATCCACCAAAAAACCTAAAAAATACATTGCTTTAGCCCTTTGTTTCAATCTGTTATTTTAGTGAGTTTTGTTAAGTTTCAGTTCATTAGAGTCTTTGTTTTAGTTGCTGATCATTATCCTTTGCGTGTCCTTTGAGCCTCTTTATATATCTGAAAATCCCTACAAAAAAAATCTGAAAACTCATATCATGTCCTTCGCGTAAACTTTGATCCTATTATAGCTACCGGTTGTGTTTTGTTCTTATCTTAATTGTGCAAGTGTCTTAATCTGGTCTTTGTGTTTAGTTATAAAAAAAAGTGTGTCAAAAAAAAAGATAAGAAAGAAAAATAAAAAAAAAGAATAGAGAAAAACTGAGAAAGAAAGGTTAAAAGATCAGTAGGTTTATGTGCACAAGTGCTGAAAGTTTTCATATCAAGTAGTGCAACCAGTGTGCTATCCTTGTTTAGGTGCAAAATTTTGGTTGGGTTTGATTGCAACACTTGCATCCCAATCATACTCCTTGTTTGCATCAAATCTGAAATTTCCTTGCGTGTGTGTGTGATCGATTTACATCTCATTCATATTCTGTGATCAGCACTAGGCAGAGAACTTCTAGTTTGGATTGTTACTTAATATTACAATAACTAGAATTTAGATTGCATTCCTTGTTTTATTCTCCACCAAGCTCCACATACAAACCACCGTAATCTGTACTCTCTAGTCTTGTATTCGCCTCGCCATCACTTTCAGTTACCACCACACATTTGTTTCTCTGTAATCCGTGGCAGGGAATTCATAAGAGCTTTGGTTGGTAAGAGAGGTGAGGTTGTGAGAGTTCTACATATTTTCCTATACCACATATAAGCTTGCTATTTTGCATATGCAATAACCATGACAGGCCGAAGATATACCAATCTTCCATTCTATGGAAGTAATGATCCGGAGGAATTTCTCGTTTGGGCAGAAGAAATGGAGATTGAACTTGAGGTTCAAGATTTTTCAGAAGCCAAGGAGATATCATGAGTTGTGCTTGAATTTAAAGATTATGCTCATGATTGGTGGAAACAATATCCACATAAGCATCTCATCAAGAATTGGGAAGATTTGAAGAAGGCCATGAGAAAAGAATTTGTTCCAAGGGAATATCGGCTGATTTTGCTTCGTCGTTTGCAGCGTGTGAAGCAAGGTAGTAAATCTGTCCAAGCATATTATGATAAGCTGAATTCTTCCTTGCATCGTGCAAATGTTGTTGATGACATGAATGCAATGGAATATTTCGAGAGAGGTCTTAATGGTAACATTGCTGCTGCACTTGAGGGCAAATATTTTAGAAGTATGCAAGATCTTCTAAGTTGTGCAATTAGAGAGGAAAAGAAAGTTATGAAGGTGCAGCAAGGCAAGGTCACCCAGAACATTAGTTTGTGCCAAGATAAAAGTGCTAAGTTGCAGCCCATTATGTCCTCCATTGTTGGAAAAAAGCAATCATCAAGTCCATGCAAGAAGAGAGGACATGTTGTCCCAAAAGTTTCTTTAGTTGATTCTAGTACCAAGAGAAGTGAACATCAACAAATCAACTCCAAGAAGAACTTTGTTGTGCAGCAAGAAGAAGGCTCTATGTCCCAAATTGATATGGAAAATGGTGAGGTGTGTGACATTACAATGGATCATAGTGTTACACCATCTCTTGATGTTGTTGCTATCCCAAAGTGCCATTTACAATCTGAGGTTGATGAGAATCAAGTTACAAATGTTCCCATCAATGTTTGTCTTAGTTTTGAGCAAGATCAAGAAGAAAATTCAGCTGCACATGACACACAAAGTGAGGTAGCAGAAGCCACTATGCAAGTTGTGGAAGATCATCAGTTGAGTTGTGAAACTAGAGAAGGTACTTCTCTGATCGAGGCTGATCCTTTGTGTGTTGAGTTGAGGGAACATGCTACAGTTCCACGCCATGGAAATCTAAAAAAATTTCATCAAGAAGCACTACCACCATGTCTGAACACAAGTGCTGCAGATCTTAAAAGTTCTAAGCCTTGTTCTAGTGCTAAAAGTGGAGAAGTTATATGCTCCAAATCTGTCCAGAAATTTTCTATGTCATCTGATGAAAATTCAGTACCCAATTATGACCAAGAGGTTGACAACACTCTGATTTTTGAAGGTGAATCTAATCTGAATTTGAAGGCCAGTCAATGTTTCAGTTTGAGAGCTGAATGTGCGCACAAAGATGATGCTATTGTGCCATATATTGCAAGTAATAAATCTATCCAAGATGAAGTTCATCATGATCTAATGGATCTGAAGTTTCGAACCAACATGGTTCCAAGCACAAATGTGGTGTCAAGATGTGTTGTACCATCAGCTGCATTATGTGATGAATTATTGGACAGTGGTGCTGAAATTTTGTGCTCCCCCATGTCACAGAGTGTTGAGATTATTGAAGGAAAGATTAGTGCACATGATTCCACTTATACTAATGCTAGTCCGGCATCTTTGGAAGAGGTCAAAGATGAATATTTGGTTGCATCTATTGCTGTTCCAATGCCACAGAAAGTTCAGATTGAAGGCAATATTAGTGGGGATGAATCCACATCAGCAATTGAGAGATCATCATTGTTTGAAGAGGATAGACCTGATGGTGTTGCTGCCACCATTACTACCCCAATGGCAATCGATTACATCATGAATGATGGAAGATATCCATATGTTGCTCTAGAAGACATTGAAAATATTATGCATCAAATCCCTTGTGAGAATGAGTGCCACATAGCCAAATTGAGTGAGAGTGAAAACAAAAGTGAGTTGTGTGATTCCACCAAATGTGAGATTGAGAGTATCCACAATATGAGTGTGAGAGATACACCACACAAAAAGAGAGAGCTTTATTGCAAGGCATGCACGGATGATTTTAACACTAACCCACTAATGTCTACTCTTAGTGTTGTTTCTTCCAACATGCAGGTCTATAAAGAAGATTCAGAGGAGATGGCTGCTCAAAAGACCCCCAAACTTGGCCAGAGAAATGTGAGGGTTGCCATTATTGAGAACCAACTCTATGTTGTGCAAAACCTGAACCATGACAAGGAAAAAGGTAAAAGTTTAGAGATACAATGCATCATTCATGCACCATCACAAAATCTGAAAGGTAATGCAAACAATTTAGAACTGAATCTGCAACATATATTGACCAGTAATTGTGATGACAAATTTGCTTCAACTAAAATTGAGTATACACGAAATCTTTATGCTGATTTGATTGATCCACATGTTGATACAAGTGCTGAAATTTGGAAAGTTGACAAACATTGTTCAATCATGCATGACCATTGCTATACTTTGACTGAAATATATGATAATTTACATGTCGATAATGTGGGCCGTGTGAAATTGATTAGTCATGCTGAATTCTTTAGAAGAATATCTCCTGCTGAATGTATGTTCTATGTCAAGCTTGATGAATTTGTTAATATTAATAAAATGGTTGAAAGTGTTCTTGATATATCATCTATGAAATCTTTAAATAGTGCCTACAGCTGCAAGTTTACATTTAACATCATTGGACACTACATTATAAATAAATTTTATGTTTGTGCTCTTTGCATAACATGTCACAACATTGCTGAATTGAAGTTGAATAAAATGAGTTGTACATCTTGTGAACCATACTTTTCTTTATTTGAGATAAAAAGGTTGTTTAGAGCTTGTTGGTCAGAACAATCAGTGTTATTTTCTTGTTCATATTCTTCACTGAAACAAAGAAATCTTGTGCAAATGTGTTTGGTTCATTCACCCAAAGTCTTTCTATATACATGTGGAACCATTGAGTATGAAAGGTACATTACTAAACCTTTGCATGAGTTGAGCATCAAGAATTATTGGAATACCAGACATGCTTCGTTCACATCTGTTGAAATGTTTGATTTTGCAAAGATAAAACATGATAACCTGAATCAAATAAGTGGTTTAAAAGAAATTTTTATGCCTCCATTTTCAAAGTTAATTTCAGGTTCACAAAATCTGAGAAACTATTCATCTCATCGAAAAGGAAATAATGTGCATATGAATTATAAAGAAGATAATGAACAATCTTCAACAAGTAATCATAGCAATTGGCATATGCATCCACTCTCTATTTTCTTTAGACTGTTTTCAGGAGAGCAAAAGCAGAGGACAAGTTTTTTTGAAGAGAGGAAGGATGATAGGATCATACCAAGGACATCAACATTCACTCTTAATTCTAAGGATTCATTCAAGGTGAAAGCTAAACTTGATTCTAAATCCTTTTGGTTTCCACCTATAAGACTACTACTTGGTTTATATGATTACAGATTCAAACACATTGCTGTGATGGAAGAAGGAGATTGCAATAGAAACATAGCATCTACCCCTGTTGGCCTAGCACAATTTTTGGACTTCGATGGATTAGAGTCGAGGATGACTCTTTTTCAAGGGGGGGGAGGATGATATGACCACGACAACCAACAACATGTTACAACCTCCAAGTCAAGTTACACCAACACCAGTCCAAGTCTTTGATGGACCAATTACACGTAGTCGAGCCAAGAAGCTACAACAAGAGGTGCACGCGCTACTTTCTGAAAATTATTTTAATGTTAATGAGAATTATATACTGCCTAAGTCGTGCACATTGCTATTGCTTAGGTGCACCACGGAGGATGACAAGAAGACACCAAGGGTGAACCAAAGAGGAGGATCACGTTCGAGCCAGTCCTGTGTGACAGAACCATCAGAAAGAATCAGTCACAACTTTTTGCTCGCAAAAGCTATGAAGGCCCATGAGGACTTGTTGGAAAGCTTATCAAGTCTAGTTTCAAGCCCAAGTTCTCTCACTTGATTTGGATTCTCCAATGTTGAGATTCGACTGATTTAGTACAGACTGGTCAGCTAGTCAGCAGTCAGCCTGATGTCCAAGTTCCCATGCAAAACTATACCAATCTATAATATTTCGTGGTACATGCTGCACATGGTGTGAAAGGTTATCAAGTTAACTTTCCAACCCAACAAACCGCATATCATTTGGAGTTTCCAAGATAGAGTTATTGCCAAAACACTGAAGACTGCGCTGAAGACCAGCAGCCACGTGAAAACTCTCCAGGAAGGCATCTCGAGGAGGCCCGTTCACATAGTGCGTCTTATATTTTTCTTTTCAAGTTTCCACCTATCTAGCAGGGCTGTTGCTAGTATAAATACCTCCTAGACTCATTGTAATCTCAGACTTTTTGATAATGGAATATAAACCCCCCTTTTGTTCAGCTGTGTGCTAACAAATATTGAGAGAGATCTCTACCCCTTTGCTCTTGTGATTTCCTTTGCGGGATTTACAGAAGCGGCGGCTTCATCCGCTCCCAATTGGTGCTCCTACTCCCTTTGAGGTTTCCTCGATTGATTGTAGGCTGTGTTGGTTGGTTCTTTGAGAGTGTGGTTGGGCGAATCCTCGATTCAGGTTGCCGGTTAAAGACGGTGGTTGGCTTCGAGTTTTATTTGCCAGGTTGCACTAGTTATCGCTGCTTGCAGCAAGTTATCCGGCTGTTCTTCAGCTAGTTATCGGTGATCATCCTACGTCGTGAAGATCGGGACCCCCTGAGCGTATCACAGAAGATCCTACCTTTCTTATGCCATTCAAATAGATGAGGAAGAAAGTCGAATGGCAAATTCCATTTGGGCAGATGGTCAGTCTATCATGGATTATGCATGCTTTGGTGACGTTGTGTCATTTGACACCACTTTTCAAACTAATAAGTTTGAAATGCCTTTTGCACCATTTGTTGGAACAATATTTTCAAACAATATTTTTTGGTGTTGCATTGATATTTAATGAGACTATTGAATCATCTATTTGGCTCTTTGAAACCTTTCTAACAGCAATGTTAGGAAAGCATCCAAGTACAATTTTCATCGATCAAGACATAGCCATGGTAGGAGAAATTGCCATGGTCAGTAGTACTAAACAGTCCATGATTATGAGTATCTCTAAATTCAAAACAACGCCAAAGATATCTGGCCCAGTTTGAAGAAACATTATGTTCAGGATATTGATGCTTTTTTGCATAAACTCATATTCTCATGCAGCAGACTTGTGTGGTTGACATGACCATTGATGAATACACTCCCTCTGTAAAAAAGTCTCTCTCTTCCAAAAAGTCAACAACTTTTAACTTTGACCAAATATATTTAACAAAATATTAATATTTATGGCACATAATTAGCGTAGATCATTCAATATACTTTCATAATAAACTTATTTGCAGATACAAATGTTGCACGTATTTACTATAAACCTAGTCAAAGTTGAGAAGTTTAGCCAGCATGATTCCCATAACGACTCTTTCTTAGGGACGGAGGGAGTATTACTCTGGTTTTGATGGTCTCATGGGATCGTTGATTTCTATCTTCTATGATGCCATACTCTACTGCTAGTCTATGTACAACACATAAGTTCATTGAATTTTTTTAATACAAATATGTCATGGGCGTTTGAGCTAAGTATGATTCCATTCATACACGTTTCCTTCACAATTCATCTACTGTCACTATGGCACAAGCATTATATGATTTACTTGCTGGAGAGACATGTCTCAAGTCCATGTCTTCTTCTGTGTCTACATCCTACGGTGTGTTGGCAGCTTCTTAGAGGACCAGTGCAGCAAAAGGTACCTCTACAACTCCCTATAAGCATTGTGGCAGGACTGGACATCTTCAAGAAAATTGTTTCTCTCACCATCCAGAGAAGTTGGTAGAGTATCATGCAAGACGTGCTGCTCATGGAGGTAGTGGTTGTGGTACTGGTCCCGCTTCTAGAGGTTCAGTGTCTGTTGTTGCTTCCTCGACTGGCAGTGCTCCTTCGTCTTGGGTGCTTAATTATAGGGTCTCCTTTCATGCGACATCTGACCAATCCTAGTTGGTTGCTTGTAAGGCAATCATTGATGGTGCTTCCATTCAGACAGTCGATGGTACATTTTGCCATACCACTAACCAAGTCACACCAGGGTTCACGTTGCAATACTCATTTTGTTGTACCCAATGTTTCTTTTGTACCACAATTTTCTATGAACCTTCTTTCAGTTGGTCAAGTTACCAACCACAATTGCTTTATGGTATTTGATGACTCATCTTGTTTTATTTAGGACCGTTGCAGTGGGAGAGTGATTGGGACTAGCCAACACCATAAAGGTGCTTCTAGCCTCTGCGTTTTGGACACCTTGCATCTTCCATCTTCCATTGCACATTCAGGTCATGTGTCATCCGTTGCATCGTCCTTTGCCTCTTCATTTGCCAAATGGCATCATCGTCATGGTCATCATTGAAGGTCTCATTTGTCATCATTGACAAATAAAGGTTGTTTAGGTCATACATCTATCGAGTTGAGCTTTTATTGTAAGGGTTGTAAGCATGGAAAGCAAATACAACTTCCATATTCATCTAGTGTTTCTCATCCTGCTAGACCTTTTTAACTTATTCATTCAGATGTATGGGGTCCTGCACTTTTTTCTACAAAAGGTGGTCACAAATATTATGTTATTTTTATTGATGACCATTCTCGCTATACATGGATCTATTTTCATGAAAAATTGCTCTCACTTGTGTTCCATCTACCAATCCTTTGTTCGCATGGTTCACACATAATTTTCTCCACATATTAGAGTTTTTTGCTCTGACTCTGGTGGTGAATATGTATATCTAATGCTTTGCACCGGTTTTTGTCCTTAGAGGGTACTCTTGCACAACTCTCTTGTCCTAGTGCTCATGCTCAAAATGGTATTGTTGAACAAAAACAACTCTATCTTATAGACAGCTCACACACTTTTGATTTCTTCTTTTGTTCCTTCACATTTTTTGGGGTGATGTTATTTCTATTGTTGTCTATCTCATCAATAGAGTGTGTTTTCTAGGGTATAGTCCTAAGCATAAAGGTTATTGATGTTATGATCCTTCTTCTCGTCGCATACGTATTTCTCGTGATGTGACCTTTGTTGAGGATTGTCCTTTCTTTTATAACCCCTCTACTCAGCCCTCATACTCACCCATAGACTCCACAATCTTTTTGTCTCTTCCTCCTCTTTCATCAAATGATGATGTCACCACAACTTTTCTTTCCGTTACAGTGATTCCGAGTCCTCCTATTTCCATCATGACTCCCTCACATGTGACAGCTCCACCTCCGCCACCTCACTCATTTTCTAAACCACCTATCACACGTGTTTTCCATCACCATCCCAAAACTCCTACTGCTCTTCCATCTAGTTATTGCACCTTGGCTAGTCATGATGAGCATGTTGTTGATGCTTCTAATAATACTACTACTGAGTCACGTACTATTTCTGATGAGTTACAGGTTGGTCCATGATATAATCTTTAAGATCGTAGTAATGTTCGTCCTAAAGACAAGTATGGTTTTCCTTGGGTGAATGCTATTGTTGATGAGCTATCCCATTATCAGGAGGCTTCTAGTATCCTAGAGTGGTAGGTTGCCATGTCTGAGGAGCTTGCTGCTCTTGATCGTACAGGAGCTTGGGATCTTGTTCCATTACCATCACATGCAGTGCCTATCACACCTAAGTGGGTTTTCAAAGTTAAGATGAGGCTTGTCTTGTTGCACGAGGCTTTCAGCAGACTTTGGGATGAGATTATGATGAGATATTTGCCCCTGTTGCACATATGACTACTGTTCGTACTTTGATTGCAGTGGCTGCTATTTTTTCATGGGCTATATCTCTCAAATAGATGTCAAGAATGCTTTTCTAAATGGTGATTTTCATGAAGAAGTTTATATGCAACCACATCCCGGCATTGGTGCTCCTTCAGGTTATGTCTGTCGTCTTTGTCGTGCTCTATATGGTCTTAAATAGGCTCCTCATGACTGGTTTGAGCATTTTGTCTCTATGATAAAGGCTATTGGTTTTTTGCCTAGTGCTCATGATCCTGCTTTATTTATTCATCTCTCTATACGTGGTTGTACTTTGTTTCTTCTTTACGTTGGTGATATGTTGATTATTGGAGATGATACAGAGCACATTGCTCATGTCAAGCAGTAACTTGCTGAGCACTTTTAGACATCTGATTTGGGTTCTCTCACTTATTTCCTAGGGATTGAGGTTTTGCATAATAGCGAGGGATATTATATCTCTTAGTCCAAATACATACACGGTCTTATTGCTCGTTATGTCATTAATGATCACCGCACAGCTGCCACACCTATGGATCTTCACTTGCAGCCATGTCCCACTGATAGTACACCTCTTGAGGATTCCTCTTGATATCAGCATATAGTGGGTAGTCTTGTTTATCTCACTGTTTTGATATTGCTCATGAAGTCCATATTCTAAGTCAATTTGTGTGTGCTCCAACTAAGTTCAGTTTGGGCATTTACTTCGTGTGCTACGATACTTATGTGGAACATCCTCTAAATGTTTATTCTATGCTCGAGATAGCCCGCTCTAGTTTTATACTTACTCGAACTCCACTTGGGCGAGTGACCCAACAGATCGCTGCTCCATCATAGGATATTGTATTCTTCTTGGCTCTTCTCCTATTGCCTGGTGAAAGCTCTAGTTTGGTTTTGTTGAATTGATGAAACCCTAAATGCTAACCTATTGCTCTAAGTGATCATGAGATAGGGTAGCACATTCCAAGTGGTAGAGCAAATGGAGAATGATCATGATGATGGTGGAGGCCATGGTGATGATCAAGTGCTCGGGCTTGGAAAAGAATAAAGAGAAAAACAAAAAGCTTAAGGCAAAGGTATATTTGATAGGAGCTTTTGGTTTTGGCACTCAAGACACCAAGTGGGTGTGAGTGTATTTAGGATAGATAGCCGTACTATTAAGATGGGTGAAACTCATCGTGAAATGCGGTTATCAAAGTGCCACAAGATGGTCTAACTCTTTGCATATGCATTTGGATTTGAGTGAGTGCTAACACCCTTGAAAATATTTGTGAAAATATGCTAACACATGTGCACAAGGTGATACACTTGGTGGTTAGCACATTATGT
This sequence comes from Saccharum hybrid cultivar R570, assembly GCA_038087645.1. Taxonomy (NCBI): domain Eukaryota; kingdom Viridiplantae; phylum Streptophyta; class Magnoliopsida; order Poales; family Poaceae; genus Saccharum; species Saccharum hybrid cultivar. Next base: position 2,685,042 of record JAQSUU010000033.1, on the reverse strand, counting down.
GCAAGGGTGGTGAAGTTTGTGAAGTCAAGGAGGTCACTAGTGTGACCGGACCCTGGACCTGCGCGTCCAGTCAACGATGTAGAGAAGAGCGCGGCCTCGGGTCCTGACCGAACTCTGGCGTAGGCTCACGATCAGACACGCAGGGCTTGCGTCCGGTCACTTGTGACATATGCTGACGTGGGGGTGTTTGAACTCGGTGCATAGTGGGAGAAAGATCGGACATTGGCCCATGTTCGGTTAGGTTGGATATGTCGTGTCTGATAAAAAATATGTGGAGTTGGATCATCTTTGGAAACCATTAGATGCATGGTGGCGCAGCGTCAGGTCACGTGAGCGGTGCGTCAGGTCATGGCACTGAGCGCGCGAGCGTGGGCGCGAGCGGATGCGGCGTCAGGTGCATCCGGTCGGCGTGGCACGTCCAGTCGATGGTCGTCACTTAAGCGTGAGCACGGGCAAATCTGACCGTTGGGAATCGACGAACGTGGTTGAACCAGGGGACACGTGGACGGAGATCCATGACTAGACGCTAGGGAGCCTACGCCCCCAGCGTCTGGCTAGCGTGACTAGTCACCCCGAGCTAGGCTCTGTGTTGAGCCCAACGGATCTATTTTGTGGGGGCTTCTATTTAAGCCCCATGATCGGCTCTTGCTCACTCTCTTGGCCATTTGTATTGAGTATACATCCTTGTGAGCATAGCCAACAGTCTCTAACTCACCTTGCTTGATTGTATCATCATCTAGTGAGATTTGAGAGCATCTAAGTGCATTGCTTTGAGTGATTACATCTAGAGGCACTTGGTGATTGTGTTTCACTATTGGATTCGCTTGTTAGTCTTGGTAGTTGCCACCATCTAGACTGCTTGGTGCAGCGAGGATCATCGAGCGGTGGAAGGTGCTTGTCTTTGGCTCTGATCGTGGTGATTGTGAGGGGTTCTTGACCTTTTCTCTGATGGAGAGCCAAAAGAAACTCTAGTAGATTGCTCATAGCTTGTGGATAATCTTGTGTTGGTTGTGCAGCACCTGATTGCGGGTTAGGCATGTGATGCCTACTAGCGCGTGAACCTCCAAGTAGGTGAATCGCTACAATGAGGACGTAGCTTACCGGCAAGCAAGTGAACCTCGGAGATAAATTATTGTGCCATCCTTGTCTCCGGGTTTCTCTTGTGATTGATTGATTATCTCTTGCCACGGTGGTATAAACATCACCACCTCTCTTGTATTTACTTTCCTAGTGTAGCTAAGCTCTTTAGTGTAACTAGTTTTGAGAGCTAGCTTGTGTCTTGTCTAGTGGTTAGTGAGGATCTTTTGTTAGTCTTTGAGAGCTCACTAACTTAGAGAGTAGTGACTTAACCTCTTGTGTGAATTAGAGATCATAGCAACTAGAATTGTGGATCGGAGGCTTGCATTTTTAGTAGGCTAGCGCAACACTTGCTTCGCCATTTTATTGTCTAACCACTTGGCTTAAGTGTTGTTGTAGAAATTTTTAATAGGCTATTCATCCCCCTGTAGCCATTAGGACCTTTCACCTGGAAGTCCAAGGAGCAAGCAGTTGTATCCTGTTCTAGTGTAGACATAGAACTTTGAACACTTGCTACTACTATTGCAGAGATTGTATGGCTTTGATGGTTGTTGGTTGATTTTGGTATTTCTTGTGATGCCACCACACTTCTTCTTTTTGACAACACAAGAGCCATCCAAATTGCTAATGATCCCATGAAGCATGAACTTACCAAACACACTGGTATTGATGCCTACTTTACTCAGTCTCATTGTCACTAGAAAATCATTGCTCCTCAGTATGTGCCTTCTGAATTGCAGTTAGCTGATTGTTTCACTAAAGCATAGACTTGAGAGTAGCATCGACTTCACTTGATCAAACTCAATGCTTTGGATCATCCACTTCCACCTTGAGTCTGAAGGGGTGTTAAGTATAAGAAGGCCCATCTAATGTAGGCCCATATGACCCACGAGGCTCCTATATATAGTCATCTCCACTAATGGAATCATTCATTCTCTCTAATCTCCACGTTTAGTAACACTTTCGTCTTTTATTATCAGAAATTGAATCAACTTCCTTCGTGTCACATCTGGTGTTCTTCTCCTTGCCCTTAGTTGCTTTGGTTTGTTTTCATAGATATATTAGATTAACTATTCCAAGCAGTGCGTAGACATTGTCATATGTTTGGCAATGCTTCTTCACCATTTCACTGGCCTTGTTGAACTCATGCCTCCCATCATGATACACAATGGAGAGCTTCCCTATTTACGTAATAGTACAATGTGCTCAAGGGGAACATACTTGCACTTTTTTCTTGATACGCAAATTAGCAACCATTTCTAAAATTCTAAAAAATGCAGAGCCTCCATAAACAAAATAAGCAACACAAAAGCTGCTTTTACCTTCTCAATATAAGAATTTTAGTTGAATGTTGTTGACACTTCTTAGCATCACTCGCGTTAGGTTGTCATCCCCAACATGACACCAAGAGTGTGGTTGTATTGTACTCATGCCACTTAACTATATAAAGATATTAAAGTATATATCCGCAAGCGCACAGATAAATACACCCGTTGCAACATTTCACCCAAGTTTATCCTAGGTATCGTTATTTATATTTAACCAAAGGAGAACAAACAGAGGGGCACATATTAATTAAAGGCTACTCTACACATGTGATATGAATATTCAAAATCACTATCCTTTACTCTCAAACAAGAATCAATCAAATAAAAAGAGATAAAATATATGATAATCAGACCATTCAGATGATATTCCTTAGAGCAATACTACTATGGCAAGTCATTGATCAGAATATAAAGTAAGAGAATAACTCCTAAGTAATCCGTTAGCTATTAGTCATAATCTACATTGATTAGTGCAATTATATCAGGCAATCATTGGCTAGGTTATCTCATATCCATAAACAAGGAACATCTCCATTACGAAGCTGAGAAACAGAGTAACAACTAAGTAATGAGACCGCGTTCTACTAAGTTCTACACTTGGGGAGTAGACTACAAAGGACTCAACAGGAATGTCACACCCGCGATCTACCACATGGCCCGGAGTATAGAGTGTATTTGCAGGTAAACAGTGTATAAGTACCACACTTACACAATGTTGGCCACCCACCCATGACTCAATAAGGTGAGTGCTTTGCAAACATGTGTATAAACATAATGATAAACTATCTATGCCAAATATATAAGCAAAGCAAACTAATCTCATGATAATCAAGGATATAATATAGATTAAGAACAAGATCATATCTAATGTATCAAGAATAATGATCAAGAACAATGAACTAGAACTAGACAATGTTGAACTAGAACAATTACGAACTAGAACATGAAGAACTAGAACATGAACTAGATCAAGAACTAGAAGAACTGATGAACTAGATGAATATCTAAAGAACAATGTTGATACAAGAGAGAAGAACTGGATTTACCAAGCTCCTCTTGACTAGATCTGGAGCCCAAGGCTGCTTGACTCCTCTACTTCTAATTCTAATCTAGCTATGCCTAGATCTAATGGAGCTCTAAGGAGATGAGAGTTGTTGGTTAATCTTTTGCTTTCTGGTTGATGATTGATTGAATGAATTCCCCTTTGAAGGGGGATCTGGGGCCTCGTTTATATAGCCCAGAGCATGGAACCGTGGCCCTTGGATCAAACCGACCTTCACGTAGGGTTAGGATGCATTCTTGGAGACGGTTGAAGTAGCTTGCAAAGGAAGGAGCCAAGGGGCGGCGGCCAGGGGCCGATCGGCCTAGGTTGAGGCCGGTTGGCCCCACCTGGCGGCGCCTCGTGGTGGCCCTCCTCGTGGAGTTCTCTGGTGTCCTCTAGAAGCCTCTAGCGTATTCATGACATGGAGATTAGGCCGATTGAGGTGGGTTCCTTCTCATGAAAGATATCAATTCCTGAATTATTTTGATAACCCCCTGCAAAATATAGATTCACCAAAACTCATGAAATTTCATTAGTTGACACCCTAAACCTATGTTGGTGATCATTTATTAGCCCTTTATATATTTATTTTAACCCTTTATTATGGTAGATAACCATCGTCAACAAATGTTAACTGCTACAAAGTCTGTGCATGCACCACTACTTCTGAAAGTCCAACCATTATTTGATCTTCCTGATTTGGATTACAATCAAGGCTTTCATAGTTTGACTCAAAGTAGAAGCTTACTGAACCTTCAGACTCTACCTCCAGGGGTAAGATAGCTTGGTGATGCTTAATAAGATACCACATCTTATCACTATCTACATAAAGATCATGTGTTCGATTAATGCATAGTTTGTATTCTCGAAAGAATTTGTTGAAGAAAATATCCTTGGTATAAAACAACCCTATGTCTTGCTAGATAATTATTTAAAACTGAATTAAAAACCCCACCAATGTATTGTGCAATGAATTTGCAACATCATCCAAGAAAATATCAAAAGGAGTTTCCAATGAATTTGCAACATCATCCAAGAAAATGTCAAAAGGAGTTTCCTGTAGTTTTTATATAGTTTTATCGAATATAAGATGTGGTTGGCTTTAGTTCAGCGCTGTGGCAGGAGTGCAAGAGGTGGCGGTAGCGGCACTTGAGGAGCTCACCACTAGAGTGGCGAGACACGGAGGCGTGAAAGTCGGTCAAAGGGTTGGCCATGGAGATCTCTGATGAGAGGCCTCAGTAGAGGAGGAGGAGGAGGTTGTCACTGCAAGCGAGCGGTGCATACAACTTCATCTTTGTGACTTCCGCCACCGGCATGAAGGAAGGGATAGGTCATTCGACTGTGCTACTTGGCAGACGATAGCCTTGAGACGATAGCCATGATAAGCGGCAGGAGAAGCCACGAGCTCTCCTAAAGCATCTTGAAGTAGTGGAATTCCAAGAGAAGGCAGCGATCGCCATAGCCTGCCATGTAGTCATGGCGGATCTCAGAGACATTGTCAATGATGGCTCGGTGTCAATGCTTGCAACCCGTGGCGCAGCAGTTGATTGAGATTGAGTCCAGGCAGAGGAAGACGTGCAGGAGGTAGTCTATAGGCATGGAGGGCGGCGGCGGCGCCATGAGAATCACGATGCACGTATTGTACCTGTTTCTTTTTTTGTTGTTGTTGATGTTGATTAGGTTGTGTTGACATGTGCGAGAAGCCCATAAATATCATGACAACAATAAGAGTAGCATACAAGGACAAATCATGATGAAAATCAAATAATAACTAAAATAAAATTATGTTTTCATTCCTACCATGATAATAGGATATTAAATTTGTTTCCCAAAATTATTGGAGTTGTGTAGCCACAACAAATACTGTCCAAACAGGGCTCTGAAATTTTAGAATTTGCATACTCAGATCTACATGAATTACATTCAATAAAAAGATATAAAAGGATGCAATATATAGTTTCAGCGGTCCAAAAAAGTTAAATATCAAGTACGACCCCCAAGTAAACGTGTTGGACAACTATTCAACAAGCTAGTTGTTGAATAACAATCTATAGTGATGAATCAAGGTTGGAGTGATAGGTTAAGATGCGTGGCAGGGATCGAGTTATCGTTTGTTCAGATACACATGGCTAGTTACTAGTTAGATTTAAAAGTGAGCCCAAATTAGTTGTGGTTGGCTAGCTAGTTGGTTAACAACTAGTTGAAGACTTGGCTAAAAATTAGTTCACCTATTAACCCTCATGTTTGGATACACTAGAGCTAATTTTAGCTAGCTAGCAATTAGCTCTTGCATCCAAACAACACCCTTAATTAGAGATGGTTTTACTGAAGTATGGAAATATTAGTAGAAGATGCATCATGCATGGTTGTTGGTATAAATTAAATACACACAGAAATAATATAAATATCCGCAAGCGCACAGATATTATACTGTTGTAGCACTTCACCGAGAGTAACTTAGTTTTAATATCGAACCCAAAGGAATAGTTAGTGAGAATAACTAAGTCTTAATCTTAACCTAACTTCATAATCAAGGTTAGAAAATAGGAATATAAAGGAGACTACTAAGATATGTCTAGTTCCAATCTCGGTAAGCTTTGCCTTCTATTGTTCTATCCTGGGAGATGTCTAATAGGGAACATATTTAAAGTTTCTTCCCTAAAAGCGATCAAATTCCTGCTAGTCCTATTAACGGGAGGTGGACTACAGAGGATTTAACGAAGCTATAAAAGTCACCATCGCGAGCTACCACCGATCTGAAAAATGAGGGTGTATTTATGAGTAACCCTAGTCTAAGCACCACGCTTACACTACGAATACTACTTTAATCTAGAGCCACCAAGATCAAAGCACTCAAAAGAGAGTCATATACTTAAAGAACAATATGAACAAGTTGCTTACTTGAATCAGAAGTCGATTACCAGAGAAATCTCAGAAGCAAGCTCCAGTATAACTTGATTCTGCCAGAGTATAGCCATAGAGAGAGCACCGACAGGCCGAAACTCCTCCAAAACTCTACTCTCTCACTCTATCTCTCTATCTCTAATACAAGACTTGATCCTATGGAGGACTAATCTTCTCTTGATTGCTAGCCCTAGATCCTAGTGGAAATATAAATTAGGGTTTCTGGCCTTTTAGCTCTCAAGATCTAGACTTAGCTTCTCTCCAGGGGGTACAGGCCTTTATTTATGGCCCTGAGGGTGCAACACGAGCCCTTGAATTAAACCGACTTAAGGAACGACGTAGATGCGATCTAGGGAGGCAGTGGAGGAACATTCTAGAAGCTTCTAACAAGTGGGCCTCACAGGGGACCATGCAACATGGTGGTGGGCCCTGTCGGCCCCACATGTCATCCTCTCGGTGTCCGCTGTGGTGTGGTGTCTTCTGGTGTCCTCTGGAACCTTCTGGAGTAGTTTTAGTCGTGGTTAAGTTTAATTCTATTTGACGTTTTGATCCTCCTTTCTGGTTTTCTGATTAAATCCTGCTGAAAATACATATTCACCAAAGCTCATGGAAATTGTCAGTAATAACCTCCTATTCTATGATATTGATCCATTTTCACCATTTATGCAAGGTAGGTTGACAGTTCTTGATGTATGTTAACTACCATCAACAAGCTCCCCCACACTTAGGTACTCGTCCACGATAAAAGGATGGATTACTCCAAACATAACCTTAGAACAAGACATCAACATAAAACCATTCCTAGTCATACATGCTCTACAAGATTCAATGTGTCTACCATAAATCTTTGGGCGGTTGAAGAACAGAACAACTTGAACCAGATCACCATCTTCCTTCAGTCAAGTTCATTGGAGAAATATTTAAGATTTTGAAAATAAAACATAGCTTACCTTCTCCTTTTGTAGTACTCTCAAATCACTTATGTATGTAGTATTTTTGGATCCTCACCAAGGCATAGATGATCTTGCCTTCTTTTACCTACTCTTAAAAGCTGATGTGGAGTTCAGGTAGGAATGGAAGTGAAAACATACTCGCATTGCATATATTGTAAAGTCAAAACAAGGACCTAAGGAGAAAAGTGTCATACTCTTAGATAAAAATGTGCATGTGTGTGGAATATATATATATATATGGTGGCTATTCTAATTCTACTATGCTCCTTGAATCATATCTCTCTTGTTTGAAACTTGGAAAACACTTCTGCTAGAGAGCATGGGCTATCTTTTTATTTCTTTCTTTTTCTATTTTTTTCATGGCGGGCATCTGAGTACCCATTGTTTTAGATATCTTAGACACTTGTCCATTTTTTAATACTTTCTTTTTGCATAGCCACATGCCTCTTTCTATAAATTGAAAAACTTTAAAGAGAGACATTTACAAGAACTTGGAGCATTTATTCCTAACAAACTTCTTTTTGTGTTTTCTCCTAGTGTAGGAGTAAAATATTTTGGGTGGATGGAAAACATGTTATTGCATACTCCTAGTGTAGGAGCAGCAGATATATGTAGAGCGTATGTGATCTTGATCTTGAGAGCATGATAGGTTTCTCAACAAGGGTCACAAGGTCTGAAAGCATCTAGGCCTCTAGAGTGGGTTTCGATAATTGATGACAACACAACATTACTATGACTAACGTGTGTTTTGTAGAAACTTTGGTAAGTTAGGTCATGGTAATGGTGATTGTTTGGGCACTATGGTTTTCATGCCCCTATTGATGGAAATCATTTCTGTTTTCAAAGGATTAACGACAAGGTTAAGGACAAACTAGTTCTAAGTGTTGTTTGATGTTGGAGAGGCATTTAGAGTAGTTTAGGACTTTGTTTATTTTCCTTTGGCCATACTATAAAGGGGGCATGAGCGGGTAGCTTGACCTAGGTGAGTCTATTTGTTTAGGTGTGGTGCACACTTGTCAAACTTAGCACTAGGTAGCTCAGGTGAAGCCCAAAGATCATTTGGAAGAATCTTGGTTAAAGTTGCGTCACGATCCGAGGTGTTTTTAGCCATGTCTCGTTGATCGAACGTAGTCTCTGTCTTGATCGGACGCATCTAGTCAGTGCAGTGGACAAAAGCAGAAGCAACATCACCGACCGGACACTGTGGCCTGCCTGACCGGACGCGCAGGTGGCACGACCTACAGTCAGGAGAACTAGGGTTAGTAACCGGATGCTAAGCCTGTCTGACTGGACGCCACTGTGGCTGAGTCCGATCAAAGTACAGAAAGGTTCCAGAGAGGGTTTCGAGCGACCGGACGCATCCGGTCACCCCTGATCGGACTCGTCTGCGCGTCCGGTCACTCAGTGCCCTTGTTTTCAAATCGACCGTTGCCACGACCAGACGCGTCCGGTCACATCGACCGGCACGTCCGGTCAGTATGAAAAATGCTGAGTTGGCACTTAACGGTTGGGATTGACTGTAGGGAGTATAAATATATTCCCTACCCCTCCATTTGAGGTCTCTTGCTCATTTGTTCAGCTGAGAAACACCTTTCATGTGCAAGGAAGTGCAAGAGCTCTAGTGAGGATTGAGATTTGAGAATCCAAGATTAAGGACCCTCATTAGTGACTAGGGAGTAGCAAGTGTGCATCCAGCTTCTCATTAGGCTTGTTGTCATCAAGTGAGAGTGAGAGTTTTTGCTTGTTACTCTTGGTGATCGCCATCACCTAGACGGCTTGGTGATGATTGGGAGCTTGGTGATTATCCGGCGGAGCTTGTGGATGACCCAACTCATCTTGTGAGCAGTTGTGGGCGATTCACCGTGACAGAGTGTCAAAGAATCAGCCCGTAGAGAGCACTTGATCCTCGTGCGGATCAAGGGGGAGCTACACCCTTGCGCGGGTGCTCCAACGAGGACTAGTGGGGAGTGGCGACTCTCCGATACCTTGGGAAAACATCGCCATGTTCCTAACCCTTTATATTCAAGCAATTTACTTTCTCGCATTACTTTTGTTGCTTGGTTTACATTCCTAGAATTGCCATGCTAGACTAGGATTGGAACTTAGGGTGCAAAACTTTTATCGGTAGAATCACTAGGAACACTTGTAAGCACTAGGGGTGAATTATGGCTTAGTAGGATTTAATTCTTGCAATAATTTTTAGAAAAGCCCAATTCACCCCCCTCTTGAGCATCTTGATCCTTTCAAGGTCTCAACAAGTAGTATGTGTAGAAGGTTTATCTATCCTATATATGGCTATGGTAGGTCATTGCTTACCACAAAGAAGTATAGCTAATTATTTTTCTTTTTGAAATAAAATTCTCCAATGACAAGATTTCAAGAATCAAGTTCTCTTATTCTACTATATCTCATTCCACAACAACTTAAGTGACATGGGGTTCCTAAAAAATAAGTTCCCAATAGTAGCAAGACTTCCAGGAAAAGTATTATGTGAGTCTATCCGTAAGTCATGGCTAAAATAATCTTTCCTTATGTTTCAAGTTGTTTTATCATGTGTGTTGGGTACCAACAGAACAGGGTACCCCATTTTCATCACAAAAACCACCTACCAAGATAAATATTATGGCCCACGGCCCATCACAGCTGGCCCAGGCCTTACTCTACTCAAAACCAAAAGCCCAAAGACAAGCGACCGAGCCCCTTAGCTTTCCTCCGCTTCGTCCGACCCCTCTCCGCCTCGCCCGACCCTCATAGCATCATCCAGGCGCCCGAGCCCTGTGATGTCATCAAGGCACTCGACCCCTCTGCATAGCTATTACTTCACTCGACCCCCACTATAACACACTACCGCAAGTACGCACGGCCCCCTACCCTTTCCTGTTAAGGAATAGGAGGTTGCCACATCATACAGGACTGTTTGGGAACTTGTAACACCTGATTCATAATCTGGTCAAGGCTTCCATGGTTCTTTCTCGCCCCCACGACTGTAATAGGAAGAAGCTACGCTATGCCGCACCCTACCATGCCCACCTCAACAGGGCGGGGAGCAACGGTCGTCCAGGCCCCCACCTTTTCACCGGCACAGATTTAGGGCCACGAAATCTTCTCCATCATGATACCATGTCAGGGTATGGCCACGCCGCGTCAGCTACAGCCATGGCAGGCCACCACCATGGCGATGACTATGCGAATGCACAGGAGGAAAGCTAGGAATAGGGAGCACCTTAGGGCATTCTCTTTCTATTTTCGTACATCCAAATGTTGTAACCCGACCCCTCTCTTTGCATACTATAAAAGGGGAGGGAGGGACCCTCGACAGAGAAAGAGGGGACGAGTCCATGCGATGGCAATGTACTAAACACACACACTCGAACACCACACACACACACATACAGAGACTTGGGAGTCATCCCTCTCTCGACAGCTTGTATCCCCCTACTACAAGCACTTCGGTGCAAAGCAACACGAGCAGCAGCGAGCACTGGAAGTAGGGACGTTTAGCCCAAACCAGTATAAACCTTATGTCTGCCTTGCACACCATCGGAGGCTCCGACACGCAACATCATTCACTTGTCCCGTTCTAGACACCCCCCGTTCTAGAACACCGACAATGTGATTTTTAATTTAATTCGAAATAGAAAGCGAAACATATGAAAATAGAGTGTATTGGGCTCAAACCTTACCATGGACAAAGCACAAGGCGAGGAGGCATAGAGAGAGGCCAGGCGACCCAAGGAGGAGGTTGGGTGGCCCACCATGGTGGCTGTTCGGGGCCCACTTCTTCGTATGTGGTCCTTGGTTAATTAACTTCCATAATTCGTGAATTTCCCAATACAATTTCATTTTGACATCGCGATGTGTCTCCCCCTACAACATGTGGAGACAAACACATATCCAGAAATAGAGATAGAGAACATGTAATCATGATAATAAATCTCCATTACTCAATGAATAAGGCACTTTATTACAAATCACAAAATCCAACCTAACTTTAATCGATCTAACAACTGAGTTGGTGACGAATCTAACATTTCCAAATTTTAACCTAAATAAAACTTGTGCTTTATTATTAATCGCTAACTCTCAACTCTCTCTCTTCTTCCCAACACAATTAGAAAGAAGTTCGATCTGCTTCTCTAACTTCTTTCGCTCTATAGTTTCTAATTCTATCTTCTTATTCAGAGCATCTATAGTCCTAATGAAGAGAGTGTTCTGCTGTTGGAGAGATGTGACAGTCTAGGAAATATGGTCAATTATTGTCTCAAGCATCGCAATGGTTGTTCTTAGGTGCTTCTCTTCTCGTTCCAATGGTGGAGCAGGTCTTTTGGGCATCTCCCTTGGCGGAATAAACTTGACTTGACCTAGTGCAGCTTGAATACCATCAAGAGACACTCAAGGTGTGGCAGTTACGTACTTTACACAAGTGACTTCTCCAAGCTTGTTGGTCTTGACACCAACTAGCTTCTCATTGGACCGCAGAGGTAGAAGCTGGACGTCCTTTGGTCCTGAGATCTTTGGTCCCTTCAGCGCATCCTTCAGGAGTAGACGATCTTGAGGTGGAGGAAGCATCGACTGACAAACTTGAGCATAGTAGGCTTGCTCATAGCTCCTTCTTGGCGGCACTGCAACTACTTGCTTCAGAGGAATGACAACACGAGGCAAAGACTCTTCTACTGGGACTATGGCTAGAGAGTCTTCCCTAGGAGGAAGTTTGTTGAGGTCGACTCCAAAAGGGATGATCTCTTTTCCGACCATTGGATCTAGAGAAGAGGAGAACTTTGCTATGAGAGAGAAGGCTTGGATGGAATGAGGAAGAAGACAAGCAAGGGTCTATTTATATAGGAGGTTCATCTTGCAGCAGGGGTCAAAATCTTATCTCTATAGACTCCATACGAGGGAATATGCGAATGGATCTGAAATATACGTGATCTTATCGTGGAAGAATGTAGAAAGGGCGAGAGAACCGACGGAGGATGAGGGGCACTGACAGAGGACTAGCCCGCATAGGGGTAGGGCCGGCCGACCCCACAGGTCATCCTCTCAGGGTAACTTTCCTCACGTGGGTTTCTAACTTGTTTCTATCCCCGAAAATCATATTTCCGTGATATATCTCGTAACGGTGGATGGTGGTGGTGTAATTAAGGTAAAAATCTAAAAATCCACCTCATCAACAACCTCAGGTGGTTGTTTAGGTTCTAAAAATATTTTGAGATAGTGGTCATTTACCTTGAATAACGTACCTTCATCGGTTTGAAGAGTTACTGCTCCATGCGATGAAGTGTTTACCACCGTAAATGGTCCTTCCTACTTTCATCAAAGTTTTCCATGCCCAAATAATTTAACCCTGGAATTAAAAAGTAATACCTTATCTCTAGGTGCAAACTTCTTCTTCTTGATCCTATTATCATGCCATCTTTTGGTTCTCTCCTTGTATATCTTGGAGTTATGATATGCTCGTTCACGCCATTCATCCAACTTAGAGAGTTGCATCTTCCTCTTCACTCCTGCAGCCTCAAAGTTCATGTTCCATCGCTTGATGGCCCAATGAGCTTTGAATTCTAGCTCCACAGGTAGATGACAAGTCTTCCCATAAACCAACTGATATGGTGACATACCCAATGGTGTCTTATAGGCTATTCTGTAAGCCCATAATGCATCGGGTAATCGATCTTTCCATGCAGTTCTTATTTCATCGACCGTCTTCTGCATAATATTCTTGATTTGCTTATTGGATGTCTCTGCTTGGCCACTTGTCTGAGGGTGGTATGGAGTAGCAACATTGTGGCAGATCCCATGCTTCATTAAGTATATGTGGAAATCCTTATCTGTAAAGTGAGTTCCTCCATCGCTAATCACCATCCTCGAAACTCTGAATCTTGGAAATATTATTTCTTCAAACATCGAGTTCCTTGCATCAGCAGCTCTGCATGGCATGGCTTCAACCCACTTGGAGATATAATCAACTGTCACCAAGATGTACTTATAGTTCTTTGACTTTGGAAATGGTCCCATATAGTCAATTCCCTAGACATCAAAGAGCGCAATCTAAAGGTTGTTGGTGAGTGACATGTCATCTCTTGAATTGATATTCCCGTGCCTCTAACACGCTCCACATCTCCTGACAAAATTCTTCGTGTCTTCATACATGGTTGGCCAAAAGAATTCACTCTGCCAAATCTTTGCTTGAGTGCGTAATGCCCATAATGTCCTCCATATGGTGATGAGTGGCATCGCTCAATGATCTTGATGCCTTCTTTCGTCGGTACACATCTCCTGAGTAAACCGTCAAAGCAGACTCTGAAGAGGTACGGTGGATCCCATATGTGGAGATGACTCTCATAGACGAGCTTTCTTTTGTTCTCCCCTAGTGGTACATAACCTGCAACCATAAAATTGACAATATTTGCGTACCAGGGGTCTGGTCTGGTGATCTTGAAGAGCATGTCGTCCCTTAGTGAATCATTGATGGGCAGTTCCTGCGAATTCTCAAACTGCATTCTAGACAAGTGATCAGCAACAGAATTTTCTACTCCCCTTTTATCTTTTATTTCTAAATCAAATTCTTAGAGTAGTAAAATCCATCTTATCAATCTTGGTTTAGCATCTTTCTTAGTGAGCAGGTATTTCAAAGTAGCATGATCAGTGTAAACAATCACCCTAGCTCCTATTAAGTAAGATCTAAACTTATCAATAGCAAAAACAACAGCCACAAGTTCTTTTTCAGTTGTTGCATAATTAAGTTATGGTCCTGTCAGAATTTTGCTAGCATAAGTAATTGCATGATGCTTTTCTATCTTTTGTTTGTCCCAAAATTGCCTCCACAATATAATCGCTAGCATCACACATAATTTCAAAAGGTAATGACTAATTAGGGGGTTGAATGATTGGTGCAGAGATGAGTGCTTCTTTAAGAATATTAAAAGATTTCAAACATGTATCATCAAATTCAAAGGGAGCATCCTTAGCCAAAAGATTTGTCAATGGTCTAGCAATGTGTGAAAAATCTTTTATGAACCGGCACTAAAAACCACAATGACCAAGAAAGCTTCGGATCCCTCTGATATTTATAGGTGGAGGTAGTTGTTCAATTACTTTAATTTTAGCTCTATCTATCTCAATCCATCTTTTGGACACCAAGTGTCCAAGCACTATGCCTTCTCTAACTATGAAATGATATTTTTCTCAATTAAGGACTAAGTGCTTTTCTTCACATCTTTGCAAAACCTTGTCTAGATTTTCAAGGCAATCATCAAAAGTTTTTCCATAAACAAAAAATTCATTCATGAAAACTTCCATGATTTCTTCAATCATATCAGAAAATTTAGACATCATGCATCTTTGAAAAGAAGCTAGAGCATTACAATATCCAAAAGACATTCTACGATAAGCATAAGTTCTATATGAACATGTAAAGGTGGTTTTGTTTTGGTCATCTGGGTGGATCAGAATTTGGTGATAACCTGAATACCTATCAAGAAAACAAAAGAAAGAGTGGTTCGCCGGTGGCTCCAACAATTCATCAATGAAGGGCAACGGAAAGTGATCTTTCTTTATTGACTTGTTAAGTTTTCGGTAATCAATGCACATCCGCCAACCAGTGATGGTTCTTTAGGGGATTAATTCATTCTTTTCATTTTTAACAACAGTCATACCCCCTTTTTAGGCACAACTTAAACTGGGCTTACCCATTCTCTATGTGGCACAGGATAGATGATCCCGGCGTGTAAGAGTTTTAAAACTTCTTTCTTAACAACCTCTCTTATCGCATTGTTAAGCCTACGCTGGGGCTCCCTAGAAGGTATAGAATCTGGATCTATAGGGATGCGATGGGTGCAAAGAGCAAGGCTGATTCCCTTAAGATCTTGGAGTGAATAACCAAAAGCAGAACAATGCTTTTCTAAGACAGTTAGCAAGCGTAAAGATTCTTCCTGAGGTTTATCACTTATGATCATAGGAGAATCCTAATCATTATTAAGAAAAGCATATCTAAGACCAGAGGCAGGGGTTTAAGCTCAATGGAGGGCTTAGGTGGTTCTAGCAATTCATCGATGAAGAACTAGGCATCATCTTCAAGGTTAGGTTCAATCAAGTCATCAAGAGATGCAACCTTAACCTCTTTCACTGGGTCTAGCTCAGGAATTAGCTCAATCTTAGCATTAAGAGAGTGAGTGATGGGCACAGAGAGCTCAAAATTTTTTCCAAGTCTTATGTTCAACTTCCCCTTTTTCTTTTATGGATAAGTCTTTCTATTGGTTGTCCTATCAACAGGTCGAACTCCATAACATCAAAGATATAAAAATTCAAGTGCACTTTGGTTTCATTTACCAAAATAGAAGGGCACAAAGAATTCCCAAACTTGAGACAATATATCCTAAAAGACTTTTTAACAACTTAGTTGTTAGGGCTAATGACATGTCTTTTAATAAATCATGAGCAAGAACCGAAGACATGATGTTAACACACACAATCGGATTGTAAAGAGCATCGAAAAAATCCTTATTAATTTGACAATAAATAGTAGTAGAAGGTGAATCTAAGCGAATTACTTCTGGAGAAAGCTCTGATTCTTCTAACCATTCATCACTCATGATGGACATTAGGTCTTTCATTGTCTTTTTACGGAAAGCTTCCTTAGAAGGGTCTAAAGGTTCTATAGATGATGATTTCCTAGGCTCCTGAGGTTTCCTCATTACGTAATAATTCGAGGTATTTCCATATTCGGCAAAAAGTTCATCCTCGAATTCAAGCATAAAATCTGAAATTAGAGTTTCCTCGTTTTTCAGTGGTTTGGGATCTGGAATAGCTGAAGTTGGTGATGGTTCTGGTAAAGATTCGGGTTTAGCTAATTGAGATTCTTCTTCTAACAACTTCTCTCTTTCTTTAAGAAGGTTGGCTAAGATTTTCATGAGAATACTTCTCCCCTTTTCGGTGGAGACATGCATGAACGAACCTCCTGCGGCTGTATTAAGATATTCTATGGTTTTTCTAGTAAGGCCCATGAAAAAGTGTTGGAGAAGAATAGGTTCTAAAATGGTAAGGTCAGGGCCAGAACTAAGAAGAGTGTTAAAGTGTTCACATACCTTGCCTAGAGATTCTTTCTTCTTCTATTTAAAAGTTAGAACTTTTACACGAAGTTTGACTACCCTATAGGTGGAAAATAAGCAAAAGCTAGAGCACAGCGCTCCCTAATCTCCTTGGCTACTCCCAATATTGAGTGAATACCAACGTTTAGCTTCTCCTATCAAAGAGAAAGGAAAAAGCTTCCATCGTAAGGTCTCATCTAACATGCCTTCAATGTGTAGACATGCACAGGTCTGCTCAAACTCACATAGGTGGGAACAGGGGTTTTCATCTACTTCGCCAGAAAAAGGTTGATCCTGAACCATATTGATTAACCGTGGGCGTAGCTCATAGCCAGGTGCTAGGATAGGTCTGGAAGATTCTTCTGGCTTTAAGCTAGTACCCGTGGGTGCACCATATTGGTAGAGAAGGGTGGATACTGGATCCATGATAAAAGGTAAAGATAACAGATAAAAGTATAATACAAGATTAAGCTAGACTCGAAGTTAACTCAGCAAACCATTCCCCGGCAACGGCGCCAGAAATGCTTATTGGTATAAATTAAATGCACACAGAAATAATATAAATATCCACAAGCGCACAGATATTATACCATTGTAGCACTTCACCGAGAATAACCCAATTTTAATATTGAACCCAATGGAACAATTAGTGAGAATAACTAAGTCTCAATCTTAACCCAACTTCACAATCAAGGTCAGAAAATAGAAATATAAAGGAGACTACTGAGATACGTCTACTTCCAATCTCGGTAAGCTTTGTCTTCTATTGTTCTGTCGTGGGAGATGTCTAATAGGGAACAAATTTAGAGTTTCTTCCCTAAAAGTGATAAAATTCATGCTAGTTCTATTAATGGAAGGTGGACTATAGAGGATTCAACGATGCTATAAAAGTCACCTTCGCGAGCTACCACCGATCCAGAAAATGAAGGTGCATTTATAAGCAACCCTAGTCTAAGCACCACGCTTACACTACGGATACTACTTTAATCTAGAGCCACCAAGATCAAAGCACTCAAAAGAGAGTCGTAAACTTGAAGAACAATATGAACAAGTTGCTTACTTGAATCAGAAGTCGATTACTAGAGAAATCTCAAAAGCAAGCTCTAGTAGAACTTGATTCCTCCAGAGTACAGCCGTAGAGAGAGCACCGACAAGCCGAAACTCCTCCAAAACTCTACTCTCTCACTCTATCTCTCTATCTCTAATACAAGACTTAATCCTATGGAGGACTAATCTTCTCTTGATTGCTAGCCCTAGATCATATGAATTAGGGTTTCTAGCCTTTTAGCTCTTAGGATCCAAACTTGGCTTCTCTCCAGGGGGTACAAGCCTTTATTTATAGCCCTGAGGGTGCAACACGAGCCCTTAGATCAAACCGACTTAAGGAACGACGTATATGCGATCTAGGGAGGCGGTGGAGGAACATTCTGGAAGTTCCTGATAAGTGGGCCCCACAGGGGACTGGGCGTCTCCACACGTCATCCTCTCAGGGTCCGATGCGGTGTGGTGTCCTCTGGAACCTTCTGGAGTAGTTTTCATCGCGGTTAAGTTTAATTCTATTTGACGTTTTGATCCTCCTTTCTGGTTTTCTGATTAAATCCTGCTGAAAACACACATTCACCAAAACTCATGGAAACTGCCAGTAATAACCTCCTATTATATGATATTGATCTATTTTCACCATTTATGCAAGGTAGGTTGACGGTTCTTGATGTATGTTAACTACCGTCAACAATGGCAGGCAACCAACATCTTTAGGCCTAAAAATAGTCTCACTGCACTATATGCCCTTTACACTTACCTGTCGACCTTGTCCTCACCAAACTTATCATCACTGAACTTCCTCATCCCTGCTTCGCCCAACCACTACCTCCGCTCACTATGGCCAACAACGCTCCATCACCTTGCCATCCCGCCCACCCAAAGGGGGGAAGCAGCCTTCTAACCCTTAGGCGAAGGTTGGTGGCGACGAACAACATCGGTCCGGAGATCACGCGGTAGCATGACAACACGTCGTGGATAAGAGATTGTGTGGCTCAAGAAGTTAGGTGAAATTGGTAGTGGTAGTGTGTTTGCTCTCATCACTACCCAGTTGCAACCATGGACAATTGCGTATGTATAGATACATGGAAAAATTTATGTATCAAAAAAGTCTAAGCGACTTACAATTTGGAACAGACGAAGTATATAATTTTTTTAGTGGAGTATGTAGATTTTTATTGAGCAAAGAGTGGAGTGTATATAAAGATAGAGATGAAAATACTGTACTTGTCGGCCTAGGAGTCCTGGTCACCAAAGGTCCGGGACAGAACTCGGCCAAGTCTGGCCCTTAATAAATAAGTCAAAGGTCAGAAGACACATCCGACACCAATCGACGCACTGGATCAAACACGGCAACCCAAAGAAAAAAAAAACGAAGAAAAGCCGAACAAAAAACACGACGCGGCACAGAACACCGCACCACCGGCCTCCCCCGACCTCCTGTCTTCGGTGTCGTCGCCCTCGCCCGCCACCCCATGAGGCCGCCCCCGAGACATGCCTCGTAGCCCCGGCGTCAGCAGCAGCAGCAGTAGCAGGCGCTCCCTCCGCATCGCGTCCCCCGCCCCGCCGCCGCGGCCGCCGTCGCCGGCATGGCCATGCCATTCGCGCGCCGCGACATCGAGGCGGCGACCGCCGGCGCCGGCCCCGGCAGCGACGACTCTCCTGCCGCTAAGAAGGGCAAGCCGGAGCTCGCAGGGGCGCGCCCGGCTTTGACGAGGTCCGAGGCGTTCGCGTTCGCGGCCGTGCTTGCGCTCTTCACCGCCGGGATCTTCTGCGTCTTCCTTACCGCCCCACGCGGCGAGTTCGGGCAGATCCTCCGCCTCCCGCGCAGCCTCGCCGACGTCCGCCTTCTCAAGTAAGCATATCTCTGCCCGCTTGCTCGTTGTTTCCCCGATCGACCTTTTATTTGGATCGAAGCTATTACGTATCTGAGACGCGTAGTGTAGATCGTACTACAAGCTTTGTTTAGGTGTGATTTCGGATGCCGATTTCTGAGGACTAGGCTGTTCTTCAACATCAGAATAACTTGTTGGAGGTGTGGGATTTCGTGATGCGTGAGACCAAAGATGAACACGCGGTGCAATCAAATGATACTGAAGACATGTTTTAGTAGATGAAAATTTGAACATCAGATATATTGGTTACTAATTTCAAGGAAGGGGACAAAAGAGGCTTGCTTTCCTATTTGATCTTGCAGTGGCTGCAACAATGGGAGACTTCGTCTAAGTCAAAACCTCGTTAGGAATTAGGCAAGATTAGGAGCTCATTGGATGTACAAATTTCAATAGTGTAATTGTTGTGGACAGCGACTTGCTTTCTTTCTTGCTGTAATTGTCGTGGACAGCAACTAGCTTTCTTTCTCGCTGTAAATTTTCTCTCTCGGGAGTCAGTACTCAGTACCACTATAATTCTTCTCAAGTTAATTAGCAGGGGAAGTTTGCAAGTATATTGGCCTTGCATGTCAATTTTTCAAAGCTCCCCATTACCATCATCCATACAAGATGAAAGATGCTACCCACATTTATGTTGGGTTTTACATGTTAGAGAAGTACTTAGTTATAGATATAAACACTGGACAATGCTGTTGTGGTACCAAATTAATTGTTTACAGTTTTTTTGGACTACTGTACCCTTATCGATTTAGTTAGATAAAGTAAATATTTTCATTTTATCCATACCTCTTGTTGAAGTTCGGTACAAGCTCCGTATGCTTTGTTGTGCATCTGATACAAAAAATTGAATCTTGTAAAGTTACTGGCACTAATGTAAGGGCAACGTATCTGGTGCAAACCAACCTCTCCGTGCAACCGTGCAAACTTTTAATCTGGGCCACATTATGTTGATCCAAGGGGCACATGGGGATTGGGTAATTTTGCGCTTAACCGCCCGCTCCTAATCACACTTTTACAAATCCCCCCTCCCACTCCCCCCTGCGCCCCCTTGGATCAACATCATGTAGCCCAGATTAGAAGCAATGTTTTGAAAGTCGACGATTAGGATGCGCCTAGTCGCGACTAGTCGCTAGGCTATGGCCTGGCGCCTGGACTAGGGGGGTAGTCGGCCCTCTAGGCGCCTGGAAGCAGATTCCGCCGGCGAGAAGCCCCAAGGCCCAAGGTCTGTATGTCCTCCCCTACTCCTCTCCTCTGTTTCCTATTCCTTTCCCTGCTTCTATTCTCTGTTCCCTTCCCCTGCTCCTCTCCTCTGTTTCATTTCAAGTGTTCTGAAATCTGAAATTCTTGACTGATTCCATGTGTATATCGTTGTATCTATGATGAATCTGTGAAATTGTTGACTGCATGTTATATCTACGGAATTGTTGACTGATTGCATGTATATATCATTATATCTATGAATTTGTTGACTAATTGCATGTATATACTTGTAATGTGGTGACTGATTACTCTGATTGCATGTATATCAGTAATGTGTTGTATCAAACTACAACTAAGGACTAAGGACCTAAGGTATGTCTATCTAAATTATTCATGATTTCTGCTATATATGTATATATTATACTAAATTGGCAAAACGCCTAGAAAAACGCCTAGCATCGCCTAGGCTAGCCTAGGCTGGACTAGTCGCTGGGCTAAGGGTCATCGCCTAGATTTCGCCTAGCGCCTAGCAAAACATTGATTAGAAGTTTGCACGGTTGCACGGAGAGGTTGGTTTGCACCAGATACGTTGCCTAATATAAGATCCTGGACCTAATATGATTCAAGAGCTAGGTTTATTTTGTAGTTTTCCATCAAGACAACACGATTTAACCATGTAAACAGATATTTGAACCTAACTGAGTTATTTGAAATGTAAATCTGAACATTCAAGCAATTTGAATTTTTGTTGTTTATTATGCATTGTACTCACCGTTCACAGTACAGATTAGACATTTGACCTCTGTCGCCATCAACTAAGTTGTAGGATTGTTTCGCCTACCCCTCAGTTCTGGGGTACTAATTTAACAAGACAAGGACTCACTGAAAATTAGTTATAACTACCAATTGGTCATTTGTTCTGATGAATTAGGATGTGACCTTGCATTTCTGTTACAACCAGCCAACCACTCACCAAACCATAGTACATTCAGTTATTTACTTACATTTCTTGTTACAACAACACAGACACTCATTTTGTTTGTTTTGGCTAATTTAACAATTTCATTAGGTGTCTAAGAGACACTGCGAGTATTTACCAAAATCTAGCACACCGAGGTGTGCTCCTACGATTCAATTACAGTCCCCTTCTAAGTTACAAGCTGAGTGCATCTGATGCTATGCTATTTTCCTATTTGAACATTTTACTTGTACTAGTTTATTAACCATAGAATTCTCAGAATTTTCAATCTTAGCGCAGGTGTTACTGAACACATAGCCAATTTGTTTTAGTTGATTTTCTACTAGACTTACACTCTGTTACCATTGGTGGATGATAACATGAAAAAATTGTAAGTCATTTATGCTTTTATAGTATCTAGACATAGCGTGTATCTAGGTGTATATCAAAAGTTATGGACCTAGGAAAGCCAAAACGACTTACAATTTGGAACAGAGTGAGTAATTTTCATGTCTGCAATCTTTGTAGAGTATAGTGAGAATGAAATTAGTGGATATAGTTTGGGAATAAGACATATCTGTTGCTGTTTGCTAATAAATGTTTATAAACTTGCAGAGACAATCTTGCTGTTTACGCGAGAGATTATCAAACAAATTTTATATTGGGTTATTGCTCAATATACATCTTCATGCAAACATTCATGATCCCTGGAACAATATTCATGTCTTTACTTGCTGGGGCTCTTTTTGGAGTGATTAAAGGTGGCATTTTGGTTGTTTTCACTGCCACAGCTGGTGGATCGTCCTGTTATTTTGTCTCCAAGCTGATTGGCAGACCATTGGTTAGTTGGTTGTGGCCTGAAAAACTGAGATATTTCCAGTCAGAGGTATCTTCTGCCATGCCTGTTCTGTTGGTTAACGTTTTCTTGAGATCCTTCCTGCAACACAAAGTTCAGCTGTCCCTTTATTTCATAAAAATGACCTATAGTTGTGTACTATTATGTAACAAATACCATTGTTTCTGATGCAGATTGCTAAGAGGAGAGAAAAGCTATTGAATTATATGCTTTTTCTGAGAATAACTCCAACTTTGCCCAATACATTCATAAATATGGCATCACCGATTGTTGACATACCTTTCCATATTTTCTTCGCTGCAACACTAGTTGGTCTTATTCCAGCATCTTATATTACTGTAAAGGTAATCTTCTTCTTTAACAACAGAGTTGGTATGATTGTTTGACTCATTTTTGGATTATATTGAATCATTAATCAACCAAAGCCCATGTTGTATGTTAAGAAATCACTTTACATGGACTTGGGTTCTTAAGCATCAAGAGTGCCAAATATGTATCGTTGTTTAGGGTTCTAAACTACTCCCTCCATTCTAAATTATAAGACATTCCAAGAATCTTGGAGAGTCAAAACATCTTAAGTTTGACCAAAATTATAGAGAAAATTATAAAAATTTATAACATCAAATAGGTATACTATGAAAATATAATTAATAAAGAATCTAATGATACTTAATTGGTGTCATAAATATTATTATCTTATCATATAAATTTGGTCAAACTTGAGATCCTTTGACTCTCCAAGATTCTTAGAATGTCTTATAATTTGGGATGGAGGGAGTAAATGTATGGCATTGCTCTTATGCTGAGGTTTGATGAATGGAGATGAAAGATAACATGTGTCATGAACTGCCTAAGCATGTTTTGGCTGATGGCTTGAAGCCTCTAACAAAAGTACTACTATCTTTGAAGTTTTCTGGGTTTAGTGGAAGCTGTATGAGCAAACATCATCACGTGTGGCTGGGCCTGGGGGCTCCTTACGTTAATTCCAATTAACCAGTAGGAACCTTTTTCACTGCTAATAGGCTACTTCCTTGACCTAGAAACTACCTGAGCTGTGAGCTTCTCCCACTTTATGCTTTCCCTGTAACTCCAGTGAACATCTTTTATCAATCTTCTCAATGTATTGCATTGAAATAACGAATCTAACCTTTCTTTGGAGCCTGACGGTCTTGTTCCTTGATTATACTTGCTTTTGAGCATTTTCAGTCGTTTTCCTGCTAATAATTTTCGTGTCATTGTCATGCAGGCTGGTAGAGCCCTAGGCGATCTGAAATCAGTTAGGGAGTTGTATGACTTCAAGACATTAGTGGTTCTGTTCCTTATTGGATCTGTTGCTGTCGTTCCAACAATCCTGAAAAGGAAGAGAACATACGAATGATGTCTTAGAGCATCTACATACTTTCTTTAGATGCTCAAAATGTATTAGGATTCTTTTTCACCTTTCTTTTTGTTTTCTTGATATCGTATACATATTCAATTCTATACGTAGAGATGTAAAATTGAATGCTTTCTAATACCAGATGATGACATCATTGTATCTGCATGTCTCCTGTTCATTGTTGATCTGTACCATTGTCAGTGCTTATTATCGGAACTGAGTATTCATGTTATCGGTGTGTTGTATCGCTCTCTGTTTTGCACTTTATATTAATCTCAAAGTTTTTTTTTAGAAATGGGTTGGGTATTCCTAATGTGTTTTTTTTGGCTTCTTCTGATCGATTTATAACCAAAGGGAACCTTAGCCAAGCCCTAACACGATTCGGCCCAAGCCACGCATAAATACCGGCCCATGAACAGTGCTATCAGCTATCCTTCCACGGACCACGGGTGCCACTGGAGCAGTGGAGGTATAAATACTACAGGTTGTAGTTCTACTCCCCTTGAAGTACATCATCACCATTCTCCAGAAAGAGCACACATGGCCGAGAAGGTTCTGCCTTCTTCTCTACCTCCGATCTCTGTGTTTCTTCTCTACCTCCAATCTCTACGTTTCTTCTCGAATTCCGTCTCTGTGTTCCTTGTTGAATGTCTACTGCATGTTTTTGTCTACTTGATTTGATGATCATCTGTGTTTCCAGTGATTTTGGTTTATTTGGCCAGTAAGCTAGTATCACTTACATCAACACGCGCAGAGTAATTTATAGCATCATCATGCAGGTGTCCACGCTGGTCGTCACACTCAACCATGGCTGCTGCCGCTGCTTCACCAAGATCTGGAAGACTGTGTGCAAGCTGCAAGGTAATAATCACTTGCCTCCCGGTCGATTCAGTATCTATATTTTCGTCCGGTCCTTGTAAATTGTGATCAGAAAGCTGAGTATCTATATATATTTTCGTCCGGTCCTTGTAAATTGTGATCAGAAAGTTGTTTAATTCCCTCTTGAGTCTTGTGTGCTGGCAGAAACCGAGGACATCCGGGCGATTTCCTACGACGAGGTATCCGGGATGGTGATGATCTCGGGGGCCTTCGACCCGCTGGTGCTCCCTGCAAGCTCCGGCGCAAGGCGGGCTGCCTGATCAGGGACATCCAGCTCCTGGCGACAGAACTGAGGCTCACACCACAGCGACCAGCCATGCTGCCAAAGCCGCCCGGGCCAGCCCCTGCTCCGTCGTGCTGCTGCGGGTGTGAAGGCTACGATTACGGCTACGGCTGCGGTTGCCAGGCGTGCGCGTGCATGAACTACCCGCCGTGCTACGGGGGCCTGCCCAAAGATCGAGGCCACCTGCGAGGAGGCATCCTCTCCAGCGTGCAAGATCATGTGATGTTCATCAAGTGAGTTTGCTTGCTACCTAATTTGTCTTGACTTCGAGTTGTTACCGTTGGAAAGGTGAATTTAGACATAAATGGTAAACACCCTGTTCGCTTAGGCTGAAATTTAGCTTATGCTGATTTATCGTGAAAGAAAAATATTGTTTATTGACTGAAAAATAGTTCAAGCGAATAAGGTGAAATTCAGAGCTAAGCACAAATATCTATGTGAAGGGGACTGTGGTTCATAGAAAGGTGATTTTGGCATAAAAGATAAATTCAGAGCTGGTCATATCTATCTAGGATATCACTGTTTGGTTTAAGAATTGAATCTCTAGTTCATGCAACATATATGCATATTTTACCCAATCACTATTATGCATCCTCATCATTGTGTATCAATGATTCAACAGCCGAGTTTGGCTTTTCATATCAGAGAATATATAAATAACCGATGATGTCATGCTATTTCCAAGATGAGAAATCGTAGTGTACAAGATGACAGGTGGTGTCCTGCTATTCCCAAGGATGAGAGTTCATGCCCCGTTTAGTTGCGAAAATTTTTGGAGAAAAATTCATGTAGCATTTTTCGTTGTTATTTGACAAAATTTGTCTAACCATGGACTAACTAGACTCAAAAGATTCGTCTCGACATTTACAAACAAACTGTGTAATTAATTATTTTTTTACCTATATTTAATGCTCCATACATGCATCCAAAGATTCAATGTGACAGTTACTATGCAAAAATTTTTGCCTTTTTTTAGCATCTAAACACGGCCAGAATGAGAAATCGTAGTGTATGCTGTTGGCCACTGGCCCATTAGCTAGCTCTACACGCGAGTGAACGGTTGTGCCAGTTTTGTCTGTTTATTAGTATTTTTCCAGTTGTTTAAGAATTTGGTTCATGCCATGTATAATTCTTTTTTTTTGTCAATACACGCCAAACAAAAAGAAGCTTCCGCATCACCGGTTTCTCTAACCGAAGAGAATACTATTTAGGCAAAATTAGCTCCTAGACATCCTTCAACCATGGCTTTTGCTACAAGCTATTAAAAAAGTGTGGCTTTGTCATAATACACTCTTCAACCATGGCAATATGCTGCTGGACACTATAGCTTTTACAATAATGTTTCTCAATCAAATAGGTATCCAAACATGATTTTGAGCAAGAATATCCTTACCTTCAGATCAACATTACAGCAGTGACGGAGCTAGCGCTGAAAGCAAGCAGGGGCCAAACGGATCTTAAGAACGTACTACTATGGACAAGAATGACATCATGAGCTGCCAGATAGCTAGCAAGCATGTATGCAGCAGACATCTAGTCAGTTAAGGTCTAACGATAAGCAGTAATACACAAAACAACCATGCATGCAGCCATGCGAGTGTGGAAATATCAAATATGTCTGCACTTGCACATGACGATCTTTGGATTTTGATCCACGGCAAGGGGGGGGGGGGGGCAGGGCCCTCTTTGGCCCTAACGTAGCTCCGCCGTTGCATTACAGCAACAATACATGAGCATGACAAGAAACATTTCAGCAGTGTCGGTGTTTGGTCCTACGAGGGCCCTAAGCCAACGAGTGAATCAATGTTGCATGTCCCTAATCTGGA
Organism: Saccharum hybrid cultivar R570; assembly: GCA_038087645.1. Taxonomy (NCBI): domain Eukaryota; kingdom Viridiplantae; phylum Streptophyta; class Magnoliopsida; order Poales; family Poaceae; genus Saccharum; species Saccharum hybrid cultivar. The sequence goes on along the minus strand of JAQSUU010000033.1, from coordinate 2,658,342 downwards.
TGGTGATGCAAGGAGAGTACACGGAGGTTTATCCTGGTTCGGGCAAAAAAAAGCCCTACGTCCAGCGGGGAGGGGGGAGTATTGTATTTCCTTGCACCTAAGTGCTTGCATAGGGGTTACAAGCTGTGTGAGAGAGAACCGATCCCAGGTCTCAGAGAAAAAGCGAGAGTATAAAGGAGATTGCTTGAGATGTTGATCTCTTTGGTGGGATGGAGACTGGTTTTCTTTTCGTCATCTGTTGTTCTCCGTTCCCCCTTTGTAGAGTCCCCTGCCTGCCCTTTTATAGGGTAAGAGGAGGCAGGGACACCGGGGGTGCCTTTGAGGTGAAGTTTTATCGATCGCTGTGAAGGTTGCTGTAGCGACGTGCCTCGAGAATGGCCGGCCATCCTCGGACACCATGGTGACGTAGAGGATGAGACGGTGAAAAGACTCTGAGTCCTGTGTCACGCAAGCCTTGACAGTCGGTTGGTCGAGGACGGGTCGAGGTCGGGTCGAGGTGGGTCGATAGTGAACGGATAAGGCCGAGTCCCCGGAATCGCGGGGTACGGTACTCGTCGTATTCACCTCGAGGGTGATCAGTGGCGGAATAGTGCCCAGTATGGTGCGTGCAGTGACAGGTTTTCACCGCCCATCCTGGGATGGGCAGTAAAAAGGTAGATTTGACACCGGTACTGCTCTCATGCCGGTTGTTGCTGTAGCCATGAGGGTAGGAAGTGGTTGACAGTTTACATTAAATGCTCTAACTTTTGTCCCAGAGTTGGTGAATGAGGTGGGTCGACCGGCTCGACCTTGGGTCATGCGAGTCGAAGATTTCTCGGTGGTTCAGGCGTCCCGTCGAGCGAGCCTCGTACGAGTCGGAACATGGTCGAGGCGTTTCGTTCGCTGTCTCGGCTAGTCCCATTGGTTTTATTTTCCTTAATCATTGATTGTGGGTACCCCTTGTTTTTGGTACCCGACAGTAGCCCCCGAGCCTTTGGGTGAGTGTGGGTCACTCTCACAGAGGCTCAGCGAGTCATGAACTGGAGTCGTAGCGTCGTAGCTTTTTCTGGTGGGTGCGCGCGAGCGCACCTACCGGGTGTAGCCCCCGAGGCCTCGGTGGAGTGTTTAGACTCCTCCGAGGTCTTTTGTACGTTTTATCGAGGAATTCTTTCGTATCATGGCGCGTTTTGTCCTTTTTCGTTCGGGGTTTGGCCTTCTGCGGTCGAGCCCCCAAGCCTCGTGCGCATGAGGTCGATCAGAGTCTTGGCAGTCTTTTATCATTCGACCCTCACGCTCCTTTTTTAAGAAAAGGAGGAGGGGTGGGGAACGTCGTACTACCCTCGTCGGGCGAGTTCCAGCAGTCTCCGGTGAGCTGTTAACGGGGAATTCGAGTGGGAGACCGTGCTCTATTCGATAGGAGTCGGCTAGCGGCCGTGGAGGCGCTCTCAAAAATGCCAAAGAGTAGTCGTGTGGATCTCGGTTCCTTGCGATAGGATTCGAGGGCTCGATGCCTCCCTCCGAGGGGATTCCTCCGTCGACCTCTCTTTTAGCCTCGAATACGTCTGGGGGTGCCTCGAGAGCGTGGCTCGAGCCCTGGCCTTGTACAGGCGCATCCCTAGTCGTCCCTGACTCCGTTACTCGAGGGCAGCTGTCGAACCCTGGTCGAGGTTCAACTTTCGATCCCTCGAGGTTTATATCGGGCTCGGAGCCCGTTACCCATTCATTTGGGAATATCCGTCCGTGGATCCCCTTCTGGCCCATTTGGGGCGCGTCTTTTTAGGAGGGGAAGCGAGATCGGCGTGGTAGTGGGCGGCGTGGTGCGACGGTTACGGAGTGAGCGGCGAACACGTGCCCCTATCTGCGGGTTTTGAGGGAGCGGTTAGGTAAGGTCATTGAATGCGGAAATTGTTCCTACCTTTTTGCCCGCCCGTTGGCCTTCCATCGGGGTATAAGTGTGAGGCCCGGGGTTCCGTATACCCCCTACAGACCATTTGCGTCTTTGCCTTCTTTGTGCGCCCTTCAGCCGCCATCCACCACCGTCGTTGCTCCTTCGTCTGCTGTCGCCGTGCGCCGTTTTCTGACAACCATGGCGGGCAAGAGCTAGATCCTTCCCACGGACGCGTGGGCACGTTCCTCGGTGATAGAGAGGAAGCTGGAGGAGTTGGTCCGTGATGGGCTTTTGCGACCAAGGGCGAGCCGGACCCAGCCGGAATGGAGGGTGCCGCCGTCCGACCACCGGGAGCCGGCTTCCCCAGAGGGATACGTGGTAAGCTTCGTGGCTTTCCATGAGAGGGGGCTCGGAGTGCCGCCGAGCCACTTCATGTGAGCGCTCCTACACTACTACAAGATGCAGCTGCACCATCTCGCCCCCAACTCCATCTCGTAGGCTGCCATTTTCGCGGCGGTCTGCGAGGGATACTTGGGGATGGAGCCACACTGGAATCTGTGGCTCCACCTCTTCAGGGCGGAACATTTCACCAAGAAGGCGGGCGAGCGAGGGGTGCGGCGCGCAGTGCACGCAGGGAGCTGCACTCTCCAAGTTCGGGCGGGTCAAGGTGATCAGTACATCTCGGCGCAACTGATTTCGTCGAACAGCGGCTGGCACGATGGATGGTTCTACTTGCGCAACGATGATGACCAGCTGCCGAGGTTCTCCGGCCGGGTGCTGATGTCACGCGAGGAGAACTGGATGTACAGCATCGTCGAGGAGGACAAGCCAAAGCTGCAGCCGCTCCTCGACGTGCTGAGGAGACTTCGTCAGCGCGGGTTGACAGCGGGAATGGTGGCCGTGGCATTCCACCGCCGGAGGGTGCTGCCGCTGACGCAGCACCGGCTCTGACTTGACGAGATGACGCCGGAGGCGTCGCTTGAGGGGAGTCGGATGTCGCACGAGTCCCTCCCTCTTGATGAGGTCGCCCGGTGTGCACGGTGGATGGTGGGGAGTTTCAAGCAGGAGGACATCGACAGGGTCCCGATGCGCCCCACTCAAGGCTTTGAGCCTCTGGTAAGTGTTGTTTTTGACAGTCTTGAGTTCTTTTGCTTCCTGATTCCCCCGACTAAGTCTGTCAAGGCCTCTATGCAGGATCTGTCGGTGGTCAAGGAATCACGCCCACCGGTTCCAGAGGATCAGGCCGCTCGGGAGGCTTGACGCCTCTTGGTGGCCCAGAAGAAGGAGAAGGACGCTGCCAAGAAGCATTAAGTCCAAAAGACCCTCGAGCGCGAGGGATTGAAGAAGCACCACCGCCAACAGAGCCTCGAGGGGCTCCCAATCGAGGAGTATCCCTCCGAGACGGTCTTGGGGGAGGACGAAGACAGTGGTGATGACGACGCCGGGTCATGGTATGATACCGTGACTTTTCTGGTACACCTCCCCGACGTGCGACCCCTGCTGGAGCCCGTTGGGGGTCGATCGAGGAGGAAGGAGAGCCAATAGAGGGAAGGGCTCGAGCGGGTCCTTTAGAGAGGGGAGCTACCTCACCTGGGGTCCTGTAGGGGAGGTCAGTGGTGCCGCTCCCGCGAGCCCGATCGCCTCAGACTCAGCCAGCGAGCGGAGCAACAGCGTTGTCGTCAGAAGCCAGGGTGCCGTCGATGGACGTAAGGACCTGAGGCGAAATAGCCTCGGTAGCGCAGAGACCCTCTGATGCCCCGTCAGCCTGGGCTCTAAGGAGCACCCGGCCGACAGGAGGCTCAACGGAGGGGCCCGTCACAGGTGTTGTCGGGTGGCTCAGGCTTGCCGGGGTCTAGACCCCTGCTTCCCTTATCTAGGTAAGTATCTCACCTTGTCTTTTCGTCATCGATGATCTCGTTCTTTATTCTGACGCGTTTATTTGCTGCTCAGCCATAAGTGCAAGGTGGAGCTCGTGTCTCCGACTCCCGTCAAGGCGCTCAGGTCAGGCGCCGCCTTGATGATGCGGACGCCGGCCGACGGCGCTGCCTGGGTCGCGAGGTGCCAGGCTATGATGAAGCAGCTCAGGCTGAGGGAGGGGGCCACCAAGGTGGGGCAAGCGCCCGGGAGGTCGCTAGTCCTAGTGACGCCACACGGGGGCCAGAGCCGGCTGAGGCGGTCCCGGGCGATGCTAGGCTCGAGGTGCCTAGAGCCGATGGGTTGGAGCTTGGGTCGATTACGACGACCCAGGTGACCATCGAGGCCACTGAGGCCGAAACATCCATCCACGACGTGGGGCGGGCGGATGTGGAAAAGTCAAGGGAGGTGGCGGAGGCCCCGCCAGAGGCGGGGCAAGAGGCGGTGCAGCTGGAGTCGCAACCGGCGCGGGAGGAGCCGCAGCCACAGTAGGACCGGCCAATGGAGCAGGCGGTCGAGGCGGAACAGGGGGTAGTCGTGCCACCGTCCATCGTACATGCGGTGGTGCCGACAGTCGAGATGCCAGCCCCGCCCCAAGGGTCGACCTCGGTCGTGATCGACCTTACTGTCGACGACCCTCCTTCTGACAAGGGGAAGCAGAAGGCGGACATCGAGACGATCGACGCCCCGGATCGGCCCGGTACTTCTGCGGTGTTGGGGGATGACCTGGCCAAGGCGTCGGCCAGGTGGCCCGACTACGCAGGGTTGGCGCTTGTCACACCCGGTCCAATTTGGAATTTGGCCCATAGTGCCCCATATGAATGTTATGAGATATTGTGGAGAGTTTAGTTCCACCTTGGATGTTTAGAGTGGGATAGACCAACATATAAGGCTTCTAGAGTCCATCTCACCATCCCCGGGTTAATCCTTTTACGCGAAGCGAGGACGAAAGCGTAAGTGGGATGGTGGTAGGTGTGGTTCATTCAGCGTGCAGAGTTGATCTGAGCCGTTTGGACTCTAGGACGTTATAGCGCTTGTACGGGCAGAGGAGGAGCTTCCACGCTAGGGTCGGTTGACCCTGGAGTTCAGGGACACGTCTAACCCCAGCGCTGAGCCCTTCTTCGCCCTCGACGACAAGGACGAGGTGCTACACTGGGAGTTCATCGAGGGACTCCGTAAGCACTCCCTGTAATCCCTGCGCACGGTCATGGATACCCTGGTACGGGGTATGTCAGAGGCTTTCGAGGTAAGCCGGGTTCGCTAGTCTTTCCTTGTGTTTTATCCTTCTCTTCTCCTTGGTTCTGATTTTTAGGTTTTAACTGTGGTCAGGAGCTCAAGGAGCGTTCTCGCCACAAGTCACTCTTCATTCATCATGAGAGTGGCGTGTGGGCGGTGCTTGCTCGTCAATGGGCTCTAGTCGAGGAAGCCAACAAGCGGCTATCTCAAAAGAGTGCCGAGGAGGGTAAGCTCCGCGTCGCCCATGCAACGGTTAGGGAGAAGGCGGCGCAAGCCCGGGAAGCCGAGGCCAAGGCGCGTGACGACATGGCAAGGGCTCGGGAGGAGGCGGCTAAGGCTCGTGAGGACCTCGCGCCGCTACTTGCGCGTGTGAAGGAGCTCGAGGAGGATGTCGCCTTGGTCGTCGATCAACGTGACACCCTCAACATCCAGATCGGGATGGCATCTGCTTGCGTCAGAACCTTGGAGGATGAGGTTGTCACGTTGAAGGGGACGGTCCGAGAGAGGGACGAGGCTCTCTCGGGCACTGGTCGGGAGATTGAGGCGCTGAGGGCGGCGGTCCATGACAAGGATGAGACTCTTTGAGCGTCGGAGAAGGCGTGTGGGGAGCTGCGCGATGAGGTCATGGGTTAGCAGACCTATGCTAAGGGTGTAAGGTCCAAATAGGCTAGAGGGGGGGTGAATAGCCTAATAAAAACTTCTACACAAATTACTTAACCACAAGTTAGTGCGAAAGGTGGCGAAGCACAAAGCACTAGCTCTAACTAATTAAGCAAGCCACCTACACAATTCTAGTACAAGGCTATCCACTAAACACAACAACAACAAGCTAGAAACGAGAAGTAAAACGAGAGAAGAGCTTCGAGTGATTATACCGCCGAGTAGAGATGAGAAGTACCAATCAAACAATCACACAAGAGAAATCCTCGGGAAGAGAATGACACAAGAATTTATCCCGAGGTTCACTTGCTTCCCGGCAAGCTACTCCTCGTTGTGGCGATGCACCCACTTGTCGGTTCGCGAGCTAATCAACTATCAAGAGTTGAGCCCTCGGCGGGCGCCGCACAACCGCACACAAGATGGGGATCCTCCAAGCCACGAGCTTCACTAGAGTATCCAATTCGCGAACTCCCGCGGGGAAGGATCAAGAACCCCTTACAACACTTGGTGAAGGCTCCAACAATCTCCAATTGCGAGCTCAATCACCTCCGCTGCTCCAAGCCGTCTACCGTGTCGGGAAACACGGAAGAGTAACAAGAAATCCGCAGCAACTCGAAGATCAAGTGCCTCTAGAATGCAACTCTCAAGCAATGCACTTGAATCTCACTCAATCTCACTCAAGATGTGCAATCAAGCAAGGAGATGAGTGGAGGGGTTGTTCTCTAGCTCAAAGTATGTCTCTAGGTCTCAAAATGTGCAAGAGTTACCCTCAAAACCCGTCCACCATCTATTTATAACGAAGGGGTACGCAACTAGCCGTTAGAAGCGACGCAGTTGAAATCGCGAGCACCGGACGCTCCGGTCTGGGTGACCGGACGCGTCCGGTCACTACGCGACAGACATGAACAGTGCTCGTCCAACTAGCCGTTACCGTTGACCGGACGCGCTCGACCGAGCCACCGGACGCGCCGGTCCCGTGACCCACCGGACGCGCCGGTCAGCACCGAGCCGCGCACCGCGAAACAACCACCGGACGCGCCGAAGGACCCACCGGACGCCACAGTGCCCGCGTCCGGTGGGAGTCCAGTAAGCTCCCGACGCGACCGGACGCGTCCGGTGGTACGTGACCGGACGCGCCCCGCGTCCGGTGCACGAACCCTAGCAGCACCCGCGCCGCGATGAACTGACCGGACGCGCCCCGCGTCCGGTGCAGCGTCCGGTGCTGCGTCCGGTGCACGCAGTGACCTCCGTTCGCCTCCGTTTCTTTTCCAACTTTCGGCGCAATAGAAAATAGGCGTTTCACTTCTCCAAAAAGCGCCGAATCCCGCCTCGCAAGCTCGGCGGGAGGGAGAGAGGAACCCAAACCCCTCTCTACCGCTCCAACTCCACCGCCTTCGCAAATGTGCTAACACCACCGAGTGTACACCACCATGTGCATGTGTGTTAGCATTTCACAAACATTTTTCCAAGGCGTTATGTTAGCTCTTTACTAGAACCTAAATGCATATGCTCGAGACATTGATCTAGTGGCACTTGATTCCCGAGCTAACCGTGATTGCCCCTCTTGATAGTCGGCTATGTATCCTAAACCCGGTCAATCACTTCTCTACTCATCTTAGACCGGCAAAAGGAAAACCCTATGGTTATACCTTTGCCTTGCGCTCTTAGATCCTTCTCCTTCACTTGATCATCATGTCCATTGTTTCATGTGCATCTCCACCATGATCTTGCTCATCATTTCATACACCAAATCATGTGGTCTTGTGGCCATCTCTCCATGCCATTTCCACCTCCATCACATGTTGCTTATGCCTAGCTTAATCACACTTGATACAATAGCATTAGCAACTTGGTGTCATTAATTACCAAAACCAAACTTGGGCTTTCAATCTCCCCCTTTTTGGTAATTGATGACAACCATCACAAAGATATGAAATGAAATCAATTTTCAATTTTGATAGTATTAGCTCCCCCTACATATGTGCTTTCATGAGTTTGGTTCAATTTTGCACATATGTATGGATTTGAATTTTGGGAGAGTTACTACTATCAAATTGATGCTAAGGTATATAGAATGGACCTTTGAAGCGTGATACCAATCGGAGTTGCCTTTATATACCATCCTTAGCATCGATATAGCTAGACACCACTTGTAATTCATCACTTGTAAAGATCACAAACACTAAAGTACCCCGTGAGATCAACATTATAAGCAAAGGTGTCTAGATACCACTTAAAAAGCTACTCTCAACAATTCATCATTCAAGTTCTATTTCTAGCAATCACCACACAAGCATGATTATGAATTTAAGCTTTGCAATGCAACAATTCATCATGTTAATGCACATACAAATGCAACAAATAATTCATGAGCTTGCTCCCCCTACTTGTGTGCTCAATTTTAATTGATCCCTTTCCAAAGTTTTATCTTATGCTTTCTCTCCCCCTTATTAACTTTTTCTCTTTGTGACTTTTCTCTCCCCTTACTATTTCTTTCTCCCCCTTTGTGACTTTTCTATCTTTGTGACTTTTCTCTCCCCCTTTGTCAACAATCACCAAAAAGGTGCCAATTTTAGTGAGAGTTAAGTCAATCAATATGGGGGAGTCCAAATTATGGTTCAATCTAGATCACTTGCCTAGAATATGTAATTCGGTTTGATCCAAGGACAAGCTTCTTCACACCTCATAAAGTATAAGGGTTATCTTGACCATGTTGAATTACACATCATGAGCTCATTTTCTAGATCCAACACTAGGTTTGCAAGCCCACAAACATGTCATATGCTACCACTAGATCAATCAAAACATAGAAGCAATAGTGGTACCATATATACATTTAACTCATTTGATTTTCATGAATGAGCCTATTTGTCATGCAAATATGTCTATATGTTCTAAACATGTCCTTAGCAAAGTATGGATGATATGTCAAACAACTTTACCTTGCTATGTCGGAGGAGAGGCATGTCATTTTAAGAATGTGGGGGTGCTCTCATTTCAAGTTGGAGAAGTCAAGTATGTTCAATTCATTCTTCAACTTGTAAAATCTCTTCTCATCAAGTGGCTTTGTGAAGATGTCGGCTAGTTGATCTTCGGTGCCAATGCTTTCAATGCTAATATCACCCTTTTGTTGATGGTCTCTTATGAAGTGGTGCCTTATGTCAATGTGCTTAGTTCTTGAATGTTGAACCGGATTTTGAGTCATCTTGATAGCACTTTCATTATCACAAAACAAAGGCACATTCTTGAATTTGATTCCAAAGTCATTCAAAGTGGCCTTCATCCAAAGCAATTGTGCACAACAACTACCGGCACTAATGTATTCGGCCTCGGCGGTAGATAGTGCAACACTATTTTGTTTCTTTGATGACCATGAAACAAGAGACCTTCCAAGCAATTGACAAGTGCCACTTGTGCTCATTCTATCAATCTTGCATCCACCATAGTCGGAGTCCGAATATCCAATCAACTCAAAATTAGACCCCTTTGGAAACCATAATCCAACATCATGAGTGCCCTTAAGATATCTCAATATCCTCTTGGTTGCTTTCAAGTGACTTTCTCTAGGTGAAGCTTGATATCTTGCACACTTGCACACACTAAACATCACATCCGGCCTAGAAGCGGTGACATATAGCAAACTTCCAATCATAGACCGATATTGCTTTTGATCTACCATGTTACCAATTGCATCAATACCCAATTGATCATTTGTGCCCATTGGTGTACTCATTGGCTTAGCATCTTGCAATCCAAACTTCTTGATCATGTCCTTGATGTACTTCCCTTGACTTACAAAAGTGCCATTCTTCATTTGCTTGATTTGAAGTCCAAGAAAGTAACTAAGCTCTCCAATCATAGACATCTCAAACTCTTTTGCCATCATATTTCCAAATTCTTCACAAAAGTCTTGGTTAGTTGATCCAAAGATAATGTCATCCACATAGATTTGCAACACAAACAAGTCATTTCCAAGCTTCTTGGTGAAGAGAGTGGTGTCAACCTTTCCCATCTTGAACCCTTTAGAGAGAAGAAAGTCCCTCAACCTCTCATACCATGCTCTAGGTGCTTGCTTCAAACCATACAATGCCTTCTTGAGCTTGTAAACATGGTTGGGCTTCTTGTCATCTTCAAAACCGGGAGGTTGCTCAACATAAACTTCTTCATTAATGTAGCCATTGAGAAATGCACTCTTGACATCCATTTGATAGAGCTTGATGTTGTGTGCACAAGCATATGCTAATAAGATTCTAATTGCCTCCAATCTTGCAACCGGTGCATATGTCTCTCCAAAGTCAAGACCTTCAACTTGTGTGTAACCTTGTGCTACCAATCTTGCTTTGTTTCTCACAACTACACCATCTTGATCTTGCTTGTTTCTAAAGACCCACTTAGTACCAATCACATTATAGTTCTTCGGCCTTTCAACAAGTTCCCAAACTTGATTTCTAGTGAAGTTGTTCAGCTCTTCATGCATGGCATTTACCCAATCGGAATCTTTCAATGCATCTTCTATTTTCTTAGGTTCTTCAAGTGACACAAATGAGTAGTGCTCACAAAAGGATGCTAATCTTGATCTAGTTTGAACACCACTTTGAATTCCACCAATGATTTGATCCAACGGATGATCTCTTGCAATGCTAGTAGGTTGGAGTATTGGGAGTTGGTTGCTTCCACTAGCTTGACCTTGATCTTGCAAATCATCATGAGAACCACTAGAGCTTGCTTGATTTGTATCAATTTGCACACTTTGGTTTATCACATGAATATCATCATCATCAACTTGTCTCGGCCTTATGTCACCAATATCTATGTTCTTCATTGCATTTGACAATTGATCTCCTCTCACATCATCAAGGTTTTGAGCTTCATTTTGAGATCCTTGGGTTTCATCAAACTCAACATCATGAACTTCTTCCAAGGTTCCATTTGTGAGATTCCAAACTCTATATGCTTTGCTTGTGGTGGAATAACCAAGTAAGAACCCTTCATCACATTTCTTTTCAAACTTGCTCAATCTAGTGCCTTTCTTGAGAATATAGCATTTGCAACCAAACACTCTAAAGTATGCAATGTTGGGCTTTCTTCCATTCAATAGCTCATATGGTGTCTTCCCAAGCTTCCATGGCAATAGAGACGGTTGCTATAATAGCAAGCCGTGTTGATAGCTTCACTCCAAAATGAATGACTCACATTGTATTCACTAAGCATTGATCTAGCCATGTCAATCAAAGTTCTATTCTTTCTTTCAACTACACCATTGGATTGAGGAGTGTATGTTGGAGAGAATTGATGTCCAATACCAAGATCATCACACAATTCCTCAATTCTTGTGTTCTTGAACTCACTACCATTGTCACTTCTAATCTTCTTGATGGTAGTCTCAAACTCATTTTGCACTCTCTTGACAAAAGACTTGAATAGATCATAAACATCACTCTTGTCATAGAGAAAGAACACCCAAGTGTATCTAGTGTAGTCATCAACAATCACAAAACCATACTTGTTGCCACCAATGCTAGTATATGTTGTTGGCCCAAACAAGTCCATGTGCAATAGCTCAAATGCCTTTGATGTGCTCATTTCACTCTTACTAGGATGTTTATTTCCAACTTGTTTGCCGGCTTGACAAGCACTACATGGTTTATCCTTTTCAAAAGTGACATCCTTCAAGCCTCTAACTAAGTCATGCCTCAAAAGTTTGTTCAATTGCTTCATTCCAACATGACCAAGCCTTCTATGCCATAACCAACCCATACTAGATTTGCTAAGCAAACATGATGTCAATTGGGTCTCACTATCATTGAAGTCAACCAAGTATAAGCTACCATGTCTAAATCCTTTGAATATCAAATTTGATCCATCAACACTTATGACTTCAACATCATCACTACCAAATATGCACTTGAAGCCAAGATCACAAAGTTGTGCTACCGACAAAAGATTGAAATCCAAGCTCTCAACTAGCAATACATTTGATATGCTCATGTCATTTGAGATAGCAATTTTACCAAGCCCCTTGACCTTGCCTTTCTTGTTATTGCCAAAGGTGATAGCATCAAACCACCATTTTGACTTGTATCAATTGATTTGAACATACAAGAATCTCCGGTCATATGTTGAGTGCACCCACTATCAAGCACCCAATGCCTTCCTCCGGCTTTGTAATTGACCTACAAGATAAGATCAATTCTTTTTAGGTACCCAAACTTGTTTGGGTCCTCCAAGGTTAGTGACCAAGCTCTTTGGTACCCAAATGGCTTTCTTCTTTGAGCCCACCCATGGTGTACCAATGAACTTAGCATGAACACTATTTGTACCCTTGGTAAGTATATAGAAAGAATCAAACTTAATTGAGGATACTTTAGCATTGGATTTCTTGTTCATGCAATGTCGCTCTATGTGACCAACTTGCTTGCAACTTTTGCAATAGCTACCATTGTTCTTCACAAAACGAGTCTTGTGAGGAGCAAAAGCGGCCTTGCCTTTCTTGGGGTTATAGCCCAATCCCTCTTTATAGAGAGAAGCTCTTTGGCTACCCAAGCACATAAGCAAGCGGTCCTCACCACCATAAGCCTTAGCTAAGGTGTGATTGAGCTCTTTTACCTCCTTCTTGAGATTCTCATTCTCAACTATAAGTGTGGAATCACAAGTGAAACCGTCACTACTAGATGAGGATGATGTAGATGAGCTACATGGAGGGTTAGTGGAAGCAACAACAATAGGCTTATGACAAGACTCATCAATTATATCACAAGATACGCCTATGTTGCAAATTTTAGCTTTCTCAACATTAGTTGGCATGTTTTCACATTTTTCAACTAGAGAGGAATGAGCTTCTTCAAGCTTAGTGTGAGACTTTTGAAGCTTCTTATGGTCTACCTTTAGACTCTCATAAGATGCCCTAAGCTCATCAAGTTCTTGCATAAGGTTTTTCTTTTCCTTAAGCAAGCCCTTGCATTCCTTTCTAGATTCTTTATAATGTTGAGTGCAATCTTCTAGCATAGTGATTAGTTCATCTTTAGTGAATTCTTCTTCATCACTATCACTATCACTATCACTAGCATTAGCATGATCACTCTCATCATCGGATGATACCTTAGCGGCCTTAGCCATGAAGCATGATGGAGTGTCGAAGAGGGAGACCTTCTCTTGGATGGCAATGCTAGCATGTCCCTTCTTCTTGCTCTTGTAGTCATCCTCATCATCACTTGAGGAATCATCACTATCCCATGTAGCAACATGAGAATCATTCTTCTTCTTATAAGAGCTCTCCTTCTTTTCTTGCTTCTTCTTTTGCTTCTTCCTTTCCTTCTTGATAGCATCTTCATCATCACTATCATAAGGACACTTTGCAATGAGATGGTCCTTGCTATGGCATCTAAAGCATCTTATGGTATGCTCATTCTTCTTAGATGTGTTCTTCTTCCTCCTTGCACGATAGCCCTTCTTCTTCATAAATTTGCCAAATTGCTTGACAAAGAGAGCCATCTTCTCATCAATGTCATCACTATCACAAGAGCTTGAGTCTTCTTCACTTGATGATTCAATCTTTGATTTGCCCTTGGATGTGGTGGCTTTGAATGCCACACTCTTCTTCTTTTCATCATCTTTCTTCTCATTCTCCTTCTTCTTCTTCTTGACCAACTCATCCTTCTCATCATCTTCTCTATACGAATCATCGGTCATCACTTCTTGAAATATTTGTTGAGGAGTTGAATCCTTCAATGTAGTCCTCACTAGCACGGTGATCAATGTATCAAACCTCTTGGGCAAGCTTCTCAAGAACTTCATAGAGAATTGGTTGTCCTTGACTTCCTCACCAAGTGCATTGAGCTCATTGACAATGACTTGCAATCTATGAAACATCTCCGGTACACTCTCATCATCTTGCATCTTGAAGCTTGAAAATTTTTCTTGCAAGATATATGCTTTAGCGGTCTTTGTGCCTTCGGTGCCTTCAAATGTTTCTTCTAGCTTGGCCCAAGCATCATGTGCAACCTCTATATTCTTTACTTGCTCAAATGTCTTGTCATCTAATGCCTCATGAAGAGCACTAATGGCAATGTCATTGCATTGGAGCTTCTTCTCTTCCACCGGTGTAGGTGCTTCCGGATTAGCAACCTCAAATTTTGTTTCGGTGACCTTCCACACTTCTCTATTGATTGACTTGAGGTGTGCGGTCATCTTAACCTTCCAATATGCATAATTTGTACCATCAAAGTGAGGTGCCTTCTTGGTGTTGTTGATGTGCAAACTTAATTGAGCCATTTCTTTATCACCGTAGGTTGTTAAGCCTCAATTAAACGGTGCCTCGGCTCCGATACCACTTGTAAGGTCCAAATAGGCTAGAGGGGGGGTGAATAGCCTAATAAAAACTTCTACACAAATTACTTAACCACAAGTTAGTGCGAAAGGTGGCGAAGCACAAAGCACTAGCTCTAACTAATTAAGCAAGCCACCTACACAATTCTAGTACAAGGCTATCCACTAAACACAACAACAACAAGCTAGAAACGAGAAGTAAAACGAGAGAAGAGCTTCGAGTGATTATACCGCCGAGTAGAGATGAGAAGTACCAATCAAACAATCACACAAGAGAAATCCTCGGGAAGAGAATGACACAAGAATTTATCCCGAGGTTCACTTGCTTCCCGGCAAGCTACTCCTCGTTGTGGCGATGCACCCACTTGTCGGTTCGCGAGCTAATCAACTATCAAGAGTTGAGCCCTCGGCGGGCGCCGCACAACCGCACACAAGATGGGGATCCTCCAAGACACGAGCTTCACTAGAGTATCCAATTCGCGAACTCCCGCGGGGAAGGATCAAGAACCCCTTACAACACTTGGTGAAGGCTCCAACAATCTCCAATTGCGAGCTCAATCACCTCCGCTGCTCCAAGCCGTCTACCGTGTCGGGAAACACGGAAGAGTAACAAGAAATCCGCAGCAACTCGAAGATCAAGTGCCTCTAGAATGCAACTCTCAAGCAATGCACTTGAATCTCACTCAATCTCACTCAAGATGTGCAATCAAGCAAGGAGATGAGTGGAGGGGTTGTTCTCTAGCTCAAAGTATGTCTCTAGGTCTCAAAATGTGCAAGAGTTACCCTCAAAACCCGTCCACCATCTATTTATAACGAAGGGGTACGCAACTAGCCGTTAGAAGCGACGCAGTTGAAATCGCGAGCACCGGACGCTCCGGTCTGGGTGACCGGACGCGTCCGGTCACTACGCGACAGACATGAACAGTGCTCGTCCAACTAGCCGTTACCGTTGACCGGACGCGCTCGACCGAGCCACCGGACGCGCCGGTCCCGTGACCCACCGGACGCGCCGGTCAGCACCGAGCCGCGCACCGCGAAACAACCACCGGACGCGCCGAAGGACCCACCGGACGCCACAGTGCCCGCGTCCGGTGGGAGTCCAGTAAGCTCCCGACGCGACCGGACGCGTCCGGTGGTACGTGACCAGACGCGCCCCGCGTCCGGTGCACGAACCCTAGCAGCACCCGCGCCGCGATGAACTGACCGGACGCGCCCCGCGTCCGGTGCAGCGTCCGGTGCTGCGTCCGGTGCACGCAGTGACCTCCGTTCGCCTCCGTTTCTTTTCCAACTTTCGGCGCAATAGAAAATAGGCGTTTCACTTCTCCAAAAAGCGCCGAATCCCGCCTCGCAAGCTCGGCGGGAGGGAGAGAGGAACCCAAACCCCTCTCTACCGCTCCAACTCCACCGCCTTCGCAAATGTGCTAACACCACCGAGTGTACACCACCATGTGCATGTGTGTTAGCATTTCACAAACATTTTTCCAAGGCGTTATGTTAGCTCTTTACTAGAACCTAAATGCATATGCTCGAGACATTGATCTAGTGGCACTTGATTCCCGAGCTAACCGTGATTGCCCCTCTTGATAGTCGGCTATGTATCCTAAACCCGGTCAATCACTTCTCTACTCATCTTAGACCGGCAAAAGGAAAACCCTATGGTTATACCTTTGCCTTGCGCTCTTAGATCCTTCTCCTTCACTTGATCATCATGTCCATTGTTTCATGTGCATCTCCACCATGATCTTGCTCATCATTTCATACACCAAATCATGTGGTCTTGTGGCCATCTCTCCATGCCATTTCCACCTCCATCACATGTTGCTTATGCCTAGCTTAATCACACTTGATACAATAGCATTAGCAACTTGGTGTCATTAATTACCAAAACCAAACTTGGGCTTTCAAAGGGTAAACCTCTTGTTGTGTTCTGGCCTTGGCCTCGAGGTCCTAGGCTTATGCTAACTCAGTGCTTATGTTTCAGAGTTGGAGAAGCAGCAACGTGCGGCCCAGGCGACGGCCACCTCGTTCCAGAACCTCTTCGAGGCTGAGGCCGAGTGGACTCAGTTGCTCCAGGGTGCCATCACCTCGGTGTGTGATGGCCTAGGGGTCGAGCCCGATGCCGATACCGAGGAGGACGCGCCGGGGAACTCCTTTGTCCGTCGGATGGCGGCGCTGGGCTGCCTCGTCTATGAGAAGATACGAGGCGGGCTGCATCACGACGTGAAGAGGGCTATGGCGGTTGTTCGGTCTGGGTTTGAGTATGACATGGACCTCATCGCTGATGGCTTCATCATGGATCTAGACCGGACGGACGAGGAGAATAAAGTCGCCTGCCTGAACCTGATTGAGGCCACTGAGGAGCCCGAGGTCGCCTTGCAAAACTTTTCGAGGTCGAGGTGGTCCCGCCTGCCGACGACGAGGGCCTGTGAACCAAAACTAGGCATGAAGGCCCATGTAATAGGGTTGTTAGCACTTGTGAATTATGCTGTGATGGCCTCAGGGGCCCTAAAACATTAATATGTAATCATATATGTTCATTTTCATTCGAGTCTTTTTTCCCTTTCTTGCTTGAATTGTATTCTTAAATAATTTTCTTAGCGCACGGTTGCACCCCTTGGCGTGAGGGAGCGAGTGGAGGTACCGTAGCCTCGGAGGCGTAAGTGATCTCGTGGCTCAGCAGCCCTCGAACCTTAGGGTGGACTTGCGGCCTCGTCGACTTATGTAAGAGTTCTCTTCTTTTTTTGAAATTGAAAAAATGCGGATTTTTTGGGGATACGTAGGGGGTTCCCCCCTTGCAGCCCCCGAGGGAGGCTCGATTCTAAGAAAATAGGGTCGATCCTCCGTGATTGTTATAAAAAAATGTCTTGAACACCGATGTATTCTTTGTTCTATCATGGGATTGTGAAACAATTTACAGAGCCTCGAGGCTTTAAGGAAAAAAGCGACATAGCTGTTCAACGTTCCATGCGTTGGTGAAGATTTCACCTTTCTCGTTCGATAGTTTGTAGGTGCTGGGCTTTAGTACTTCCGTGATGATGTATGGCCCTTCCCATGGTGGAGTAAGCTTGTGTCGTCCCTTGTTATTCTGGCTTTGCCGTAGCACCAGGTCATCGACGTTGAGGTCCTGTCTACGGATGTGTTTGTCATGGTAGCGTCGGAGACTTTGCTGATACCTTGCCAAGTGTAATAGAGCCACATCACGAGCTTTCTCAAGCTGGTCGAGGGCGTCCTCTCTTATGGCGTCATTGTTTTGCTCGTTGTAGGCTTTCAGCCTCGGGGATCCATATTCTACATCAGTTGGGAGCATAGCCTCGGACCCGTAGACTAAGAAGAACGGAGTGAACCCCGTGGCTTGACTCGGCGTCATTCTTAGGCTCCACAGGATCGAGGGGAGCTCGGCGGCCTATTTTTTGCCGTGTTTGTTTAACTTGTCAAAAATTCTTGGCTTCAGGCCTTGTAGGACCATGCCGTTGGCATGTTCTACTTGGCCATTTGTTTTTGGATGAGCTACGGCCGACCAAAGCACACAGATGTGATGGTTGTCGTAGAAACTTAGAAACTTTTTGCCGGTAAATTGGGTGTTGTTGTCCATGATGATGCAGTTAGGAACCCCAAAGCGGCGGACGATGTCGGTAAAAAATAGCACAGCTTGCTCGGACCTGATGCTGGTGATAGGACGGACCTCGATCCACTTGGAAAATTTATCAATGGCGATGAGCAAGTGGGTGATAATATCCATCAGACCGTTGGCAGTGATAAGAGTGTTGCGGCCCAACTCTCGGACCAACTCTTTGCAGGTGGTACCATTGAGGAAGGCCGTGATGACGTCAGAGTCGGTGATGTTGGGGAGCTCGGTGCGCTGTTTGGAGAAACGCCGGATGTAATCCCGAAGGGATTCACCGGCTTTTGTTTGCAGCTTCGGAGATCCCACGAGTTGCCGGGGCGCATGTAGGTTCCTTTAAAGTTCCCCTCGAACACTCTCACAAGGTCGTTCCAGTCGTGGATTTGTCGAGGTGGGAGGTCCTCGAGCCAGGCTCGAGCGGTGTCTGACAGAAACAGGGGGAGTTATCGAATGATGACCCGGTCGTCGGTGGCCCCACCCAACTGACAAGCCAAGCGAAAGTCAGTGAGCCAAAGTTCGGGTTTGGTTTCACCGTTATACTTGGTAAGAGTCATGGGGGGCGGAACCGAGCCAGGAGTAATATTTCGTGAATGGCCTTGCTAAAGACCTGATGGCCCGGTGGCTTGGGTGAAGGGCTCTGATCCTCCGAGCTGTCATAGCGCCCGCCTCTGTGCTCGTGGTAGCCTCGAGCTGCACCGTCACCATGTTTGCGCCTCCGGCGCTCAATGATGTTGTCACGGGCATATCGAGGTTCACGGTTGTCGATGATACGCTCATGGACAGAGGCCGCCTTGTTCCGCTGGGCGTGCTCGGGATGAACTGAGGCCTCTCTCCCTTGTCGGGAGGGCTCCGTAGGCTGCTCTGAGGCAAGCCCATGTCGCATTGAGGCTGAACTCTCGGCCTGCTGCATGGCAGCGATCTCGAGGAGTCCTCTGATTTCATCCTGAGCTCGATGGGCCTTGGGGTTCGATGGCTCGGGCATGTTACGAAGGAGCATGGCGGCCGCGACCACGTTCTGGCTGGCTCGACCAAAAACCGGGGGCTCGACTGCCCGATCCTTGACGATGCGATGATTGACGTCACGAGATCTCTCTCGAGCTCCTCCACCGTGTGCGCGGGCCGCGCGTTCATGCTTGAGGGTTTGCTGAAGTAGGCGTAGGTTTTCTCGTTCCTCATCGAGCCAGTCCTGCAACTCGCGGATTTGCTCGAGTTGCATTCCTTGATCCGCAAGGAATTGAGCCTCATCCCACTCAGCAGGGAGCTTGACCTGAGGTGGCGTGTTCCTTCCTCCAATGGCTACCTCATCCTCCGAATCTGACGCGATAGCTCCATCGATATTGAAGCACTCGCGAGTCGGGTCGTAGGTGTCATCGGCAGAGTCGGAGTCAGGAGCACCGAAATAGTAGTACAACGGGTGCATGTGGGGTCGTGCGTCTCTGAGGTCGTGATGCCGAAAGGCGGTCGCACGGGGCTCTGTATCTAGGGTCTTAGTGGAGTCCAGGTACTCGGAAGCTGGCGTGGACGCAACGAGGTCGAGGGTGGAGCGTAGATGGTGTCCGGGGAGTTCCTCGTAAGCACTCATGCAGGTGTTTATAGAAGAAGCATACGCCCGGGCAACCGAGTCTAGTCCAAACGGGAATGCCGGTGAGGGCGTGGTTCCCGGTACTGGAGCAATCGAACTGGCTGGTGGCGACGCCGCACCGGGCGGTAGAGCGGTGGGACTCCCTGTCGGCATCTTACCCTCAGCCAAGCTCATCCTACACAGATCCTCAGTGAGGAAATCCGTGTTGGCGTCTGGCTGAGAGGCGCTGGACCGGGGAATACCATCACTCTCCGCGAGGCGGTGACGGCGGTTGCGCTGGGCTCACCGTCGTCGGGCGGCGCGTGCCTGATGAGAGCGACGATACCGGCGCAGTGCTCCCCTAGGCTGGGAGAGTTCATGGTCACTGTCAGTCGGGTGCCTGGGCGGGAGGAGGACCATGTTGTAGCCGTGGCCAAGGGACATGAACTCCAAGCTCCCAAACTAGATCACCGTGGCTAACGGGAGTGGATGCTCGGGGTCAGCCATCCAGATGGTGGGAAAACGATGTTGGCACACAACGCCCCCTACCTGGCACACCAACTGTCGGTGTTTGGTCCTACGAGGGTCCTAAGCCAACGAGTGAATCAATGCTGCATGTCCCTAATCTGGATGGTGATGCAAGGAGAGTACACGGAGGTTTATCCTAGTTCGGGCAAAAGAAGGCCCTACGTCTAGCGGGGAGGGGGGAGTATTATATTTCCTTGCACCTAAGTGCTTGCGTAGGGGTTACAAGCTATGAGAGAGGGAACCAATCCTAGGTCTCAGAGAAAAAGCGAGAGTACAAAGGAGATTGCTTGAGATGTTGATCTCTTTGGTGGGATGGGGACTGGTTTTCTTTTCATCATCGGTTGTTCTTCATTCCCCTTTGTAGAGTCCCCTCCCTGCCCTTTAATAGGGTAAGAGGAGGTAGGGACACCGGGGGTGCCTTTGAGATGAAGTTTTGTCGATCGCTGTGGAGGTTGCTGTAGCGACGTGCCCTGAGAATGGCCGGCCATCCCCGGACACCATGGTGATGTAGAGGATGAGACGGTGAAAAGACTCCGAGTCCTGTGTCACACAAGCCTTGACCGTCGGTTGGTCGAGGTCAGGTCGAGGTCAGGTCAAGGTGGGTCGACAGTGAACGGATAAGGCCGAGTCCCCGGAATCACGGGGTACGGTACTCGTCGTATTCACCTCGAGGGTGATCAGTGGCAGAATAGTGCCTAGTATGGTGCGTGCAGTGACAGGTTTTCACCGCCCATCTCGGGATGGGTAATAAAAAGTGAGATTTGACACTGGTACTGCTCCCATGCCGGTTGTTGTAGCCATGAGGGTAGGAAGTGGTTGGCAGTTCACATTAAATGCTCTGACTTTTGTCCCAGAGTTGGTGAATGCGGTGGGTCGACCGGCTCGACCTTGGGTCGTGCGAGTCGGAGATTTCTCGGTGGTTGAGGCGTCCCGTCGAGTGAGCCTCGTACGAGTCAGAACGTGGTCGAGGCGTCCCGTTGAGCGAGCCTCGTACGAGTCGGAACATGGTCGAGGCGTTTTGTTCGCTATCTTGGCTAGTCCCATTGGTTTTGTTTTCCTTAATCGTTGATTGTGGGTACCCCTTGTTTTTGGTACCCGACAAGCAGCATAACAGGGCAATATTTCTAGCATCATAACAGATTGATTTTCATCAATATTTCACCATAGTAGAACAACAGGTTCAAACTAAAGTAGTTGGTCCAGCAAAACAACATGTTCCAGCCACATTAGGCTATCTAGTACAGTACTAGATCCATACATCACAAGATCATGGTTTGAACAGCAACATTAGAAGAACATGGTACTAAATGGTCTAAGCTTTCTTGGATCTAACAACTTTCAACTTCTTTGGCTTTCCCTTCTCATGGGCAGGATCTGGAGATAGAGCAAGATATTGAATAGGTTCTATATTGCCTTCAAGTTCTAGCATCCTATTACGGCTGTAAATGGATATAGAGTTGTGTCAAATAAATGGAGATGACCAACATTAAGGCATACAAATTGAAGTTGTAGTGCCTTCTTGTGAGATGGCTTGGTGTCGAAATAGAGGCAATGGCTCGGTGTAGATGCTTCATATTCCAACAACCTCCTTGACATACTGCAAAGATGTAGAAGCATGCAAAATTGGCAAAAAAAAAGAAACATTCGCATGTGTAGTTTTTTTTAAAAGGAAGATTTAAAGTTGTCATAGTGTACCTCCTTGTCATAGGGCTTGTTATAGGAACAGAAGTGGTGGCTCTAGTTGGTGTAGCACTGTAAGTTGTTTAAATATGTAAGTTATGGGTGGAAACATTTATAAGGTAAAAAAAATCATAAAGCAGTTGAAAGCTTATAATGGGTCAGCTTGTGATGGTTGTTCCTGTGGTGGCTCAGCAACACTAGATGGCACTAATGTGACAATTTTCTTGCCTCGCATTCATTTTGGCTTTGGAGCAGCAGGTGGTGGTGCATCAGAATCATAGACATATTCATTGCATGTTTTTTGCATGTGTCCAAGTTGTTTGCACCTTTTGCATCTTGTGGTTCTCTTTCCAGATCCACCTTCTGTAGTTGATTTAAGCCTCCTCTTCCTTGTTCTCCTAGCTGCTAGTTTCAGAATTGGAGGCCACAACTTAAATCCAAGGTTCACTTGAGGCCACTCTTTCCTATCTACCATTGGCTTCACAAACTTTTGGTATGCCTTCTTAAACTTTGCAACAGAGTAGTATTTATGAACACAGCCTTCAATATTACAACCTCGAATTGAGGTGATAACACACAAGGCATGTGTACATGGCAGACCAGTAACTTGCCAATGTCTACAAGTGCACTTCCTCTCTTGAAGATCAACAGTATGTGTAACAACCCAGAATTTCCAGGAAACAAAAATCACAACCACAATTTTTTTTAAAAAAATAATAATAACCAATGTTTGATGAGTGACATATAGGAAACCAACCCTAGCTGCACAAGTAGCACCTAGTCTAGTTAATTACATGTTGCATTTAATTATATATTCATGAGTTGGTTTTTATGTTCTTTGTATTGTTAAATAAAATCAACCACCTTTAATTAAATGAGATCCAAATTAAATAAATGTACTAATACTATCTTGTGATCTAGTATAAACCCTAAAATACATCCTGTGAGCCCCATTGTGGTAACCAAATGGAGGCAATATATATATTTGTATAAAATACCAAAGCCTTGGCTTATTGGAATAAAGAAAATACAAAATAGAAAAGCTTTTGAATAAATCAGATAAATGGGAAAGCCTTGGTTTAATATAGAAAAGGAAAAACTCTTTTCGGCCCAGCCTTCAAACCAGCTGAGCCCCGCCTGCATCACGCCTGCGGTCTCGTGCGCACCCGCGCTCGCCCGCACGTGGGCCAGCCCAACAATCCACCGGCGCCCCGGCCTACGAGCCAACCACCAACGCCAAGGCGTATTCCTCCTTCCCACGTCGCTGATGGGCGGGACCCGCCTTCATCCCCTTCCTCCCACCCGACGAATCCTCTGCTTCGATCGGAGACAGAGACAGTGAGGGGACAGGGTCACGCACGGGGCGAGGGGAGATTCTCTCTGCCTCCACCGCCAGTCGTGCGCGCCAAGCCACTAACCCGGTCCCGCACGCCAGTCGCTGGCCCTCGCCAAACAGGCACCACGCGCGTGAACCCGACGCTGCCATGGCCGCGAAATCGGTTGACACCGCCTGACACCGCCTGACACCGCCAACCGTCTGTGGTATTCGATTATGGCATCTCCAATTCGAATCACGCCTCTTCCAATCACCCTAGTCCAGCCCAGGGAAGCATATCGACCCTCCGTGCCTACCGATTGCCATCACACCGTCCGCCTTGCCATGGGCGAGCACGGGGTATAAGGCTCCACCCCGTGTCGTGCCCAAGCCCCTTCCAATCTTTTCGCCACCGCCCTGGTGGTACCACCGCACACACTACATCTCAAGAAGGGGAGAAAGGGGGGGGAAAAGGCCGCCACCGGAGCCGCCAGCCGCCGCCGAGGAGCCACCGGAGCCCGGAGCATCGACCAAACAACCACACCGACGTTGTGGTTCTCCCTGCACGGCACTGACTCTACACTGCTCCGAATCACCTCTGCACCGATATCCTTTCGTCATCGCCACCTACGGTGAGCCCACCGTCTCGCCCCGCTCGCCGCCGGTTGTGCTTGGCATAGAACCATCTCGCCTGCTAGTACCGTGGATCATCTAAATTCGTGGCCCTCATGCTTTGATCGCTCACTCACGCACACCTTGTGCGCACACCCGTTGGCCTGGCCGAGCCTCAGAGTTCGGAAATGCCGCGACACGCCCCTGCACCGCGCACAGTCACCATGGACACACCCCGCCATGGCGAGATCTCGCTTTTGGTATGCTGGGCAATAGAGGAAGGGACAAGAGGCACACAAGGACATGTACACGCCCGCACTCATGTTTCAAAACCAAGCACCACGGTACCGAACGTTAGGGGAGTAGGAACGCGCCACCGCGAGCAGCGTCTAGAGCGTGCTCACCATGGCCAGCGCACGGCCATGGCGAGGTCGTTCCTTCCAAATCAAGTCAGTAGAGAAGAAAGGGAGGAGCTAGATCGAATCACCTTGGCGAGGGACACACCATGCGCACCTTGAGAGAAGGAGGGATCCCCGGAGGCCTGATCGGCGGTGTTCCGCCCGGTCGGAGCCGTCGAGCCGCCACCACCGCGGGAGGTTCTGCAGGAGCTCAATGTCGTCGTCTTGACCTCACCATCGAGCTCCTTTTACGGCCGTGAATCGGTAGGAGACCATAGCGGCCGAGCTAAGCCACCGTGGAGCGCCACCGTGCAAGCACGCCGCCGACGGACGTGCTCCGGTGAAAACAGAGGGGGGAAAAGAACGATCGAGATGATCGGTACACCCAGTGTACCGTGGACCGAGAGGTAAGAAGGGGAAAGTGAACATGGTCCACCGTAGACCCCGTTGTGGCCTGTGAACTGCCACCACCTGTCCACCATAGACCGGTCTTATGAACCCAAGCCCAATCCAAATACCCATTTTGTGACGTGGCAGCACCAGTGACTGACACGTGGCGGGCCCGGCCCGGCCCAGACCGGCCCAACCCGGCCCGTATCCAGCCCTGACCCAGCCCACCTCGGCCCGGTCAGAGTTGACCATTGACCGTTGACTAGTCAAACGGGCCCACCTGTCAATGACTCGATCGGTTTCGGCCAATCAGAGCGTGACACGTGTCACTGCTGGATTTTCTTTTCCTTTTTCTTTTCCAGAAAATCATTTAATCTTTAGAAATTCATAACTAATTCATTTTAACTCAGAAAAAATACCAAACCAGTTTCTAAATTTTTCTTAAAATGAGCTCTACATCTTAGACTTATGTTTGAGTGCATTTGGATCTTTTGAATTTCTGTTGCTTCCTCAAACAGATGGTCAGACTGAAAGAGTTAATGCTGTTTTAGAAGATATGTTAAGAGCTTGTGTGTTGTCTTCCAGAGGTTCATGGGAGTCATGGTTACCGTTAGCAGAGTTCGCGTATAATAATAGCTATCAAGAAAGTATCAAGATGGCACCTTTTGAGGCTCTGTATGGCCGAAAGTGTAGAACACCTTTAAACTGGATTGAGCCAGGAGAAAGGAGGTATTATGGTATTGACTTCATGGAGGAAGCCGAAAAGAAAGTTCATATCATCCAGCAGAATATGAGAGCAGTGCAGTCACGTCAGAAAAGTTATGCAGATAAGAGAAGGAGACCGCTTGTGTTTGAAGTTGGTGACTATGTTTATCTAAAAGTCACGCCGATGAAAAAGAAACGGTTTGGTATACGCAGAAAGCTGGCCGCCAGATTTGTTGGACCTTACAAAATCTTGAAAAGGAAGGGTCCAGTGGCTTACAAATTGGAATTACCGGAGTCAATGGGTGCTATATTCCCAGTTTTTCACATATCACATCTCAAGAAATGTTTGCGCGTTCCAGAGGAAATAATTGAACCCCGAAGCATAAAACTTAAGTCAGATCTGGTGTATCGTGAGCAGCCAATTCGAGTTTTGGATTCCAAAGAAAGGGCTACTCGAAACAGTGTGGTGAAAACATATAAGATACAATGGAGTCATCATGATGAGGGAGATGCATCGTGGGAAACGGGTGAATACTTACAAAAAGCATATGAAGATTTTTATAATAAATGGTTCGTAACCCAAATCTCGGGACGAGATTTTTATAAGGGGGAGGGCTGTAACACTCCGGTGTTACGCAATGCATTGCATGACAATCATATTGCATGGCATTTCATATCATCATAATCATGTGTGATAATGTTATAATTTAAATGAAATAAAAGCTTGGAAATAATATATGTGATGAAATATATTAATATGATAATCACATTACACCAAAAATCTTGCAACTATAAATTTTACATCACTTGGAACCTTAGTTCAATTTTTGGAGCAACCAGATGACTCTAAATTTTGTCAAAAACTTATTCAAAAATATTAATTCTAAATATTCAAAAATACTATCTATTTTAGCTTTTATTCTGCCATTTAAAATCTATTAAGAATTTTCACTTGGCCCCTTAATCAAAGTTGTAGAGAATTTAATTCTAAGCAACTTTTATTTTTGGGTCAATTCCAGAAAAGGTCTTTTTCTTGTTCAAATTTGTGTTTGAAAACTGCATTTGAAATTGTTTGGAAATTAGAAATTTGAAAAATCCATTTCAAACCTTAGCAGGCCACCGCCTCGGTTTCGGCCCGCTGGCCGAAGCGGCCCGCGTCCACCCGGCCTCCCTCCTCCTCCCGCGCGCGCGCCCGCAGCCGCCTCCGCCACGGCCCGGCCCAGCCGGCCCCCTCCCTCTTCTTCCCGCTCTCGCCCGCGCGCGCTGGCGCCCCGGCAGCAAACGCTCGCCGCGTGGCGTTCGCATGCCGGCAAAGCCACCGCGTGGCCACCGTGGACCCCGCGCCCGCGTCCAGCTTCAAAAACAACCGAGCGCTGGGTCTCCCTCCCATTTTCCGCCTCGCCTGCTCCCTCTCTTCCTCCCTCCGGTGACAGCCGCAGCGGAACGCCGCTTGTCACCGTGCTCCGCCACCGTCTTCGCCTTGTTCCTGCTCCGGTGGACCACCTCCGTCCAATTAGCCGTGCCCGAGGCTCCGCCCCATCCTCCCCTCCTCCGAACGAGCACCGCCATCCCCTCCTTGGCCACGGTAGGGCTCAATTTCTGCTCGCCTCGCCGCGCCACCGCGGCGGTGCCGCCGCGCCGAGCTTCGCCACCGCCTCACTAGTCCTCTCTCTGCCCTCCCGCGTCGCCTTCACGTGTTAGCCACTCTCTGGCGAACGTGTTGCGCGCGCTAGTCGGCCTCGGTTTGGCTAGAGCCGGCCGTTGGCCCGCGACCGTCGCCGCGGCGTCGAAGCCGTGAACGCCGGCGACCGCGCTCGGTCCCCCCCCCCCCTCGGTGGGCTGGGCTGCGCTATGGGCCGAGCCCCGAGCAGGCCGGCTCGGTTGTTTCCCCTGCGCGCGCAAGCTGGGCCACGACGGCCATGGGCCGCTTGATTTCCCGAGCCGGCCCAGTGCCGTTATAAAAATCCATTTCCATTTCTTTTATTATTCTTGTTGAAAATGCTTTGGAAAAAATGTTTTAGTAGTCATTTCAGCTCTAAAAATTGTGAAATAAATTTCTAGGGATTCATTGGAACCAGATCTACAATCTAAAAATATTGCATGTCATTTTTGGAATACTTTTCTGTAGAGCTTTAATTAATTCTTAATATTGCTGATATCTTGTAAAATAGCTAGTAAATCCTATATGTATTAGAAAAATATGATTTTTAAGTTTGTTGATCTTCATATATCATGTACTTACTAGGAAAAATATGTTTCATGCATGTGCTGTGGGAAAATGTTGAGGTGTAGTTCAAGTGCCTTTAATGGCTGATTTTTGTTATTTTTGCTAGAGAGCAAACTTTGTATAAAACATGCATGTGATAATTGTTGTACAGTCATAGTATGCTATAAAGAACCTAGGAAAAATATTAATTCTGTTGTTTGACACTTTCCATAGTACAAAGTAATTTCATGCTCATTTTTATGCTATAGCTTGTCATTTTTGTATAGGATGGTTTACTTATCCAAATGCCATGAAATTTTTATGGTAGTCTGTTTAGAGTAGTATTATGCTACTGTAATTTTCTTAGATTTTTAGGAGCATCAGAAATATATGTTGCTATTCAAACCTACTATTATTACTTAGGGTTTAAGCAAGTGTTGCTTTAAGTGTGATTAAGAAATTAGTAAAGCTTTGGTGTATCTTTGAAGCATTTCATAAGATAGGTTAACTTAACATAATAGTAGTAAAAGAGAATGCAGTAGATGACATGTGCTTGTAGTGTATAGTTTCTTGGATGATGTTGACTACCTTGCATTTCAACATATTCATTGCATTCATCTCCTTCGATGCACACTTGCATACTCACTTACGCACATTGCATCATACAGGATCGCAAACCGAGAACCCAGTCGTCTTACCCGAGGAGCCAGAGGAGCAGATCGAGGCGCAGCAGCAGGAGGTGACCGAAGCCGAAGAAGAGGTCGGTGAAGATCTCCCGGAGTGCCCCGATCACCGTCCGAGCTCCTTCGAGAGAGGCAAGCCCCGGAGCATTTCTCTCCCGGTTTGCAAATAATTTATTATTAACTTTACTTAATTTGATGCATTACGTTTAGGAGTTGTTTGCAAACGTTGCCGCATTATACCTTGCTTACCTTTGTTATATTATATCCTTGTTACCCTGGTATCCGCAGTCGAGTCAGTGCTTAGCTTGCTTAGACCGGTAGAAGTCGGGTGATTTCCTGTCACCTGCGAGCTGTAGGTGGTTACCTGGATCTGTTTGGATGACTATGAAGTCATGGTATAACTAAGTGTGAAATGAATTTGAGACCGGGCGGAAACTTGCAGGGTTTCGGACTGTAGTGTTTTCCGTCTGTGTCGATTAAGGACCGTCCGTTGTTGTCCCTCGGGTCATGTTGAACGCATGCCTCACATTTAGCTAGCCGGATAAAGTACCTTCCGACCGCGAAACTGGGAGATTATTCGGGCCGAGTGGATTGCCCGCAACGCACTGTACCGGAGCAGTAGTGGCAGGATACGGGGGCGCGATGATAAGGCCAAAGAGCAGTCGGGCGGCCCCCGGGTACAAGTGGTTCCTAGCAAGCTCGCGACTTTACCTGAATGGTTGACTCGGTGACCAACACCTCACTTTAGCGGGTGAGTGAGGTTTGTGTGAGGAATAACTAACCAGCTGGTTAATAATCGATTCGAATCGCCATCGTTTACTGGATAGTGAACACTTGACTTGAGCTACTTCATCGTAGTAATATTGATGGAACACTTGGACAGTTATATGAATTATGACATAATGGAAGTTGTTATTGATCAGTGGTTATCATTGCCTGTTTAATCCCATGATTACTTTAGTACAGGTGCAAATGTAGTTGACAGGATAATAAAGATTTAACTTGATGCATAGCTGTTGTAAAGGTTTTCATAAATGCTAAAAATGCCTTTTGCAAATGAGTCAGCTACCCCACCAAAAAACCTATCATGATTCCTTGGTGTCTTTTATTTCTGGTTTTTGACGGGTAAGTCTAGCTGAGTACCTTCTCGTACTCAGGGCTTTGTTCCCACTTGTTGCAGATGGACAGATGTACTATGGTTATTGTATCAACTGTCTCTACCCTGCGATGGGCGAAGCTTAGGACCATGGGCAATGGTCATTCACTACTTCTCGCCTGATGCTTTTGCTGGAAATGATCACAAGCTGGCACTTTATCTCAAAACAATGTGTGTGTGCGTGTTTTAAACTAATGCTTCCGCTACTTTTATTCGAACCTGGTTTGAAATAACTATGTTTAAACTCCGATGTATTTTGTGCCACGAACTTCTATGTAACTTATGATGGTAACCGTTAAACTTAGTACGATCTTGGTTGTCATGTGAAATGGTTTAAAATCCGTTGAGATTTCACGGACTACCGGGTTATACGGGCTTAAGTTTGTTAAATTGTCCTTTCGTTGGATGATTTCCTACTTAATCTCGTATAATTGGGCGGTTCTGTTACAATACCTATGGCGGGTATATTTGAGAGGTGAACTGGGGTGTTGGTTATCCCTGGTGGAGGTGCTGTCGTGGCACGGGGAAGACGGTGTCTCCCCCTTGAGAAGACATCCTGTCTGGTCACCCTAAGGACTGGTATGTCTTGAGAACCGGAGCCATGGGACCTTCGTGCACACCACTCGCTCCCGATGGGCGGGAGACAATTACCCGACTGACTAGGGCGGTACCACTACTACTAGGTTAGAAGGTGATAGTGTAGGGAGGTACGGGCATGGGGACCCACACCCTCCTAAGACAGCGTAGTGACCCTGGGGGTCCGGTACTACGTCTCACAGTCTCAGCGTTTCGGTGGATGCCGGGGTGGCCCAGGGCTGAGTGGTAGGGTGGTACTGTATCGGTTGGAAGGCAGTTGGAATCAGCCTAGACGAGCCGGATCGTCGAGGATGGCGATCTTGTGGATTACCAGGTGTACACGCTCTGCAGAGTTGATCGATCTATACGTATAGCCACGTCCGCGGATATGGACATTCCCATGACCTACGCTTCACTTGATTAGATGAGAGGAGTCCTTTCTACCTTTCCCCCGGGTTCTGTGTCGGATTCCGGCTTTGGCCGTTGAGACGAGATCTGAGTGGGAGTCAATCTCGTCGCCTAGAGAGAGAGTGAGATGAGATGTGTTGTGTGTGGTGGGATTGGGAAAATGTGTGACTAAGATGAGATAAAAACTGAGGAATATCTTATTAAAATATTAACTACTTGCATAGGAAACCCACAGCCTAAGTAGGTCTCTTTCTACTTCCCTCAATGCATTCCACTTTCCACAAAGCATTGCAAGCATAGGGTGGGCGATGCGTGGCTAGTACCAAGTGTACTGATAGATTTTTGACAGGTTCTGAGCCCGAGTACGACTACGAGGGTGATGATTGGGAGAATTAGAGGGTCTATTCTACGCTCAAGCTGGATCCAGAAGATCTTTTCCGCTGCTATCTACGTCGGATGTTGTTCCGTATGCTTGTGTGAGTGTGTTCCGCCCTGCGAGGCGAAGAGAATAAATTATGTAAAACTGCCTATTGTACTCTGATATTCGTGCATGACTTTATGTATCGCTGAGATTTGGGTAAATTAACGGAATGTTTCGTCATTTTACACTTCGTTTCTGTGGATTTCCCTTCATGGAAATCAAGGATGTTTCAGTATGCCTCTAATGAACTAAATCCCTTGTGACACCTTCGACTTCACCTAACATTTCATTATCTCTGCCACCATCTTTGTATGCATACCTCCACATATATTTTAGTCCCCTACTTCTTGCATTGAGGTCCTTCATGACATTAGGCAAAATCTTATCTTTAAGCTTCTTGGCAATTTTTCTCCTCAAGAACATTTTATCCATACATAATTGTCTTATCCTATCCATAAGATCAACTACAAGCAGGGATTTCTCATCCCTAATCCAGTCGTTGAATGTTTCAGCTATGTTATTTGTTACATAGTCACACTTGCTTGCTTCAGAAAATAGGTGCCTTGTCCATAGGTGCTTATGGTTTTCATGTATCCACTTCATAGCTTGAGGACATGCTTCATACATCAAATTTTAGTGCTCTTCAAACATGTGCTTTTGAAAAGCTCTACATGCTGGCCACAAGTGCTTCTCGAACACCTCACCTCTGAACCCTATGCTCAACTCCATTTTTGAAGACTTGAGTAACAGCAGAATCAATTCCTTTGCCTGCATCTATTGAGATCACTAGGCCTAGAGGTGATCCAATTACTTGATGAAGTCTCCTAAAAACCAAGACCAATTTTCAGTTGTCTCTGATCCAAACACATTGTAGCACACTAGAAACATCCAATTATGCCCATCAATAGAAGTAGTAGATGCAAGTTGTCCCTTCCATTTTTCAGTCAAATGAGTAGAGTCTACACCAAGGAAAGGCCTACAACCATTTAGAAAACCATCTACATAGGCTTTCAGGGCAACAAACATTCTTGTAAATCTCATCTTCTTTCCCACTTGCTCATATTCAATGTCAACCAAACTCCCTGGATTGGTCTTCTCCATCTCAGCCTTAAAACTAAAAGCATGCTCAAAGTTGTCGTCCCACTTCCCTTTGAGTTGTTCCAAAGCCATACTCTTACCATCCCACACTACATAATATGACAACTATAGGTGATACTGTTCTTCTAGTTTTTTCTCCAGTTCTGTAGCCCCAATTGTGGGATCCTTTGCAAGCCAACCAAGAACCCTATCCCTGACCCAATGATTATTTGCCATGTAGTTATGCTTAGCTTTTCTAGTGCTTTGACAAGTATGCGCATGAGGTATCTTTTTTATCTACACCAAATGAAAAATTTGAAGTTGTATAAATCTAAAATTGTACAAAATTGTATACAAACAATAATGCAAGTTGCAAAATCATACCTTCCAGGTCATCGCATCCTGCAACTGTGAAGCACGTATCCTCCACTTGCACCATTCAGCTTTGCAGTAGCCTCTATACCTTGTTGACTCAGAATAGGCAGCTACAATTTCATATTCACCCTTTATTGCATATTGCCTAATAGCCTTCTTAAAAGTATCACCATCCCCAATGGTTACACCAACTTCTATTGTTGGGTTCTCTAAGTCAGTTGCATGGATAATGGTCTCACAGTCCCGTGCATCCTCCACTAGTAAGTCATCCTCCAAACCAACACACTCATCATCCTCTACATCACCATCTACTTCAGAATCCGATAATTCAGAAAGCAACGATTTGTATGGATCCTCATCATCTAGACTAACATACTCCACATCATCATCGACCCAATTCACTTCAGGATTGTTCTGGACTAGAGGCTCTACTAGGGATGATGCAATTTCAAGAGTAGGTTGCGCAATTAACTGGTTGACAGGAGCATCAATGCTACCCTGTAACACAAAAGGCATGTTCTCTTGTCACCCAATATTAAGCTCCAAACAAAAATCATCCTTTATCATAACCCGCACTTGCACTGACAGTCTTCTTATCTCCCAATACATGTCAATTGCATGCAGTAGTTTGTTATTAGAATCAATTTCTTCATAGCTACGACTCATATTATCCCAATAGGTGACACGCAACTTGTGTTTAGAGTCTATCTTAATTTCTATGCCAATGTCAAGTAGCAAATCATTCCAATTTGTGGTATCTCTGTCTAAAACCTTACCAATGTTACAAGCATCACAATACTCACGCTTGCCATCTTCAGTCAATTTAACAAAAGCACCTACACGTACAACAAACCTGTAGGACGAATTGGGATCCATCCTATAGAATATATGGACAGAAACACAATCTAAATCAACACACCATATATGATTTAATTCGAGAAATTGGGGCTACAGTTGCCACTAACCTAACCCTAGAGGATAATGGCAGAAATTAGTTACCTGTCAGGAACCCATGAAAGATCAGTGTGCTCCTCGGGGAAAATCTCACTCAAGAATCGTGGAGACTCCATTACCAAGGCTAGCTC
The DNA here is from genome assembly GCA_038087645.1 of Saccharum hybrid cultivar R570. Classification (NCBI taxonomy): domain Eukaryota; kingdom Viridiplantae; phylum Streptophyta; class Magnoliopsida; order Poales; family Poaceae; genus Saccharum; species Saccharum hybrid cultivar. Next base: position 2,625,542 of record JAQSUU010000033.1, on the reverse strand, counting down.
CGGGACCAAGCGCCGTTGTTGCTCCGCTCGCTGCTACAGGCAATGGTCGGCGCCGCCGTCGAGCAGGAAGCAGGCACCGCCGCCACTGCTGCCGTCTCCAGGCAACGCCTCTTGCTTTTTTCCCACGCGAAGCGTGATGCGAGCAAGTGCGAGTCGACCGCACACACAGGGTCTGGAACTCTCAATCCGTTCAGAGGGCATAAAAGCATAGGGGTACATTCGTCATTTCGTGTGGCTATCTTTTAAAAGCAAATATTATAATGAGTTTAGTGTCTTGTGGCATATTACATATGATTTTTTATGTCTTTTAGCCAACACAACTTTTTTTAGTGGTCTATAGCAAAGACCACATTTTAGTAGTGTTCTCTGGCAAATTTTGCCTACTATTTATGCTAGAGCAATTGTGGTCGAGTTTCTACATATGTACGGCTATTCCAATAAAGGGTACACATGTTGCCTTTTCTTAGGGTGGAATCAACCACCTATCAACAAACAGGCAGGTAACCTGTTTTATAGGAAAATGAAGCTTGTTGATTGGTATATACTAAAGAAAAAGTATGGTATATTCGAAAATGGAGGTAGCATCGATTGAGGTTGGCGTCCCAAACAAGGGACTCAGAGCTAGTTAGGAGTCCACGTAGAGGAGAGAGAGCGCAGGAAATCTCGTCATCTCACTAAGGACATCTGCAATGTATAGAAGCAACCCTGTTTCTATACCTTGATGAGACGTCGTATGATAAAATAGGTCCAATGTATTGAACCAACCTCAGATCCATAGATGGAGCCCACCAAAATAAAAAATTCAACCAGTCTACTGGTGGAGGAGAAGTGCGGCAGGAGCGGCAATAGAAGGACAGAGAGAGACAAGGGTAGGAGAGAAGAACAATTTTTTATCCCATGCGACTCACTCCCATGCATAGGACCTGGTTCTCTGTTTTTCCTATAGGACCAATGGTCACGGTGTATCGATCCGACTCCATGAAGTATAGAACCGGGTAAGGTCGCCCACTGCAGAGGCTCTAAGTTTGCACGCACCTCAGTAAACTGTAGTGCCTCTGACCGTATGACCCACCTCCATAGCTGGTATTTTTTGTCCTTTCTTTATTTCTACACCACGCCACGTGAGCTGGCGATTTGTCCGGCTCATTGAGGACGCCCTTAGATTTTTTTTGAGGGGAGAGGATGCCCTTAGATAAGATCATGATATTGCCACCCCAGTGAAAGGCCTGGTGGTGGTTGGGCAGGTGGTAGAGGAAGTGAGGAGAACGAAGAGGAGGTTGCGCCACAATTGATTTAAACTAGCAGGAAGGTAAAAGGTGTAAAAAAATGTGTCATGAGAAGGTACAAACAATGGTAAGCACACAATGTTGAATAATAAGCACTGAGTAGAAACTGGACCCGACAAATGTCAGGTTTTGGAAGGCAATATAGACTTATTTACAAAACATACATATTCGGCGTGACAACGCAATCAAATGTGAGGTTGGCATCACAATTGTTCATGTCAGAACATACAAAAAATTGGTACGGACCATGTCAAAGGGGAAACTAATAGAGCATCAAAGATGTTGTTGATAATACTTGACATGCCTATAAATATTCACATTGACAAAGGTTGAGCTTTGCAATTTTATTGAATATGGCATGAGCATCTGCTGAAAATAGTTTTGCTACACAAAAGTAAGCTTAAAATTCTGATGTAGGTCTTCAAAAGTAAGAAGGTGATCCTTGCATCCATTTTTCCTCCTTTTCTTTGTATGTAAAAACACTGCTGCTTTGTCACAGAGATGATTGGTGTGTGCAACTTGTATACCTCCCAATTTTCTTGCAGCCCTAGGTGGTAACGATTTAAATAATTAGATAAATGAATACAGCGATCATAGTTGCACCCAAGAACAATACAAAGGTTTCAGGTTGTAAATAAATTACTGCATGAATATGATGGCAAGGTGATGAATATTCTTACTGACCAACTGTACTATTGTATGAAATTGCCATCATGGTAAACAGAGTAATAAAAAGGTATTGAAAGAAGCTAATGATTTCAACCATGCATACGGATTAGTTTTGGTGTTTAGCGTTGTTGTGCTATGGTACCTGTATTCAACTTTTCGTGCTTATGTTTTTTTTTTTGCAATTGTAACAACACTGAGTGGAGAAAACATATTGAGGTAGGAGGTGTTATCAGTTTATTTGAACCGTGGCATCCCTACTTGAAGCTTAATTTACACCAATTTATCAATAATGTAGCCACTTTTGTGAATTTTGTCATGGCCCATCATTATAGATTTTATAGCATTGCTTAGATTTTAGCTATTGCTTTGATAATGTATCGCATGAACAAAACCTGCAATGTAGCACATCAGATTGTAGTCCCTCAAAAATTAAAAGAGGTAACAATAGAACCTTGTAGAATTGGAATACATCTAACATTTGAGTACATAAGTAAGAGTAAATGAGATGATTGGGATTCTAAAGTTTAGGTGTCACCATACTTTCATTAAGAAACGATAATGTTATTAGCATTATCAAGGACAAACGCCAATGCCAAGAAAGTACCAAAACTACATATGTATTTACCAAAATGTTTAGGAACTAGTTTTGTGTCCTTGAAAAAGTTGAAAGGAGATAACAAACAGAAGTATCACAAAAAATGTATACACTGCAAGGCCAAAAATGTGGTGATCTTTGTTGATATTTCTTAGCGTCACTACTAAGAATAGAATTTGAATTCAATCCCCAGCAATGGCGTCAAAAATACTTGTTAGTATTTATTAACTTGATACTTGTTCTAGTAGTCACCTCTTAATTACCTACACCTCTAGCTTATTTGTACCAGGTTGTCATCCCTAGTGATGGAGCTAAAAGTGACTATAGGCACTACCAAGTATTACTACTAAGTAGTTATCTTATAATTTCATGTGACTAGGAAGAATATAAAGATAAGAATAGAAAGTATCCGTAAGCGCACAGATAATTATACCATTGTAGCATTTTACCTAGGAGTATTTCAGGGATCATTATTTATATTTTACCACTAGAAAGGGATGGCTATAGGAATATGATAATCACTTGTATATGCAATGGAGAGTTAACCATGTCTAATCCATCTACTCATAACAGGGATAAGTCATAAGATAAATGATAATGAATGATAAATGTCAAGTTATAAATAGTATAATTTACTTAGAGCACTCCATTCTATAGCAATAGCATGGTTTAGGTAGAAATAAAAGAATATTCATAAGTCATTCTTAATCACATGTCATAGTATACTATAATTAGTATAATTACACTTAGCAATCATAGCAAGAATACTTTATATCTACACATAAGGGACATTACTAAGAAAGATCAAGAACAGAGCAAGTATTTCTTCGCAACCAGGTCCTACTTGTCCTATATTCGGGGAGTAGACTACAAAGGACCCAACGGGAGTGTCACTTTCGCTATCTACCGCATGGCCCGAAATATAGGGTGCATTTACAGGTAAACAACGTATAAGCACCATGCTTACACAATGTCGACCACTCACCCATGATATCAAAGAATGAGCGTTATACGATCTTATGCTTTAATATAAAGACATTCTAACTATACTAAGTATATAATCAAAGTAGACAATGAACAACATAACTGAGAACATAGATAATATATAGAGTAATATCATATCTATTGTAACTAGCAAGTAAATACAGAAAGATACAAAAGAGAGGTTACAGATGGCTTTACCAAGCCGCATTCTTGACACGAATCAGAATCCAAGTGAAGCTTGTCTTCCTCTACTTCTAACATATGTAGTATACTCTAGAATATGGTGGAGCTCTAAGGAAACTAGGGTTTCTGGCTCTGATGACTTGATCAAATGACTTGAATGCCTTAAACTCAGGGGGTAGAGACTTGCTTATATAGGCCGGTGGGATAAATCAGAGCCCTCAGATCAAACCAACCTTGATCAACGACGAAGATGCAAACCTTAAGGCGGTAGAAAACCGACTTACGGAGGAGGCTGACAGGTGGGACTCACTTAGGTCGACCGACCTAGGTGGCTTCCAGGTGGGCACCCTTCGGTGGGCCGCCTTCTCGTGTCTTTTAGATCCTTCTCAACTTGGTTCCGCGGTGGAATATGCTTTTTACCCCGACGTCCTTGATATCTTGCCTTCTTTTTCTGATAAATCCCTACAGAAACACAGATTCACCAAAACCTGTGAAATTTTATCGGTTTAAACCCTAATTCTATGTTTGGAGGTTGATATATGTCCATTTTCATGTTTCGTTGACGGTTTATAATAATAGTTAGTGACCGTCAACCATCTTCGTACATAGGACAGCACACTTTAAATCATTGAAGGTAAATATGGGCAAAATCATTTTTTCTGAAGAAGCATTTACCTGCTACTAATTTGGGTCTGGGCCCAAACAAAGAGCGCAATTTTCCAAAGCAAAAGAAGTGATCTATTTCAATTGAATGATAAGCGAAGTGATGGTGATGCCGTAGACATAATCAAACACCTAGAGAGCTGCAAGCAGAGTATCACATGAAAGATACTTGCGCACTGACAATGAAATAAAACTGAAAAAGACTATCTGATCAGAAGCAACTGTTCTTACCCAAAGACGATGACATGTTGCTTGTTGACGTCAATGTTTCGGTCTTCTGTACCGAGGATCCTGAATGTCAGGAACAATACCAAACTGCACATGCATAGGATATTTTAAACAAATAAACAATTTAAATGAAGGGGTACTGGAAGTAAGGAAAGAAAAAATAAGAGACGCATCCGCATAAACCCAAAGGCAACCTTTTTTTTCCTTGTTTTGGAATTGCAAGGATCACCTGAAATGCACAGCACATGGCAAAGCTAGTGGGTTCAGCGTGGGCAGGCCTTTTTTTCTTGGTTTGGCATTTTATTGAGCAAATAAAATGCACAGCACATGAAGAGGTAGGCATTGTATGGAGCACCTGAAACGCACAACACACGCACAGGAAATAGGTCTTGAAGTGCTCACCGTCAATAGGAAGGAGGACCAATGCGAAGAAGTTACGACGGGTTCGCCGGTGGAGCGGAGGAGGAAGGGCACTCGTGGTGTACCGGGCCAGCGGAGACGGGGCTGGCGCAAGGGCTTCTCCTCCGGCGCTCCTCCGGCGCCGTCGGTGCCGCCTGCGTACGCCGCAGAGGGTTGGACTAGGGAGGGCTCCGGCGACTGCCTACATCTGCCCCGTGACCTGTGCCGGCGTGCCACCGGGCCATGGACGGGCAAGTGTGGTTTTCGCAGGGACGCGGGAGGCAGGTTGCGGTGGCTTCCCTGTGGAGGCGCGGTGGCGGGTAGTCGACGGGTGAGCGGCGGCGGAAGCGCCCGCGGGGAGAGAGGGGAGGCCGTGAAGATGGAGCGAGCTGTTTCCTTTTTTTTTTGCTGGTGGCAATGCTTCTGGAGGCGGCACGGACGTTGCTGTTGCGGGAGCGAACCGACGGAGAGGACCGTGAATCGTGTGCCTGGGAATAAGAGGTGACGTGACTGAAGGATGGAGCATTCTCGAAAAAAAGTCTAATTGACCCCTAAATTATTGGGTAGTCTAGTTTACCCCCTCAACTATAAAACGGTCTAATTTATCCTCTGAACTTTGCAAAACCGGCCAAATCACCACCTCGAGCGGTTTTGGGCGGTGGTTTGCTACAGTAACAACGGTTTTGCTACAGAAACAGTGGTTTTGTCCTTTTCTTTTTATTTATTTCGTCTGAATCTTTGAAAAATCATAGTAAATCACAAAAAATCATAAAATAAAAAATCTAATTTTGTTGGACTCCACATGAGTATATCTACACAGTAAATATATAATATAGTATGCTTTAGTACAAAGTTTTTGTTGTATGAATTATTCAAATTAATTACAGAAAAAAATAGATCAAAATTTACAGCAAAAACTTCGTACTAAAGCATACTATATTATATGTTCACTGCGTAGATCTACTCATGTGGAGTCCAACAAAATTGAATTTTTTATTTTATGATTTTTTTGTGATTTACTATGATTTTTCAAAGATTCAGACGAAATAAATAAAAAGAAAAGGACAAAACCACTGTTACTGTAGCAAAAACATTGTTACTGTAGCAAAACCACCATCCAAAACCGCTCGAGGGGGTGATTTGGCCGGTATTGCAAAGTTCAGGAGGTAAATTAGACCGTTTCATAGTTGAGGGGGTAAACTAGACCACCCCAATAGCTGAGGGTCAATTAGATTTTTTCCGAGCATTTTTTGAGGTACACAAATAAGGGTAATGGATAGATAGAAGCATCCTTGCCCCTCTTTGTTTGTGAGGGAACTTGGCAAAGTAGAGCGCACATGGCACCGGCAGTTCCAACCATGATGTTGCGTGCTTGGTTGAGGAGGAAATGCCCAAGATATAAATTGTGGAGGGTGAGGGGAGACTAGCGATCCGTCATGGTGAGGTTTGATTAGTAGGCGGAGGTCAGCCTGGGCATTTTTTCACCGAAAACCGCAAACCGAACTGAACCGAGCCGAACCGAACCGAATTTTCAGTTTATTCGGTTGTTCGGTTCGGTTTCGGTTCCTGTATTTCTAAAGTTCAGTGTTCGGCTTCATTTGCGGTTTTGCACTCGACTACAACCGAACACCGTAGAAACCGAACTCAGCTGGGACTCCTCCCTTCTCCAGACTGGGCGACACCATCCATTCATCCAACCACACGCGGAGCAAAGCAGCCCACCAAGGCCCAATGACCAACGCCTAGCCCCGAAGTGGCCAAGCCAGCCTCCTATCCGTATACTGGTATACACATCCATCTGAAACCTAACTTGCATCTTCTCGAGCGAAAAAGGCGCAAGCGGCGGCGGCGTGCGTGACGCTAGCACGCGGCTAGCTGGCGCACGGCGAGCGACTAGGACGCTCGTTGCGGCAGATCGAGCGCAGAGCGCAGCTGCTAAGGGAGGCAGGCGAGCGGCCCTCCGCGTCTCTACGAGCAGGGAGCTACCTGGCGCGCGGCGGCATTCGCGAGCAGGACTGCAGGAGGCTGCGAGCGGCCCGGCGCGGTGGCTTTTGCGCAGGAAGGTGGCGAGTAGCCTTGCGCAGCGCATGCACACGGTCCGTTGCGGCGGCGGCATCCCGCGAGCAGGAGGCAGCCAAAGCGCGGCGGCGCCAGGACGACCAACATCGGGCGGTTCGGTTTAAACCGAAAAACCGAGGTAAAAAACTGAAACCGAACTCGTCGGTTTTTAGCTTTTAGACAAACCGATCGGTCGTTGTTTGCTGGAAACCGAATTTTTACGAAACCGAATAAACTGAACCGAATTTGCGGTTTAAACCGAATGCCCAGGACGAGGCGGAGGAAGTATGTGGAATCAAGCAGAAGCGACTATATTAAGGCACATGGCGAAGGGGTTGACGAAGCGAGTGCCTATATGTCTATATGGAGGCAGGAATTGCGAAGGAGATAAGGCGATCTCCATTGGACCTAAAAATCAAGCAGACTATATGGAGGCACAAATCGCGAAGGAGATAAGATAGATCTTCATTGGACCTGAAAATCCAGTCCCAACCAACACCAAATGCCACATTTACCGACCACATATCCAACACCGAATGCCCATTTACCGACCATGTATTGAGGAAGATCAAAAGCCAACTTTTCCGAAGCATTTACCAAGAGAATACAGAATACAAATACAAAAACATTAAAAACACGGGCAAGAAATTACAAGACTCCGAGATCTCGCTGCTCCCTGCGTAGCCGCCTCCCAGCTGCCGCCTCGCCGATCTCTGGCCTCTGGTCCCTTCTCGTCGTACCCGCCGCTGCCGCCGCCGGCACCCGCGGAGGATGCGTCGTGACGCGGGCGGCCGTTGCCGCGCACGGCTGCGGCTGCGGTCATAGTGAGGACGTCAAAGCGAGACACGGCGACGGAACTAGCCTTGGTCACGGCGAGGATGTCGAGAGCAAAGGAGGAGCGAGAGGAGAATGATAATATGGAAGTAAAGGAGAGGGAAGAAGAAGATGAGTTGGATGGATTCTGGGTGTCGTACGGGCGGCGGCTACCCCGACCCATCCCGTCGCTGGTCGCCCGTGCCGCGCTCAGGCAGGCGCTTACCGACGACGGGAGGCTCGTCATCCGGATAGTGCCCGTTGTGCGGCCGGAGCGCATCCGCGCCCGGCGCTGCCGCGACCGCCTCGTCGAGCACGAGGACAATCATTGCACAGGCGGACAACGACGCAGCCGCGCTGGCTGCAAGAGAGCGCGTGCGCAACGTAGAGGACGCGGTGGCAGCACCCGCGGAGACGACGCTGCTGGCGGTGCCTCCGCCGCGAGTGCCCTCCGTAGGTGCCTCCGCTAAGAGCTGCAGCCCCGGCTATTGGAGAGTCCACTCATCCAAAGATCACCTGCATCAGAGCCTGCCCACGACGAGTGCAAGGGGCCGCTGCGCCGCCGGCGTGTCGAGAGGATAAGAGATGAAGCAGCTCCTGAGATGTAAGAGTACGGTTATGTCCTCCAAATTTAATCAAAGACCAGTTCCGGATCCACTTTTTTTTTCCGTCCACAACTTAAAGTTCCTTTTATCTGGTTTTTCCTATTTTTAGATCTAACGAAAGGGAGGGCTTCTGTTATTTCTGAGCGCTCTAAAATTTTGCAAAATATAAACAATTTTAGAAAAATCATCATCGTCGAATGAAAAACGGTTTCAAGAGTTTTCCTAACCCCAGCCCTACTCTAGCAACTCTGTTTCGTTGGGTCCCATATTATGGCCCCGTTTGGTATAGATTCGGATAGCTCCGGCTCCTCTGACACGGATCACTATAGTGGCACTATTCATCGTATTGTTCACTGAATCCATTTTTCCTCTCTTGCTCTCCTCTCTCACTGACGCCGTCGGAGCTGGAGAAACTCGTTTTTTTCTCCCCCGGCTCCAGCTCCTGTGCACTACAGTATGGGAGCTGGAGCCGACGGGAGCCCTCCCAAAGAGCCCCTATATAGGGCATCCACAATACCTGGGATAGGCAGACACGCTGCATGGTTAGCATTGATTGAGGGCACTAGAATATCATGGGCTAAAAAATACGCTCAAGCCCATTGATACAAGACCACGTTCAAACCAAATTGCAAGAACGCTGCTGCTTCCTTCCCTTTTCTCTTCTCTCTATTTATTTATTATTTATTTTTCTAAGAATTGACTGATGCTTCACAGCAACACCTTATTCAAATAATTATGCTGAGATTTAGCACACAGGAATGATGCCTCATAATAGTATCATTTGCATGCGTCATTTTCATGGTATAAGTCATTTGCATCCGTCATTTTTAGGCTCCGTTTGGATGTTGCAGTATTCTGAAACTGCAGTATCTAGAAACCACAGTTTTAAAGATCACAACCATGTAATATCATAGTATTTAAAAACTAGAGTTTTTCTCTGTTTTAGAAAAAAAAAACCATGACGCCTGATGTGTTTGGATGTTTGACCTTAGGATTTTGTGTTCCTGATTCTAATTACCGGCTCCGACTGATATTATACCTGACCAAACTGTTTTATTTATGATAATCTCGACATTTCTATATCTGTTTTTCCGGCCGATATTCTTGATTTCGATGATGTTTTTAGACAAAAATATGGAATTAAAAGCAGTGAAAGGGCTTTCTAAACCATTCCCCATGGTTTTCATCCCTATAAGGATAGTATGGGGAAGCGAGTAAAGGGGAGAGGATAGTGAGATGTCTATGCGAAAAACATTATGAAGTGACTGATGATGTACGGTGTTAGTGAGCCCTAATCAGTATGGATGCTATAATAACCATTAATCATTATGAATGCTAGGAGCCCTAATCAGTTGATGCGACCATAATCAGTATAGCTGCTTCGACCCCTATTAAGTATGAATGTTGCAACACTAATCAATATCCATGAGTATATAGGACCCATATTTATTTGATAAATTCGAAGTATCAAATTGAGCAGACAATATGGAGAATCAACCCTAACTCTGAGGCCTAACTCTAAGGGAGAACATTTGAAATCCAGAAACATGGGACCTAGAAAACACCAAACATGGAAGTCATGAAAACTGAGTACTATTATGCACATGAGAAAGAAGTACTAGCGTTCGGACGTCCGATGGGATAGGATTTTATCGGATGGTACCGAACGGCCTAGTAAAAATGTGTAGCACACCCGCTGTATTGTTGCAATCCTTCCATGTCTGCCTCGTCCCGCCATGTACGTGTACCCCGGCCCCGTCCGTCTCGCCCCGTCCCGCACCCGCCGCTCCTTCCCCCTGACCCCTCCTCTCTCTCCGCATGGGCAGGACCCAGAGCTAGGATGAGGACGAGCATGACCTGTCCGCGGGACACAGGCGTGCCGCGCCCTCATCCGCCGGCCCCTGGCTCACCGCGCCCCTTCCCCCGGCGTCTGACCCGTGCTCCCATGATTCTCTAAACATACATCTAAAACACGAAACACTTGCAATATGAAATACTTGAATGCAACATACATCTGAAGCAGATGAAACATTTAGAACATACACTTGCAACTTGTGTGTGAAACATATGCAACATCCAGATAAAACACTTACAACTTGCAACATGAAACACTTATTGCAACATAGACTGAAACAGCTAAAACCTTTCGAACATACTCTTGCAACATATGTGTGAAACATATGCAACATTCGAATAAGCACACTTGCAATATATGTCTGAAAAAGTAGATGAAACATATGGAAAGCACGCTTGCAACATACATGTACAACCATTGCAACATGTGCAACATCACGATCTATTTTTGCAACATCCATATGAAACACTTACAACATCCTCTAAAACATCTTAAACATATTCTTCAACATGCGCTTTCAATGCAACATCTCCTTGCCGCTCTGTAGAACGGAGGCTCGTTGGTGTGTGGTGTTCACAGGAGGTAGCGGCCCAGCGGTGCTTTGTAGGCGGTGGGCCAACGACAGTGACTGCATGTCGCGAAAGGGAGGCATCGGCTGCACGAGCAGCGGGGAGGCTGCGACCGCGACTGCGCGACTTGGAGACGGCAGCAGTGCGCCACACCTGGCAGGGCCGGCAGCCGAGCACCACAACTCGAAGGCGGCCACGTGCCGTGCCTGGCAAGGCCAGCGGCTAAGCGGTGCGCCTTGGAGGCGGCTGTGCGCTACACCTCAGGGGGCCAGCAGCCGTGTGTTGGGAGGCGGTAGGTGAGCGGATAAGAGTGATAGGAAGAGGAACGAGTGGATAGGAATAAGTGGATGGACAGTTTTTTTAAAAAACGAAGGAGTGTGGGTTGTTGGGTTGGCGTCGTGGCCTAGCAACGGCCAACAGAGCATCTGGGCGGACGGACGCTCGGTTCAGAGCACATAACAAAGATGACCCTTGACACCTAACTAGGTACCTCCCACCCCACACGAAAAAAAGGTACCAGGAGCTACTGAACACAGAGAACTACATGTGATACCTACTAAGGAAGTAAGGAGTAAGGACTACTGAGCACGTTTGAAATATATTGACATGTACTAAGAACTATGCCTCTATTCCAAAATAAGGTCGTATTTGATAGGGTTTTCATTGGACTTCTCAACCGGCTTAATTAAAAGTCCTACCAAACAAGCATACACGAGAATGGCTTCTGAAGCTAAAAGAAGCTAAAACAGTGAAGTCGAAGCCATTTTGGGATTAGAAGCCAAAGCCACCAAAACATGGTTTTCCTAGTTCCTTCATTTTTTTGAGAAGTGAGAGCCTTGCCAAAGAGAACCTAAATCAATTCCTAGAATCATTCTAAGTTAAACTATCAACTTTATACGAAAGTGTAACAACATATATCTATTACACCACATAAATACAGTATATATTTTTTCGTTACACATTCATGGTACTAATTTGGTGTCATAAGTAACAATGTTAATTTTTTTTACAAAGTTGGTCAAACTTAGATAGTTTTTTATTTTGTGAGACCCAGTTACAGATGTAGACGTTCACATACACGAGCGCACACTCAACCCTATGAACGCACGCATGCACACCCTACACTTATGAGCATCTCCAAAGAACTGAGTTGGACCGGCAAATCTTGAGATTGACGAAGTCATCGTAGGCGCCTCGCTGTCGACGGGCATGTCGCCTACCACTAAAAAAGAATAGCGCCGTTAAATCTTTGAATAAACCTAGAAAAAATACGAGCACCCATGTCAAGTCGAGGACTTAAACCCGGTGGATAGGTTCCACTAGACCACCACAAGGAATATAATAACTCTAGAAGTTAATTTAATTTGTGACGAAGAGAATATTAAAGAAAATTCAAGAATTACTGCAACAGAGAAATACTTACACCTAAAGGTAAATATTTATGCGTGAGACCTATAGTTGTGTGCACAATTTTAATATTTCTGAAGAATTGTAAGATACTTCTAATAAATTTTTAGTGTCTCAGACACATCACTTTTTCCGTTGATAGTAATTTTTCTAGTGCAACACTAATCTATATCTAATAATAAAGAGACAAAATTTCAGGCTATTTTTTCGTCCATCCATTTTTCTTAGTCCGTTTCCCTCTAACTACCGATCAATGGACAGTTTCTTTTGTCCAGACTTTTATATATAACCCTTCCTCGTACGAATTAGAATAGCTCGCGTATATACCAATATCAAGTAGGAATCTTAATCTAAATAGATTTCTTAGATCCTGAGTACTCTAAAAATAACTCTTCTATACCTAATAATAAAAAGGTAAAATTTTATTTTTATTTTTTGGTATGGTCTCTCTTAACTAAATTCATAAATATAGAAAATATCTTAGTTCGTATCCGATATTGTATTTGTTTTGGAAAGTGATGGCTGAGCAATGTCGTATCCGAACGTGATTTGCTCATGCCAACTCAAACCGTGTTTCTCTCTATAAAATACTACACCGTAGCCTATAAAATTTCTAGATTGATTTTTTTTCTTCAACTTTCTAATATATCATATCTATATAGCATATATATACCCTGTCAACCTACAAATATAGTACGTGTGTGTGTATATATATATATATATATATATATATATATATATATATATATATATATATATATATATATATATATATATATATATAGAGAGAGAGAGAGAGAGAGAGAGAGAGAGGGGGAAAGACTTGTTTCCAGCCGTGCGTGCTGCTGTCAACGCGCACGCACGCTCCCTCCGCCGTTGATGTATCATCCAAGCCTGGGCAGCATTCTGGCGTTTTCCTCCCACCCGTGACGCCCTGGCCCACTAGTCATAGAGAGGGAAGGGGTAACTTTTCAAACATTGGGACTCGCGCGGCCTCTCTCTTCTGACTCCCACTCGCTTTGTCTCCGTCTCAACCCCGCTCGCTTCGTCTCCGTGGGCAGGCAGGGACCCGACGATTCCGCCGGTGACTGGAGTTCGCCGCCAGCGACCCGGACCTAGGTAAGTTGGATCCGCCCCGATACTTGCACCCGACGCAATTGGATTTGCATTTGTTCCCCCCTCTAACTCAAAGCTCTTCCGGATCTAGGGGGTGTAGAGGTCGCTGTCAACTTCTCAGGTCGCATGGCGAGAGGAGTGGATTAGGCGGCTAAGCGGCGAGCACGACGGTCGGACCTCCTCCGCATCCGACCAGCACTCACGGCCGCCGTCGGCGCGCTGCCTCAATCCCGCCGCGCAGAGGCTGCCCCGCCCCGTCCACACGCGCGCAGCCCGCTTTGGCGTGCCGCCTCCACTCCCGCCGCGCGGAGCCCGTCCCGCCCCATCCACGCGTGCATGCCGCTCGCGTCCGCCGCGCCTCCACTCCTGACGCACGCGCATCCTGCCCTGCCGCGTGAGGTGGAAGTCCGCCTGGCGCAACCTGCTCCGCCGTTCTCCGTGCACCACCACTCTACCACGCCTGTTGCTTACTCGCATCTGAAGTCCAACCACTCCTTCCGCCATTCTGTAACAGGGAGAAGGTACTCATCAGTCATCACCATTCACTTGCTCCCGCCGCTTCAGGTACAGATCAGTGCTCCCTGTTTTCCCCCCTTTGCAGTGCTGTGACTCGTTTCCTGTGGATTCCATTCATTAGTTTTTCATGCCTAGGCAGGATCGTGATTTTTGGAAGATTAGATAGCTTTGGGCTTCCCGTAAATGATAGTATGATACACAACAATAGTACCAAATATACATGAGCTTGCCAACATATATAAAGCACAAACTGGATGGTGAGCACAGATCACTGAATACAACTGTAGGCTGCTAATTTCTGTCCAGTTTGGACATAGAAATAAGTGAAACTGATGTAGCTAATTAGTAAGTAGGAGAAACATAATTATAGATGAGTGAGTTGCCTGAAATGACAGCCCATGGATGGCAGCGTGCAGTGTACTGAAATTTCACATACCCGTACTCTGAATGGGCATACTTGCTTTGTTCAAACCAATATATTAGCCCAATCAAAATACCAGATCTGATGTAGGCACTATATTTTTTTTCAAGTGGGCATGCTTGCATAGACTCCCAACCCCTCTTTATATGTTGGATCTGCTAGAACAAGTAGAGCTTGAATCTGACATGCATGTGGTTGTTATTGGGCATATATGCTGATATTTTCAATTTAGACCATTTTTCTGATATTGTTTTCTATAGGAGGAATTACATGTGATTTCTCTTAGAGCTAATCCGGTTCTTATGCTATTCATATAGAATTTATTTGGTTTTTTTACTGCTCATGATTAAAGCAATCGTGCATCTTATGAGTATGTCATTCATGAACCATTTTGATCCCCTTGAATTGATCCTGACCGAGTTGCTTGAATGGCAGCCTGTAGTCTACTGTTTTTGTACACTTTCTTAATTCGAAACAATAGAATAGCCTAATTAAGATACTAGATCTGTGTAATGTAATCAAGACATTTGCCTATGTTTTTAGAGTTGACATGAGCCAGTGGTCAATGATAGATCACCAACACCATCATGCTAGTATATTATCTAAGCATCCAGCATATTAATTTCCTGCTGAAACCTGAAATGGAGGGCATATTAATTTCCTGCTGTGAACTGAAAACACTGAAACAGTGCAGCAGAACTGCAAATCAAGTTATAGGCAGCAAGCATATTACCCTTGAGACATGTTTTGTGAATGTAGTTTTCAGTTTCACTTCCCTAGTTATTTATCCACTGGTTGCTTCCGGCTTCATCGGGTAGGAATGGTGTAGGCATCTTGATCGATAGGAGCCTTAAAGATGGAGTCGTTGATGTTAGGAGACAAGGCGACCGGATTATCTTGATCAAGCTGGTAGTTGGAGATTCGGCTCTAAATGTGATCAGTGCCTATGTCCCTCAGGTAGGTCTTAGCGAGGGCACCAAGAGGCAGTTTTGGGAAGATCTTGATAGCATGGTTAGTACCGTGCCTATCAGCGAGAAACTCTTTATAGGAGGAGACCTCAACGGCCATGTTGGTGCGACTAATGTAGGTTTCGAGCGGGTGCACGGGGGGTTCAGGTATGGTAGCAGGAATCAAGAGGGGGAGGATGTTTTGAACTTCGCACTGGCCTATGACTTGTTGATAGCAAACACCCTCTTTAGGAAGAGGAAATCTCATCTAGTAACCTTTCGTAGTGGACAACACTCGAGCCAGATCAACTTTATCCTTGCAAGGAGGGAGGATAGACGTGCTTGCTTTGATTGTAAGGTGTTACATGGGGAGTGTGTTGTCCCTCAACATAAGCTTGTGGTGGCGAACTTTCGTTTTTGGGTACGTGTCCACTGGGACAAACGGGCCAAGATTGCGAGAATGAAGTGGTGGAAGCTTAGAGGGTAAGCAACGTAAACGTTTAAGGAGAGGATGCTAGACGAGGGGCCTTAGGAAGAAGAAGAAGATGTCGACAACATGTGGCTAAAGATGGCAACATGTGTCCGGAAGGTGGCTTCGGAAGTGTTTAGCGTGAGTAGGGGAGGCAAACGGGAAGCAAAATACACATGGTGGTGGAATGACGAGGTGCAAAGGGCTATTAGGGAGAAGAAGGAGTGTTTCAAGCGTCTCCACCATGACAAGAGTGTAGCCAACATCGAGGGCTATAAAATAGCGAAGAGGGTTGCAAATCGAGCTGTGAGTGTAGCAAAAGGTCAGGCGTATGATGGCCTTTATCAGCGGCTAGGCACGAAGAAAGGGGAGAAGGACATTAATAGGATGGCTAGAATCCGCGAGAGGAAGACAAGGGACATCAACCAAATAAAATGCATCAAGGATGGGATAGATCGACTTCTGGTGAAGGATGAGGAGATCAAGGACAGATGGAGAGAGTACTTCGACAAGCTGTTTAATGGAGAGAATGAGGGTCCTGCCCTTGAGTTGGACGACTCATTTGACTATACCAACAGACGCTTTGTGAGGAGAATTCAGGAGACAGAGATCGGAGAGGCTTTGAAGAGGATGAAGGGAGGTAAAGCGATAGGCCCTGATGGTATCCCCATTGAGGTGTGGAGATACCTAGGTGCCAGAGCGATAGTATGGTTAACTAAGCTTTTTAACCTTATTTTTTTGGTCTAACAAGATGCCTGAAGAATGGAGGAGAAGTATATTAGTACCTATCTTCAAGAACAAGGGAGATGTTCAAAGTTGTACTAACTACCATGGGATTAAGTTGATGAGCCATACGATGAAGCTCTGGGAGAGGGTTATCGAGCATCGCCTAAGGAGAGTGACACATGTGACCCAAAATCAGTTTGGGTTCATGCCTGGTAGGTCGACCATGGAGGTGATTTTCTTATTACGACAATTTATGGAGAGATATAGGGAGCAGAAGAAGGACTTGCACATGGTCTTTATTGACCTCGAGAAGGCATATGACAAAGTACCGAGAAATGTCATGTGGTGGGCCTTAGAAAAGCACAAAGTCCCAACAAGTTCGTTACCCTCATCAAGGATATGTACAGGGATGTGGTGACGTTTGTCCGAACATGTGATGGTGACACCAGTGACTTCCAATTAAAATAGGACTGCATCAGGGGTCAGCTTTGAGCCCTTATTTATTTGCTTTGATGATGGATGAGGTCACAAGGGACATACAAGGTGATATCCCTTAGTGTATGCTCTTTGCTGATGATGTGGTGCTAGTTGACGACAGTAGGGCGGGGGTTAATAGGAAGTTAGAACTATGGAGGCACACATTAGAGTCGAAAGGGTTCAGACTTAGTAGGACTCAGACCGAGTACATGAGGTGTAATTTTAGCGCGACTAGGCACGAGGAGGGAGACGTTAGCCTTGATGGGCAAGTGGTGGCCAAGAAGGATACTTTTTGGTATTTAGGGTCGATGCTACAAAAGGATGGAGACATTGATGAAGATGTTAGGCATAAAATTTCAGCCAGCTGGTTGAAATGGCGTCAAGCTTCTAGCATTCTCTGTGACAAAATGGTGCCTCAGAAGCTGAAAGGTAAGTTCTATAGGACGGCGATTCGTCCGGCGATGTTATAAGGTGCTGAGTATTGGCCTACAAAAAGGCAACATGTCCAGCAATTGAGTGTAGCAGAGATGTGTATGTTACGTTGGTGTTGTGGGCACACAAGGAGGGATAGAGTCTGGAACGACGATATTCGGGATAGGGTTGGGGTGGCACCAATTGAGGAGAAATTGATTCAACATCGGTTGAGATGGTTTGGACATGTCCAACGGAGGTCTCCTGAGGCGCCGGTGCGTAGTGGAGTTCTAAAGCGGGTCGATAATGTAAAGAGCGGTAGAGGTCGACCTAAACTAACTTGGGATGAGTCCGTTAAGAGAGATCTTAAGGAGTGGAATATCTCCAAGGATTTAGCTATGGACAGGAGCGCTTGGAGATTGGCAATCAACGTGCCTGAACCGTGACCTCTTTTTGTCTTGTGCCCTTTATGTCCCTTTATGTGTCTCTCTGCTTCTTGTCTCTTTTGGGTTTCATCTCTAGCCTACCCCAACTTGCTTGGGACAAAAGGCTATGTTATTGTTGTTGTTGTTGTTGTGGTGGTGGTTGCTTCTGGCTTAGTTTATCAGTTTCTTAACTTGCATATATCTAACCTTGAGAAAATCATAGAGATCACTGACATAACTTTTAGGCATAGCATACATGATGAAACACTACAACGCAATCAAGCCCTGCATCTTGCCTCTCACCAGGTCTTGCCATGCATCTTCTCACTCACCAGGTCCTTCAGCACCTATAACAGTTAATCAAGGAACAATTAGGCATTAGTGCCACAGTTCGTAACACAAACAAGTCCATGGTCCATTAGACAATGCACAAATAGTAGATTGCTAAAGGTAGGCAATAAGGATCATTCCTTGTTCTCAGCTAAGATCAGGACAACAAAAATTGTTGCTTATATGATCATTCCTTGTTCTCAGCTAAGATTTAATCATTTTTATTCACTAGCTACCTGTTGTAACTCGGCCTTGCAGTTTTTTTAGTTTCAGTCAGTGTTCTCAATTTCATGATACATTGATGTACCTTTCCTCTACCCTTTTTACCATATTTCTCCTTTAATTTTCAAGCATTACTCTGCGCTCTAAGTGACTTTAAATCATGCGCAGGTGACGAGGGGAAGCCTGAGATTCTATTTCTTGAGTAGAGGAGCGCATATTGGGAGGGAGGAGTAGACTAATGCACGTGACATATTGTTGCTGACAGATCATTCTTTTCCTTTTTTTCCTACTATTTTGCTGATCATTTGTATCCAGTCATTAAACTAGTTTGTTTTTTTTTCATCATTACCTTGCCTCTGTTTGAACTGTTTCTTTTGCAAATAAACTAGGGGTTGGGGTGGGGCTGTGGGTTGCAAATGAACATAGACACTATATATACTTGCTTTTTTAGAATACATAAATGTCCTATTAAGGAAGACATTGTTGTCTAACTAATGACACTTAAATTGCCTAAGAAAATGCAATCCACTGCAACATTACCATATTTGCTTTATGTGAGTTTCTGATTTCTAAGCATACATGGAAATACTGGATTGTCCAGTTCGTACTCTGAATTGGCGTACTTGCTTTGTTTCACTTGCAGGCTTCTCGGTGATGGCCGTGCTGCACCTCACCCTCACCCCGACCACCTTCTGCCTTGCAGCCCCTTATCACATACCTTGCAGTGGTGCCCCTATCCTATGGCAGGAGCGCAGCCCTATCGTTGACTGTAGGTGAGTTGGACCTATTTGCTGTTATGGATGAATTGATTTTCTGTATTACGGGTGTATTTGTGGGTATGGGAGCGGGCATGGGGAGATGTATGCCAAGTGAGCTGAACCCTTCATCCAACATGGTGTCTTAGGTGCTGCTTGTGTTAGGCAATGGGTAGAGGACAGCAAAACCAAGCCGCCGCTTCGTCGTCTTCAGCGGTTCCTAAGGTATGTGCACCCAATCCGTTAGCTCTATTTTTTGTATTCACCTATTTTGTGCACTCAATTTTTAGTTGCCGCTATTTTCTAACATTTTGCAATCCATCTCCTATTATCAGCCTCGAAGACGGTGGGCTTCCCCATCGAGGCTCGTGAAGCTCTACAATGATTTGACCTAATCTCAGAAGAAAAGAATACATGTGATAGGTTTTGGTGATCTCCTGAAGATTGCTTCTAAGACCCTTCCTGTAGGTTTTGCAGACTGGTTGATGGCTGAGTGCTATGATGCTGATTCATCGGAGCTGGTGTTTCCTAGCAGGGAAAGGGTTTCAATCAATGCTGATTCAGTGTGTCGTGCTTTTGGTCTTCTAAACAATGGTGATGAAGTTAAGTATGAGCTTGATGTTGGTGCGATCAACTTCATCAATGGTGAGTATGGTATTGATGAAGGGACAACACCTACTATTGACTCTATATTGGAAAGGTTGAAGGAGAATAAAACAAGCAATGATGATTTCCTAAGGTCCTAGCTGATGATAGCAATTTCAACATTTCTATGTCCTCCAACTAGCTTAGCTATTAGCCCAAGGTGCTATCCAACCATTGTGGATCTTTCTTGCGTCAAGAAGTTGAATTGGTGCCAGTTTGTTGTTGACCAGCTTAAAGACACAGTAGCCAAAATGGGCAAAAGAAGATCTTTTAAGGGTTGTCTTCTTGTCCTTGTGGTAAGTTGCTTCACGTCTTGTTCTATGCTCTAGTGTTTCGTGAGTGTTGCTGCAGTAAGCACTACCGATCTCAGCCATATATGTTTCTACTGCTTCATTCTTTCTTCTTATGTTTTGATGCCTTTGTTGATTTTTCATCTTTGCAGATTCTGTATGTAGACTCGCTTCTGGTTGATAATGTACAAATCTCTTCAACCATGCCTAGAGTTGCAGCATGGTCAAGAAAATTATTGGATCAGGTCATCAAGTTAGACACCAACTGTGATGGCTCATTTGGGAAGCTTAAGGTATGTATCAATAGGTCAATGCGGCTTTCCTTTTGTCGCTAAAGTATCCCCATCTCCATATTATAACTTTGCATGTACACGTTTATGTGTCCAGTTGAAAGGATCAAGCTATTCTACTCCACAGCCTTCATTGTTCCACATGGATGATATAAGAAGATTTGTCTCCTCGAAGGTTCCCAGTGGCATTTTAGATCAGGTTTGTACATTGTCTCTTCTCTAGTGATGTTCTTATGACTACTAATTTTTGTTAAATGTACTCGAATGTGTTTATGTGAAAATTTTGTGTTGGTAGACCCGTTGTACATCTTATATGTTAAGACTCAAATATTAATGTGCATTGCCTTTTCTATTTACTAAGTTTAGAGTTTAGCCCATTTCTTGATTTTTTTAACAAAAAAATAAATAAATTACAAAATTTTGATTCATCTTATACTTCATCCTTTTTTCTGTGTAGTTTCTTCCGTGCCTACTTTTGACTTGTGTAGTAGTATGTTGATTCATCCTTTTTCCTAGAGTTCAGCTTAGCTTTTCATGAATCCCGTGATGGCCTTGTCTTTTCATGAATCCCGTGTTCTTAGTATCCCCATTTTAGCATCTTCGCATTTTCTTAGGCAATTTAAGTGTCATTCGTTAGGCAACACTGTCTTTCTAAATAGGCAATTTAGCCTATTCTTACTAGTCAAAAAGGCCATCCCTTTTGTTGCTTATATGGTTGCTTAACTCTACTTGTCCCCCCATTCGTGGCCTGAAAAACACAAGCTTGTATGAATCTTGTGGAGGCCTATTCCACTTGTTTACTTTCACTCCTTTTTTTGGGTTTTGTCCAAAATTTGTGTGCGTGGTTTCATTCCATTACTTACACCTGTTTTTATCTCTTCTTTTGTCCTTTGCAGAAAAAAGTACGCTCAACACTGCTGTTAGCTAGTTCTGCTCTGGTTTCACAGAGTTTCTCGGCACATTTTTAGAAAAAGTTTCTAAAGTTGAATCTCTTGCATCACAACATGTGGGTAGTTCCAAGCGTCCAAGGGCAAATCATTCTAAAGGTGAACCTTCCTTTGCACAGAGACACAATAGACCAAAGCGTTCCAAATTGGAACAAGTTGTACCTTCCTGTGCACAAAGGCAGACCAGGGCAATGAGTAGAAGAGGACATGTTGCTGAAGATGAATCTTTGTGCAAAGAATCTGAAGAGGATTTGCTGAGTGATGAAAATGAAGATGGTGACACTGATCAAGATGAAGAGGATGAAGATTCTGAGGATGAAGATTCTGATTTAGATCATGAGACTGCGTTTGATGATGATGGCAATGAAAATCTGCCCCCTGAACCAGAGGAGGAAGACGAAGGCATTGAAAAGCAAGATGAGGATGATACTGCTTCTTTGGAAGAATCTGAGTTGGATGCAACTAGAGTTGACAAGCAATGTAATGTGCAGCCACCTGTAGATTCATCCACCCGTGTTGAAGCTCAAGTTGATGACAGTGAAGATCTTGTCCCACTGAAGGTCCGTTTAGAAAGGTTGCAAGCTTTGAAAGTTAAAGATAACAAGGAGGATACATCAACTTCTAGTGAACCTCAACCACTGGAGATTATTCCTCCAGAACCTACCATCAATCCCAAATCCAATGCACAAAGAAAGAAGGAAAAGCTTAGGCTCCCCTCACGTGGTAACTTCACATCTTGACAATGGGATATGTTTCATCATCATATATGTTATTTCCTTTATTGCTTAGACTGATAATGAACCCAACATAGGTGACTCACGTTGTACCAGAAGCTGTCCTTTGGATTTTACACCCCCAGATATCAACATCATGAAATTTGTAGATTCATAGGGTGGACCCAGCAACTCTGCAAGTGTTACTTCAACATCACCTATAGAAGTTCAAACAACTTCCATACCAGCTGGTTCTCAATTCTCACTGTCAAATATACTAGAAGAGGAACTTGCTAAGCTAGAAAATGATGCTCTTATTGAGTTTGAGAAGAAAAAGGTGAAACCAGCAGTTGTGTTTCAGGCATCTAATCCTATACCTCCTCCATCCACATCTAAGGATCCTGCTAGTGGCAATTCTTCAGTTACACCTGCCTATGAACCTCATCCAAGAAAGATTCAGAAAAGGCCAGCTGCTCTCCAATCGTCTTATATTGACTTTGTTACAAAGATGACTTTCCATTGCAGCAAGGATGTTTGTGATTTATATGCTGCTGTGTGTGCACATGGTAATGCAAGGTCTAATATATCTACAAAAGTTCAAGAGTGCGTATGCCCATAACCATGTCTTCCTTCATTATTTTAAAAATGTTGATCATGTTATCAATGATTTATTCTCACTTTCTTGCTTCTTTTATGTGTGCAGCGTGGTCATAATCAGTTTCTGGAGCTTTTATGTGATGCTAGATCATCTTGCACTATCTGTTAAGCCTGGTGGGAAGCTAATGAGCTCAGTTGCTGAAATTGCAATCTACACAATTGACGACACCAGTAGAAAGACTGTCAAACGTGTTCTACCTTTACGAGTCTCGGTTAGTTCATATTTTTTGTCCATTATTCTTCTACTATAAATCTATACCGAAGCCATTCTTCTTTTAGTATCAAGTAATTTTTCATGTCCTTATTAGCAATTTTCTTAATTTGTTGATCACTGTTAGTCTGCTACTACGAGACTGTATTGACGGTTAAAGTGTCTTGGTATGCTTCTTTACTGATCTGCTATCCATGCATGCAGCTATAGCGAGTCCCAATGTAAGTATACTTGTTGTTTTTAATAGGTTGATCTTTACCTTTGTTAGGTGCTGCACCAATTGTAGTAGTAGCACCAGCAGTAGTAGCACCAGCTATAGCACTGCACCACCATATTTCTTAATTTATCAAGTAGTGCTGCTGGACTAATTTCACATGCCCACCAAAACTGATTGCTCTGAAATTCCTAATAATATTGGCTACAGAAACTCTGAATGACATTATCTGCAACACTAAACTTACAAGTCGTGCTCCAAGTTGGCATTAAACTAATATATGAATTCTAGTGACAAGCATAGGCCATATTCATATCGCCTAGTGCTCCTAGCAAGCTTAGCTAAGGCACTTTTTATCATTTGTTTATGACTGATCTTTTTATCATTTATTATTCTTGTACTGTAAATCTGTACAGAAGTAATTCTTCTTTTAGTATCAAGTAATTTTTCATGTTTTATTAGCAATTTTCCTAATTTGTTAAGGCAATTTTGCTACTGTTTTTTCGTAGACTTTCATGCAGCAGGGCAACCTAACTACGACACAGGTCTCACATGAATTATGGCGTCTAGATAACCATCTAGACCATCGTCAAATGGTATTTTCATATCTTCACATGCATTTTGGTTTTGTCATACATGATTTTTTTTCTTCCTTGGTGACATTCATTGATAATAACCAACCCAACATAGGTGATGTTCCCTGTGCTTCAATCACTTGGAGATGGAAAATCTGCATCACAAGTAGGACACTACTTTTTGCTTGTCATGAACCTACGAAACAAGAGGTTTGAGGTGTTAGACTCAATGAGAACTCTGGAAGATGAAGCTCTCTTCAAGTGCTGCAACACCTTGATAGGGGCAATCAGAGAACTTTGGATAAAACATGGTGACGAGGCAAAGAAGCCCATATACAATTATGAACTTGTTGATATTGGTGTTCCAATGTAGTCCAACAAGTAAGCAGTTTTTCTGGTCTAACTAATGTTACCTTTCTGCATATAGTCAGATTTGTTATCTACACTGAGTTCTATATTGTTTGTTTTGTCCCTGCAGTCATGATTGTGGTTTCCATATGTTGATGCATGCTGATCATTGGGATGGACATTCAATGCAATATTTCAAGAAGAGTGACATCCCTAATATACGCAAGCTTCTACTACATAAGTGGGTAACTCACAAAGATAATGTTGTGCAGAATTGAAAAGAAAGGCTGCATTTATAAGAGGTAAAGCCTGTAAACATTTTTTGTAATGGTTTCCTATAATTAATGCCTATGTTGCAATATTTCCAAAAAACTGTAAAGCCTAATATTACAACTCTAGACAACTATACCTAACTACATCTAGTACACCTGCTACTACTATAGTCACTACTAGCTACAGCTGGTCCGTACCAGGCTGAGATCAGGCACTACTTATTATGTGTGTGAGGCAAGTTATGGGTCAGACAATTTATTAGTAGTCTGGTAAGCAATTTAATATCATTAGCCAGGCAAGTTATTAGTATTCTGGTAGCAATTATGTGTGTCCAACACGGCAACACCAAAAATGTGCCTACAACCTCTGTGAAACCAGGGCAGAATTGGCTAACAGTAGTGTTGAGTGTACTTTTTTTCTGCAAAGGACAAAAGAAGAGGAAAAACAGGTGTAAGTAATGGAATGAAACCACGCACATAAATTTTGGACAAAACCCAAAAAAAGGAGTGAAAGTGAACAAGTGGAATGGGCCTCCACAAGATTCATACAAGCTTGTGTTTTTCAGGCCACGAATAGGAGGAACAAGTAGAGTTAAGCAACCATATAAGCAACAAAAGGGATGGCCTTTTTTACTAGTAAGAACAGGCTAAATTGCCTATTCAGGAAGACAGTGTTGCCTAACGAATGACACTTAAATTGCCTAAGAAAATACGAAGATGCTAAAATGGGGATACTAAGAACACGAGATTCATGAAAAGGCAAGCTCATCACAGGATTCATGAAAAGCTAAGCTAAACTCTAGGAAAAAGAATAAATCAACATACTACTACACAAGTCAAAAGTAGGCGCGGAAGAAACTACACAGGAAAAAAAGGATGAAGTATAGGATGAATCAATATTTTGTAATTTATTTATTTTTTTTATTTAAAAAAATCAAGCAATGGGCTAAACTCTGAACTTAGTAAATAGGAAAGGCAACGCACATTAACATTTGAGTCTTAACATATAAGATGTACAATGGGCCTACCAACACAAAATTTTCACACAAACACATTCGAGTACATTTTAATAACACTATTTCTTAATTTTAACTGTTTCTTGATTTTGAACTTCTCTTCCGGGCTTGTCTAGACATCTCTATGCATTGTGATCATATGATCTACAAACGCTGCACCTATTCTTCCTCTTCGCCTGACCATTCATTCCCTTTTTGTGTGCCTTCTCCTTCCTGCGCCCTTTGGCTTTTGACTTTGGGGGGTTCCCTACATTTGATGAGCTTGGACCAGCCACTACATCTACAGGGTGAAATGCAATGTCAGCAACTAAGTAATTAAGTACAGTTGTACTAGGATGAAGTAACGCAAAACACAGGGTCTAGTTTTTAAACCTGCAGTTGTACTAGGATGAAGTAACGCAAAACACAGGGTCTAGTTTTTAAACCTGCAGTTCGCAGTGAAGGTCCAGTTGAAGTAGAAGCACCTGGACCAGTGTTCTGTAGCACCAGTGTAGCACCAGGGTCTTGTGCACCTTCTGTGGCACCACCTTTTGTAGCACCAGTGTTCTGCCTATTCGCCATCTTCCTTTTCTTGATTTTTTCAAATTCAGATCGTATCTCCTTGATGTGCTTCTCCAAAACATCATAGTTTTCATCACTTGTACAACCCTCAACTACTAGTGCTGCAAATGTGGTGGATGCGTTGGTGAATCTTAGAGTTTTCTGGCCAATCAATGGCATCCCACGGGCTACAAGTTTCACCGGTGCCTGCACATTTTGGACCTGATCTGTATCATTAGTAATTGCTTGCTGCGTCCACCTTTTAAGGATGTAACTTTCTAGTATCAATTTCACCCCCATCCTGACCATAACCCTCATAATGTGGCAGCAAATGATTCCATCCCTGTCAAACTTGCTGCACTCACAGCAGTAGCTTTCCTCCTCTTCTATTGCTGTAACAAGGTAGTTTCTTTTTCCATACCCATAAATAAAGTTGTTATTGGGCTCCACCCAATATTGGAACTGCCCTACAGGCCTCACATCATATTCTGCAGTTTTCTCAAACTCTTTGGAGAACTTGTAGAACATGTTCTTTGTGTACACAGTGGAAGCATGCTTCTCAAGTGGATGCCTTGACCAGCGTCTTCGCTCATTCTCATCGGTCCTGAAGTCTTGCCCATCATGTGCTACCAAACACTTCTCTTGTATTTTCTGGTATTGTCTCACAAACTGTAGCACGAACAAGTTCGGGTTCACATACTTTTTGAGCAATGCATTGAACCCCTTGCTTCTTTGAGTTGACTGGAGAAACGGGAAGAAGCTATGCATATAGTAGGCTGGAATGAAGCTTTGTCTGATGTGGTATAGGTGCTGAAAATGCTCATTCCCCTGCAAACCGTGTTTCTCAACCATAGCAGCCCACCTTGACTCGAAATCTTGAGGACTTACGGTGCGGTTCAAGCAATCCACGAACTCCTCATTTAGTTCTTAATTTTTAGCAAGAATTGGTCCAATTGTGCCCGAAAACTTGTCCATGATATGCCACCTGCAATTCCTGTGGGTCGTGTTTGAAAATACGGTGCAAATTGCGGCTCTCATCGCAGCGTCCTGATCGGTGATTATGTTTAGGGGTGCCTTTCCATCCATTGACTCCAGAAAAGTGACAAACAACCATTCATAGGTAGTTGTCTTCTCATTCCTTATAAAGGCACATCCTAGCTGAAAAGTTTGGCAATATCTGTTGATTCCAATGAATGGCGTGAAAGGCATCTCATAGATGTTGGTCATATAGGTAGCATCAAATGAGATGCAGTCACTATATGCCTCTTTGTAAGCTCGCCTTGCAGTGGAATCAACCCAAAACAGGTTCTCAACCCTATGGTTGTCATCGAGCTTTATCTTGTAAAAGAAATCAGGGTCTTCTTCTTTCAGAGCTCTGAAGTAATCCAAAGTTTCCAGCATATCTTTGAATTTTTCTGTCTTGTGGATGGTGGAGCGAAAGTTCGAAACTTGCTTGCCCTCGTATGGCACTAGCTGTGCTGAGCCATAGAACTCACTCATCAACTGCATGATTCTCCCCGTGCTCAAGTTGCATCCGTGTAGCAAAATGATAAAATTCTTTTCTGGCTTTGGTATCCCTCCGTGTGACCTTAGGAACTTCTTGAGCGATGGCCTCACCACAAGATCGTGATTGTGCTCAGCTAGAAAATAGATGACTTGCCACCTAGAGCCAATCATTTTGACCACCATCCTAGCCTTGCAGTTTGTATATACCATTTTCTCCCTCTTCCTTTTCTTACATCCATCAAGCTTCTTCCTCTTCTCTCCTTGATCATCCTCTTCCTCTTGTACGCTATCCTCCTATTCAGCTTCATCATTGTCTGAGTAGCAAGTGATAGCATCAACAAGCTGAGCAGCAACTCTCCTTTTCTAGCCAAAGCCTTGTTTATTGCACACGAACTTGACCTTCTAAATTTCTCTTGTGATTACAGAACAGTATGACGTGTTTGTTCTAACCGAGAATCCACTTCTCTTTGCATAAGAGTTGTAGTACCCTTTTGCTTCGTCCAATGATGCAAAAGACATGCCATTGTGTGGCATTGGAGGAGTAGACCACACCTCTTCCTTCTCTTCTGCTACTTCATTTCCAGGACCATTTGATTCATTATCAACAGCTACAGGATTAGCACTAGAACCTTCATTCCTGTCCTCTATTCTTGCCTGTTCAAATGACAGTTTGATCTCAGAAATGGTAGGAAGAACCTGTTCTAAAACTACATGCAAAATTTGCTAGTTCACATGCTCATCATTAGGCTGAGGAATTCCAAAAATTGCAGGCACTTGAGTACAGAAGGTGGGGTTGCCGGTCACATAATCCAAACCAAATGCATTCAAGGAATCTTCATCTAAATCTGATGGTAACCTGTTAAGATCCATATTTGAGAACTGCATGCACAACAAGCATATATGTGTGTTAGGCAACTTAGGCTATCAGTTTTTATTTTGCATGCAAAGCAATAGATGTGTGCTGCTATATCATGAATTGTAGACAACTTAGTCAAACTCATTAAGCAATAATATTGTAATGAATTAGCCAAAAAAAATCACAAGTTTATGCAAATTGTGTGCCTCATGTTTCAATTCATTTCTGAACGTGAACTACCTGATGTTGTGATCTACCTGATACCTGAATGCTACTAGTTATTGTGTTGATGTGTCTTAGTTTTAGTTTTATTATAGTTACCTGATACCTGAATGCTACTACTTGATACTTGATACCTGAATACTACCTGCTGTAATGTTAAGTTCTAAATTTTTTTCACATGAATGCTTCTATGTGAACATGTGAGAGCTATCTCAATGCCTACAGTCATTCCACTGCTATTTTCCATGATCTGAAATACTAGTGTGTGTGAGTGTCAATAATCAACATTTTGGAGCAACTAAACTGTACATGTGCATTGATTAGTTACTGAATTTCATTTAGAATAAGCAACTAAATGTACTCTGACCAGACAATATTGTGGCAAGATCAAGGCAAATTAATTCAAATCATTAGGCAATTTTCATATTTCTTTAGTCTTTTTCTTTGTTTTTTGTGTTCTTAGTTTGCAAGTTAATGAATCTACTGTTCTTTGTGTTTCCCCTTTTTGTAGAAAGTTGAATTCTGAGGCTTGCTCGTTTAAATATTTTTTTTCATAGTTCTCACTTTCATCTATGTGCTTATCATGTACTTTCTATTTAATTGCAGGTGTGAGGCCATGAAGCATCAGAATGAACATGTGCAGCAATCATGCACAGTAGCTAACACAAGAAAGTTCAATGTATAGGAGTAACCATGTGCAACAGCTTACACAAGAAGCTTTAATGCATCAAAATATATATCTATAGGAGTGGTGCATACACCATCTGGTAGTTAGATGTGCAGTAAGAACATTAGTCATTTACATGTCCAAGTTAGGTTCAGATCTGCTAATGCAGTAGGAACTGCAGTATTTTATGTGATGCAAGACAACTGGATTGCTTAAGTAAAACAATTAAATTGCTTACGCAGAAGTAGTGAATTGCTTATCTGTTTGGATCAGATCTGCTTTATGCAGTACAAACAGGAGTGCTATTTTGATATCAGGTGATGCAGATGAAAAAGAATTTAATTGCTTTTTTCTGTGATCTGGTTTTGGTTTTGGTTTTGGTTTTGCTTATAGTGTATGATAAGAATTGAATTGCTTCTAGTAATTTTGATCTTGCAAAATTGTACGTACCTGTTGTTTATATGTATTTGCCTGTCTTTTTTTTTGGATGAATTTGCCGGCCGCCCGATGGTGGCGGCGGCGCCCTAGAGACCTCCACTTTGCGTGTTGAAAGGGTAAAGCAAATCAGGGCATGGGGGGAAGAAGCTTCCAGGCGGGGGCATGGGCCTAGCCTCTGGTGGGCCTTGTCCAGGAAGCACGCTTGACGTAGCGCTTCGCGCGCGCTCTCTCGCTGCTTCTTTCCTCTGCTTTCTTCCCGACCAGGAACAGAAACGGAAAGGGTATCTATTGGATTTCCTAATATGGACTTTGCGTGCGGCCTGCTTAACGCATACACGTGCGTGCATTAGTCGTTTCCTATATAGATATAGAGTCGGAGAGTATAAGTGTCTATTATTCTAATAAAAATATTAGAATAATAGACACTCATGCTCTCCGACTCCGACTCGGCAATGGCAACGCCAAAGCCTTTCCACCCCATGACCTACAGCTTGGCTCTAGCAGGACGCGGCCTGACGCTCATGTTTGACGGAACCAGCCATCAAGAGCGTCAGTTCTGATCTAATCTACGCACGAGGATGAGGGCCTGCCGTGGCAGTGTGACGGAATTCTTTTAGACCGTCCGCACTGGGGGCCTGGATACGAACTGGTATCCAGCCACCTCGGATATGGCGGACGCGATGACGGAGAAAAGACCTGCAGCGGGTACGGGAAAGAAGACGCGAAGTGCTCCTCGTCCGCCATTCCTAGCGACTTCACGGACGACCGCTACCGTGCTCGCGGGGCCCGCGCGTCCTCGCGCCGCTCGCCGCGTGGCACCGGGAGAAGGAGGAGATGCATGGTGGCGGGGAAGGGAGGGGGCAACGCGCCGGTGGAGGTGGGAGAGGGAGAAGGCGGCATGCCGCCGAGATCCGGCCGCCGCAAGCTCGCTGGCCGAGCTCCACCTGCCGTCGGAGGGAGCAGGGGCGACCTCGCACCTCCATGGCTAGAGCAGGGGCTGCCGGACGGAGCAACGCGCAGGAGCCCGCCGCTCGTGAGGCCGCCGGAGGAGAGGGGGACGCGGAGCCGAGCCCGCTCGCCGAGGAGCCGCCGCGTGGCCGCCGTGGAGCGTCACTCGCCCGCCCGCCGAGGAGCCGAGCCCGCCCTCCGAAGAACCGCCGCGCGCTCGCCCGTCCGCCCGTCCGGCGTGCGCTCTCTAACTCCGCGCGGAGGGGAGTGGCTGGGCGGCCACCGGAGAGGAGGCGCCGCCCGCCGCGCGCCGAGGGAAGAGGGCCGGGCAGAGAGAAGGCATCCCCGCGCGAGCTCCATGGCCGAGCGCCGCCGCTGCGCGCTTGGGCTGCTGCCGCGCCCCCACGGTGGGTGGGGTGGGGAAAAGATAGAGGAGAGAGAAAGCGGTGGGGTGGGGGAGAAGAAAAGGAGAGAGGGGAAATAGTGAATGACATGTGGGACCCATGATATAGAGTGTGGGATATAGAGGATGGATGAGTGCAGGAAAACTATATATTTTGTGGTGACTAGGATGAAATATTTCTTTTAGAGGATAAATATAGAGGTTTATAAGTGCGGGCAGTCTTATAGGCTCCCCAACGATGCATCATCATCAGACCAAGATTTGGAGCAGCGCTACGATGGAGTCTCGCCACCGTGCGCCGTCTATTCTCTCGGATGGACCAATATGCAGAGGCGTCCAGGCCAGAAGGTGAGATTCATCAGTCTCTGCTTGTTTTGCCTATTGTTTTTCTTCTCTTGTCCGCTTGTAACTCTATTTTGCCTCCTTCAGTTATCCGTAGGTTAATTATATGTTTGGGATCGAGCCGTGGCTCGAGCGGTACGTGCTCTAGGTGAGGAGCGACCGGTCCTGAGTTCGAGCTTTCCTCAGCTCAGGATTTTCACCGGGGTTTTCTCCATTTTAACCAGTACAGCAGCCTATCTCGCGTGGAGCCACAAAGGAATAGCGGCACGCTTGTCGTCTATGGAGTCTTGGATGGTTTCAGTGACCTCCTTAAGGATGCGATCTTTGAATATATGTGAAGTTGTAGGGTCTAATTGTGTACATGGGTGTGAGTGAGGTGTGCGTGTGTGGTGTTGGTGTGTGTCTGTTTATGAATAGATGCTACAGCTGTAGTTAGATGAGAGGCGTCAAAAACAAAATTATATGTTGCCTTTTTTTGTTTCTTCTTTTCCTATTTTTCTTCTGTCAGTTTGTTCGTAATCCGTGTGTTATGCTGCTTTTGTTTTTTTTTCTTTACCCAAATTTTCTTCCAACGCTCTGGTTGCTTGACTATTTTATTCGTAAAATTTACTTCATGATGGTCGCGACAGAGCGTGACCGCGCGATGCCCGCGCCAATCGAGATCCTCAAGTTTGTGTTTTCCCAGGAGCACTAGGAGTCCGAGCGAGGGGTTGCTCGCGTGTATGGCCACGCCGCCGTCAGCTGACATCATGATCGTGCGTTGGAACACGCAGGGCCTGCCGCTGAGGCGCGGTAGGAAGGATGCTGCCGCCGGTCGGGGAAGGAGTAGCCGACGCCAATGGGCAAGGAGTCGCCGACATGGGGAAGGAGTTACACACCAACGCTGATGGGGAAGGAGTCGCACGCTCCCGTTTTGCGCGACCCGTCGCGCGTCAGCACTTTTCTATTTTATTCCGCCGGGATTTTTTTATGTTTTCTTTTCTTTCCTGCTTATTCTTATATAAAACAAAAACAAATAATAAACATATAATGTTACAGTTCTTTAAACCTTAGCTTTCATTTGCGTCACTAAGTTGTCGTTGGAGTTTTTTTTATCATACTATCGTTGGAGTTTTGGTTTTGTTAGAACCTGATGAGGCAATGGCCCAAGTAATCAAACCATCAGCAGAAAACTTAAATAACCTATTACGTAATTTAATCTAAATAAATGTGTTCCAAACCAATACACATGTATGTGTCTCGAACTTATACACATAGCAGTGCAATCCGTGATAGGGTCTGGAACTCGATATTTTAACTCTACCAACATATGTATATTATGAAAATTAAGGTTATGTTATATTTACGAGTAAATATTTATGTGCCTTAAATTTCACAGAAAGAGAAAAAAGTTTGTAGCTATTTTTTATTTTTTTTGTAATGCATTGGTGAAAGTTTGATATATTTTTATTTCGTTATACTGCACAGGTATATTTGTTGGTAGTTTATATAAAATCATCCGGCTTCTTTTCATGGGCCGTCAAGAAAAAAGTTGAACTAGCTCATATTCTTCATGAGAAAATATAAGCGGCAATCATGTACAACTGCTATTTTTGTATCTAAAAATTTGTATTATTCATCATATATATGACGCTTTAAGACGTGCAAGCTCAGGAACGAGAGAGAGACTTGCAAGCTCCGAAGTAAAAAAAAAAAAGAGGAGAAAATTTTCTATTTGGCCCTCAAAATAATGCTCTTTTTCTATTTGACACCGAAATTAAAAATCTTTCCTATATGTTCTCAACTTCAATTTTTCTTTTCTATTTGACACTTCCGTCACTTCTGTGAGCAATCCCCTTCAGTTGCCCAAGTGAGACAAAGTGAAAAGACTAAAATATCCTTTCAGAGGAGAAAAAAAAATCGCTCAGCACAGGGGTCGCGGGCTCGTGGCCGTTTGTCCAACTCGCGCTCGTACAGGCTGACGCGCTTCCCTAACCCTAGATCGAGCGGGCGGCCATGGATGCGAGCATCTCGGCCTCAGAGGCGGGCGGCGCGGAGTCGAAGGAGGGCGGAGCGGCCACGGCGGCGAGTGGAGCGGCCAAGCAGGCGCCCCGCGTGGGCTCGGAGGCGTGCGGCACGGGCTCGGAGGTGGGCGGCGCTGGCACAGTGGCAGGCAGCGCTGGCACAAGGGCCGGCGGTGCGGCCAAGCACGCGCCCCGCGCGCCGAAGCAGGCACCCCGTGCGGCGTCGGTGGCGGGCGGCGCGGCCTCGTTGCCGCGCGGCATGGCCTCGGTGGAGGGCGACGCGGCCACGGAAGCGCCCCGCGCGGCCATGGAGTCAGGCGTCGCGGCCACAGAGGAAGGCGGCACATCCAGGACACAGCACCAACTCCCTGCAGGGTGAGTTTATTATCTCCATGTCCTCCATAGCAGCTCCATTACGGTCGGCCGCCTACCTCCCCTCCTGTGAGATTAGAACCCCTGCCCCTCGAGACTGGGATTGCCGAGCGCCCGAGATCGAGTTCCCCGAGCCGGAGGTTGAAGACGCAGTTTCGCAGCAGTAGGAAAGGGACGACCCTGGGCGGACTGGACTTCTAGACTGGACTAGGCCATCTTGGACTGTTCTGTGTGGGCCATTGTTTAGGGAATTAGGCCCGTGCGTGCCCTCGCGTCTGCTGCTTGTGGCCTGCTCCTGTGCAGGCGTGGCTGTGTGCAGCTCGGCTGCCTGCTCTGCTTAATTACTTCTGCTTATTATTCATGGATGCGATCACTAACTTGGCATCATATTCTCTTTTGTGCATTTGCCTAGGCAAATAACAGCACATATGCATGCCGGGCGGAGCATATTGGAATATTTGGACATTTGGCGATGTTGTACTATGATTCTGAATTCATTTTTATTAGTTCAGTTCAATGATTTATGTAGATTTTGAAAGCTTTTCTAATCATTTTTAGCTAAAATTTTGTGGTCTATATTAGCCCTACCTCAATTTTTGGGCTAGCTCCACCACTACCTCAATTCATTTTTATTAGTTCAGTTCAATGATTTATGTAGAAGTTCTCATGCATGACGTTATTGTGCTCTCACATGATGGATTCAGCTACTAATTTTCTATTGAAAATTCATTTGCTTGGCAATCGCAAAAAGGCTAGAAAGGATGTCAAATGTTTTAGTTTTGAGATGGTTGTTGACTCAGATCTGTCGAATTATAAGGATTTCATCGACTCTATTACAAAGAAGTACCCTCCAGGCTACTTAGAAGTTTCACATGTCTAGTACTATGATAATGTTCTTAAGAATTTTTCAGAAATAAAATCAGACCAGGATTTGATGTCTATGTTTGATGTATACAGTAAGGAGAAAGTTGTAGAGATGTTTGTCACTTATTGTGATCCCTCAGAGAAATTTGATCCTATCACTTATCACTGAAAGGGAGTTTGATCTTGAAGAGCAGCCTGAAAACAATACAGAGGAGGATGACGATGATTACCTTAGAAATCCTTTACCAGAGAATGAATATGTTGGTGTTGATGAGGAAATCATGTACTTGGACATTGTACCTGTGAATGCAGTACATGGAGCTCCAGTACATGCTTCTGGATGTTCTGAAAAAGAGAAGGAAAAAGCATTGGCTGAGGATGGATCAGAGGATGAGTCTGAGGATGGTTCAGAGGATGAGTTTGAGGATGAGGATGAAATAGAAGGTGATGAGGATCAGCCATATGAAGAAGTAAATCCTCACCCAATTGCTGATTTTGATGAAGTAGATCCTCCTATGGAAGTAGGCACCACTTATCGTAGCATGTATGTGTTCAAGTTGGCTCTTTGTCAACATGCAATCAAACATGAGTTTGAATTCAACACAGAGAAAAGTTCTAAAACTAGGTTCAGAGCCTATTGTTCAAGGAAAGTGGAGGATAATTGTCCATGGAGGCTACATGCATCTACAACGGCAGACAAATGCACTGTTATGGTAAGAAAAAAATTATTAGTTGCTACTACACGTAGTATGACAATGTTATGTTTTACTAACTAGCAATCTTGCTCTTTGTAGGTGAAGAAGAATGAATTTGCTCATGATTGTTCTAGCACCAGAAGGAAGAAGAGAATAAAGAATGCTACCAAACATTGGATATGTTGGAAGGTGAATGGCTTTCTGATAGAAGATGCTACTTTGGGAGCAAAAGCATTGCTTCAGAAAATTAAAGAACACCACAAGTTGAGTCCAATTCTGGTCCAGCAGGAAGATAATTAATAAAACTTGAATAAATATTGTACTAATAGAAAGCTAATGGTGACTTCTAAGTACCAGACTCTCTTTTTTTTTAGTGTAAGCTTGGAGATTACAGGTAGGAAAAAGGGAAAGCAGGGTTACTCTAACTCTGGAGCATCAAAAAGGTAGCCTATACTACATCTGAATTTATTTTGCATGGTCACATTTTTTATTTGATCTCAATTTTTGCATACACATTAACATGTATAGGTCCAGAAGCGGTTCAAATCAACCTGA
This sequence comes from Saccharum hybrid cultivar R570, assembly GCA_038087645.1. Lineage (NCBI taxonomy): Eukaryota > Viridiplantae > Streptophyta > Magnoliopsida > Poales > Poaceae > Saccharum > Saccharum hybrid cultivar. The sequence goes on along the minus strand of JAQSUU010000033.1, from coordinate 2,589,824 downwards.
ACCACTTTCAATTGAGCTTCCTACGTCCAAAGATAAACCAGAAGTTGTTGTCAAGTTAAAGGGTAAAAGAAGGAAGAAAGAAGTAGATAAAAACGCTGCAAAAAAATCTTTTGTCGCAGCTTGATAGCCCTGCAATGGGCACAAGGAGCAAAAAAAACTGCAGCCAACTAGTCCTGTATTGAGCACAAGAAGCAAAAGAAGGCTGAGTTTGTGATGTGAAAATGTGTTAGAGACCTGTGAAAATGTTTCTGTGCATGCGGACTTGTGATCTATGTGAACCTATACGTTCTTGTTCTTGTCCTGGTAGCATAAGTTCCATTTAACTTGAATTTGCATGTGCCCAAAATAAATGTGTTGGATGTGAACCTATGAATCTGTGAAAATGTTCCTGTGCATGTGAACCTCGGAACTTAAGAAAATGTGACAAAATGTTTCTATGTATGTGAACCTGTGAAAATGGAGTTTCTGTACATGTGAAAATATGTTGGAGACCTATTTATTGTGAGAGATCTCTTATTGTGATCATGGATTATTGTCATTCTGTATAAGACCTTTCCTTTTTTTCTTATTGTCAAACCATGTACTTTTTTTTTTGACAATCTTATCATTCATGTACTCTAGGGGTACAAAAATCTCTAACGATATCAACAATGGAATGTCAGTGTTGCTAATAAGTCTCTAAGGGTAAAACAGACTTTTCACATAGGACTTAACATTGTTATGCACCCAAACTAACGGAAGTGTCAAATAGGAAACAAAAACTTAATTTGAGGACATATAGGAAAGATTTTTATTTTCGATGTCAAATAGAAAACGAGCGTTATTTTCGAGGCCAAATAGGAAATTCTCTCAAAAAGAGACTTGCAAGCTCTGGGCTTTACGGAGGCCAAAATATCGTAACTCTTCGGCCTCATAGAGCCCAAAACAAGCATTTCCGGAAAGGCCCACTAGGTCCGCGGAAGTTGCCTGCGCAACCTTATCATCATCTTTCCCCTGGCCCTGGGGTTTTCTATCCGAGACGCATAGGCCTCTCACGGTCTCACAGGAGAGCAAAAATGGCGACCCTCTCCATGGTCTCCGTCCCCATCGCACCCTCCTCCCTCTCCCTCTCCACCCGGGGCCGCAGCTCCTCCGTATCCTTCCCCGCTAAGGTCAGTCCCGTCTTCTCCTATCACCCCCTCCTTCTGCCCTCCCCTCGCGACCATTTGCTTGTGCATCCTTTGTACTTCGGTTTGTGCATACTTGTGTTTGTATGTGTTCGCGCGCTGCATCCTGTCACCTGCGTCCGGGGAGCGTGTCTGATTGGGTGTGTGTCGTGTTTTCCTAACCCTGTACTTAGGATGAGAGGGACTAGTAAATGGCGCATATGTTTGCAATTGTAGGTCGTGTCAGGGGCGTTGGAAGGATGGTCTTCTGTGAACTGGGAATTCTTACCACAATGGTAGGAAATGGCATGTATGTTGATTCATGCATATGAATTTTCTAGCACATTTTCAATAATGCTAGTGTTTCATGGTACAGCAGTATATGTATATATGTCTGATGTCTGATTCTGGTAGCAAAGAAAAGGATGGTTCTTTCAGTTGAAATAATGATTTCGATCTGAATATGCTTATAGGAGCTGTTATTTATTATCTCTGTTGCCATGTGCGCACAGCCTGAATACAAGCACACATTCATGAACTTTGACATATTATTAATTTATTCCCATCTGAATGACCCTTATACCCAGGCTCATGTTGGTGGTTTATTTTGTGTTTTTGGTTGTGCTGTATGTTGGGAGCCTGACAGAAGGGAGGAATCGGTCATGGTGGCTTGCGGATCGAGTGCATCCGTATTGGTGGTGTTGAGATTCCAAACCACAAGAGGGTGGAGTACTCGCTGCAGTACATCCATGGCATTGGGCGGTCACGCTCACGTCAGATCCTCTTGGACCTCAATTTCGACAACAAGATCACCAAGGACCTCTCCGAAGAGGAGGTCATCACCCTCCGTAAGGAGGTTGGCAAGTACATGATTGAGGGAGACCTTGTAATGTCCCTGATCCCTTTGCTGATTCATCACTGCAGTTATTTGATTCGGTAGTTCATGATGATTAGCGACTTGTATGGTTACTCTAATTAGCATATCAATGATTCCTTGAAAGCATTGAAGTCCATTCTGCAGACCTGTGTACTTCATTTCACTTTTGTAATCATAGATGATTCCTGACTGCCCTGACTGTTTAGTTTTATATCGATGTTGGATTCAAAGGGAGTGAAAATGCTGAGAACTGGCACATTGTTCTGTGGTATGCTTTACAGAAACGTTTCAACCGTGTGGCGATTGAGAGGTTGAAGGAGATTAGGTGCTACAAGGGCATCCGGCATAAGCTTGGACTCCCAGTTCGTGGCCAGAGGACAAAGAACAACTGCCGGACACTCAAGGGAAAGAGGGCTTCAGTTGCCAAGAAGAAGTCACCCGCCTCCCAGGATGAATAAATCGTGTTGCTATGTACTTAAGTTCTGTCTCGTTGTGTGTGCGCGCGCGTGTGTGTAGTGCTACTATTGCTGGGTATTTTGTTTCGAGCTTTGATGCTGCCATAGACAAATCATGATGAAACCATCAGCTGCTGCAGATTTTGTAGCAGGGACATACTATAGCTTATATGGGTCGGTTCTATAGATGAAGGTCAAATTCTTGTTTACATCCAGGGACCATGGTTCACTGTTTTGGTATCCCTCGGCCCAATCTGTGCTTGTCTGCTTGATGCAAAGACTTCAGACTGCTCCTAATGAAGTACTATTAACCAGATCCAGTGTTCTGGGGATTATTCAGCTGCCACTGATTCCAATTGTTTTCAGAAGCTTAAACAGAGTATCGATGGTATACCTGTTTTCATCCCTGCATGTGTTGGTCATGTATCAGAAATGTTATGATTCGAACTCTGACCTTCGCAAATGTAGTTGAAAAAACAAAAGTTTGGCTAGCCCGTCGATGGTTAAATTGTTTTTGGTTTCTGGTAAAGATGATTTGAATCGCCTGATTGATTGAAGCTAAGGTTTCTTGGTGTTCATCAGTCCCCAACTTGCAGTCATGTCTGCCTTGGGGGCAGACAGCGGCGCACGGATGATTGTGATCCCGTGCTGTGCTCATTGCAGAAGCGAGCGCGGTGCACGGACACCACCACGTGCTCCCCGGCCGCGCCCGCGCGCTCTATCCACCACTCAAAAAAAACGCAACATGCTCTGCGCTGCCTCCTTCTGGAAATCGCGCACGGCCGCCCCGCCCCACGAGGGAATTTTTTATTTTTTAATCTTTTTTTATTCAATATTTCAATAATAATCGTTTCTAAAAAAATCAGATTTGACCAAATAACGTTGTCGCGCCACGAGCATTGGCGCGACAACATCTACCACGTTAGACGGCGTTTCTGATGTGAAAAACGTTGTCACGCCACTCCCGCTATCACGCCACTCCCGCTGCCATGACAGTACTGTTCTGTCGCGCCACCGGAAGTGACGTGACAAGACCGAAACTTTAAAAAAATCATAACTTTTTTATACGATGTCGGATGAAGATGAAATTTATATCAAAATTGTAGCTCTCGATGAGATTTACAACTTTGTAGTTTTGAGTTTTTCATCTGAGGACGTTAAGATGCTCAAAAAAATTAATATGTAATTTCATAAGCATAATAACCACGTACAAGTACTTGTCGTATTAGAAAAATAATATCGTTTTTTGTATGGTGTCAAATAAAGATACTTCTTAAATGGAAGTTGTAGCTCTCAATGATATCTACTCACTCCATCCCAAATTATAAGATGTTTGACTTTTTTGATACCAAGTTTGACCACTCGTCTTATACAAAAATTTATGTAAAATATCAATTCTTTTATTGTGGCTTGGTATATTAATAAAAGTTCCTCAAGAATGACTTAAATTTGACTATGTTTGTACAAATTTTTTGAATAAGATGAGTGGTCAAACTTGGGATAAAAAAGTCAAACGTCTTATAATTTGGGACGGATGGAATACAACTTTGTAATTTTGAGTTTTTACATCTGAGATCCTTAAAATGCACAAAAAAATAATATAAAATTTTAGCAGCATAATAATCGTGTACTGGCACTTGTTGCGTTAGAAAAAAATATCATTTTCATATAGCGTCAAATGGAGATACATTTTATATCAAAGTTGTAGCCCTCAGTGAGATCATATTTGAGGTCGTTAACATACTCTAAAGATTAATATAAAGTTTTAGCAGCATGTTAACGACTGATATTTTATATTATTTTTTGAGCATCTTAATGACTCTAAATGTGAAAACTCAAAACTATAAACTTGTAGATCTCGCTAAGGGCGACAATTTTGATATAAAATGTATATTCATTTGACGCCATACAAAAATGATATTATTTTTATAATGTGACAAGCGCTAATAAGCGATTATTATGCTGCTGAAATTTTATATTGTTTTTTCGTGCATTTTAACGATCTCAAAAGTAAAAACTTAAAACTATAAAGTTGTAGATCTCATTGAAAGATACAATTTTCGTGTAAAAAGTATCTTCATTTGACACCATAAAAAACGATATTATTTTTCTAATGCGACGAGCAATTGTAAGCGGTTATTATGCTCCGAAAATTTTATATTAATTTTTTGAGCATCTTAACGTCCTTAAATGAAAAAACATAAAACTATAAAGTTATAGATCTCATCGAGGGCTACAATTTTTATATAAATTTCATCTTCATCTGACGTCGTATCAAAGAGTTATGATTTTTTAAAGGTTTGTCTTATCACCTCACTCCTGGTGACACGACAGAAAATACAGCGGGAGTGGCGTGACAGCGTTTTTCACGTCGAAAACACCGTCTATTGTGGCGGAGGTTACCACGCCAATGTATGTGGCGCGACAACGTTATTTGGTCGCAACCCAGGGTCAAATTTGTAAAAAAAATTAGGAGCAATTATTATTAAAATATTAAATAAAAAAGATTTAAAAATAAAAACTCTCCGCCCCAGGACTTCCACCGCAATCGCACGCAAAAATCCCGCTCGCTTCCACCGCGTCCCTCCGCTTCCCCGTGCGGCGGTGCCGTGTCGTCGCGCCGTGCCATGGCGCCCGCCTCGCTCCCGCTCTCCGTCTCGTGCGCGCCCGGATCCTCGCGCCCGCTGGCCGCCAGCCCCGGCCCCAGCGTCGCCGCCGCTGCTCCCTCCCAACTTCCCGCGTCGTCGCGGAGCAGCGAGCGCGGGAGAGTGCCAGGCCTCGCGCTCGTCGCGGCCCCGGGTGTCGGCGGTAGGAAGGGCGGCGGCAGGTGGAGAGCAGGCATATCTTCCTTCTCCTCCTTCCTGCCGCCGTTCTTCACAGGGAATAAGGGGGAGAAGGACGCTGAGAAGGCGGTGAGGCTCAAGGAGGAGCTCCTCGACGCCATCGCGCCGCTGGACCGTGGCGCCGAGGCCACGCCCGAGGACAAGGAGCGCGTCGAGCAGGTGAGGACGAAGAAGCTGCGAGGGACGGCTCGTGCATTAGTTGATGGTAGAGCTTACTCGCGACCTGTTTTTTTGCTTCAGATTGTTCAGCAGCTGGAGGCGGTGAACCAGGTGAAGGAGCCGCTCAAGTCCGATCTCCTCAACGGCAAATGGGAGCTTCTCTATACCACCTCCACAAGTATACTGCAACCACAGGTTCCTTTCCTTTTTCCCTCAGCAATGTACAGGTTCTGATACGGTTCAAATGTGCAATACATGCATCGACACCCTATAAATTCTGAAAAGATTGCGTGCTTTATTGTTTCATAGTGGTAAATTGGTAATAGGGCGATAATCTTCACGTATGCAGAATTTATGCAATTCGAAATTAAATTCGAGGAAAAAAAAGGACGTTCAGTTCATTGTTTATATCTTTTCGGCCTTCCTGGCATGCTGCTGCTGAAGAAAATAGAATTCTTTTTACAAGAATAATGTCAAATTCTATAGTCACAAAAAAAAGTCAAATTCTACTCACTTTCTACTGCAGAGACCAAAGTATCTGAGGCCGTTTGGGAAGATTTACCAAGCAATCAATGCCGACACTTTGAGAGCCCAAAATATGGAAACGTATCCTTACTTTAATCAGGTAATTTTCACTAGAACTTGTTGTGGTGTACTTTTGGCTTTTTTTTCTTCGGCATTCTTCAATCCCTTTCTTTGTTATGAAGCGAAGAATTCTCATCTGGGAACGATATGCTGTACCTTCTGTGTGGCATGTAGCTGAGATCTTTCTGATGTGTTATGGCCAAGCAGTTTCTGAAAGTAGGACACTGACTTGTGCTCTGGATAAAGGAACGTGTTAGCTGAAGCATTGATCACAGTAGTGAAGTCTTGGCTTGATTTTAATAACATGTTCATTTCCATGTTGGAACCTTCTTCTAGTGTCAGTTTGCAACTGTATAACTCTTATGTTACTTTGCTGCTTTTGAAGTTATGTTGCATTTTCCTTTGAACAGCTGCTATGCTACATGTAATGCTCTAGGCTTTTGCCTGCAAATATATTCCAAACAGCATACTCGATATTGTTGCTGGTTTTGTATTACTTTTGTTGGTTGGTTCTCTGAGGCATGGTGCTAGCGTGATTTACCTATGTTTTGTCTTTTCAGGTTACTGCCAACTTGGTTCCTCTGAATGCTAGAAGAGTGGCAGTTAAATTTGATTACTTCAAGATATTTAGTTTGGTAAGACGTATTATCCTCCAAATATTACTTTGGATGTTACTTGCGTTCAGAAAAAAAAAAGTTTGGATGTTACACTAAATAGTCTATATTTCATTTGTCTAGTTTATGCTTGAACTGGTTATCTTTTGTTTCTGTTTTACCAAAGTAATTCACTGCTGAGTAGTGAACAGATAGGCATGCTGGTATATCATGATCTCAACATGTATAAACTCTATGTCCTGATGTAATCATTCACTTCCCTTGCTAGATTTGTGTACTTTTCCTGTTCATACTCATTATGGATGTTTTCTCTCCTCAGAAACTTTTTTCCCCACAGCATAGTCGATTTTTAGGTAGCAAAAGTTGAGCTAATGTTATTCTAGTTTCTCTATGATTAGATCCCGATCAAAGCACCCGGAAGTGGTAAAGGCGAACTTGAAATTACTTATCTTGATGAAGAGCTCAGGTTACCATATATTTATCCCTCCGAAAGGTTTCTGATGGACGCACTTTAATTATTTCATTGCCTCATCTCATATATTCTCCTCCATCATGAGTTTTGTTCTCTCAATGAACTACTAAAGCTGGAAAATTCTTTTGTTCTATAACTATAAGCTTAACTAAGGCCTCTTTGTTAAGCAATGCTTGGGCCTTGGGGATACCATTCGCTAATGCTGTAAGAAACCACCTTGCAGGGTTTCGAGAGGCGACAAGGGAAACTTGTTCGTACTGAAGATGGTCGACCCAACATACAGGGTTCCATTATAATAATGTTATGACATCCTTCTTCCTCGCCTAAGGACTGAGGTAGCGTAAGGCGTGTAAATATCAATATCCCATTTGAAAGAGAGGAATTTTTTTGGAAGCTGTACATTTCCTGAGAAACCAGTAAGACTTCCGTGTCCAAAATGAGGCCAAGATTTAAGCACAGAGGTAGGGATGAAAACGGATCGGATACGGACGGATATGACTGATATCATATTTGTTTTCATATTTATGTCCGGATTCGGATTCGAATACGGATAGTATAAAAAATACCGGATAGGATACAATTGGATATCGACATCATAAATATGTGATTTAAATATTCGGATACGAATACGGTATCGGATGTTAAATATCCGGACTTGGATACGGACGGATTAAAACCCCTCTAAACAGATTCGGTCTCGAATACGGTCGGAAAATATCCGTACCGTTTTCATCCCTACATAGAGGACATCGATGTATACAAAATGCAATTTGACCCAACTTCTACATCGTCACTCTGAGAAATATCAGTAGCTGCTTTTGGATTCTCATAAAATGTGGCACTCTGACGGTGCATTGGTGCTCCTTGTGCAAATTACCACATGGGCAGACCCAGTGCCAGAGGCTCCCACACGAGTGGGGTCTGGGGAAGGGAATAACCGAAGCAAAGTCTTACCCCCGCAGAAATTCTGCAGAGAGACGGCTTCGAACCCAGAACCTGGTGACTCGGCGAGCTATCACTCACCAACTGCACCAGGCCTGCCCTTCGTGCAAATTACCACATGGTATACAATTAAATTCAAAATCCTATTTGTTATACAACAAATTAACGCATATTTTGTGTCAGCATATTATCATTTCACAACAGTGCTACTTTGCTTACAAAGTCTCCACAATGCTTATCGTCCCTTAAATATGATCTCAACAGTAGAAGGATATTTTCAATATATTCTTTTCCATCATGGTTGGCCTGCAATTATGAAAATTACTCATCATGTCCATGTCTGGAGGATAGCCTAAAAGAAACTTCAGCTCTTGCTTCCTCTAGCTTGCCAAAGAGCTCCTTCATGAACTGGGATTTTGTGCCATGCGTTACTTTAAGTATATCTGCTGCCCTGGTTAAAGATTTTAGTGCATCCTCTGTGCACTCAAGCAACCTACAACGGTGCAATGTAGTCATGTAACTCTAAATCATGAACAGGACTGTTTAATGCTGTGAAGAAGGATTTACTAGGACTTTTTAAAAGGAAACTAGTATAGGACACTGAATAAAAAGGACTGATTCTGAACTTCTCTTTATGAAAGATCACAACTAGAGTTTTCTTAGAGCATCTCCAAGACACTCTCTACATGTCTCTTTATCACAAAATTTAGAAAACAAACCAAAAAAAATGCTCCAACAGATAGACTTCTCTAAACCACTCTCCATATTTCCACTCTCCAAAACAACCCTTCTCGCTCTCCACTTTTGAAGAGGCTACATGGCTTCCTAAATGCAATATATGGTAGTTTTCATGCTTTTTCATGCAAGAAAAATTGGAGTATAAGCTATTGGAGTATAGAGAACAAAAATTGGAGAGTCCGTTGGGGGCAAGAGAGACATACAAAGAGAATATTCATTGAATGGCTCTCAAAATGTTAGATATAGAGATTAAAATTTATAGAGGCTCTTGGAGTTGCTCTTAATGACCCTATACTATCAGTGTCAAACCCAAGGTCAACTTTTGTCAAAATCAACACCAGCTGTATTAGTAAAGCATAATATAATAGCAAACATTTATACTGGATAAGGAACACACTCATATGATTGCTGTCCTTGTGTGAGGTAAATAGGTAAGGGCTAATAGTCCATACCATTCAAGCTTTCCACAAGTATAGAATTGCAATCCAATCATCGGATGAAAAGGTGGATAAACTCCTAATGGATGGATAAAAACATTAGTGAGCATTGAGCTTTGTTGGTAAAAAAAAAGTGTGAAAAAACAGGATCTAAAACAGAGCACTACCAAATGTGATCAAATAGTAATTGGGTACAACAGGGAAACAGCCTTATGGAACAATATCATGTTTGATTTCTTACTGATCAGCAAAATATTTCTAGAGTTAACATCAGACATCAGGATCTGATTAGGTAGATAAAGTCTCACAAATTATTATATAACATATAAAAGCAGAAACAGAAAAGTTACTGTGTGAAATGTTCTCCAACTGAAACAGAATTTGCTCAAATAATAATATAAAACAGCCTTACTTTCATAAACAGGAATTGTCAATCTGCAGTATGCCAATGCAGTCCGCCAATCTTGTAATTCCATATATATCTGTGCTAATAATAGGTATTAGCAAGATAGTAGAATGTAACTGAAAATTTGAATGGGTGGTTATGGTGGTATTCATAGTCCCTATTCCATAAAATACTTTGGACTAAGAACCTATCTTGTTAGAACAAATTTTACAAAAAGAAAGGTATGGTTCATTCAAGTCAGCTTGATTTGCATCCAATAACTAAATGGTCATATTATATGAGCTAGAAATTTACCGTCAGGAGTGTTTCACATGTGTGCAGCAAAGTGGTTGAGAAAGCATGGTAAAGATTCCGCTCTAATTGTTCGATTATCTTGTAGACAGAACCTGCTTCGGTCTTATCTATGTCCCTCATTAAGGTGATATATGTATTAGGTACAACAAATAGAGACAATGATCATTTTGATCAGATGTGAGAGTTTTTTGTTTCATGGACACTTAATCATAGACAAGGATACTTCCTGATGAAAGAAATGAAGATGCTTTATCCGATAACTGTAGTATTTCGCTTCTCATCTTTTTTATCTCTTCCTCATCTCTAGAAACACTACATTTTTGGCATGTATAAGCCTTTTTACCTATAGAGTCAGATAAACACAACATATAAGATTAATGACTGATCAAACAAAATGAGTTCTCCAATTTCAACATAATATATGTTTGGTTGATCTGCCAATTTTCAACTGTTTCTCCACAATCATTCAATGAGTATTTTTCGTCTTACAGGCAACCAACCTGAGTCTGGCAGCAGAAAGCCATCACATGCTTGGTTCTTGCACCTGAACCCCTCAAGTAGAGCATCCTCCTCAGAACCCTGCATTGAGAAATTATATAGAAGATACAATTTGATGGTCAAGAATTGGTCAATTTGTCATGAAAGAGGTTTTAAAAAAATAATGGACAGGAAAGAAGGAAGAAAAAAAAAACCTTGACACAACGTGGACATGTGCAGGTGAAGAAGTACTGCTTCAGATCATTGTGTCTCTTCTTGGTGACTGCTGCAGTCTCAATGTAGCTTATAGATACCTGACAAGTGACAACAGATAGTCAGATACAGAACTAACATTAACCAGAAAGATAACAATGGAAAAGGAAAAGGATAGAATGAAAGCGCGGCATGCAATTTAAGGATTATATGATCAGGACACAAGGTATAGATGCCTTACCTCTTCATCTTTGCCTATCGGCTGCAATGCACGAACATATGCTGTGCGGCCATCAAATATCAATACTGCATTTGGTACACAACTGAATATACCAAAAAAAAATGGGTGAATAGAGAAGGTAATGATCTATTAATTGCTCTAATCTGGTAAAGATAATAGATAAACGAACATATAGCTAATAGCTTAGCATACAACCTGTGGTTAATAATGGATATGACAGGGTACAGTCCAGTCCCAAGAGGCCTAAGTTCAGGGTCACATATGGTATGCGCATTGCAGGCAAACTGCATATGTGTGAGAGAATCAATAATTCATGCTTAATTCATCAACACACATCATTGGACCTGCAAATTAATCCTAACAGCTATGTCAAAGTACTATATGATCTGACTTTTCAAAAAAAAAGCACTATATGATCCACAGTGGCAATATTTCTACCGTTTCGAAATATGCAGCAGTGGCAATATTTCCCCACAATTTTGAAATTGTGACTGTCCAGAGAAAAACTGGAAAAAGTGGTAATAATTTATCATCTCAGTGGCATAAAGGATCACCGCTCACCTGGATATGAAAATAAATCTAAAGGCACATATATCATAAGGGTTGTTGTACAGAAGGGGTGATACATACAGATTATGAGTCATATGACCATGATCTAGGATGAGCAACACTATACTAAAAGCACTTTGATAGAATAGTCCTGACAACTGCTTGGATATAAGAAGGATTATAAATCAGTACAACCTACTCATATTTTTCTGAAGTTTCTTAGTTTTAGCTTCCTAGGTACTCCATACAAAGATACTACTCTACTCAAATAAAGCTACAAGGTGTCCATGGACACTTGCATTCTCCAGTCTATATTTTCCAAAGTGTTAGGACTAAAACGGCCATATCCAAATAGTTTCTCAACACCTTTTGGATTATTAATCTCAAATACACAGCTTTTGCATTCCAAACAATATATGCTCAATTATGACACCTGAAACCAGCTATGTTCAAAAGATTTCAGTATCTATCTTCTATAGTAGCTATATGCCTTGAGTGCAAATACAACATAAGCTTATCGTCATGATGATGAAACATTATGATAGGAATTACCTTAGAAAAAGTGTGTGCAATTTCCTTAAGGTCAAGCTCCATCAAAGGAAGAATCAGGCTCACAAGATTGGCCATCTGAGCATAGAGCACAAGTTGATTTTCATCAACCTTCGATATATCTATTCGTATCTGAAGTCAATTCAACATCATTTATCATAATATTTATGTTCATCGCCAGTCAAATGTATCAACACGACAGGATACGAGACTCCAAGGCATCAACCAGATTGTAGTTATCTATACTTGAGGATGGAATGACCTGGCAACACAAGTCAACACAATACAACCAGTTATGGATCATATGTACAAAGATATCATGAGCATAGATTTCTAAAGAAATCATAAGCCATCTGATACTGCTCTGTAATTACGATGGTCTTTGTGGTAAATAAAGTAGCATCTCTGTAGTCCAGTAGGCGTTGTAACTAGTATGCAGATCCCATTTTCAAGAAAAACTGTAAAATGAAATTACTACATGACTACAGGAGAGACACCACTTATAGTTTGAGCTCAGGCAAGCTAAAAAGGGGGTAAGACCAAAGCCAGACACTACCTTCTCATTTTGTAGTTTTCTTTTTAGTACCAGCCGCACCATCAACCGAATTGTAGGAGTAAGCATCTTCTTTCTATCCTCTGTAAGCGCTGCCATTGCTCTACACTCGAGCTGATGTAGTTTCCATCCTTCTTTCTGCACTAACATGTTACATTGGCAAAAAGAAAAAAAAAAGGAGGATATCAAAAGCATGATAATTACTAAAGGAATGTTCATGAATAATCGCACAAGCATGAGATTGCACAATCAATGGAAATGTAAGTGCTATATAGAGTAGGTTTTGCCAGCACCTGACAGTCGCTACTGCAGTACCAAGTAACTTGACACATAGAGCACTTCCTCAGTTTGCCAGAGGTGAAACAATGATCACAGCTCGATCCAACTAAAATCTTGTTAGGCGTAGAAGCGTAAGGTTCCTGATTGAGAATGACATCCCCTGCAACCACACACCGCAGGATTCTGTCAGCACCAGTGAAGGCCAAGCAAATGAGCCAACACAACGGAGCAGTAAATTATCACACCAATTCAAGGACGTGTCTATGCGAGTCATGGGCTCAAGGCACCAGCGTTCACGGCAGGTTCTATTCGCGCATTTCATCGAGCAGTTCGTGGGCAACAAGCGCCACGCTTCGCGTGTAGTGATAAATCTACGCCATCGGTTCGGGGAGAGAGAGGAAGCGGGCGGTTTCACCTGGGAAGAAGGTGCGGGTAGCGATGAGGCCCCTTCCCTTGCCGGGGATGGAGGCGACTGCGAGGCCGCGGCCGGCGAGCTCGCGCTGCAGCTGCTCCAACCACGACGCCATTCTTCCTTCCGCGCAGAGCAAACCAGGCGACTGTTGTTCTGTTGGGCGTTAAGATGGGCCTGCATACGTACGTACTCAACTATAGTCCGGCACGGCCCATACCACAAGCTTCAAGCCTACGAACCGTCCCCCTTTACCCTTTCCCCCCGGACCTCTGTGTGAATTTGTCTTCGTCTTCCTCCATTTCAAATTTTGTGGTTTCCTCCCCATTCCCTCCCCGAGTCCCCGGGCGACCCCCTCCAGGCTCCAGCCGCTCGCTTCGATTCGCTTCAGCTCTGCCTTCCCGTCTCATGGCCACCTCCCAGTTCCAGCCCACGCCTCGCCGCGCCTCCCCGGCCCGCTGCTGACTGCACCGATTCACCCACAGTCGGCCGTCAGGCAACCCTAGCGTCGCCGATCCGCCGCTCCGGCGAGATGCCGGTGGGCCCCACGGCCGTCTCCCCCGCCTCCGTCTATGGAGAACAGGGATAGCTTCCCTCGGCCCCCAGCGCCCTCCTACCCCTCCTTAACCAGAGCCGTCGCTGTCCCTACCGGCGGGGACACGGCCGCCACCAACCTGACGTCGTCGTCGGGCTCGTCCTCGTCTCTCACGCTCTCCCCTCCCCGCTTCCTGCAACAGATTCATGCAGCTGTCAAGCGGCAGAGGCCTTTCGGTGAGTGGATTCGGCTATGGAGCCCTACCCCCTCTGATGTTGTTCCCGTCTAGGGTTCTAGTTTATGTTTGGCGCTTCTCCTCTGTGAATCTAAGTATGTTGATGCATGTTATCTTCTGTATATTTCCGATTTACTGGGTACCCTATAAAAAAATGTCATGCTTGCACCTGATTTCGTGGTTTTGTCACTGTCGTTGAGTTTCTAGGAACTATATGTGATGTTGTCTCGAGTTGGTATACTGTACTGATCTTATGTTGATGCATGTTACCTTCTGTATATTTCCGATTTACTGGGTACCCTATAAAAAATGTCATGCTTGCACCTGATTTCGTGGTTTTGTCAGTCGTTGAGTTTCTAGGAACTATCTGTGATGTTGTCTCGAGTTTGTATACTGTATTGATCTTTCTTGTATACTGTATTGTATATCTGTGATGTTGTCTCGAGTTTGTATACTGTATTGATCTTTCTAACTGACCTTGCCCCAGGTCCAATGCAGTCTAAACTTCCAAGAGCAACTAGGGTCCTGGTTTCCGGAGGTGAGCGTGCAACTAAAGTTGGTGCCTGCCCTTCTGTTGCGAAAGACCCTGAACGAAAAGTTACGCAGCCTCAGAGAGGCCTGTTGGGATCCTCTAGGCTGCCAAATGCGACGCCTGATCAAAGCACTCCTAAATTAGGGTCCTCTACCCCAGATGAGTTGATGTTGACAGCTTCCTCATCAATGTTAAAAAGCACCATTGATACCCATGCACAAAGTGTTGACCAGAAGAATAATGAGGCTAATCTGTTGATTGATACGGAGAAGTCAGCTTTGGAAGCTTTGTCATCTCAAATTACATCATGCAATGCATTGATGGGGGAAAGTTTCAAGAAAGGACAGCTTGATTTGGATGGTAATCCACAGTTGACGTCACAAAGTAAGAAACCTTTTCTTTCTTTGATACTTTACTGCAAAGTTGTGTACATGTTTAGTTATCAGTTTACATTGCAGGTGATAATATAGGCATCACTGTTGATAGTAGAATGGACAGTATGTCGTCTTATCTACATTCTGTTTCATTGACGGCAGGAGATAATTTTCCTGCAAATCAAGGAGCTCAGTACGATCACCAGCAGAACCATCAGGAGCTTGAAATTGTTGGTGCAGAAGTTGATATGGATATCAAATATGATGCGCCTAATTTGTCTCGGAGAGGGATCGATGAGGCTCGTAATCACAATCATGGAGAGCCAATGACTCGTTTCTCTGCTATTGGTTCATCTGTCACTGCCATTTCTCTACACTCAGGGCCTACTGTCCAGAGTTTACAAACTCCGCAGGTTAGCAGATACACTTCACCAGTGCAGATGCCAGAATCTGCTGTAGAATCATCCAAGGGTGTACTGGGCCATGGTTCTCAAAAGGAGCCTGCTGGTGCAACTGGTGTTGGTGATTGGAATCCCCACAACCAGCATGTTCGAAATCTAGGCAATGGTGCCACGGACAAAGCTGTTTCCAGCATTGGAAGATTGCGTTCCGAAGGATTACCTGCAAACGATCAGTCTACATCTGCCAGGGATGGTGGTGCTTCCCGACCAAACAAGGGTGAGAAGGAGCGCCACAAAAAGAATTATGATCCTAATGTTTTCTTTAAGGTGAATGGGAAACTTTATCAGAAACTTGGTAAAATAGGATCTGGAGGTAGCAGTGAAGTTCATAAAGTTATATCATCAGATTGCATAATATATGCCTTGAAAAAGATCAAGCTTAGAGGCCGTGACTACCCTACTGCATATGGGTTTTGTCAAGAAATTGAGTACTTAAATAAGTTGAAAGGAAAGAGCAATATCATTCAGATGATTGATTACGAGGTACCAAGTTCCTAACTTATCTCCATTTTTTTTCTATTTTGGTATCTTTGTCCCACCAAAATAGTGACTGCATTGTCTTCCTCTCCTCGTAGAATTTACTCTTGAATTATCATCTTCATTTCCTGCCTCTGTGTAACCAACTTTATGTAAACATTCACAGTTTACTTAGTTTCCATAGGACCATTATTAATGATGATCAATGAATAGAATCAAGGATCTATATTGATATTTTTTCCCTCTTTTTATAGAAACACATATGAAACTTCACCTGCATCATGTAATTTTTTTTTATGTTCTGTGTTATTTCTCATTCATTCATATCATAAACTTACCAGACAATATTACTAGACTCCACTGCTGTTTCCTGGTCCTAGTTGCACATTACTAGATGATGCACATTCACCCATAGGACATCTAGCTGGTAACATCTGTATCATATGTGGTGTTATTTTGAGTTTTTTTTATATGAGTTATCCAGTTAGTGTGTGTAGTACTCTTTGTTGCCTCCACCTAACGTTATCATGTCTGCAAAATTCTGTGCTTTACTTTCAGTACTTAAAGAACAAGACCTGTTGCTTTTCTATATATAAAATCTTTGGTACAAGCTCCAGTACTATACATTTGCAATGATCGTATTTACAGAAGTTGTCTTATATATACAGGATTGTAAATTGTAGGCCATATATAAGGGGCTGTAAATTGTGTGTGGTGAGTGGTGACAAAGATTTTAACGACATTGCCATATGATTGTAATTTGTCAGCAGCTACTGGCTATCTAAAATACACCTGATGTCAAATTGTGCTTTGTCCTTATTGGTTTTCATAGAATAATTTTACTTATTACACAAAATTATCCATTCTATCTCCAGAGTGACATATTCTGATATGCCTATGGATTTTGCATCAACCAGGTCACTGATAAGAGTTTACTTCTAGAAAGTTCTGTGCCACCCAGGGATGGAAGAATTAAGGATGATCACTTTATCTATATGGTCCTGGAGTATGGTGAAATTGACTTGGCTAACATGGTTGCTCTGAAGTGGAAGGAGAGAAGCAACTCTAATATGAAAATTGATGAAAATTGGCTACGCTTTTATTGGCAGGTAACCTTCATTTTATCCGAGATAGACTAAATGAGGCATTTGGGTACTGGATAATTAGGCTGTACTGTAGCTAAAGATGAGATCTCATGCTATAGTGTCCTCAAACCAAAAGTCATATTTTATTTCAATTAAATGAAGTCGTCATATATATTATTGTTCCTAGTCGTATTAACCCTTCATGGCTAGTTCCATTAGTTTTAATCTTTTAAAGACTGCTGGGTAGGTAGCTAGGTCAATTGCATTTACTGGCCAACTGGTTTCTGGTCCTGCTACTAGTATTTGTTTTATCTATGCTGAGCAAGTTATCTAAGTTCTAGATTTATGCAAAAACTTTGAAAGAGAAGAATTGCATGGAATTAGTTGTTGTAACTTGTTGCCCAATGAGATAATGAACCCTATGTGAACTTAGTGTTTTAGTTGCATACTCTCGTCATTCCATTTCTGTTCACAGCACACAATGTGCATTGACGAAGGAAATACTAGTTTCAAGGAAAAAAACAATGTGAAATAACGATGCCATAATATTACCTATTCTTTCTATCCAAGCATTTAATTAGGGGTAAGGTACTGGGTAGTAGAAAAATTGTAATAACTATACCCTTGGCATCTTCAATGGACAAACATTGTGGAATTTTTTTTTCCAAAGGCCGTTGACAAACATAGCGAAACGAAGGGAGTAATAAGAGATGTGAGCTTTTCGCCTTCTCAGACACCGTTTGATGTTTTTTTCTTCTTTCGTTTCTACTGTAGCAAATGCTTGAAGCTGTCAGTACAATACATGAGGAACGAATAGTCCACTCGGATTTGAAGCCTGCAAACTTTATGCTTGTGAGGGGCTCTCTTAAACTAATTGACTTTGGCATCGCCAAGGCTATAATGAATGATACAACAAATATTCAACGTGATGCTCAGGTACCATGTTACAGTTATAGCATTTCTTCGTTGGCATCACTTGTATCTTAACAATATTACCATTATCTCGAGTTATGTGTGTTGTTTTTTATGAAAGGCTAATTGTGGTTTCCTCACTGCACTGAGCAGGTAGGAACTCTGAACTACATGTCACCTGAAGCATTCATGTGCAATGATACAGACTCAGGTGGTAATGTTATCAAGTGCGGGCGCCCCTCTGATATTTGGTCTCTTGGCTGTATACTTTACCAGATGGTGTATGGTAAGACACCATTTGCAGACTACAAGACTTTCTGGGCCAAATATAAAGAAGTCACTGATAGGAACCACAAGATCTTGTATGAACCAGTTGACAACCCATGGCTGGTTGATTTGATGCAAAGGTGTCTCGCCTGGGACCGAAATGAACGATGGAGGATACCTCAACTTCTCAAGCACCCGTTCCTCAATCCTCCGGTTCCAAAGGATCTACCGCCCTCTGATGATGACCCATGTTGGTTGCTCATGGAGAGGATCAGAGTCCACTGGGATAATCCGGTGGTTCAAAAACTCCGTAGTTTAATTGAAGAACTCGATGGGGATCAGTAAAAATGGGTTTTTAACAATCCTGATAGATACTCGATCTAGGGCCTGGGTAGTGGTAACACTAGTGTTTTAGTTTCTGTATCGGTATCGTTCCTGATTGATAGGGTATCTGTTGTAATTTGTAAATAGAGTGGCGGCATTGGTTGGAGACGTCGGAGCATATTTTGATGGTGCCCTGGCATTCTTTGCTTCCTGGTGTTTGGAGGTTGATGTAACATTTTGTCAGAAATGGCAGCTAGTTAACGTTAGAGTCAAGGTATTGTTGTTGTCTGTTCGGTGCAGGACGCATCTCCAGGTGTAAATAAGCTGAAGCAATTAATAGTTTGTGTTTTACGTTGCGTTCCTTTGTCGATACTCAATGGACAGTGAGAATCGTCCAGTTTTGAACTGCGAATGTGAATTGGGTTTGCACACCTTCTTTTACAAGATTGTAATTTTTTTTTTGCTTGTGCACTCCAGAATCAGCAAGTTATGTTTTTTTGGCAGATATGTTTGTACCCCGTTCGGCGTTGGAGGTTGGCGCCTTGTGTTTCTTGTCCATGTTCTCCCTTCCACCTGTGCAGCAGTGCAGGTGATCCACAATTCCACGTGCCCTTGTACGCTTTATTTGATAGTGAACTGAGTATATTGTACCAGAACGTTTCTATAGCACTCCTGCACACATCACTTGGCGGTGGGTCATCGAAAGAGGCCCTATTTTAAAGGAGTGATATTAGAATTTGAAGTGATCTTTCGAATAAGATATTGGAATTTGGAGTATGGAAGGAATCTGTTGTGTTTTGTAAAAAAAAACAAAAAAAAAGTATGTGCCTGAGAGATAGGAGCGAGATTTGTCTGCGGAGGCCCAATAGGAGTAGCAGACAAGCCCATCCGGTGCTGAGGACGCCAGCCACTTCGGCCTTCGCTTCCAGCATGCATGCAGAAAGACGGTCAGGCACATGGCGTAAGACCTACTAGGTTTTTATTACCCAATCTCAATCTCGCTGCGCCGCCGCTAGAGGTGGTCGGTCTCTGCTCCATTCGAAGCCCGTCGACGCTAGCTTGGCCTTTAGGTCTTTACTGGTTAGCGTGTCCGTGCGTTGCTATGGGACAGTTAAACGTTTATACTAAGAACACATGGATCGCACGATGAGACGATAACAATATGTGAAATTAAATGTTAATGTTAAAGTGACATTTCATCTAAAAAAGCAAAGTTTGTGAACGGAAACTAAAACTTTATTAGGGGATAACATGTCTTTCGGATCATGCTGATGTTGGCTAGATGATAATGATAAAGTCTTCTTAGGTATAGAGATACAAGTGTATGCCCGTGCGTTGCCACGGCCTCACGTGAGCCAAAATATTTTCAATGCAATAAAAGACTAAGTACAAACATGGTTAAATGCCCATGCACTGCTATGGTCAACAAAAATCAATGTCATCGTCTTGATAAAATATCTAAGTAGATGAGACAACAAGTCTAAATTCCCATGTATGGGAACAATATGCAATATGTCATAAACGTGGGCGTACCAAGTCACGTCAACTAATAAACATGAGTGTGAGTTTGGAACTTGGAAAAATCCATCCCACCATGTAAAGCCCACTCTTTGAGGTGGCAAATAGTCGGTTTTCTCTTCTTTTGATAGTATGTTACGTAAGTCACATGCTTGGGTATAGAAACATGAGTGAGAAAGTTTGGAACTCGGAAATATTCATCCCGCCATGTAAATCATACTAACTTCTTTACACTGCAAAAATTGAATTCTCCAGAGCCTGGAAACAATGAGCATTGTTTCACCAAGCCTGTAAGACACAGATGACATTCAAATCAATCTTGGTCGACTCCTTCGGAATACCAGGAAGCTTAGTCTGAAAAGATCAATAAAAAGAGCAAATAAAATCATGAGGTTACTGAATGACCATCATTTTTAGCTGTCAGTGTGATAATAGAAAGAAAAAAATATATTGCATGCTTAGGGCTTGAGGCAATAATGCACAGATCAATTTAAATTTTAGGTTGCAGTTCCTATATAATATGTAGAAGCTTCAAGGAATATATGAGATGAATATAAGCAGGACATATTAAAATAAAGAGAGTCTTAAGAAAGAGCTACACTCATTTAATGAATTTTTTTGCCTCAATGAACTACGAGGCTTAACAAAAAGTGAGATGGCATTGCACCAATAGAGATTTACAAATCAGTCGGACAGTATCCAAGATTTCAAAGCAACCTTCAAACCTTTGATCGATTCCCTATAGTTCTGAGCACCCTTCTAATTTATCAGTGCTAGACAAAATCCCTGCATCAAATGGCTTTGGAAATTTAGGTGTCAAATTTTCATTTACTTTAATAAAATTCCGAGGAATCCAAAGAACCTTAGAAACATTAGAACACACAGGTTGCAACTCTTTTTACCAGTCACACAAGCAACAGAGGTAGCTGCACTTGACCTTGCTATCCCAGCTAGCTGAATCTAAAATGAGGCACATGCTATGATCAACAGTCGGCATGTCGCCATTGCATACACATCAAGTGATCTATCATGATATCTGGCCCTACATTCACAAAAATAATTGCTGACAAGTACAGTTTGTAGATGATTCCCATATCACAATTCTAAACCAGGCCAAGTAACAATATCAATTCATATGCATTGAAGGTGCTAGAAAGGACATCTAATTGAAATCAAGAGTTAGTTCTATATTTTTAACAGTAAATCTAATCACACAAAACCATACTACCATGGTATTATTTCTGACATGACAAAATTCTGAAGCAATAATAAAGGTTATTTCAGACCTAGTTGTCTGAAGACAAAAAAATATACATCTTATAAACAGAGCGAGCATGTGGCTACCGAGAACCAAGTAAATATTAGGAGGCATAATACATTAATAATTGTATACCCCTGTAATTGGATCAGATCCACTTTGCACAGAAAGATCTGGAGATTCAGATTGTTAATAAGGAAATAGTTAACAACTTCATTGTCAAATGCTGAAACAATGTAAATCCTATCGCTACAGAGGCCAGGTCAACAGTGTTTGACGATCATTTGTTTAAAACATCAGGTCAAAGGTGTTTGACGATCAATCCCCAGGTGAAGTATTGAGGGGTGATCGTGAGTGATTTGATTCACAATTCCTACAGAAATTCTCTAACAGCCAAGAAATAACACTGATGTCAAATGAACTCTGAAATAGATTTCCATGTATATGCATAAGTAGTAGAGGCTTAAGTCCTTGCTATTGGAGAGAAAAAGCAATACCAATCCACAAGAAACGAGCGGCTGGACTGGTGCCAATATGCAATAAAACATATTTATGAGTAAAAAAGAATCATGCTAAAATTTATTTGAGAATTCACATGCAAATGGAGTACCAATATCTATAGGACAGCAGCTGGAAACAAATGCCTTGATGATCATACGGCAAGCATGGTACTAGAGGATCAAGTGCCACCAACCATTGATGCCACATGCATCCGTGGAATCTGCAATTATAAATTAAAGGTAACTAAGCTAATACAATTGTTATCAAACTTTCCTATGTATTGAAATAACTACAATGAGATGGAGCAGTCCCATCCACTCCCCAAAGCTGCCTCGACCCTGCAATAACACCACTGTTAACAACAGTTATGAATTGACGAAAGATGACACAACATACATCTCAGTTTGCAATTGTGCCGAGCTAGACATGTTGCATTATAGTATCAGCATATAAAACACATAACACAAACAGGTCAGCCATTTTCTCTCAACTGAAGCGCCTCTGCGTTCACCTAAAGTGTGTGATGCCTAGGAAGTTAGGCAGTTAGCTATCCTAGCCAGCAGGTCTGCAGAACCACACGCCACTGTCAACAGCCAGCACCATGAACAAAGCATTTTAGCCTATCTATGACGAAACTAAAATCTTACGCTGCATCCTATGTTCTCCTTGTAGCGGTCCATGACTCCAGGCTATCCCCTGCCAATTCTATTGCATGGAGATCTGTCTCCTAGGAGACTCTAGAACGCACACAACAAACAAGTAGATCGTCAGTTCCCAACTTCCCATCCAGAATCACAGCTCCCAAACAGGAGGAGCGGAGAGGAAAAGAAATGCGGAGACAGGCTAAGAAGTTCTTGGCGTCCCGATGTCAGAATCAAGAAGAGATAATTACCCTCATCTAACGGGGAAGACGATCCATGTCTCGAGCAACGCGGCGAGGGAACACGCTGCACCCACAACATCATCTGCGATCTGCACATTAGCAATTTAGCATGCGAAGAAGCTAGCAGGACATGGCTACCTGCTGCAACCGGACTGCAGGCGAGGCGGGGTGGTCGGGTGCCGGTGAGGAGAGGGCTGTGGTGCGGGAGAAGCCACCGAAGAGGGAGCCGCCGACCACGGAGAGGTCGGAGAGGATGCTGCCAGGAGAGGTGGGACGGCGGCGGACGGGAGGGCAGGGCAAGGATGAGGCTTTCGTGTGCTCAAGCGATTTGGGATCCGCAAGGCCGGGGGAGAGGATTGATGATTGCTTCTTCTTTCCTTCTGTGCTCGAGCGAGGCGTGGGGGAGACGGGAACGTTACGCAGGGGAGCGAGGGAACGCGGTTAGAGCCGGGGAAGCAGCAAGCGTCGCACGGGGGAATGTGAGAGCGAGGGAGCGCGATTAGTGCCGGAGACCCCGCGCGAAGAAGTGTGTCCACCTTCTCCAGCGAGCGCGAGTGCGATAGGGCGGGGTCGCAGGGGGCAGGCAGACGCATGGTCCCACATTAAAATGTCGCACTAAAATGATGTCCACTCTTTGTTCTTTTTAGTTGTAGGAGAAGATTGAATTGCCCGACTGACCCACCCGGATTACTTGTGCGATATGATACTTCCACTTCCGCGGTCCTGTCCCTCGAGACTAAGGGTTGGGACATGGATATCCTGCATACAGGTTGTTTGGTTGGAATAGAAAAATTGAGTTTGGATATCCATGAGAGGAAATATTCTGAGTAGATGCTGAATAGCTTGGCCCTTAGAAATTTGACGGATGAGAATATCCATATGTTAATTAGCGTATATTTTGTGTGACAATTAAAGTAGTATCGTGCTAATTAATGTATTTTATTTTTAATTAGTTATTATAATGACAAGATTAGTATCGATGCATATTTATTAGGGTATAATTAGTTGTTATTATTTCTAAATAATAGATATAATTAGTCAAATATTCTCATCTCACGCAATCTCATTCATCCAACTAAACAGAAAAATGACTCGTCTCATGCATCTAGCCAAACAGACAACATGTATATTCATATACCGAAATACATGGATGGCTATATCCCATCCACCTTTATCCCCGAACCAAACACACCCTAAATCTCTAGATCTGTCTTCCTCTCAAGAATCTATTTCCCCCTTCCCTAGGCCTTTTTATGTCTGACAAGTCTTTGATCATGTCTCTTGTGATTTGAGTCGGGTAAGAGCAAATATAATAATACACATCAGTTTGGCTTATAGCGAAGCCATATCAGCAAATGTCTATGTGGAAGAGAGAGGAGGAAAGAGGATGTGCTTGTCGCAACATCCGTCGCTAGGCGCTAGCACATTTCCCTGTGCCCTGTGGGGGCCGCCACTACCTCACCTTACGTCTCTCCCCAACCAGGCAGTGAGGGTGTCAGACCAACATTCATTGATGCGAGCGCATATCAGGAGAGAGAGGAGGATGGGAGGTGATGGTGGGACCCATGTGCTATTAAAAATATAATGTTTTGAATATGAAGAGACAAACTATTGTACAAGTGGCTTTTAAGCTTGTCTCTAGATGACATGGCTCGACTATTAAAAGCTTATTAAACTTGCTCTAAGGGGGATTGCAATGATCCGGCAGTTCATGAACATCGTGGCGGAGGACTATAAGACAGGCTTGTACTCGTTGCACCGCCTCGATGTCTCCAAGCATCTATTGTACCCATCAACAGCCGAAGCCGCACAAGCCAACACTGGTGGTGGTGATGAGATAGAGAGGTTGCAGGAGCTACCTGCACCGTGTATCTGCATGCAACCGGCCCTCACCACCGTGGCGTGCAGCTCCAAGACGCCCTTCTTTGGGTTGCTGAGCCCCTGCAGCAGCGAGAGCAGGATTGGTTGTGAGAGAAAAATAAATGGCTGAAAGTACTATTCGCTTGTTTGATAAGTCATGGCTGACAGGTTAGCCAATCCGCCCTGTTCAATGCCGACGAACGATTTGCCAAGGCCATGCTGGATCTTGAAGAATTCAAGGGACATGTGCATGTCTCAGCCTCTATCGTCGACCAGGCCGCCGGTGCCGAGGACGAAGGCACGTACTTACATCATGCACAGCGTGCACGGCGTACCGTACGGACTGGACTTCAAGTCCCGCTTCGACGTTCTCAGATTCGGTAACCCAGGCGGCTGCGGTTGGTACTGGCACTGGCAGTCTCTTCCACTGCCACCCTTCATCTTCGGATCCCATGAAAAAACTGCCCGCGTCATCTCCTACACGATGGTGGAGGATGGTCGCACAATCTGCGTGTCATCCTTGGGAGAGGGCACTTGCTGCTTCGACACGGCCAAAGGTGAGTGGTGGCAAGCCGGTGACTGGGTGCTGCCGTTTGATGGCAGAGTAGTGTATGTTCCTGACCTCAAACTATGCATGGTTGGGCTTCTGTGTCCGGAACCCCAACAACCTTTGTGCTACATCAGGCCTCTCTGACATGGCCCTGAACCAACCACCAAAGTTGCCGCTTCTGTGGCAAAATCTCGTACCTAAGGAGTGGATGGCAATAAAGGTTAACCTCCTCAACCTCGGTTCAGGCAAGTTTGCCATTGCTAAGGTCTTCAAATATATAGGGGAATCAAGGTACTTCTCTGACTCGGATATGGTTGAGGATGAGTTTGTTGTTCTCACTGGTCTGGAGATTTTTTGTGATACTAATAACTTACAAGGGCTTCAGACTATCCAGCACAAGTCCATTCGTTACATGTGTGCCAATAATAGGATACACCAGGTGTTATGAAAATCAATAATAGCTGATTCCCAAGGCAGGCTCCCTTGTTAGTTGCTTTAGTTTATCATTAGCATTTCCTTTCTAGCTACTATATGCAAAGTAGCCTGTAAGAGACTTTCAGTTTATCAACTGTATTTCCTTTCTATGCATATGCATTTGAGCTTGTAAGACTCAGAGCGAAATAAGGTGTGGGTGTGGACACCTCTTTCACTTATATTCAGCTTAAGAGAATCTTCTCTAATATATTATCTCTTGCTGGATTTGGATCATAGTTTTAAATCTCCCGCTATAGCTGCCGCTATAGCCCGCTATAGCCTTTTGAGGCAGGGTGCCGCTATTTATGTTCATGTACAATTTAGCCGCTATATCCCGCTATAGCCCGATATAGCTCCGCTATTAGTTGTTTTAGATATATACCACTAAACACCTTAGCCCGCTATTTAAAACATTGATTTGGATCCCTGCGCAAATAGCCCATCTATGAAGCGACAGCAAGAAACAGTCCATGGCACCTTCCATTGGTGGTGAACTTGGAGGTCCAAAAAGTACAAAATACCAGAGGGGAGGTTTTGGTCTTCATTTCTTTGAACAAGGTCGCTCAAGGTTAGTTAATGCCTCTCATATCTCTTTTTGCATGATCCTTGTCAATTTGAGGCAAAATTAGGTCTAGGATTTCATGGTTGTGTTTCGAGAGAGAAAGAGATAATGACCTTTGTGATTCTATCTAACAAAGTAATTGTCCCCAAAATTTTAGATTAGTTGGCTCATTATGTTTCTTCCATTATATGCATATCTCATCAATCATCAATTTCATAATTTATGCATCCTTGTAAATGCATAAAAAATAATGATGAATAGTGTTATCTAGATATAGATTGTGAATTTGTTCATTGAAATAAATTATTAAAATAAGTAAGAGATCGACATGCATATTTATAGAAAACAATAATTGTTTAATTTTCTGAAATTATTGCTAAGTTGTTTGAAATAACACTCTCTAATTAAGATACTGGTTTTTAAGTTTATTCAAATAATGAAAATAATTTTATACCAATATATTTAATTACAAATTATCATTATAATTTTTGTACAACTCAACATGGAAAGGTCATGGATGTACAACTTATCAAAATTAGATCCATCGTACCGTTTGAAGATTTATAGGTTTATTGATGCCGCTAAGAGGCATGCGTGCAGAGAGAACATGAAGCACGTATATTGTCCGTGCATAGGCTGCAAAAATATTGATGTATTTGACGACATAGAAGAGATTATTCTCATTTGGTTTGTTGAGTTTTTTTTACTGTTCGGTGCAGGAGAACCAATTACGTTGCGTTCCTTTGTCAAAGCTCAATGGGCAGAGAATCCTCCAAATTTTGCTTGTGCGCTCCAGAATCAGCACGTTATGTTTTTGGCAGATATGTTTCTACCCTGTTCGGCGTTGGAGGTTGGCGGCGCCTTTTGTTTCTTGTTCATGTTCATGTTGTCCCTTCCACCTGTGCAGGTACTTGCCCTTGTACGCTTTTATTTGATACGTAGTAAATTGAGTATATATATATTGTACAGTGCCAGAACCTTTCTATAGCACTCCTGCACACATCACTTAGCTGTGGGTCATCGAAAGAGGCCCTAATGCCTATTTAGGTTAAAGGAGTGATATCGGAATTTGGAGTGATCTTTCGAAAAAAGATATTGGAATTTGGAGTATGGAAGGAATAATGTTGTGATTTGTAAATAAAAAAATAGTACGTGCGTGAGAGATACTTCTAGGAACGAGATTTGTCTGCGGAGGCCCAGTAGGAGTAGCAGACAAGCCCATCCGGTGCTAGGATCGTGTTTCAGAACGACGCCAGCCACTTGGGCCTTAGTTTCATTTCAAGTATGCATGCAGAAAGACGACGGTCCGCGATGGGGGAGACGGCCAGACGGGTAGTCGGTCAGCCGATCAGGCTCAGGCACATGGCCTTCAGCCCCTCACTGCAGCTGCCTGCCCCCTGCCGTCTTCAAGCGCGCGCTGCAGCCGGGAGCCGGCCGATCGCCCCAGCGGGGGCCTGACGATCACGATGGTGCGCTCGGCGAGCGGATTTCCATTGTGCTGTCACCTGCAACCACAGGCTGGCGCTCCGTCCGTGCTGACTGTGGCAGCGCTGGGCGCTGGCACTGCGTCAAAATGTGGGGATGCGCTGCACGCCTGCACCAAAACCCAGCTCGCACTGCAGGTCTGCAGACTTCAGCGGAGCTCTCAATTACGCTTGGCCTCGTACCCGATCGACCGCTTTTCCGCTCTGACGACGCCGTCGCGCACGTCACTGACGCTGGATTAGAGATGACAGCCGCAGCGATGCCATGCCGACCCTAGCGCCCGATCGAGAGCCATCGGATCATCGATAGGTCCGGGATTGCTTTGGTTTTTCGGCCGAAGCGCAATATCGCTGCGCCGCTCCCGGACATGAGTCACGGCGCTGCCGCGGTGCCGCCGGCAGTGACCGACCGCAGACTGTACGGCAGGACGGCACTCGCGAGTCGCGACGGCACCGGCTCGTGGGGGTGGGCGGCGACTGTTTCCGTGTCAGCGGTGGCTGTCCGATTGGCGATTGCTGGTGTGATGGGACTGACTAACGTGTGGAGAACACAAGCCTTTGGTCCGGGTGTCTTTGAAAAGGAAACCAAAGTTTTCACGGGCGTCATAATGGAAGAGAGATCCGGGTTCGATGCCAAGAAAACCATGTGGCATTGTCATGGCTGAGCTGAAGATAGGAATCTGGTCGGTGACAGTGTTGGCCCGCTGGCCGTGGGCCATCTATCAGCTACTACTACGTTAGATGTGATATTTCGCCCGAAAAAACTGTTCCTCGCCCAAGATGGGGCTGTTCAATGTACTACCTGTGCCCTTGATTTGCTAGTAGTTGGCTACTCGAATGGATTGTACATACTGTACGTGGAATGTCTTTTGGTTTTTAGTTGTTGCTATCATTCTACCCCCATCACTTAGATCTGAAAACTTTTCACAAGAAACTACAGTAACGAATCTTGCGGCACATGCATGGAGTATTAAATATAGATGAAATAAAAAACTAACTGCACAGTTTGCATGTAAATTGCGAGACGAACGTTTTGAGCCTAATTAGTCTGTGATTTGACGCTAAAGTGCTACAGCAACAAATGTGCTAGTGATGGATTAATTATGTTTAATAAATTCATCTCACAGTTTCCAGAAAAACTATGTAATTAGTTTTTTTATTAGTATCCGAAAACTTCTTTCAACATCGTATGGAACATCCGATGTGATATTTTTTTCCGAAAACTCTGAGGACATGCAGGTACGGTGGTTGGTTGGTATCCTTGTCATCAGTCATCACATGGTTGCCCGAATTCCCGTTAAGGAGGGGAAATTTCGATGCCACTGCAGCTTTGCAATTCTTTCTAGAAAAAAGGGAAATCGCTAGTAGAGGCTTGAAGTACTATCAGATGGCCAGCTACCTGTCTCAGGGCCACGCGGGATTTTTTTCCTCTTCTTACGTTTTTTCCGTGAAATTGAACTGTTTTCTGTAAAATTCATGTATAATTCCTGTAAAATTCTTGCATTCCAGACATGCCCTCACTGTCACCACAGTACAGAACACTGAGTGGCCGGACTCACCACTCTCCACAGTGAGCACCAACGCTTTCCATGGATTAATGGTTCCCATCAGGATTGAGGACCATGAACTTGAGTCAAGTTTGTCTGCACCCGCACGTCTCCCACCCTGGCGCCCCACAAACGTGCGTGATCCTGCCATGGCCAGTCAAGGTGGTCGCATTGATCGCCCTCTCTGTCCAGAACAGTTGGAACCAGAGGCCTTCTTTAGTTTTCGAGTTGGCGCCCTCGATTCGGCGCCGGCTGACTGTAGCAGCTTTTGTTTTTTATATAAAAAATTGTTCAAAAATTGATTAATTAGACTCAAAATATTCGTCTCGCAAAGTACAACAAAACTGTGCAATTATTTTTTAATTTCATCTACATTTAGTACTCCATGTATTTACCAACATTTTAATGTGATGGAGAATCTTCTTTTTACATAGTAGAATTTGGACATCTGAATTGGGACAAGGCCAGAGAATGAGCGACGCGAGACGATGCAGAGATCAATGATTAATCCGCCCCCGTCAATCAAAGATATATTAAATAAAACACATGCACGACGTGACGACAGGTACGGCATGCAGTGGACGCACGCGGCACGCTAGAGTAGACACAGCCCAGCCCACGCACGGGCACGGGCACGGGCACGCAAGCGGGGGGCCGGCGAGGCCTATCCGCCTCCTATGTCGAGCTCCGGTCCGGCCGACGGGAGACTGGCGCATGTGAGCGACGTGCGCGCGGGCGGCCACCCCTCATCAGGTTCGATCAGGTGTGCGCGTGGCGGGGCGCGCGCGGCCGGGCCAACTGACGGCAGCGCGGACCCGCCCGCGCAGGCGTCGCCCTCGCCTGTCGCGCAAAAGCGATCGCCCGGCGTCGTTCTTGCTGTGGAGTGTGGACGTGGGAAGTGGGAACAGCGCCGGGGCAGGTGACATGGTTTGGGTCACAGTTTAGCGGCGGCAGCTGGGATCGGGGACGACGCTTATGTTTGGCGGCCGGCCGGTAATCAGATAGCAGGTCAAGACAGACAGTGTGTTTCTGTGGACCTCACGCGCGGTGCAGGTCAAAAGTCAGATGCAGCGTGCTGCGGCCTAGCTTCTAGGCCTTGTCTAAAGTCCGACGACGGTGATGGCGCGTTCTTGTTACGAAATGCTCAAATACGGAGCACTACGTAGATGCGAGTAAGGTAAACCTACTCCGTCAAAACTCGTCTAGTCCCCGCCATGCTTGACTCTGTCTATATCTGTGAAAAGTGTATAGTCAGTCAGTCATCGGCTCATCGCGCGTGGTCCCATTCAGCGACGTTAATTGGATTCATCGACCTCGACCGCTCCTCCTCCTCCACGTTCTAGAACAACGATGACAAAGGCAATTAACCCGTGGCGTTCGACGTAGTAGCAGCCAATCATCGAAGCAAAAAAGCGAAGACGTGTGTAGACATCATATCGTTGTCCCCGGCAAAACCTTAACACGCTTCTTCTCTTCACCGGCCCTTCTCGATGGAGAGCGCCCCGACGCCCCGCCGCGAGTCGTTTTCAGGACAGGCGCCGCATGCAGCTCCAATCAGGCAGAGCCTGCTGGCTGCTGCTGCACCGTCAGCTAGCTAGGAAGATGCAGAGGAAGATGCCTCGCCAAGAGCATCACGGACGAATCGAAGACATTCTCTCTCGACGTGAAAAAGTAACGGACTCCGATCCGCAGAGTCTTGCGAACGAAACCATCGACTATCCAAGCATCCAGCATCACGTTAAGCTGCTGGTCCATCCAAACTTTAATCTCTGCCCTACTACTACACAACAAATTGAATACTACTCCTACGTGCGATTATTAGTTCGCACGTTTTAGGAAGGTTATATCTTGATCAGAACCTTGGAATCATGAGATTAGACGGTCCAAAACGCACTCGGTGGCGCATCGGATCGGATCGGATCCCAGTGCAGGGTGGTGTTGTTTTGGCGTGCGGCCAAACTCGCGTAGTAGTAGTATCGTAGCCAAGGAAGATGGAGATGGAACGGTGCGAATATTTTTATAGCATCCGCCGTGCCGTCTCGATCAAAGTGTGCTGCGTGCCTGCCTCGCGATCACGATCTTCGCCGGCCTCTGCTTTCCGGCTGCGTCTGGTGGCCTTTCGCCTTTGCTTATCAGCGCGGAGTTCCGTCCCGCAAAGCCTCTCCGGCCGCTCGTAAAGATGTCCCCTTGTCCGTGGGCTGTGCGCGTAGTAGGTCAGTCACGGTGAAGGTAGCACGCAAAGGCACAGACCTCAGGTGCTTCTATGTACACAAAGATGAAAAAAGACCATAT
This sequence comes from Saccharum hybrid cultivar R570, assembly GCA_038087645.1. Classification (NCBI taxonomy): domain Eukaryota; kingdom Viridiplantae; phylum Streptophyta; class Magnoliopsida; order Poales; family Poaceae; genus Saccharum; species Saccharum hybrid cultivar. Next base: position 2,558,456 of record JAQSUU010000033.1, on the reverse strand, counting down.
TACTGTATGTACGAGCTTATCTCTCTACAACCCCACAAAAATAGATCGGTAAGCCGTAAGCCGAGTACGTTATCAGCTCCATCAGCCTCATTCCGGAGTAGTACTCCTATATAACAGTGGAATACAGCGCGGATCCGGTACTTAAACTGTTTTGCAAAAATATAAAAATAGGAATATTTGTATACTGAACGAAAGTAAGCCATTCTTCTATGCATCATTTTGTTACATGATTATGATATACTAATCTATCAACCTGTGGTGTGGATTAGTGCATTCAAGAAAGGTGAGCGTTTAACATTAATGTATGAATTTAGGGTCTACAACTAGTGAAAACTATTTGTGTTTGCTCTTTCTAATTTGTTCATACTCCAACCAAGCAAAGTAGCACTCATTATAATTATTTTCAGATGTTTATCCAGATGTAAAAGACGTACTTCAGTTCTAAAACATCTCTAAAGTATATCAACCCGTGCTCCTATAATGAGTAACAGTTTTAAACATCGTTACCTGTATGTAACTGGCTTTATTGTAAGTTTAGTGGCAAATTATATAACCCTTCCTGGTTAATATATAAAGCTCAGTCTTTCTCGCAAAAAATATATTGGGCCCTCGGACAATCAAAGCTGCTTAGATTTGCCTTCTCTACTCTTTCTTATTTGTAATGAACTTCAGCTTCCATCTCTATTTATAGTTTCTCCCTTTTTCACGAGAAGTTTTTCCCTTTGTGGCACACTTTTCATGTATAATTTATCTCGGACATGTATCTAGTTGAAACCTTGTCTTCAACTATGCGTTTGGCATGAAAATAAATATGGTCATTGCTTCCTGCATTTGCTTATATATGAGGTGAATGGTGACACGCATCATCCATAATAACAGTATAAGTGATTAAATTTAGAAGCATATGTATCTGTGTTTTATAATGATGAATGGTAATTAATTTAGATTGAGAATACTTTGAATACAAATTAAGGGATTAGTTTAGACTATGTTCCTGTGGGGATCTTTTTTTAATAATGGAGGAGTTTGCTAATTTAGATGTAAATTTATGGGTAAAAATATATCTATTTCTATTACTTAGATGATGCTATAAATCAAGTGAGCGATGAGTCGATGACGGGGCGTTTCTCTTCTTTTTTTTAACAAATTGTACATGAAACTATTTTTTAGCATGTCTGATGACGATTAACATGGAGATTTAAAAGGAAGTCACATTAGTAAATATCAAAATTAACGACAAACACTGCTCAAAAGTTTTATGCATTAAATTATCCTCGAAGCCAATCAGGTCCAGCTCTGCTTGAATGAACAATTATCATTCGACGAATGACCACATTCCGTCAATGTCTATGAAAGAATATTAGCGATCACATACTACTTTGCATCGGGGTGTTTATGTTATGAGTTCCTTTTTTTCTAATCAAAATACAGAGCCATGCACCTTTCATGTTTGTTTGCTTTTGTTTAATGAACAAAAAGGAACGAAGAATAATGGGCATAGCAATTACGAGGAACGTGCACAGAACTTCAGCAGAAAATGCTTCAGCCAAGCCCAACGCATAATTACCAAACTTTTTTTTGAAACGAATAATTACCAAACTTTACCTATCCGTTTGGCATCAGAAGGGGAGACGACGGACTCCGGTTGGTCGTTGGCAGCGACAAAAGCCAGATGCATGTGCACTAAGCCAGTAAAGTGGGTTGGAACGGACAAGACAACCGAAACAGATCCGGTGACTAGCCTTCAGAATCACGTGGGCGATTTTTTTATTTTTTTAACACTTTTTAAAAACTATTTTTAATTTTAGCACTGAAATTTTTTTTATACCTAACACTTTTGGCCGCTCTCCACGCGAGGGAGCGGCATTTCAACTTTGTCGCTCCCCACGTGGAGGAGCGGTAACGCTGCTGAGGTGGCAGTGACGAAAAGGGGGCAGAGCGTTGCCGCTCCTCAGATCAAGGAGCGGCAAGCGCAGGACGCCTTGTATTCTCTTCTCCTCTTGAGCTGTGTTCATTCGTCGTTTCGGCGCCGCGCGCCTCCTTCCCCCTCTCGGCCATCACACGAGTTATTTTCTTGTTTAGTTGTAGTTCAAATGTCGGGCGGAAGTTCGTCGAGCAGAGGTGGAGGAAAGGGAGCGAGGAAGGGACATCCGATTATGTGGGAGGGTTCTCTGGGTTCTGATTCTTTTGAGGAACCTATAGAACAATTTCCTTTGGAGAGCAAGAGTGACTTCACCCGCGAGAGACCTCTTAGATCATACGACAACCGTACGGAAGATTGGCCAAAATGTCGCCACGGTGAGGATTGTGTCGTGCAAATGTAAAACGACTGTGACGGTGGAGGCCGTCGTTTCTTCAGATGCCCGCGAGGATTTGTATTTTCTTTTAACTCTCATTTTTTCATATTTGCATTTAGTTTGTAGAAGTACTTATTGGTAGATGTGTTTTCAGGATTCAAGCTGGCCAGATAACTGTGGGTTCACTCGATGGGTCGATCCTCCTCCTATCTATCCCCATCAACAATACATCACATATCTACAAGGACGCATCTTTGATCTAGAGTATGACCCTGGAAGTGGTAACAAGGACATGTCGGAGGACGACAACATCAACGATGCAGAGGAGCCACTATGCAACAATCCATACTGTCAGTGCCCATACCATAAGAAGCACGGGCCTCCTTCTCCGCCGCCACCGCCACCGCCACCGCCGTCGTCAATGGGAGGTTACTATGGGGAAGACGCAACTCAGTTCAATATATGGTACCATTATTAGGCATGCTAGGTTTAGTTTGCAACATGCCATTGTTTAGTTCGTTAATATCAGTGTTTGAGTTTGAACTATGTTTATGTTGGAGCAAGTGGTAGTGGAACTGTTGAACCTTGTAATAAGTGTGTACCATGTGCCTACTGTTTCCCTCGATCGTGCAAGTGTTTTATTTCCAACATGTGACTTCCAACGTGTCCTAGTATTATAAAGAAGTACATGTGGTCGAGGTTACCGATCAAAGCACAGAGCAGCAGGAAACACAGCCCCCAGGCAGGGCGGTAGGGAGCGGCAGAGTTGTTGCTCCCCTAGCCAGGGAGCGGCAGCCATAAAACACCGTTAAACGTCGTCGAACGCTCTAGTGAGCTTGGAAAGTAGAATGTAAGCACATTTACAAGTTGCACATTACAAGCTCACTGAAACACATAAAACATCATATTACAAGCTCAAATCCATTAGTTCCAAATACATATAGTTGCAAATTATTTCGACACACTGCTAGGACACATAAGTTCAACAAATAACTTGGATACATAAATGGCGACATAGAGTACAACAAAGGGTCTCCAACTTCATCATGTCATGAAAATGACCAAGTCAACTCCTCTTCCATATCCTCAAATTCACCATCTTCCTTCCTAACAATTCCTCCGAAATAAACTCGGACACAACAATCCATCTGAAAACCATTCGAGCAAACTTCATCAAGTCATCCAAATAAACTAACTATACTAAGTTTATTAACTACACTATACCAACTAAAGTAACTAAAGTAACTATTTATATCACCTATACTAACTTCACTAATCTAAACTAAACAAACTAACTATTCTAACTATTTATAATACCTAAGTAACTATTTATATCTCCTATACTAACTTCACTAATCTAAACTAAACATACTAACTATTTATAATACATATACTAACTTTACTAATCATACTAACTAAAATAACTATTTATAATATTTATACTAACTATGCTAGCTTTACTAATGATACCAACTAAACAATTAAACTAATTACTTATACTAACAATACTAAACAAACTAATCTAGCTAACGATTATAATACATCAAAAATAAAAAAAAACGAAATTACCTTGGCTCGGTCGCGGGGAGCTGCTATCAAGACCAAAGTGCTCGGGGGAGAAGGCTCGGCGCTGCTCGCGGGGCAATGCTCGCGGAGGGGGCGGCCCTGCTGCCAGGGGCGCGCGCGGGAGGGGCGCTGCTCCGGCGTCCTGCCCGGGCGCGGGGGAGGGGGCTCGCGCGCGCATGCCGCCACGGGGGGGGGGGGGGGGCGGCCGCCGCCGCCGCTGCCGGCGTCCTCCTACCGGCGCCCAGGGGGTGGCGAGCGTCGCCTCGGGCTTCTTCTGTCTGGCGCAGCCTGTCGCTCCCTAGATCAGGGAGCGGCAGCGGGAGGGGGGCAATCTTGCCGCTCCTCCAGGGGGAGCGGTAGCCCCCTGCCCCCTTTTCGCCATTGCCACCTCAGCAGTGTTGCCGCTCCTCCACGTGGGGAGCGGCAAAGTTGAAATGCCGCTCCCTCGCGTGGGGAGCGGCCAAAAGTGTTAGATATAAAAAAAACTTTCGGTGCTAAAATTAAAAATAGTTTTTAAAAAGTGTTAAAAAAAATCACGTGGTAACTTTCCAGACTACATCCACCGTCTAAGCAAGATCCAAGGGCTGCAAGTTAGTCAGTGCAAGAACCTCACACTTGCAGCGAGTGCATAAATGGAAATCCAAACGTATCTCGATTTCAAAAAAAAGAGGGTGGTACTAGTGGATGTTTGAAAAACTATAGAGTACCATTGTATTTAAGAAACTAGAGTTTAGAAAACTTTATAGTATTGTCCTAAAGTGTATTATACCATGGCATTTTTAACCATTGTATTGTCGAAAACACGTAGCATCCCAACATGCCCTTAGTTTGTTGCGGAATGCATGTTTTACCGATTTCATTGGGTCAATTAGTAATTAACCAAATTCTTTAGCTAATAAATATTTTTCTTTTGTAACTTTATTACTCCCAAGGATACATCAGATTTCAAGGAATGAAAAAGTGTTGTACTGAATGAAAAATTAAGAGCTCTTGCAAGCTCACTAGTGAATCTAGTTACCAGTAACCGGAAGAGAGGGTATGATGTTTGGCAGTCGTTATATCTTGATAACATGTTAGTATCAGAAACATTTAACTCATTTAGTTTGAAACATGTCTATTGTGATCTTGTATCCGATTCTGTACCGTTTCGAGGATACAGGGCAGCTGATATGTTGCAGAGTTTATTGAAAGTTGTAACTAAGGATGACTTTAGTGATATATCTAGTGATGTCAGTGACTTGTTTTCTAAGATGCGAGAGGTAGACTCTAATGATAGACTCATCTATTATCATGATGTGTTCCTGAACACATTTGCTAGAGCTACCACATGCATTAAAATTCACAACTTTTTGTTTAATGACATTGGCTTTATTGACATCCAAGACAAGTGGATGAGGCGCACTTCGTTTTTGATCGGTCTCACCAAAGAATATCTCAGTATGGTTCCAGGGCATTATCCGACCGGCAACCATTGACACACCCTAGATGTAAGGAATTGCGACTTCATTCAAGGGAATACAATCTTCTCTACACTTAAAAAGACTCTAACGTCATCGTCTATTCGATGATACCAAATCTCGACCGTTGCTCACGTGTTCGCATCAATACAAATCATCTCGATTGCTTCTTACACATCCGTATCTGATACGAATCATCCTCCACTCAGAGCTCACACGCCTGCATCTTACCAGGTTCTGATACGAAGACTAGATCCACGTGTCCGTGTGCGATATGAAGTCCTCAAAGATCACGTGCATTCGATTACTGAGGTTTAGTCCAAAAAATCATGGCCATAGTGCAATGGGCATATATCTAGTAAAGTAAAATATGAGATGTATTATTGTGGTTAGCTGGAGCCAGGGCAACAAAATAACTTTTAACATCTTACTTCAATTTCAACATGACTGTTTCAACATCTTACCTCAGTTTCAACATGACTATTTTAACACCTTACTTAAATTCAACACTGGCCAGGTCAGCAACTACAAGTTCAGTCTTAGGGTCAGCAACAACAATAGAAACATTTACCACAAAGTTCGACCTGAAGGTCAGCAACAACAGGAGCAACTAAAGTTTACCACACCTGATGACCACAAAACACTCTGGTCATTATCAACCACCATGGTGTTATGCACCCAAAGGGCTTGCAATCCGATGATGTCAATCTGCTCCACACTCATATCCACTTGTCTTCGGCACAATATCAACTAATGTACCATGAGATGTGGTCAGAGTTTAAAATGTAAGAGTTGTTCCCAAACGATTTCCTAGGGTTAAGGTTAATCCACTAACCCAATCTTTCTATCACTACAATGTTATAATCCGCTAACTCAATCTTTATATAAGTACAATGTTTTGTGTCATATCTTGTTAAGGTAAACTAGGTAGATGGACGCGCTTCGCTGCACCAAGCATGCTTGTGTTCAAAAATTAGTGGACCGTGCTTTGTTTTGTAATAATCATGACACTGGACACATTTCTCCCTCACATCTCTCCCTATACTAGTAGGGCAAGTAGGACTGAATGAAGCTCTGCTCTTGTTTTGCCTATAGAATGAGAGAGGGGTGCCCCTCTATTTATAGGAGAGAGTGCCTTGAGGAGCTAGAGTATTCTAAAGAATATTCCATCTCATTTATTTGTTTTCTTATTCTCCACCTCCAAACCGACATTGAACCACTATCTTCTTGGGCTACATCACCTTAGATGTGTCCTAGGAGCGGTGGAGAGCAAGCCCATGAAGTTTGGGCCCGTTTGGACCCCTTGGGGGTTAGATCGATCCCCCAAATGGGCTAGGTCACCCGAACCACTTTTGGGGCCTCTTGGGCCCATCTTTGGCGAGGTGTTATCTTGGCCCTGGTTACGGATGAAGTCATGCCACCTTGAGTTGGACCAGATAGAGAAGGGTACAAAAATAGATCGGTAAGCTATAAGCTAACTACGAATCAAGTCCATCTCCTACCAGAGTAGAGCATATAATAGTGTAATACAACGAGGATTTAGTACTTAAACTAAGGGAGATTGACTCTAAAATACCACAAGAGAACAGGGGCGGACCTAGCCTTGTTTCGGCTAGTCCTAGGCCGACCATGTATTTTAGCCAAAATTACCAATACTAATTAGATTTAGAAAGTCCAAATTAAAAGTCTAACATTCTTCAGCACTTCGGTCCCCAAATTATCTCTCCTCTCAACTGATGCTCGATTGCCGCTAGGTTTAGTTATATCTTAGATTATACACCATATTGACTGTGAGATATTTTTGCTAGGCATACTCTGAGTTCAAATCCTGGGTCCGCCACTATAAGAGAATCAATGACATAGCACCCTTTTTAAGGGGAAGGCTAACTCACACTTGAGTCTTTTGGAGCAATCCAACACTATCTTTTATGTGGTTGATCAGCTCACGACTGAAGCTCTTGCCATCTAATTTGCTTGGTTAGGATTCGGGGTTGGATGGTCTTTCTTCTCTAGCAGGCGGGCTTTGAAGAAAATTTGGGGGAGAAAGGTCGGGCCGACGGTGGTGGCGGGCATAGGGGGAGGCAACAGTAGTGCCACATGGTCAGACAGTTGGGCAATACAAGGTCGAAGGAGCCACGGTGATGCTAGACAAAGTTGTGTTAGCATGGCAGTGGGGGTAGAGGTGGATCTGACGGTGAGGAGCAACCGGCGGGAGACACCATGGATAGTCGGACGTAGGAGACTGGTGACTTGAGGTAGAAGAAAACCAAAGGTAGAAGAAGAGAGACTGACTATCGGATCTGCATCCAACGTCTAGAACTAAATCGAGTGCCTGACTAGTTTAAAACACTCGGTTGTGGCCTTCTGGGGGTAGATAGCTTGAATTCTGTTTTAAACTGTTTTGCAAAAAATATAAAAAAGAACATATTGAACGAAAATAAACCGCTCTTCTATGCATCATTTTTAAATTAAAATAATTATGACAGACTTCCTCAATTTTAAATTATAAGATGTTTTGACTTTTCTAAATACATAAGGAATATTGATATATCAACCTATGTGGGCGTGTATGTTATGGATTAGCGCTTTTAAGAAAGATGAGCGTTTAACATTAATGCAGAATTTAGGGTCTACAACTAGGGAAAACTATTTCTGTTTGCTCTTTCTAATTTGTTCATATTCCAAGCAAGCAAGGTAGAACTCATTATAATTATTTTCATATGTTTATCCAGGTGTAAAATACTTCAGTTACTAAAACATCTATAAAGTACATTAACTCGTGCTCCTATAATGGGTAATAGTTTTAAACGTCTCTAGGTGTATGTACCTGACTTTGTTGTAAGTTTTGTGGCAAATGATATAACCCTTCCTGGTAAATAAAGCTCAGCCTTTCTCGGGAAAAAAATAGATAGGGCCATCAAGCAATCAAAGTTGCTTACCTTTGCCTTCTCTACTCTTTCTTATTGTAATAAACTGTAGATTCCAGCTACTCGATGATTTTCCATCTCTATTCATAGTTTCTCTCTTTTTGCAAGAAGCTTCTCCTTTTGCAGCACACTTTTCACGTGTAATTGTATTGTATATCGGAGACATGTATCTAGTTGAAAGCTTATCTTTATGCGTTTGGCATGAAAATAAATATGGTCATTGCTTCCTGCATTTGTTTATGGATGATGTGAATGATGACACCATCATGCATAATAATGGTAGAGGTAAGTAAATTTAGAAGCATATGGATATATGTTTTATAGTGATGAATGGTAATTAAATAGATGAGAATAATTTGAATACAAATTAATGGATTAATTGACTATTTTTTCTATGGATTACTTTATATTTTTCTAATAACTAGATACATGCCCGTGCGTTGCACTGGAACCATGATTTTTTTTACCAAACCCCATGCGGATGTGTGAGCTCCTTATACACGTGAATTCATATACATATGATCATTATTAGGGTGCGTTTGGGAGCGCTCCATGGAGCGGATTCTCGAAGAGAATCACTCCTCGGCTGCCAAACGGTTTTTTCAGAGTGAAGTGATTATCTGCTGATTCTGTGAAGTGATTCTCTGAAATGAACTAAGAGGCTGAGAACTGAAAAAAGTAGATTCTCCTGATTCTGTGAAGTGATTATCCACAGTGATTTTAAGAGTTTATGCTAAAAATCAAAGAGAATCATTTTCAGCCTCAAAATTATTTTACTAGAGAATTAGGGAGCATAACTGAAGAATCAGGGAGCTCTGCCAAACGGACCCTTATTTGCCTTCATTGATTGGGCTTGTTAAGTCTCTGAATGTTGTGCAACAATTCCGATCTAATTTCCAATATAGGTTCCATGTAGCACGCTAGTCTCTTGAATAATAGATCAACTTCCCAGTGATCTGCAATATTTTCGGCGCAACTTGATGATGTCTTTTGGTTTGTATATAGTGCACCTCTTCCAGCTTGCTTTGTTAACAGGAATTCCTTGTTTATGTTAGTCGGTAACTTCCTCCACAGGTACGACATATTAAGTAGTATATATAGCATGGTACCCGTATATCTACTTCCTTCGTCCCTAAATATATGTCGCTTTACGCTTTCCGAAAAATAACTTTAATTAAATATATATTAAAAAAATTAATATTTATGGTATATAATTAGTATCATTGAAAAGATCTTTGAATCTAGTTTTTTAATAAATTTATTTAGAGATGCAAATGTTGCACGTATTTTATACAAATCGAGTCAAACTTGCGGGCACAAAAACCGAAAACGACACTTAATTAGAGATAGAGGGAGTATCTATCTGCTGCAAGCCTGCAACAATGAATGTCGTAGAGGCCTCGGCGGCCCTGCTCGCACCAACTAGGGGCTGTTTGGTTCACAGCCGTCGTCTGCCACGCCAAGTCTGTGGCGGTCACAAAGCTATGACGGCAAAAACCTTCGCCACACTATGGTGAGAATTACTACTACAGACTAGTACTAATAAAAGTTGTGGCAACCAAACTTTATTGATGAACCAAACAACAGACTTACAGGTGTGGCAGCTTTACCCGTGGCATGGTTCGTGGTGGCGGGCAACCAAGCAGCCCCTAAAACTACTACCTGCACACGGACGCCAGTAGCAGTACCATACCATATGTGGTGGCGTTAAAGTTGCTTACCTTAAATTCTAAACTCTAAACCATCGTTAGGCCGAGTTTGGTTTTGCGTACGTGTTGTGTACTCTTGTTGCCTCGATCGTACTCGTACTTAGAGACTCGCGGGCGCACAAGACTCGAAGACTTGGGCGCACACACCAAGAGGTTTTGGACGAAAGTCGTCGAGGCTTTTTAGGTGTAAATAGTGGAGATTGCTAATTCAAATGTAAATTTATGGGTAGAAAAATGTATATCTATTTTCTAGTGTTATTTGTATGACAATACAAATCTAGCGAGCAATGGGTTGATAAGCAGATGTTTTCTTTTTTAGAAATTGCATATTAAATTGTTTTTCTAGCATGTTTGATGGTGATTTAATGCGGAGGTTTAAAAGGAAGACGCATTAGTAAATATCAAAACTAATGACATACACTGCCCAAAAGTTTTAGGCATTATATTAAGGGCTCGTTCGGTTCTCCAGAAACCTTTCCCTGGAAAGATTCTAGCTAATTTTATATAAGTTTGATGAAGCTGGAAAGGTGCGCAACCTATTCCAGGTAACTGAACGAGCCCTAAATGCCCTCATAGCCAATCGGGCCCTGCTTGGATGAACAACTATTATTTGACGAACGACCACCTTCCGTCAACGTCTATGAAAAATATCGGCATTCACATACTACTTTTTTTTTACATTTCCTCCTTTTTCTAATCAATGCAAAGCCATGCGGCTCTCGTGTTTGTTTGCTTTTGTTTAAATAGAGAAGAAAAAAAAGGAATGAAGAATAATGGGCGTAGCAATTACACAGAACTTCAGTAGAAACACGCCTCAGGCCAGGCCCAGCGCATAATTACCGAACTTTACCCAGCTGACCCCAACACACCAATGAGGCAAGGCAATGACGACGAAAAGGCAAGGCAGCATCGGGCCACCGATCCGTTTGGCGTCAGAAGGGGAGACGGCGGACTCCAGTTGGCAGCGACAAAAGCGAGATGCATGAGCAGTGAGTAGCACGGGTTGGAACGGACGAGACAACGGCGCCTCGCCTCGCCTCGGTCCCCAGGTATCATCGTCTAGCGGACTAGTATCGCACACGCAATAGGCAAGACGGGCCGCGCGGATCGAACTCGAAAAAGTCACCCGCCCCTCGAGTAGCAGGCGGATTCTGATGCCGAGTTCGGCGCCCGGGGACCTGGAGACGCCGAGTATCTGCGATCTGATCGATATACTAGGCGGCACGGGATGCACGTATTGGGTAGGAGGCGTGTCCGCTGACGCTCAGGACAAATCACGGCGCGGGGAGGGGGAGCGTAACCGCCCTGCCGCTGCCGGGCTTTCCACTGCGATGACCGACGAGGCGGCCGGGCGAGGCGCGGCATGTGAGGTTTCCGGTTCCGGTAGCGCTAGCGCCGCAGGTGAGTCGGTTAATTAAAGGAAAATGAAGAAGGTTTTGTTTTGTGACAAAGAAGGAAGAAGTTTCGAGCTTTCGTGGCGCAGGAAAAAGGGTGGGAGAGAATAGCTTTTGGCCTGTTCGTTTCGCTGGTTTATTGTGCTGAAAACACTGTTCGCTGTTTTGTTGTGAGAGAAAAACACTGCTGGATGGCTGCTGATTCTGCTGATAAGTCCAAACGAACAGGGCGTTTTACGATGGAGCCTGAGAGCTAAAATAAATACCAAAAGGACAATTTTGTTCTGCTTACGGGTCATTTTCCTCGCGGCTGACATGCGGATGCCTAGGGGTCCTTTTCCGATTACAGTGTTCGCCTGTGTCGTAGCCACTAGGCTAGAGAATTTTTCATGCTTACTCCAGTTTCTGGTTTTCTAAAAGCTCTGTAAAACGGATACGGATGTAATATATATTTTCACCTTGAAGGCTAAGGCCTTGTTTAGATGGGTAAAAAGACTTAAATTTTTTTGCGCAGTACCCGTCACATCGAATCTTTAGACGTATACATAGAGCATTAAATATAGGTAAAAAAATAATTAATTGCACAGTTTGTCTGTAAATGTCGAGACGAATCTTTTGAACCTAGTTAGTCCATGGTTAGACAAATTTTGCCAAATAACAACGAAAAGTGCTACCAAAATTTTTTCCCAAAAATTTTCACAACTAAACGGGGCCTAAAGCGCAATCGGAATTTCAGAGCAACTATGTGCGTTTTGCCATCTTCGGTTACAATCCGATCAACAGGTAAGGCCAGTCTGTTATTAAAAAAAAGGGTAGGCTAGTCAGAAACTGCTCGTTAGTTCTGGTCCTGGCCTAGCTACTTTCATTTCAGAAAATGTGCACTTTACAACTTCGTCGTCCAGAGTCACGATCGAAAATTCAGCGAAAATAAATAGAAAAGGAAAAATCAAAACCGCCAGCAAAACCATGATCACTGTAGCAAACCAATGTCCAAAACCGTTCTGAGGTGTACTTTGAATGGTTTTGAAAAGTTCAGGGTGTAAAATAGACGGTTTTATAGTTGAGGGTGTAGGTTAGACACTAGCTGATAGTTAAGAGGGTTAAGTAGACTTTTTCCTTTCAGAAAATGTGCACTTTACAACGTCGTCGTCCAGAGTCACGATCGACTAGATGCACCAAACAGAGAAAATGCAACGAAGACGTAGCTGGCGTCGTTTAGCGATGGTCGTGCAGATTCGTGCGCAAATCAGTCATCCAAAGTGATAGCACCGGCCGCTACACGCCAACACGTGGCTGAAATTCACGAAGTCAAGAGTCGTTACGCGTTGCCCATATCAACATGCCGCCCGCGCCTTCATTTTACCCTGTGCGACCACCCCGACCATGATATGGGTTTTTCGGTTGAGACTTGAGAGACGGACGAGGCAATACCTGCGCACCACCATATGTCCATATCGAGCGGCTCGTGCGTGACCACCACGACATTTGCATCGCAGCCGCTTGGGCCCAGTTTAGTTCCCTGGAAATTTTGCAAAATTTTTCAGATTTCCCGTCACATCGAATCTTTGAACACATGCATGAAGCATTAAATATAGATAAAAAATAAAACTAATTACACAGTTTAGACGAAATGGACGAGACGAATCTTTTAAGCCTAATTAGACCATGATTGGACAATATTTTCTAAATAACAACGAAACGTGCTACAGTGTCATTTTGTCAAATTTTTCGGATCTAAACCGGCCCTTGGTCTTAGAAGCAAGTTATAAAGTATTCTGAGAGCATCTTTAACGGACACTTTAAACCCCATCTTCTAGATCTCTATTGGCTATTTATTATAATAAATAGGATTCTTTACCTATAATTCACCATACTAGCCAAATCTCCCTTTATATGTCTTGTTAATCTATATTTTATTGGTGTTTAAATTAGATAAACTAGTTCGTCGACCCATGCCTCGTACGGGTTATTAGAATCTTAGAAGACATAAATAAGCATTGGTCTTATTTAGTATCTCCCGCTAGTATCTCTACTGGTTTCTTTAATTAGATCTCCTAATATTATCATTCTCTATTTCAGATTTATCGCTAGTCAGATGTAGAAAACGTGATTGGTTTTGTAGAGCGCGTATAAGATATAGAAAAATTCTTCGAGGGTGAAAAATATAAAAACTGATTATTATTATTATTCAAATAACTCTCAAAATGATGATTCACATAGAATGTTTTGAGCAACCCCAATAGCCTAAAGATATAAGGAGCGATTTTTATTAAAATGACACTCTAAATATTCTGGACGACTGGTTAATGAATGGACTGTTTCATTTTTATAGGATTGTGTGGCTTCTTTCCTTGTGCTTATTTTCGCTTTAGGGGGTTGGTTTATAGGGACTACTTTTGTAACTTCTTGGTATACTCATGGATTGACTAGCATCTAGGATGAAAGTTTAGGAGGGCTGAAAGTTCATCTTCAACCTCCAGTCTCCCCTTCTCAGAGCAACTATGGCAAAAATTCTGGAAGAGGCTCTAGGGGCTCCATGGGATCAGGCAGGTAGGGGTTAGCCTGGGCATTCGATATTACCAAACCAATCGGTTCGGCACATCGGTTCCCACAGAAATTCAGTTCCTCGAAAATAGGTACCGATCAGTTTCCTTCCAAAATTTGGTATCGAGGAAAATCGTTTCGGTATTTTCGGTTCGGTTTCAGTATTTACCGAAAAATACCGAATTGATCGCATGGACATGTAACAACAGGTTCAAAAGCTAATTTTGACATAATTTGGACATGATTTCATACATAATAATAGTGCCAAATACATACATATAAAAGTCCACATGACTATAAGAGTAGAATATCACAAATACACAATATAATAGACTAAAATAGTGCTATCAATAATATAACAACACTCAAACTTAGCACATTTCATATAGCTTGGTAAATTCAGTTTCCTGAGGTAACATTCTTGGGAATTAGGAACCGAACAGGGCATTGGAAAAATTCGATTTCGGTATTTTTGGTTTGGTTCTCGGTATTTTTGGTTCAGTTCTCGGTTTTTTTTTGCCTAGGGTTAGGTAGGGGGCTTGAGCCCCCTGCCTCACCGCTAGATCCGTCCCTAACTAGTTCCTATTTGAGGCTGCCAATAGTTTAGCACACTCTTTGTTGCTACTGTGGGGACCGAAAGCACAATGATATTTTACACGTTGGTGTTTTATTATGTGGTCTATGGACTTTTGTCTATCCATGGAGTTTTTGCATTAATAGGTTTCATGCTAAGTTAATTTGAACTTGCCCAGGCTATTTAGAGAGTGAGTTTAAAGAAAACTTTTAGAGATGCGTTTAGTCATCTATTAGTTCGGATTCGAACACTATCTGAGTGATTTTTAACTGGTTAATTTTTAATTAGGATTAACAATAGTTTGTTCCATTTAAACAAACACTTAGTTTATACTCCCTCCATTCCAAATTATAAATCATTCCAAGAATTTCGGAGAATCAAAATATCTCAAGTTTGACTAAAATTATAAACAAAATTATAAAAATTTATGATATCAAATAGGTATACTACGAAAATGTAATTAATGAAGAATCTATTGATACTTAGTTGATATCATAAATGTTATTATCTTATTATATAAATCTGGTTAAACTTGAGATGCTTTGACTTTTAAAAAAGTTAGAATAACTTATAATTTAGGACGGAGGAAGTATACTTATTATTTCATCTGTTTAGATGGACTAAGAATATACCTTTAGTGACTAGCAAAGTAGCAATTAGTTTGTTGTATCGAACAGACCCTCGGAAACATGGTTTATTATCGACCGGAGGTAGTACGGAGTAGAGGTGGGACTTGGGCCCGGCCGTGCCGGGCCTCTCGTGTTTCGTGCCATTTCGGGTCGTGCCCTTTAGGCACGGGAGGCACGTCGGGCCGTGCCGATATGGTACGGTGAATCTTTTCCTCGGCCAAGCACGGTCCGTGGCACGCTAGCACGTCTTCGGGTCGTGCCGGTCCAAGCACGGCCCTCAAAATATCTTTGTTAGTTTTCTTTTTTCACTCGTGATATGAAATATATATATATCTTATGTGTACTATTTTAATAAAACTTTAATGATTTTCATAATCTATTTAAGAATTAGATAAGAGGCAGTATAGTAAATATTAGAAAATTGTATTGTATAGTTGTAGAAATGTGCACGTGTCATTTTCGTGCCGTGCCGGCCCAAGCACGGCCCAGGATGCGGGCCAGGCCATGTAGCCCGCCGTGTCGAGATTCTAGGTACGGCACGACCCTCGTGTTCGTGTCGTGCCGGCACGACCCAAAATATTTTCGTACCGTGCCGGCACGACCTAAAATATTTCGCAACCTAAAAATTGTTATGACTTACTTTTTCTATGACCTGACTATGCTAAAATTTGGCTCCAAATTTAAGTTTAAGGGTGTCTATTTTATTGTAATATGAGGCTAAGGTTAAAATCAGAGCTCGGCGCCGTGAATCATGACGCCGAGCTCGACGCCGTAGATCATGGTGCCGAGTTCGGCGCTGTGATTCACAGCGTCGAGCTCTGTCCACGTCAACGCCACGTTCCCAGCCACGCTATTCCTGGCCTCCGACCTCGGCACCGTGACGTGTTACCTCGACGTCATAGATCATGGCGCCGAGAAAAGGGTCTAAAGTTGAGTTTACTTGGCCAAGAATCTAAACATGATTTTTTTTTAAAAAAAGGCCAAATTATAAAAAATTAGAACCGTCAGGACTCGGGTCTCATTGGCGGTGCTTATAAGCTTACGATAAGCTAAGGCAAACGATGTTTTTTCTATATATATATTTCTTGAGCACTGCTTCCTATAGCCGTATTAACACATACAAACTGGATAAAATCAGTTTATTCTAACTGCATTTTGTCTCTAACGGAAGTGCTTTTGTACCGAACACGATCGATATCTCACAGTGTCTACCGCAAGTTCATACAGCCTCAACGTGTTCTTTTAGTGTTATGTCAATTATTTTTTATCATAAGCTACCAAGATCGTTTGCACAAATAGCACGAATAGAATATTTTTTTCTTGAAAATCTTTTTTTTGCAAATATTTTTGTTTGATTTTATTGGTTTTCTCTATATGCACCTTCAATTTGCCTATATTGGCATGGACTCCGTATAACTATCGTGGATGGATTTCTCAGCTTAAAGCTATTTTGTTTGTCTTTCATCTTCCTTTTTTTTCCCACTACAACATGTGCCTATGCAATTTCCTACTGATGCCCAATCAAGTTAGTTTTCTGTCTCAGCTCTATTTCTCTAAAAACTATTGTGTGAGCCCCACACAGATTATTTAGTTCCTTGACCCTCTTATAGATTTAATTCCTTGATCATCTTCTACGTTCCCTTTTTGCCCTAGATATTGCTAGGTTCATCACAATGTTACTCGTGTGTCGGAGAAACTACTGCCTTACCTCCAACCGCCACTAGTGGGCCATATCATCGTGCCAACGGCCAACATGCATCGACGGTTTCTATCCCTGTATATTTAGATACCGGAGATGGAGCAGCTGGTAGAGCCTCTGGATAACCTATATGGCTATTTTTTTAAGATGATACTCCCGTTATAGGAAGAATGAAAGTATTGCTTTTCAAAAAGTCAAACAATTTAAGTTGACACTATATATATATATATATATATATATATATATATATATATATATATATATATATATATATATATATATATATATATATATATAAATAATACATCATTAGATTAATTTTAAATATATATTTTATAATAAACCTATTTAAAGATATACTCTCTCCATCCATAAAAGAATGCAATTATAGGATCACACCGGTCAAAACTTCAAGTTTATAATAAATAATATTAGTATTTATGTCTCCAAATAAATTTATTCTAAAAATATATTCTATAACTAATTTAATGATAGTTATTTTGTACCATAAATGTTAGTATCTTTTTATGTAACTGTTGTCAAAATTCAATTTTTTTTATTTCTCGAAAAGTGAGGATTCCATTCAGTGGCGGAGCTTGATGGAAAAAACAAGAGGGGCCATCAGAACTAATTTCTTGCTTAACATGCATAGTCATTGATTTTAATCACCAGTTTAATAGGGAGTTCTCAATGACCAAGAAGGGGCCATGGCCCTCTTTGTTTTGCATGTAGCTCCGCCAGTGATTGCATTCTTTTGTGAATGAGAAGAGTAATATTGATATTATTTTTTTATAAACCTAGACTTCTTTATTTTGTTGGGGGGGAGCACGTAGGGTTTGAGTACCTCCAATCCACTCCTATCATCCCTGTATACGTGCCGCGTGTTCGTATGCGGGAAACTCATCGTAGTCGTAAACAGTGGTTCAATTTGCCGAAACAAATTCAAAACACAGCCAAATAATGTTTCAGAACAAAAAGCAACCAGGTTACTCGCCTAATCGAGACAATGCCTCGCTGAGCCAGACGACGAGAGTCGTGACCAAGCAAAAGGGACACCCAATCGTCGTCCAAAGGCAAGCGTACCAGCGCCTTTGTTTAGATGTGAAATTTTTTTAGCAAAAATATTTTATCGGATGTTTTATGTGATGTCGGAAAGAGTTTTCAGATATTAATAAAAAATTAATTACATAGTTGTCTGAAAACCGCGAGACGAATTTATTAAGCATAATTAATCCGTCATTAGCACATTTGTTATTGTAGTACTTTAGTGTCAAATCACAGACTAATTAGGCTCAAAACATTCGTCTCGTGATTTCTAACCAAACTGTGCAATTAATTTTTTTTCGTCTATATTTAATGCTCCGTGCATGTGCCGTAAGATTCGATGTGATAGTCTTTGTGAAAAGTTTTTATCTAAACAAGGCCCAGGACCTAAAGTTTAGTCTTATCACATGGGATATTTGATACGTCCATAGAGTATTAAATATACATTTAAAAATAACTAATTGTACAGATTACGACTAATTTGCGAGACAAATTTTTTAAGCCTAATTTGACGATATGGTGCTAAAGTTTAGAGGTGTCAGATACGGTGTTACATGAGAGCGTTTAGATAGTAATAATAAAATAAATTACATAAGTCCTCACTAATCCGCGAGAGAAATTTATTAAGCCTAATTAATCTATCATTAGCACGTGTATTACTGTAACACCACATTGTCACGTCATGAACTAATTTGGTTTAAAAAATTCATCTCACAAATTAGTTACAATATGTATATTAGTTATTTTTAATCTATATTTAATATTCTATGAAAGTGTTATGACGGGAAATAAACAAGGCGACCTCTCTTTAACGTATTGTTTAGTTCGTGAAATTTTTGGGAAATAGTACTGTAGTATTTTCGTTGTTATTTGGTAATTAGTGTTCAATCATAGGGGCCGTTCGGCTGAAATTTATAAGCCGGCTGAAAAACACTGTTGGCTGATTTTTTGTGAGAGAAAAATACTGTTCCGACTGAAAAACAAGCCGAATAAGACGGATTATAAGCCAGATGAACATGACCATAGTTTAATTAGGCTTAAAAGATTCGTCTCGTGAATTTCGTCTAAACTGTGTAATTAGTTTTATTTTTTTATCTATATTTAATGCTTTATGTATGCGTCTAAAGATTCGATGTGATAGAAAATCTTGAAAAATTTTGGTAACTAAACAGGTCTAAGGGCCGGTTTAGATCCAATTTTTTTTTTATAAAATGGCATTGTAGTAAGTTTCGTTGTTATTTGGTAATTAGTGTTCAATCATGGTCTAATTAGGCTTAAAAGTTTCGTCTCGTCCATTTCGTCTAAACTGTATAATTAGTTTTATTTTTTATCTATATTTAATGTTTCATGTATGTGTCTAAAGATTCGATGTGACTGAGATTCTGAAAATTTTTTGCAAAATTTTTGAAAACTAAACAGGGCCTAAGTTTTCCTTCTCCCCGGCTCCCGGCGGCATTTAAACCTCTCACCCACCTCCCGGAGCAAAAATAAAAAGCCAAAATCACAAATATAATCCGCTACATCGCCGGCGACAGGGGCGACAGCGCGCGCCCCGGCCGGGTGCTGATCCCGACTTCCCCATGCACCCATTCTGCTGCGCGCCGCTCGTGCCCGTATCGCCCGCGGCCTCCGCCGCCTCCGCCGGGGCCGCGTCCTCCGCGGTGGAGGGCGCCCCGGCCGTGATGCCGCCACCGCAGCCCCCTCCGGTGCCGCCTCCGCCGCCTCGAAGCAACTCCGCTCCCATCGGTGAGAGGCGCGCGCGTGCGGCGGGAGTCAGCGGTGGCGGAGGAGGCGGTTCCTCGCCGCCCGAGGGGGTGAAGCTGAACGAGATCGTCGGCGGCGGCATCTCGGGAATCCTGTACAAGTGGGTCAACTACGGGCGCGGGTGGAGGCCGCGCTGGTTCGCTCTCCACGACGGCGTGCTCTCCTACTACAAGATCCACGGGCCCGACCGCATCGTCCTATCGCGCGAGACGGAGCGGGGCGCCAAGGTCATCGGCGAGGACTCCCTCCGCCGCCTCAACCGCACCTCCGCATCCTCGCCGTCCCACTCCAACGGCCACCACCAGCCTCGAAACCCCATCGGCGAAATCCACCTCAAGGTCCCCGGTTCTGGCCGCCTCCGTGATCGCCAGATCCATTTCGTCTGTTGCCAGCTTGCTAACGGGGCGGTTGCGTGTGCAGGTGTCAACCGTGAGGGAGAGCAGATCGGATGACAAGAGATTCTCCATCTTCTCGGGGACGAAGACGTTGCACCTGCGGGCGGAGACCAGGGAGGACAGAGCTGCGTGGCTTGAGGCGCTGCGGGCGACCAAGGACATGTTCCCGAGGATGTCCTCCAGCGAGATGGTCGGGCCTGGGGATACTGCAGCGGCAGTGGCCGTCTCAACCGAGCGCCTAAGGCAGCGGTTGCAGCAGGAAGGGGTCAGCGAGGCGGCCATTGCTGACAGCGAGAGGATCGTGCGAGCAGAATTCGAGGCTCTGCACAAGCAGCTTGTGCTATCCAAGCAGAAGAATGCGCTCCTCTTGGAAACTCTTCGCCAGCTAGAGGTACTTCCATAACTGTACCTGAACAGAATCTGGTTGTGCGTTAAGTCGGAATGATTGCTTTTTACTGCATGGTGTGTCATGCTTGCGATATTCTGCATCTTGTACACGATTGGAAGTACGAGGCTACTGGTAAATATTGGCGTACAGAACATGCTATTCTGTGGTAGATTGCATCAATTGACCATAATGTACTTGGAGCTCTGAGCTTTAGCTGTTACTCTATGGATCGTGCTATAAATTTTTTCAATTCTTCTACTACCTTTGTTATGCTGTTGTTTTTGTCAGTCACCAAACGTACTTGGGCATTTGATAATGAATGTGCTACTGAAGCTAGCTTATGCTGTCTATTTACTACGTCTTGTCATCAACAAAGAAAAAACAAAGCAAAGTTTCAATTAATAGTTCTAGATGTTTGTTTTGGTTTTGTTTTATCTGCTTCTTTGGTGGTACCAAAGTTCTTCCGGGGGTTATGTTGCAGAGGCGCAGAGCTTTTGTTTCTTGACCACAAATTGCTCTCTCATGTGTTTTGGTCCTTTTGGAGTACAAAAACAGTATCCTAGTTGCTATAGCTACTCTACCCATCATTTGATATACTTCTCATACTTCCTATTCCTGACATTTCCTTGACTGTCTTTTTGCTGTTTGAGTTTGTCTTTTGTTGTTTTGATGGCTAAAAGCAGAGTATGTTAACCCGTAGAGCAAGCTAACCTGCATTAGATATTTATTCTGTCATGCCAGACCTGATAAACATGAGAGCATCTACTCAGTAACACATGTTTTTGATTTAGCTTAGGTTAGCTGGCATTTGGTTGTTGATGATTTGATTTTATATCAAGGATTTTGTATTACAAATTATGTGATATTACTTAAACTACTAAGGTAGTGAATGTAGAAGAGAAAAGAATGAGTGTTTTTTATGTTAGAATATTACTATAAATCACCAAGCATACTCTAACACTGCACGGAGCTTAGAAGGTAGTTGGGTAAATAATTTTATGTTGTGGCAGAATGAAGAATATACTGACTTTTTATTGTTCACTCCCAAAATTGTATTTCTTTTATGTTCATGTGGACTATTGCCATTTGTATTTAGAAGTTTTAACTTTTCCTTCTCTTACCTGCTTTCCATGTTCACTGATTTGTAAGATCTGTATATTCATGTTTACTGGGGGACTTGAACCTGTAAAATGTTCATGCTAGAGACATCCTCATCTGATAATGTATTCTTGTGTTGCCTTTCTCTAGACAGAAAAGGTTGATTTGGAGAATACCCTTGTCGATGAGAGCCAAAGGCAGTCGAAAGAGTATGGATCTGCTTCTAAACCAAGGCATGAGAAGTATAGTGGTATGATAATTGGTGGAATGGTTTGTCATGTCTCACTGTTACACTTGTTATTGAGATGAATTGTACCTTTGTGGGCAAATTTGTTGATTATTCTGATGCATCCTTGTTAAAACGACACTACAAAAGTTGCATGATGGAATGCCACTCTGGTGTTAGATATTACAGTTAATTTTTTTCTAGTGGCATATACTGACAAAGGAGCTGCAAGCCAGGAGAATAGTAGACAAATTGGTTGGCTATGGTTTGTAGATGATTGAGTAATAGCATAGCTGGGTTTGTTGACTGCAACGTTGCCAAGTTTTTGGTCTCCATGTGTAATGTAACTATTATAAAAATACTAGGATTTTTTTTAAAAAAGATTGCCCTTAGCTTTTCTAAACAAATTATTTTGGTGGTTATATGAACTATGAAGTTCTGTTTCTATTATTGGCAAAATCAAAACTGAGCTTAGTGATGGCAGAATTTAGGTTAGGTTATTCATTCATGCAATTCCCTTTCCTATTTCCTCACGAGGATGCATTCTTCGAAGTTTTATAAATCCACTATCATGGCTTGATCATATCTAAAGTAGAACATTTCATATTAAACAATTACGACAACATCCTTGTACGATTGCTGAGTGTCATGATTCTTGTATGATAATCTATGCACCTTATTTGCCCTTCCGTAAATTCGACTTGGTGCTTTGATCACCTACCTAATTGAATATTGTGAAGTCTGTCTCTTAGCAGAATTCTCTACTGTACGTGTTGTCTCTAATAGTTCAAATATCTTTCATCTGGTTTTGTAAATTTTAAATTAGCTTCAAACTTTATTCATCTGAATGTTTTTTTATAAACTTTTAACTGAATACTTCTATATCAAGGTTTGATATCCTACCCAAATAGCCTTTTCAGATGGAAGCAGTATCAAAGTAAACCACATTTACTCCCTTAGAAATAAATAGAGACTTGATTGATACTAGTTTAGCACTAGCACAAGACCACTTCAACTCATTTTCCCTCTAGTTACCTGGTCTGATTTCAATGTTATACGACAGTGTCTATACGCAATCCCAATACCCAACCATAAGAAATTGCAACGACCTCTCCTTGCTGCAGCCACAACACACAACTTTCCTACCAAATAGAAGCCCATATTTAAACACTGCAGCAAACCATTCTTGACCCTAATTTGTCACATAATTTGCTGGCAATTGTGATCCCTCCTTACCAGAAAAGCAAACAGTTCAGCCTTTTTTTGGATGAATTTCTGGAATGTGCATTTAGTTTGTTTTTTTTATTGAATGGCATGGAAACCATCTATTTCGAGCTCTAATTTACACTGTGCACCAATTTGGTTTACTTTACCTGGCTTAATGAGCTATCATTTTCCTTTTTCAGAAGGAAGTGCTAGCGAATCTGATGATTATAATGAACCACAAGATCCTGCTGAAGAGACTGACGATGATGAGAACCTTTATTTTGATACAAGAGATTTTCTATCCTCAAGCTCTTTTAAAAGTAGTGGATCTGATTACCAAAGATCTGAAGCTGGTTCAGATGATGAAGATGATTATCCAATGGATGAGATTGATCCTTCCATGAAGTCTATTGGAATTAGTTATCCATATGTAAGAAGACGGAAGAAGCTGCCAGATCCAGTTGAGAAAGAAAAGGGTGTAAGTTTGTGGTCAATGATCAAGGACAACATAGGAAAGGATCTTACAAAAGTTTGTCTGCCTGTTTACTTCAATGAGCCACTCTCATCCTTACAAAAATGTTTTGAAGATCTTGAATATTCCTACCTTATTGATCGGGCATCTGAATGGGGGAAAAGGGTATTACTTCTTGGCTTGCATTTTTCGCTCATGCACACATCTTCTCTAATATGTTGAATGCAAGTAGCTATAAACACTTGGTTTATTAGATTTTTCATCGCGCATTATATCGTATCGAACTTGCAACTAATGCATACACTTAATGATACTCTATCCTGCCTTGTGGAGGACATCTGATATTAACTACATTAAGATAACATTATTGTCTTCCTGGCTAGAGAAATGTGGGGACTATATACTGTTTGTTTCATCTTGGTTACAACACCCCTTCATATAGGAGTACATTTAATCTCTTAACAACTTATGTAAGCTAACTTTTACAAAGTTTAACCATTTTGTAAACTAATCATGCCAACAATTTGAAAATAGTACATGTAAACATATTAGTTTCCTTGCCAACATGGGGACTTCAACTTGCCGTCTTGCCTAACATGCCATAAAAAGATGCAGGTTATAGCTGTATGGTTCATCCAGCACCCCTTCATTTCAGAGAAGAAAACAATAATAATACTTCATTAATCTTCAATCTGTGGCTTATAAGAGTGACTTTCCTCTTTCATATATTAAGTCTTGTCATTGCCTCACTGGTGCATCTTCCACATTAGAAGAATGTTCCTACACTATTGTTCATATGGTTATATGTGTATCATTTGACCACCCAACATTGGATGTTCTCACATTGTTTGGGGTGTCATTGAACAGAAAATGCTCACTTGCTCCCATTTTCTGTGATAACTGAAATAGCTAACTAGTGAAAAAAAGTGCCTATTTGCATATGAATGGGCTGGTCACAGTTAAGCAGCTCACATATCTGTTTTTCTTTTATACCTAGGGGAACAGTCTTATGAGGATTCTTAGCGTAGCAGCATTTGCTGTTTCTGGATATGCCTCTACAGATGGGAGGAGCTGTAAGCCTTTTAATCCCCTTCTTGGGGAGACATATGAAGCAGACTATCCAGACAAAGGCCTCCGTTTTTTCTCTGAAAAGGTCTGTTAATTATTCGTTGAGTTGGTGTAATCATTCCTTTTCATGAGTAAATCTATTTTATCCATTTATATTGTTCTCTTATAAGTTAGAAAAAGTAATAGGGAAGTTTGATGCTTAATGCTTAATAAGTCTGCTTCCTATGCTTTTCAGAAAGAGTAGAGAGTATATGATTTGTCTAGTTAAGTTTTCCCCTCTCTAAAATGGCAACACAAATTTGGGCTATTCATGTTGTATAATTTTAGTGCTTCACTATCGTGATCTGCTACATGCCTTATTCTTGGTGAACATTATGTTGATGCCTTAAGTTTGTCAAATTATTTGTTGATAAATGACTTAACTGTAGCGTAATCAGCAGACAGGTGTATATGACATTGGGATTCACATTATATTGAATGCTGCCATTTATTTCTATGCTTGGTTACTGCTCTCTGTACTTGTTCTCGGTTCCTATTGTGATGATACCATGTTGGCCATGTTTGCCGCTGATTCTGATCTACGTTGCTGTACCTATTTGATCTTCATAGCTTGTGACTAAGACTCACAAATCATAGCTACTTGAGCGTACTACAGGACTTTTGCAATATCAGATCTAGTCTCTGTGCATTATTGTTGATAAAAAATTCTTCAACCACTTGCCAGGTTAGTCATCACCCTATGGTCGTTGCATGCCACTGTGAGGGAACTGGCTGGAGGTTTTGGGCTGATAGCAACCTAAAGAGTAAATTCTGGGGTCGTTCCATTCAACTTGATCCTGTTGGTGCATTAACACTGGAGTTTGATGATGGTGAAGTTTTCCAATGGAGCAAGGTACTCTTACATACTTCCTCTGATCACAAATATAAGTCCATCTAGTTTGTCCCAAGTCTAACTTTTTTAACTTTTGAATACCAATATAAATTGTTTGATATACATTGACACAAGGTTGGCATTACTAGATTCATTTTGCAAACTACTTTTTATAATATAATACTCTCTCCATTCCAAATTATAAGACATTTTGGCTTTTCTAGATACATTGCTTTTACTACGTAATAGGCATATATCTAAATGCGTAGTAAAAACTATGTATCTAGAAAAGCTAAAACGTCTTATAATTTGGATTAGAGGGAGTATATAACTCTTTTCATCCAAGGTAATATATTTTTATAGATATTGCTAGTAGTTAAAATGTTTGGCTTAGGAAAAACTGAGATAATATATCTATGATCGGAGGTAGTAACTAATAAATGATTGATCTATCAATTTAATTGATTGGAAATATGTTCAGGTAACAACTTCAATTTACAATCTCATATTGGGCAAGCTATATTGCGATCACTATGGTACTATGCGCATACAAGGTAATCGCGAGTATTCATGTAAGCTTAAGTTCAAGGAGCAGTCAATTATAGATCGCAACCCTCACCAGGTAATTACCATTTTTGCTTCAACACTTAAGTTATTTGTCAGCATGTCGGTTCTTCCATTCTTTCTTTAGTGCATTCCTTTACAGTTTGTTTCTCACTGGTATAAATATTTTAATCTCTGCATGTTAGGCAAGTGATACATTTCTCACTATGGCAAGACATTCTTTTAAACAATTTTGTCCAGAAGTTTGTGTGGGAACAGTTTTTTGAAAGTGCTGGGAATTGTAGTATGTAGAATCTTGCTTGAAATAATTTACACTGCATGTGCTTTACCCTGAACATTCTCATTATTGTTAGAATTGTAGATCTGAAAAAGAAACGGAAAATTATACAGTAGGAACTATAGCTTTGCTGTGTGCTAGTGAATAATAGTTTATGATGTAGCAACTTGATAAAAACATATAACTGCAGTCTGTTTGTTGATTATGTAAACTTTCGATTCAATATTGAGCAGTTTTCCAAAATGAATGAATAAATAATGTCCTGTCCTTGCTGTTAACTACTGACTATTCTCTTTCTGTTCCAAGTTGAAAAATGATTTCACACGAAATTTAGATCAATACTGAATATTGGTATTAATTCTCTGCACTGTCTTATTTGATGTGCCCAACTTTCTGATCTGTAGACTAGCTTAGTTAATTTAGTGAGCTTTATTTAGTTCAACCAATGCATATGGCAGGTGCAAGGTGCTGTTCAAGATAGAAATGGTCGAACTGTTGCTACACTATTTGGAAAATGGGATGAAAGCATGCACTATGTAATGGGTGATTGCTTTGGGAAAGGCAAGGGAACTGAACAGTTTTCAGAGGCCCATTTGCTGTGGAAAAGAAGCAAACCACCTAAGTTTCCCACTAGATACAATCTCACTCGCTTTGCAATTACATTGAATGAACTTACCCCTGGATTGAAGGTAAAGATTACTGTGTGCTAATATCAAGCTTCATTTCAAGAATCAAGATTATATTACTGTGCTCAGGTTCATACTTTACATGTAAGCAGGAAAAACTGCCACCAACAGACTCAAGATTACGACCAGACCAGAGATGTCTGGAGAACGGTGAATATGAAAGGGCAAATGCTGAGAAGTTGAGGCTTGAACAGAGACAGCGGCAGGTCAGTCTATGACTTCCCACTTTCGCAGCCTTTGTTCCATTGAGCTGTGGAATATTAGTTAGCAATTTGTTGCAGTTCAAGCGCAGCAAACATCTGTACAACTGCTTGGCCCTCACCTCAACCCCCCCCCCCCCCCAATTTGAAAAACTGAATTGGATCTTTTGGTAGAGCTATAGTTTGCATTTTACATGTGAAAAAAATGTAGGTTAACGAAGTTTGCATAGGTATACTATGCGATATGTTTACGCAGTTACGCCAGTGCCCTTCAAGTTTAATGTGCTGTATGTTGGGTTGCTGACTGACCTATATTAATGTCACTGTTTATAGCATAAAGAGCGTGTGTACCTTACTGCCTTTACCTTTGTTCCTGCTTGCAAATGAGCAGACTAGATTAAGGGCCTGTTTGGATCAATTAGCACTAAAAAATAGCAGCTGAAATTAGTACTAGTGGATCCAAAAAGACCTGCTATAAAACTGCTAATTATTAGCTGAAGGGCTACTAACTATTAGTTCCATTAGCAAGTTTGGAGTTGCTAATAGGTGCTAATAGTTCATATACACCTTTAACTTACTATCCAACCACCTATTAGCAAGTAGATCCAAACAGCCTCCTGCTAAAATTTAGCAGCTATTAGCTAGCTAATTTTTAGTGCTAATGGATCCAAACAGGCCCTAAGTCTTATTTCTCAGGTGCACTACACTCACTCTGAACCCTTTATAAGTCAATACGGAAAATAACCAAATCCATGCAGTCAACACTCTATTTTCTATTTCAACCCTTTGGCTAGGTTTTCTGCTTTCTTGTATCATGCTGTGGTCAAGTAACATGATCTTGGCCATCACACCTCAGGTACTGTGACAAGACATGAATATCAGTTAAATTTAAGTAAATGGAACTACTTTCTCTGGTCTGGGATATAGATGAAACTCCGACTCTGACCGGAGGGGTTAGTTCAAATACTAAAGGTGATTTTTGTCAAAATGACAAATAAATTCGACCGGAGGAGGTGTATCCCTTATTCATTTACAGTAGAAAGTTGTATTTCCTGGGATGGAACTTGGTACAACTATGACGGCAACAGAAGGAATGTAGTTCCATATATATATTTGGGGTGTCATGTCCGTTAGTGTATTGAAGCTAGACATGCATTAACTTATTATTTAGTTAATAACATGCAAGAATATCCTATGTGTGTTGGAGTTTTTGCACGCCTACAGGATAGTTTGTGATTCTTAGGCAAACTAGATTGAGAATTTGTCATAACAAAGGTTGCGGTTATTCGGAACTTCTGTGAACAGTTGAGAACAGATGGTAAAATTTGCATGATGCTGCATACTGCATACATGACTGAAAATGTTAGAAAATTGCTGTGTAATGTCTATTTTGTACTTTACTAGCCTTGTAAGTAATCATCAAAACATGCTTAGTTTCCATGACTTGAGTTACACTTGCAGTTTGGCTTGATTAGTGAAGGCTAACTGAGCTGTATCAATTATATTGCAGGCACGAAAGATGCAGGAGAGCGGATGGAAGCCTCGGTGGTTTGCAAAGGATAAAGATACTGACACATACCGTTACCTCGGTGGGTACTGGGAATCCAGAGAAAAGAGCAGCTGGGAAGGTTGCCCCGACATCTTCGGACAAGTCCCTAACGATCTGATGATAACTGACTAGGTTAGAGTAGGTTATAGGTCTTTTGGTTCTCTTTGTTGGGATCACTTGATTCCTGAAATTTTAGTGGTTCATATTATAGAGCAATTAAATGGCCGTTGACATGTAAGCATTGGCAGTGCCTCAGGTATTGGTCAAGTACATAATAAGAAGAGAATGGTTCGTCTCACATGTTACCTTAAAATTTTCGGCAAAGTAATGGTTTTTTTTTTCTTGTGAGGTTTTCATGCTCACAAGTTCAGTCTTCAGAGTGGTATAAGCTGGCCGATCAGTGATCATATCCAGTATATGACTATTATAGTCATATACTGGATATGTAACTACGCATACAACTATAAGTGCAGGAGGACGCGAATTCGTTCACTATTTTGGTGGTACTGCTATTGAAGACATGAAGTTGGTCTTTTGCGTATCGACTATTGAATGTCGGATGTGTGCATTGAAACACCAAAGGCTATTTGTGAATCATGGTATTGCTCTGCAGTGAGTTACACTGACAGATATGTCCCCTTCTTTCCTGGATCTAAACAGTACGTCGGTGTCATCAAATAAATGTATTCTGTGTGTGAGTTAACTATTTCTTTTTCAATATTCTTTGGGTTGCTAATGTCCGTTTGTTGTGCTCCCTCTATTTTAAATATAACCATACCATTTAAATTTTTTAAAACTTTAACTAAGTTTGTAGGGCAGACCTATTTTATGGTAGATTTTAAACTTTCAATGTGACGATGTATTTTACTAGAAACTTAGTCAAAGGTTAAAACAACCTACATTCCGGAACAAAGGATATACTCTACAAAGGTTCCTATAATAAATCTAGTAGTATCAATCCTGTGCGGTCAATATGTAAAATCCTAGATATTGATACATAAAAGTTATAAATAACGTTGACCTATAAGAATCTAGGTTTTTTTTAGCAAAAGTTTACCTGCCAACACTAACACAAACACTACTCCTAGCTAGACATGCATGTGCTCTTCAAAGAACGCCCTGTTCTGCAATACTACTTCAACAGTATTTTTCAGCGAACGAAAAGTGTTTTCCTCTCACAACAAATCAGCATAAGCCAAAGTCTCATATGTCGTGATCTTCAGATTACTTGGCCATAAACTCCTAATGAGCCTTCCTCTAAACTCTTTATTATAGGCAAACAATATCATGCCACTAGGGAAGTGCCACTGCCTTTGTTTTCGAACATGTGCTTGAATTGTGGTGGACGCGCCAATATGCTGTGCTTAAACGTTTGAATGCTTTATAGCAATAAAGCAGGGGTAACCTTTCGTCTAAAAGAGAAGTGCCACTGCCTCTCTACACGCTAAAGCCTCCAAGGATTTTGCATCGCTTTGCACCCTCGAAAAACATAATCGGGGCGATACCTTCCACCATATGACCTAGCCACGCCTGCTACTGTTCCCATGTTTGTATTCTTCATTCATCGTGGCTACATCAATATTAATCTCTGCCATATTTGGTGGTGGGGAGAGCCAACCAACTTGCCGGGTGCTATCTTGGGCGAAATCATGCTGTACACGTTTCAGATTTCTTTTCTTCCATCAATAAAAGATGCGATATATAAAGGACTTGACAAAAGAGAACATCGATAATTGGCTCTGATAGATATTGTCATGTACGTATTGTCTTTCAACGGCATACCATATTACTCATAGTGTAACAACTCGCCATGCTTCAGAGACTCCATCAGCGAGAAAATCCAACTTGTTGCGTTCAGCTCCTGAACATAGAAAACATGTTCAGTAGTATTCTCGTCCACCAGTGCTCAAACACATTTAAGTGTTGGAGCGAGTGCTTTCACAAGTCCTCGGCAGAAAAAATAAAAATAGAACACACTGGACTCAAATTTTCTTGAGCCGTTGGGATGGGCTATGCCAACCAGATGGACCAGAGACACAGCCCATCGGGTCCACATCTTTCGGCAGATTACGGTCCATCTCAATGCGCAGCATCGTACCGTCCCGTTCGACTATCTCATCGCGCAACTGAACACGGCAAGTCGTAATCGAGGTGCGTGAAGTGAATACAGTACGTGATCGACGGCACGCCCGTGAAAACCTCGTCCATCACAAAACTAGTCCCCTGCACAACAATGTTGGCGCTCAGTAAAGAGCAGCAATAAAATTTCGCATCACATCTCACGTGTCCTCGCGGACCGACGGGCGCCGGCGCGTTCAGTTCAACGCACGAGAAGCACTGCAACAGGAGGATCTCCGTCCCGTCCCGTCCCGTCCGGCGTGTGCACAGCACAGCAGCTCGACCGACCTCACTCAACTCACTCACTCGGCGGCATTCAAAGCCGCCCCTCTGCTTCTCTTCCTCTGGCCCTCCTCTTCTAATTTATTGCCACGGCACGGCCGGCCACCTCTTCTTGCTCGATCCGCCGGCCCCGCCCTCTGCCGCGTGAACCGCCGGCACCCGCGGCCCCCACGCGCCCCGTATGGCTGCGGGCCCGTTCGGCTGGGCTGATAAGCCGGCTGAAAAACACTGTTGGCTAATTTGGTGTGAGAGAAAAATACTGTTCCGACTGAAAAAATAAGCTGAAAAAAACGGATTATAAGCCGGGTGAACAGACTATGCGTCGCTGCTCGGGCCAGGCAGCCCGGCCGGGATGCAAGCGAACCGCTGCCAACTAACCGTCGCCTTCGGTCGGGGCGCGGGACCGTGGACCAAACCGAAGCCGGCGCAGCCGCGCAGCGCAGGCACAGCTCGCTTGACCCCGACCGCGCGGATCGTTGCGTGGACAAGGTCGCGACGCGTCCGGCCCTGCGCGGCTGCCCTTGCGATGACAGCGACACGATGGGCCGGGTCCAGGCCTGTTCTCGGTAGCTAGGCACGCACGGCGACCTTTGTAAGTTGGCATGTTCCATTCACGTTATTAGCTTCAGCGTTTGTTGTGTGTTTGGCTCCAGAAATGAGGTGCTCCATCGTCTTCTCACTGCTCAATGTTTTTATTTGGCTCGTAGAATGGAATGAGTTGATCTATTATCACCTTATTTCTCACAGGCTAATAATTAGTATATGCATGAGCAATGGGTGAATTTCACCAAACTTCATGAAACGAACTCATGATGCATAACCTGGTGAAGCATAGGGTGATTCCACGAACCAAACGCACCTTTCATTCATCGATCGATACCATGAGAAGAAGCCAAAGAATTAGGACAAGAGGGGAAATAAACCGCTGTTCAGCCATGCCAGGGAACAGGAAGCTTCTCTAGCTGGGCTATGGAACCTGCTGCCGCCTTGCCTTGCCTGCTGATGCAGGCTAGCAGCAGCTCACGGTCGCCGACGAGCTGCGGGCTGCCGCCGCTTGCTGCTTGCATGCATGCATGCGTGCACAGGGCTCGAGAAGACGACCGGGAACGGCTCAGGAGGAATGGAGAAATGCACCGGCAACCCAAGCAGGCAGAGCACTGTAGGCGCAAAGCAACGGGCAAGGGCAATGCAGATCAGCAGATGCAGGTGGGGCGGCAACCGGCAAGGCAACCCGAGAAGGCAGCCGGCCGGCGCCTGAGGCCTGACGGATGCTGCTGCACCTGCAGCTGCAGGCTCGCGGCAGCCGGCAGGGCGCTCCAACAGTGGTTCGGCGGCGTGCACGCCGATGTGAAAGGGCTTCGATTGGGTTGCCGTTGCCGTGCGTGGTTCCCTCCCTTGCCTTGCTTCGCCGAGTCGTTTCTGATTTCTGACTCGATCGATCGGTCGATCTCTGCGTGCTGCGGCTGTGAGCCTGTCAAACATGCGTCTTGCTGCAGGAAATATTTCGACCGCAAGGGTGCTGCCGCTGTGAGTGCTGATCCAAGAGCCATGAAAGCGACATAGGAGCAGTATTTGGCACCAGTGTTTAGTTACACCCGTAAAGTTATTAGAAGCACAATAATACTTTCGTTTGTATTTGGTTCAAAAGATTCGTCTTTTTACCTATATTTAATGCTCCGTACATACGTCAAAAGATTCGATATGACGGGAAATCTTGTAAAAATTTTAGAAGTTTGAAGGAACTAAACAGGGCCATTGAAATGGCACAGCAGAATTGAAAGTCTGAAACTGCGCTGAATACGCTTGCTGCTGAGAATATGCAGATCCGACCGTTGTGACTGAGAGACTGACAATTAAGGTCAATCCTTTTTTTACTACCATTGACTTAAGGTCATCCCCACTCATGATGAACACCCCACAAAAAAGGGCGTAACACTTTTGTTGACGTACGCTCCGTGCAGTTCGTTCATTCGCCCATCCATTCCAAGCCCAACCGGCAACAGCGAACGGCACTTGCACGAGCCAAACCAAATGTGTTCAGGCTATTTTGGAAAGCGGATTGGACGCTAGTACCTCAAAATAGCCAAGGAAGCGCCCCGGTGGAATCGCCCATGGAAGCCGTAGCATGCCACGACGGCACCACCGCAGTAATGATGCCACCTGCGCCGGTGCGCGCAGAACGTGGCTGCATGATGCAGGGCCGCGAAATGATGCGCTGCGCTGCGCCTCGGCTCGGCAACTGACGACGCATGATGATTACCCGACGGCACATGATCCACAGCAAGCGCTCGCCTCGCCACCACAATTAGCGCCATCGTTATCACTACGTATTCATTAGCGCTAGCAGAACTGCTCGCCGCCGCGGCAGCGCGACGTCGCGTCGTCCAGTCGCCCGTCAGGTCGTCACCAAGGAACGGCGGCCGGAAATGGTGTGTGCAGTGCCCGGACCCGGACGGATTCATCATGCCGTCCCGTCCTCCTGCCTTTGGAGCTGTACCGTCGTGCCCGCCTGAGGGTGTGGGCCCAGCGGGCATGCAGAGCCGTGGGGGGCCCGCGGTCCGGTGGCCTCGCAAACACTCTTTTAAAGCGCCGAAGATACGTCCCTTTCGTCAAATGGGGCACTGTCTCCTAGTAAGTACTACGTTCCCTGCTTCCCTTCCCTTCCCTTCCCTTCCGTCGCTGCGCTCCATTGCATTTGCATTAGGCTAACGGCTAACCTAAAGAAAAGTCAGCCGATAGAGCAGCAGGGATGAGGGTCCCACGTGAAGGTGGTCCCTCCTCGCACTCCAGGAATCACTTCCGTTTGCAATTGCAATGCTGTACGTACAGCTCTTGGGATCTGCAGCAGCTGCACCACCATCCTGCACGTACCTGTGAATGCTCCAAGTCTCGGTCGACCTCGGCCATCCGGTCCGGCTCCCGACCGTACCAACACGCGTTTTTCCCAGTCTTCACCGGAGACAAAAGTTGCAATCCCGGCCCTGTTGCCGTCGCACGCAAAAGCCCACCCCGCAGCCCCGAGCGTATTGGCCGACGGCCGTGTCTCGCGGCGCGAAAAGGGAACCGGAATAGAAATGTTCCGGCTCCGTGGCAGGGAGATTCCAGCAGCTTGGGGCGGCAGACACGTCACTGACACAGGGCTATACCTGACCCCGCTGCAGACCGTTGTGGCGTGCAGGAATGGACTTGCGCAGGCGCAGCAGCTCCTCGTATACGTACAAGTACTGTAGAAGCGAGCACGTATGTGACCTGACCTGTAGTCTGTACAGTAGACCTGTAGAGCTGGACAACAAGGCCATGTTTAGTTCCCCAATTCTCCCCCAAATTTCACTATGCAAAAAGAAGATTCCCCGTCACATCAAAATGTCGGCAAATGCATGGAGTACTAAATGTTGATGAAATCAAAAACTAATTGCACAGTTTTGTTGTACTCAGTGAGACGAACATTTTAAGCCTAGTTAGTCAAAATTTGGATAATTTTTATCAAATACAAACAAAATGCTACAGGAATTCTGATACAGTGTTTTTCTCCCCCAATTCACCCATCTAAACAAGGCCCAACTATACTTGGGCAGTTGGGCGCGTGCAGTAGCCCTGCAGGCCTTATGTGTAGGCTGTTGTGGTAGTAGTAGCAGCTAGCTGCACGCCAGCACACACTAGGCATATGCCACGGACAATGACTGGGGCCTCGTTTAGATGCAGCCCAGATTAAAAAAAAACTACAACTTTTAGAATTTGGAATCTAAACGGTGGAAAAAATTTCGGCCGGCTACGGTGCAAATTTGGCCCGGCCCAATCATTGCCTCGGGCTGCGTGCATCCCCAGTATAACCCTACCCCGGCCCCGTCCGCGCGTCCCTCACCCCATCCATCTCCGCCGGCAAACCCTGAACCGTATCCACTCCCTCTCCCCCCAGAAAACCCTAGGCCACTCTCGCCCCGTCGCCAGCTCTCCATTTTCGCCGCCGCCGCTCTCGGTCTCCCCCGCCGCCGCTCAGTCCAGCACCTGATCCAGCCCACCCCGTCCCCACGCCCCTCACCCCATCCATTCCCTCTCCCCCCGAACCCTAGGCCGGTCTCCATTTTCGCCGCCGCCGCTCTCCATTTTCGTCGTCGCCGCTCTCGGTCTCCCGCTCCGCCGCTCAGTCCTCCACCAGATCCAGCCCAGCCACGTCCAGATCCACCTTCCCTTCGTCCAGATCGGGTGTCCTTGACCTCCTTGTCGGCGATGGATGGGTACCACGGCGGCGCCAATCAAGACGGCGACTTCAACGACGACTCCTTCGACAACGCTTCTGGCTACGGAGACGGCTCCGAAACCAGGGACTTCCTGTCCCAGGCACCGCCGTACGTGGGATCCGGGGCCCACACTGGCTTCCGCAACAACTCCGGCGACGTCTTCGGCTACGGCTTCGGCAGCAACGCGCCCTCCCTTAGCCACCTGGGGTTCGGTGAGCTGGACCTCAACGCCAGCTAATCGTGGCCGGGCTTGGCTCATTACCAAGAGATCCTCCAGTCCCCGGCTGAAGACGGCGGCAGCGGCAGCGCTCACGGCCCCCCTCCCGTGCGCGTGCCATCTCGCGCCGGCAGGGGTTCCCTCGGGCTCCGACCTCCTCGCCGCCGCGTGCCTCCCCTGGGGCCTCATGGTGATGAGGCAGGCGGCTCGGCTGGCGGTTCCAGGAGGCCCGGTGTGCGTCGCAGCCTAGTCCAGCCCGCCGCCGCCGACGAGGACGTCCCTCCGACTAATGTCCCGGTACACAGAGTTTCTTTCTCCATGCGATTGATGTGTTGTGCTGTGCTTGTGGTCTAGTACAAATAGTATTTGACTGGTCAGATACCTTTTGAGTGTTTTTTTCTGCCTGCTAAAGGGTCTGTTGGAGGCATCCTGGGGGGATGTAACAGTGATAAGTTTTCAGCTACTTTATTAGAGGTCTCCTTATGACAATGGTAAGGAGAATTTTATCAATGAACTCCATGATATTATGGATAAGTGGCAAAGTCCAATTATCATTGGAGGAGATTTTAATTTGGTTAGATCTTCAGCTGAGAAAGAGCAATGCAAATATCAATCTTAGTTAACATGTTTAATGACTTCTTTAGGGGTGAGCTTGATTTATATAGATTAAATTTTGCTATGATGAGTCTGATTCCTAAGGAGGAAGGTCCTACAAATATGAGGAAGTTTAGACCAAAAAGTTTGATCAACTGTAGTTTTAAATTTTTTTCTAAAGTCCTTACCCTTAGACTCAGTAAGATAGTAGACAGATTGATTTCTCCACATCTAAGTGCTTTCATCCATGGTAGGTATATTCTCGAAAGTGTAGTCTTAGCACATGAAATAGTTCATAGTGTCCATAGTAAAAAGGAAAAAAGGAGTTATTTTAAAATTGGATGCAT
Source organism: Saccharum hybrid cultivar R570 (assembly GCA_038087645.1). Classification (NCBI taxonomy): domain Eukaryota; kingdom Viridiplantae; phylum Streptophyta; class Magnoliopsida; order Poales; family Poaceae; genus Saccharum; species Saccharum hybrid cultivar. The sequence continues at coordinate 2,522,056 of JAQSUU010000033.1, read as the reverse complement.
TGCTGTCCTTGTATAGGCATATTGTTTACCTACGCCATGTCCTTGTTTAGTCATATTGTTTACCTATGCTATGTGTTGTTTTTTCTTTATGCATCATTTCAGAGTACCCTTAGCAGGGCCAAGTGGAGTCCTCAAAACACCCGGACTTTCTGTCAGCTGTACGTTGACGAGATTGACAAGGGGAATTGCCCTAGGGGTCAGATGTCGAAGTGGGGTTGGAAAAATCTGATAGAGGGTTACTTCAAAGCGACAGAATTAGTTCATGACAACATCATCTTTGGGAGTAGGGTTCGCCAGCTGAAGAAGGAATGGAATGACCTACGGAAGGTCTATCACAAGGAGACAGGCTTGGGGCGCAATGCAGATGGCTCCATCAGTGCTTCAACTGAATGGTGGAAAACCAACGACAAGGTACAACCTAATTCTGTTTTGTAATCATGTTGTGCTTACCTAATTTTGTGTTGTACTCATGTGTTCTAAACAAGTTCTTTTGTAATTCTTGTTTTGCAGGACGACAAGCTTAAGGGTACACTGCCTGACTACATGGACCTTTTGGAGCGCATGTTCCTTGGCATAGCAGTGACAGGGGAAACCACTTATGCTCCTAGCCGCAGGAATGTGGCACTGTATGTGAGCACTGACGATGACAAAGATGTCCATACCCCTCAGAGCACTGGGAGCAAGAGAAGCTACAGCAGCCTCAGCACCCGCAGCACTGCTGCTAGTCCCAGCAAGAGGGGCAGGAGTCCAGCAGTGAGGATGAACGAAGGCATAAGGAACTTGACCGTCAGTCTGGACAACAGGACTGAAGCGCTAAAGGAGATTTGGCATGAGAGAAATCAAGCTGTAGAGAAGAAGAAGAATGACAAAATGGACACCATTGACCAAGTGATATAGCTGGCTAAAGAGGCAGGGGCAACAGAGGAAAATGAGAGGCAGTGGATTGGTGTCCTCATGATCACCCAAAATGAAGCTGCTATGAGAATGTTTATCAAGTCAGAAGCAAAAGGAAGGATGGCCATCATTAAGCATTATGCCGGGGTCGTTAACTAGACCCTCTTAATAATGCATTTGTCATGTGTTTGTATCATGAACATTGTGTACTAAGTCTGTGATGCATGTTGGTTGAACTACGTCTGTCATTTGTATGTTGTGTTCGGCAGCAACTAAGTGATTTGTGATGTTCGCTTGTGATGTCTGAATTTAGCCATACTGTTTGTTTCTGCAGTCAGTGATGTTGGATTTGAGGTACTGCTGCCCTGTGTATTTTGTTCCCTGGGAATTAGAACTGATTTGTGTTCATTTATTTGTGTCATGTGTGCAGGGGGCTGCTCAACCTGCTGCTCCGGTCGTTGATGAGGATGACGATGACGATGATGATGAAACGTGGGAGGAGGACTTCTTCAACTTATTCTTTGATGACATCGAAGAAGAAGATGCAATCGTATATGGTATGTCCCAGTATGCCATGCACATGCAAAAGTACTACAATAGGGCAGACTATAGGGTGCCAAAGATGACTGGGCTGGACTGGGTAGAACAAAAACTAGCAAATGAAACTGCATGTTACAACATGTTTAGAATGACCCCAGATATGTTCTATAGACTGCACAAGGTGTTGACTGATCAGTATGACCTCAAAGACACAAAAAAGTCCACCTCAATTGAGGCTTTAGGTATGTTCCTTTGGATGGTTGGTGCTCCACAATCATATAGACAAGCTGATGACAGATTTGAGAGGTCACTAGACACAGTCCACAACATATTCTATAGAGTGCTGCCCTATGTTGTTGCACTTGGGGATGATATCATTAAACCTGTGGACCCAGAATTTAGTATAATGCATCCTAGGGTGAGGAACCGACGGTTCTATCCTGAATTCAAGAGGTGCATAGGAGCTATAGATGGCAGCCACTTCCCTGTTTTGGTGCCACAAGATAAGTTTGTGCAGCACTTGTGTCGCAAGGGCATCACAACTCAGAATGTGATGGCTGCTTGCGACTTCGACATGATTTTTACATTTCTCCTTGCGGGATGGCCGGGGTCTGCCCATGACACAAGAGTGTTCGAGGATGCCATGACAACATTCAAGGATGACTTCCCTCATCCACCTGAAGGTAGACAACTAGGTGGTAGTACATTTGACATTTCTAATTGAAACATTTAACAATTACAGGTACTTGGTGGTGTAGGGATGTTTTACTTGGTGGATGCCGGCTACCCAAACCGTCTCGGGTACCTTGCTCCTTACAAGGGAACGAAGTACCATATTCAAGACTTTCAAAACGCCGGAGAACCTCGAGGTAAACAGGAGATATTCAATTATGCACACTCATCTCTTAGGAATGTGATTGAAAGGGCCTTTGGCGTCTTGAAGATGAAGTGGCGCATATTGTTGAGTATCCCTGCCTATCCTCCTCAAACACAAACGCAGATTATAGTTGCTTGTGTTGCTTTGCATAACTTCATAAGGTTGAGTAGGCAATTTGATGTGGACTTCCAGCACCTAGATCATCATGTTAACTTTGTGCCGGCTGAAGCCTATCTTGATCAGCCAGAAACAGAGCCTGCCCCTCATAGCGCAGATCGTGAACAGATGAATGCCTTTCGTGACAGCATTGCGAACAGGCTGTTTAATAGATATTGATACATGTGTATGTTTGAGAACTTGTGAGTTGTAATTGTTTGATTGCGGCTTGGACTTGTAATAATGTTGCGTGAGGACTGTAATATTTGAGGACTGTAATATTTGGGTAAATGCATTGTAATATTTGAGGACTGTAAAATGATTTTCGGACTGTAATGATATTTAAATGTTGTAATAATTTTGGGTTTCCGCTGCATGGATTTGCATACGAGAGCATGCAAGGAAGAGCAGGCAGCATGCATCATGCATTGCATGCATGCGCATGCAAGGATGAGCCTGGCAGCAAGCAGCCCTCCAAATGCATTTAATAATGTCACTTGTGTCTTTTAGTCCATTAATGCTTTGGCAGGGCAAACAGTGCTATGAAAAGTTTTCCACCCTTTGGATGTCAGATTTTGAACCACTATGAATGAAAATTTTTGGGTTCAAAAAACTTGAAATCTAAATAAGGCCGGGATAGCTAAAGGGTGCTAGATCAGTTGGTCTAGTCACTCCAGCGGCACCTCTCAGGTCCTGAGTTCGAATCCCAGTGGGAGCGAATTTCAGGCTGGGTTAAAAAAAAATCCCCTCGCCCGTCCCCATTCAAAGCACGTGGGGGGTCACCGGCCCAATTCTCACTTGGGCAACGGAAATGCCACCGTGTAAGGATGGGGGTGGGGGTTCGGGGGTTTTTCTCGCCGGGTGAGAAGGCACCTTCTTCTTATTGGAAAGCTGCGGCGGCAGTCTTAACCGCCCCGGTCGAGTTTTTTTTTTAATAAGGCCGGGATACGTATAGGTATAGGACTAGTTCGTTTTTAAGGCACAAATAAAGGCTCCAGCCACTGTCCAAAAAGAACCCCCATTTAGGCCGCGTTCGTTTGAAGGGGAACGACCGCTAGGAAATAATCCAGGCCGGATTCATTATGTAATTTGAATAAGCTTCAGTAAGCTTCAGTCAGCAGGAATGGTTCCTGGTCCGGATTCAGTTGAACCGAACCGATCATCAAACCGAAGACGACTGCAAAGCTAAAGTTGGCGCCTAGACTATGCATGCTGGGAGATTGAAAAAGGCAAGCAGGTGGTTGTGACAGAACATGTTACTAGTATAGCTGTACAATGTTACTAGTGCTACAGTACTCCTACATTGTTGCCGGATGGATACCAGTGTGTGAGCAGCTCAACGAATTGAATGGCCTTTGGAGCCGGCCTGCCTGCCTGCTCCAGTGCTCTCTTTGCTCGAGCAGTTGTGATGCAGCACACGCACGTCTCAAGGTGGATCGCAGCAGGCTGATGGTGTCGAAGTGGTGTGTAGATTCTTGCTGGTCAAAAAGAGCAAAGGATCGGATGCCACTACCGCTCCATCGATGCAATAGATTGGTTAAGGTCGGTAACTAGCAGCAGTAACTTTGGCCCATGCCGGCAAAAGCCAGTCAGGCCTTGTTCACTTTTCCGTCCCAACCCAAAATATTTCCTCTTACACCCATCACATCAAATCTTTCGACGCATGCATGGAGCATTAAATGTAGGTAAAAAAGATAACTAATTGTATAGTTTGTCTGTAAATGTCGGGACGAATCTTTTGAGCCTAGTTAGTCCATAATTGGACAAATTTTGTCAAATAACAACGAAAGATGCTACAGTAACTTTTCAGCTACTTTTCGCGAAGTGAATACACCCTCAGGATCGAAAGCAGTTTTTTTTTCCCCTTATTAAGGGCGTCCCTGAACTCCCTTCGTCTCTAAATATCTGTCTTTATTAGTGTGTATGCTACAAGGTTAATTTAATTTATAGAAAATGCGTGCAACATTTATATCTTCAAATAAATTTATTAAAAAAATCAGATTCAAAGATATTTCTAATAATATTAATTATGTACTATAAATATTAATATTTTTTAATATATATTTAGTTGAAGTTGTTTCTTGATTTCGTATATTTAGGGGACGGAGGGAGTACTAGCCAGCTATTCTCCGACGTGGATGAGAGAGAAATGAAAAAAAACTCGTCGCTGGTGACGACCTCGTCGACTAGCTGCAGTCTGGTAAGACGTCAGCTGGCAATTTGCATGTGTTTTTGGGACGCCCTAAGGCGTCTCCATCAGACGTACTACATTGAAAACGCTAGCGAGAAGGAGAGAAACAAAATTCTGGGACTCTGTGCGAGCTAGATACTGTACTTGAGGAGTCGCTAGCTAGTGCATTTTCCACGTTCTCTCTCATCCAGGTGGTATAAAATATATTAAACGCTGGCGATTTCACCCTAAAACTGTCTCCAATGAAGAGATGCAAACCCAAAATGCGTTACGCACCGTTGATTTGCCAACCGAAAACAGCCTCCAACGGCAGACCCAGACGGACGACGCATTTTGCCTACCGACGGAAGCGATACGCAAAAAGCCTGCCCTCTCTCGGTACGCAAATCTCCGCCCGTTCGCGCACGCCTCCGCAACGCCGAGGTGGCCCGCTCCCGCACCGGCCGCACCGCCGGCCCCGCTCGTCTCTGACGCCCGAAGTGGGTGGGCCGCTGTAGATTTGGGTGTGGCCGTTGGAGCAGAGATATTTAGGTCCGGGCCCTTTTGTACTGTAGACTACCTATAATAGCGAAATGGGTATCATATTTGGGTCCGTTTGTTGGAGTCAGTCTAAGTATTGGCTAAGAAGGTGCTAAGAGGAGAGAGAAAGGAGAAAAAGAGGTGCACCACGTTGGAGGGGTGGTGCCATACTAGCAATCGCTGGCACCTGTGACTAATTTAGGCACCCGGTGCGAGCAATAAAAAAAAGATGAGTTAGTTCGCTGTTCACGGAAATGAGATGTAGGTTGAGAAAAGTTCACAGAACACGATTTTTTTTATTCGTTGTGGGACCATCTTAGCCTGTGCTAACAAGTTTACACGTTGGAGAACTTTGTCCTAGTAGAGCACCGATTGACGTGTCAGTTCGTTGCACCCTGCTCAAGATTATACAGTGGAGCTGCCCATATACCCTGCCATTATGACCCACATGAATCTCAATGGTCCAGCAGAGTATGCCCTATGGGCAAAATTTACTTTACCAGTCAAGATCTCGCTGCGGAGCGTGGCTGTGGTGAGGATAGAGCAGAGGAGGAGGGTAGCCTGTGAAAATGCGTGTGCATATCGATCGGGCCGTTGTTGAATTTTGCATGGGAATGTTTGCCGCAGGGCCGCCGCGAGCTACTTTGTGATGGATCAGCTCCAGTCATGCTGACCACAACAACGAGCACCCGGGCAAATTCGTACAGTAGATTCAAGACAGATCATGTATGAATAGACGTAAGCATTAGTGGTGAATTCAAGAATTGTGCATAAGGGGTCAGTCGAAGAATTTCAAAATATGACAATTGAGTGTACCTTATTAGTTTAGATTTTTGACTTAGGATTAAGCTCCTATTTTTCTTATTTTTTTCTAGTATTTGAGGATTTAACTATGCTCGCTATTTTTCACGTAGTAGACAACCATGCATATCGACAACGGAGCGCATATGATGATTCAAGAATATTGAAATCTACTGACTTATACTGTGATTCACAATATGACGACAGCGGAGTGTACCTTATTAGTTTATTATAGCATCTGCATTTATACTATGATTCACAATAAAAGGGATGGTCACCGAATTGTTATTTCTAGTTAAATATGCGTTCAACAAAATACGAAGTATATTGAAACATAAGTATTTTAATAAACCAAAAAAATTTAAAAGGTATATCCTAATATGGTAGGCAAACAAATTTAGATAAATCAAAATATTTTATTCTAGTTATATTCTGTGTGATTTGGTCGTCCAAAAGATATCTATAAACATTATAACAAGATTTTTTTAGTATACTCCTTTAATATAAACGTAGACTATTTACTATGGCTCTGTTCACATGAGCTTATCAGCCAAAATCAGCCAGTTATGAAACAGTGTTTTTCTCTCACAACAAATCAGCATCAGCATCAGCCAAAAAACAGCCAGCCGAACAGAGCCTATATATATTACCCTGTTCGCTTGAATTTATCAGCCAGAATCAGCCAGCCATTCAGCAGTATTTTTCTCTCACAACAAATCATCATCAACATCAGCACCGACCACCATCCAACGAACAGGCTGATTATATATAAAAAATCATATTGTTGGCCCCCCGGCCCCGCCAGTGGTAAGCATGACATTTCAAAAGTTTCCACGTCCATATAAAGAGTTACATTCCCTCTTGCCGCTTGCATGCTCCAAACTAATTAAGGCCGCCTCTGTTGCATTGTGATCTTCTCTTCATTCACCCACCGTAGCTACAGTGCAATTAAGGTTGGCACCTACAGCACAGATCGGTCGACCAAGTATGCCGAGGCATAGACCTTTTTGAATCTCGGCTCCCAGAATAACTCCGCCATTTAGAAAATCTTATGCACCATGTCAGAAGTCGACTTTTTCCTCCGTTTCTAAAATGAACTAGAAGTCGATCACCGACTTTAGCTCCTCTAGTACTGTAATATGGAGCTAAAGCAAGAGCCAGAATTAGAATAAACGATTCTAGTGCAAACAGACCGTTACCATTCACCCTAGATTTTAGATTCAGTCAACCAAGTTTGAAAAAGTCATAAATTGATTCAGTTTCGAATTGTATCTAAAGCATAACTATATTTGCTTATAAATTATATCCAGCTTTAGCATTGTATTAAAAAAAAATTGTACTTGTGTAACAACCCATTGTGCATTTCTTGCTAAACATGATCATCATGTGCTTTGCAAAAGGAAAATTGCTATGTACAGAAACAAGATGTTAACCACTGTGCAGTCTTAACACTTTTGGGCTTCGACGAATGGTCTGGCTCAGTTGAAACAATCTAGAACTAGATGCTATGCCAAGTCAGTAGGAGTTAATTAGAGTCTTGCTCTAGCTAATAGTCCAGTAGGCACACCGGACGGTCTGTTGGAACATAATGCCAAGGCGAGATCTTGTTGGAGTTTGATAATAAGTTCTTGGCTAGTAGTTCTAGCAGCTCCAACCTCATGTCTTGATCCATTCTCGACACGCTCAAGATTGAACCACATTACCTTCATCATGCACTGGTGGACGATCTGACAATACACACAAACAATCAGCTAGGGGAAAACAACAACAGGCAGAGACTTAATAAACACCGTTGCATAAACCCCTCCAACGGTCCAAACAAACTGCGAGTGCACGGTTTGTCCCACCAGATGCTAAACGCACTACAAGCTCACGGGGACAATCCGGTGGCACACTTGAATGGTCTGTGTATACACCTTTGCCGCTTGAGACATCGGTGAATCTCTATCATGCTCACACGGACAGGCGGACAGCCCACGAGATCGCATCGACGGTCCACGCGCCACTGCAAGCTCACAGGTTCACTAGCATAATAAGACATCGATAAGTCTCTATCATGCTCGCACGGATAGCCCAGAACCTTGAACGACACATTGCAAGCTCACAGAGTCGGGGTTCGCTAGCACAAGACAAGACTTGCAACACCAGAGACTTTGGCCCTGTTTATCTGGCTTATAATCCGTCTTATTCGGCTTATTTTTTCAGCCGGAACAGTATTTTTCTCTCACAAAAAATCAGCCAACAGTGTTTTTCAGCCGGCTTATAATTCCAGCCGAACGGCCCCTTTGTGTGAGTCTGGTGGTGTTTAGATGCAAAAACTTTTGGAATTTGGCTACTGTAGCACTTTCGTTTGTGTTTGGTAATTAGTGTCTAATCATGGACTAATTTAACTTAAAAGATTTGTCTCGTGATTTACAACCAAACTGTACAATTAGTTATTTTTTTATATTTAATGCTCCATACATGTGTTTAAAGATTCGTTGTGATAGGACGAAAAATAAAAATTTTGAATTTTGAAGGCATCTAAACGAGGCCTATCATCATGATGACACGGACGGTCCACCAGCTCAAGCCTCAAGTCGTCCATAATACTTACGCATACGGCATATACACGCACGGTTGTTATTTGCCCTTGCCAATGCGCAAGAGAGCCAAGGGCCGAACTCGATCATGTGCCTGGGCAGGTCTGGGCATTGCAGTAACTAATGAGTAATGACTGGAGGTACGTGCCGCTAACACTGCTGGAAGCCTGAGCGTGGTTTTAGCGCTGCATGCACGCATGCGCGTGTTGTGACTTGTGAGGCATCGGCGCATGCATCGCACTGAAGGCTTCACGTGAGCCACTGCGCTTTTGTACGGCGGATGACACGTCTATCGCAAAGCGCTGCTCGACATGCTGCAGTGTTGAGATCCCTTCAAACTTCCAAAAATTTTACAAGATTCTCCGTCACATCGAATCTTTAGACGTATGCATGAAGTATTAAATGTAGGTAAAAAAATAACTAATTACACAGTTTGTCTGTAAATGTTGAGACGAATCTTTTGAGCCTAGTTAGTCCATGATTGGATAAATTTTACCAAATAACAACGAAAAAGTGCTACAGTAATTTTACACCAACTTTTACACCATCTAAACACTACCATAGTCAAGCCTGGAGCGGTACGGACATATGCATGCATGCGTTGCCAGTCAGTGCTTGTAGTATCGATCAGCACGAGTATGACCCAGTGCTCCTGTGGACCGTGGTCGTGTAAGCACTTAAGGGCACGTTTAGTTGCAAATTTTTTTGCAAAATGATACTATAGCAAATTTCGTTGTTATTTGGCAATTAGTGTCCAATCATAGTCTAATTAGGCTTAAAAGATTTGTCTCGTCCATTTCATCTAAACTGTGTAATTAGTTTTATTTTTTTATCTATATTTAATGCTTCATACATGTGTTCAAAGATTCGATGTGATAGGAAATCTGAAAAATTTAACAAAATTTTTTGAAACTAAACCGTGGCTCACAATAGCCGGCAGCAGCACGACAATACAACGCTACTGTGTGCTCTACAGGAAAAAGAGCCTGACTCCTCCCGTGCCCTCAGGAGCCTGTTTAGTGATAGCCACTGGTCACGATGCATTGGTCCAGTCCGTAGTCCGTACGCGCGCACCACACCAGAGACCGGACCCAGGCGGCCATGCCCCATGCGCACGTACGGCGCCAAAAATCGTCGTCTCACAGTGGAAAACGGGAGAAGAAAACACGAATCCTGCACGGGTATGCCCTCGCTGTATGCGTTCCCGCGCGCGAGTGAAAACAAGCCGGCCAACCTGGAGCCAGGCCGGACGGCGGACGCCATGCATGTGCCGGCCGGCGTACCACCGCTCTGCCGCGCTCGTCCGTGAAGAGCTGCAGGCCTGCAGCCAGTACGGAGCACCATACATACGTACGTACTGCCAACGTACAAAACCAGCCGGTCGGCCGGGCCGCATGCATACACGTACCGTAGCGTGAGTACCATGCTCGCATGAATACGGAGTACACGTAGCGTAGCATGAGACATTGTTGACGCCGTACGTGCCGGACACTGGCCTCCGCGACCGGAGCTAGCATGCACGCGTGCACTACTGTTTCAGTACTCTATCGTACGTATACAGAATAAGTACTGTCTACTCCGTATGTATAGTCTATTGACACCGGTCACGTAACTATCGCCGCAGGTGAGCTCATTATACCTATACGGTCCTCTGTCACACAGTGACGCATTAAGGGGATGTCCATGTATCCTCATTCTACGTCAAACCACTCCCACATTTTTTTAAAAAAATTATACAGTACAACATAGACGTCCACATACCACGCACGCACACTCACCCATATGAACACACGTACACAACCCTACTCAGGTGAGCGCCTTCGAATAAATTGAACAAGGCCTAAATAAGTATTCGAAGCGTTCAAAATTGTCTCTAAGTAAAAATCATTTCTAGGTGCCTACGGACACTAATCAATTTGTATTGGTAACAGGTGTAATTAAATCTAAACCAGTCATTTATGACATGTTTGGTTGCTTCTTCGGGCAAGTTTGTCTGGTCAGGTAGTGATTCAAACCACTTATTTTGGATGAATGGTGATTATAATTGGTTGCTTGGTGGATATTTGCCGTCATGGCAACAACCAAATAAGGCCTTATAGCATGCTATATATAGTTGAGTGTCCTATGACATCTCAACGATTAAGAAATCGGTATTGACGTGTCTAATGAGAGAAAGTATAAAAAAATGGCATTTATGAGCTATAACTTGTCATGTCGTATTTGTATTGGGTCCAAGGAGAGGGTATAAAAGAGAAGAGAAGTGGACCACAAATTGTAGGTCCTATTTAGCACCGCTCCAGCTCCTTGATACCATGTGTGGAGGAGTCAAAACCAGTGAAGCAAAAAATAATAGTTTCATGGTTCCTAGTTCATTTTAAGAGAAGAGACAAAAAAAAGCTCCTCATTATAGTGTAGGAAGGAGCCAAAGCCGTCCATAGCTCTACAAAAAACGGGGTCTACTCGGCTACACTACTACACTAAAACTTTTACATGACGTTTGGAAAATAGCCTCAGAGGCAGTTGGGCCGGTTGCCTTATGCCGACCACCTCGATTAATACATTAACCGAGGCGGGCAGATCAACCGCATCCGTTAAGGCCGGATTAACCGTGACCTTTGGACAGAGGCGGACGGTTTGCTCGTCTCGGTTAATCAATTTTGCCCGTCTCCGTTAAGTTTACTGTAGTAGTGTTGTAGCATAGGTTTAAAAAATGTCATAGAATGGGATGGAGCCATGTATTAATGGTGATTACATATCTACATCTAAAGCTATTATAGGTGGGGTGTTCTTTTTTTTTTGGAAATTATAGGTGGGCTGTTCGACCGTTTGCATATGACACAATAGAGTCAACACTAGGTTTCATTATTAACCATAGTCTTAATTTGCATTTTTCGCATACAGCAGACACCCAAAATTGCCCGAGGATTTTAGGCGTCGCCTGCGCACGCATCGCCCGCTCTCCCCACGCGCTCGCGTCTCCCCTTCGGCGACGGCGGTTCCGGCTCCTTCCCCACGCGCACGCGCACGAGTCTCCCTCTCTCCCCACGCGGCGGCGGCACCGGCACCGGCGAGGTAGGCCCTCCTCCTCCTTCTAGATCTGCGAGTTAGGGTTCCTGCGAGCTTCTCCTCTCTCTCTCTCCCAACTCCGGCGACCTTAGAAAAAGGAAGGGCCCCGGCCCCCGGGAAGGTAGGCAAACCAGGCGGTGGGGACGGCGGCCGAGCGGTTCGGGGCCCCGGTGGTGGTGGAGGCGGCTAGGCTAGGTCGGGGCTGGGGCGGGGGGGGGGGATGCGTCGCGACCGTTTGCTGGAGTTAGAGAAGAAAACGACGGCGGGAAGGGGGGAGGGGAAGAGGGAGGCCGCCGCGGGTGCGGTAGGGTCTCATCGGAGCTTCGCAGTCGCGACGCAACGGTGGAGCTCCGACGAGACCCTACCGCGCTGCGGCGAGGTGGTGGGCAGCGGCGGGGGCGAGGAGTGACTGGTGTGGGAGTGCTGCCGCGAGGTGGAAGATGAACAATGCGTGTAATCGACAGTCACCGTCGTTGCCCGAACGAATCCCTGATTTCAGAAATGCTTATATTTGTAGAGCTGGTGTGGGTGGAATGAGAGTGCGACGGTTATCCAACATCGGCATTCCCGTCGAAATGAAATTTTATCTTGGGGTTTTGCACGTTCTTCATAGAATGTACGTCACCTATCTAGAGGGGGTGACCAATCGCATACAATTTTGTAACACGCATCGCTTGAATCGGCGACTTTGACCTGGCATTGGCATCCTCCCACTCGAACGGGGCAAACCGCGGCCAATAGATCCACCACCAACTCCGCGTCGGCCCGCGCTCCACGGGCCCGGGGACGGCAGAAACGGCCGCATCGTGCTCACCGCAGGGAATCCGTGCGAGCTCACCTACATCTGGAGGCGCAAAAGGCACACACTCCACACTACAGAGCCTAGTGCTTCCCCAATTTTTTACAGGAACGGAGGAACCCAGCCCGAGAGAAACAAATCCCCGGAGCAGGTGAAGAAATCCTAGAATCTCCTGCACGTCTGCCTCGCCGGCCACTCGGCTCCATTGACCAGAACCAAAGGAAGGAAATTGTTTTCCCCGGCATGGCCTGGGATTTGCAGAGATCTCCCTTTCCGCGTGCCCAGGGCCAGTCACAGCCACGGCAGATAGCGTTGCCTGCCCCTCCTTCGTACGAGTACAAATCCTACGGCGTATCGATGTAGCGCAGGGGCGGGCGCATCAAACCTAACAAAACAAAGCATTTGATTAGCTGGATTCCAATGCAGCGAATCGTCTGTTTGCTCGGACACGGACTGACGGACACCGCCGCGTGGAACCTCAGACTGCGAATAGGGGGGGGAAAATGTTGTCTCACATAACAAAAGATACGAGTTCTGCAAGTCGTAAAATGTTGCCAAAGTTTGGCATTGTCAGTTTGTCACAAGGCATATAGGCATATAAAGGGAAGAGAGAGATAGTCAGATGGCGTGCGTAGAAGAGGTAGGGGAGGAGATGACAATACGGGTCGAGCCGTACGGAAAGTCTTTGGGCACTACTACTGCCATAGTGGCATGGACTTTGACCTGGTTGGTGTGCGGGGTTAGAGAAAATATATATATATTATCTTTGTGGCAGTGGGTGATAAAAAGAACTGCCACACGATGCTACATTTCCAGGTTGCTGATACTAGTGAATTCAACTAGTAGTAGACTTTTTTTTCCGGATAAAATTAGATAAGGTTTTTGTTTGCTTCAAAAGGAGCAACAATCACAAGGAGGTGGCGAGGCCGATACAAGTGGTCCTAGCAGAAAGACGGTAGTACCACACGGTATGGATCACAAGTGTTAGAAACCGTGTGACATGGCATGGACTAATGGTAGCACCCGTTAGAATTTATTAGTTCTCCTATACCCATATAAAGAAATTCTAATAAATGTTAAAGGTTCAATACATGTGTCCCTTAATATGCTTTAATGTTTATAAGCCCATAAATAGAGGTGGAAGATGTAACATCAATTAACACCGTATTGATAGTTGATGTGGAGGTAGGGGTTCTCCTCTCTATATATGTGTATCAATCCTGTTGGGAAAGATATAACAACAGAACTACAATTGGGAGTTTCTAGTTTGTAAAATCCTAAGGTGGTTAATTAGTATTTTCCTCTTCTTGCCGTTGCGCCCGACGTCTGCGTGCACTGGAGCTACGTCTCGACGTATTTGTCGTCAGCTGCTCCGACCTCTTACTCCACCGCTCATCAACGACTTCACATCACCACCACCAGCGGCGTCTCTCTCTGCATCTCCTCGTTATGAAATGAAGAGAAGAAACGCAGTCTCGCCACATTATGGAGACAGAAAAACGGTGCATAAATCACAAAAATCAATTTCAAACTTTTGTCAAAGGGTGCCATTTGAAAACTTACATAGTGGCTAGCAAGTAGGTAGCAAATAAAAACTATGCCAAACGAAGCTTTCTTGGATAGCTGGCTTGACAAATAAGCCTAGATGAGTCCATCTAATCAACCATCTAGTAAGACTCTAAGGCCATGTTTAGATCCCAAATATTTCCTCAAATTCTACTATGCAAAAAGAAGATTCCCCATTACATCAAAATACCGGCACATGCATGAAGTACTAAATGTAGATGAAATAAAAAAACTAATTGCATAGTTTTGTTGTATTTTGCGAGACGAACATTTTGAGCCTAATTAGTCAATGTTTGGACAATTTTTACCAAATAAAAACAAAATGCTACAGTGCAACGCAGTGATGCACAGTGATTCCGCCGCCGCCGATTCCGGCAAACTAAACACGCCCTAAAGTACAAATCTCCTTGTACCCCAGGGCAAGCCACCAGCCCACCACCAAGGCACTAACCTTCCATACATCCACGTGGCATCCAACTATAGGCTTGCACAGCCCCCAAGACCAAAGAGTCAGAGGAGAGATTCCCATGAGCCCCAGTGGAGAACATTTTCAACTGAGGCCCGTTCACTTCCCATGCATACCCAAAATATTTCATCTTTCACCCATCACATCGAATCTTTAGATACATGCATGAAGCATTAAATGTAGGTAAAAAAATAACTAATTGTATAGTTTGTCTGTAAATGTCGAGACGAATCTTTTGAGACTATTTAGTCCATGGTTGGACAAATTTTGTCAAATAACAACGAAAGGTGCTACAGTACCTTTTCACCCACTAAACACAGCCTGAGGTAATTTGGTGGCAAGTATAGATACTTAGAGCATCTCCAATAGTTTGGTAAAAACTACTTGACAAATTTTGTGATTTGGCAAGTGACTAAAACATATGGCAAGTGAAAAAAATTAGTATCTCCAATAGTTTGTCATTTAGGCTTGGCAAAATTAGAAAAAGTAGGCCCACTCCTAAAACCGATCAACTACCTCGCTGCCCCACGCCGTGCTCCGCGTGATTTTTGTCGCCGCCGACGCCTGCGACGGGCTTCCGGCGCTGCTTTCCATGATCGCTGGTGGCCGGCCATCTCCTTCAACTAGCCGGCCAACTCCTTCAACTAGTCGTGATGTCGGCTGGATGGAGGCCGGCGCGACTTCTCAAGTCGATCACCACGGCCAGGGCGACGCGGTGTCGATCGAAGCCGCCGCGACTTCTCGGTTCGGTACGAGTCGAAGAGGTGAAGAGTCCGGACCGCGCGGGAGAAGAGCCGCCGGGGACCCTGCACGCGATGGCAAGTGCTGCTCGGCTTGGCAAATATGCGCGTGATGGACCAAGTAATGCCAACTCCCCAAATTATGCCAAGTCACTTGCCAAACTATTGGACCATATATTTTCATGTTTTGCCAAAACAAACAAGGATAGCAAGTGCTTTTACCAAACTATTGGAGATGCTCTAAGAGCAAAAAATTATTGGTAAGTGGAGCAGTACGATGCCATTAGCGCTAAATACGCCTGTGACCATCTATCCGCTCGCGAAGAGTGGACCATGTTGCCAAATCTGGTCCGCATCCGCCGGCCACAGCTCGAGACGCTTGTGCAGCCCAAGGAAAAACGGACCCGGCTGCCTCTGTGGTGGGGCTGATCCCATATACTAGGCTTCTGGGACCGGAGACCCAAAACCCTTTGTGGTAAACAGAATAGCTGCCGGTATCAGCAGAGAGATTCGAGGTTTGGGCGTTATACGAATGAAAAGGATAGTCAAGATAGGCACTCCAATCTAACCATCTGTTGTGTTGTGCCCCGGTGCCCCACTCTTTCCCGTCTTTTCATGCTCCCCCTCCTCTCCCAACACTTTTTCCCACTTAGGGGCTGTTTAGTTGGCAAATTTTTTGGCGAAACGCTACTATAGCAGTTTCGTTGTTATTTGATAAATATTGTCCAATCATAGTCTAATTAGGCTTAAAAGATTTGTCTCGTCCATTTCGTCTAAACTATGTAATTAGTTTTATTTTTTATCTATATTTAATGCCTCATACATGTGTTCAAAGATTCGATGTGACGGAAAATCTGAAAATTTTGGCAAAATTTTTAGCATCTAAACGGTGCCTTACAATACTCATCTCTCTCTCTCTGACACATCGCACACCCCTCAGGTCAAGGGGTTGCATGTTATCCAGCCTGCAAAAAGATATAGGAAGGTACAATAAATACTGGGAAAGGAAGAAGCCAACAACACAAAAGAGAGGGAGCAGTGGTCGGGGACCCACGCGTCATGAAGATGCTGTGAATTGAATTCTAATCCACCCATTCTCAGGATCAAGGTGTATCTGTACATCTTATTGTTCACTGCCTGCTGCAGCCTTAAATATCCTCTTTCTGGAAACAAAATTCCCTGCCCCTTTCTTTACATCGGACCGATATATTGAAGGGGAAGGAAAAGAAAAAAAATCCTCCAGCAAAATTAAGGAGGAAAAAAAGTACTACTGTTACAATGGAGTCGGAAGAACGAATCTCTCACCCGCCGAATCACACATAATTTACAGACAAAATCCTCCGATCCCATGGCTGCGCTTCAAAATCCAGCCACTCGAATGATTTACGGAGAGAATTCGCGGCAAATTTGCTTCCAACTTAGATCCCCTTCACTGCTGACCGAGGCTTCACGGTAGGTCATCCAGCCGATGAGCTGCTGCTTGTCCGGATCCCCATGGATGAAGATATTCTTGGCAATTATGTTCTTTACTGCCCGCAAAAAAAAACTGCTCCGGAATCATTACAGGTGCTCTGGCCTTCGCATGGAATTCACGGAATCACGGTTCATCTCTACCCGATGTCTGTTAGCCATCTTCCACAAAAATTCTGCCAATGAAATCTTGAAACCTCTTTGAGTAGAGCTTCGGGTCCACAGCAGAGATCGAGTTGGGATCTGTCTGCAATGACTTGTAAGCATGCTCAGCCCGCTTTCTTAAGCTGTAATCCTGGAGGATGTCAATTATCCCGAAAAAGAGAATCACGTCATGCACTTCACCGGTCTGGTTTGGGAATAGGAATCCGCCTCCAGTAAGGAGAAGCGGGTCGAATTCACTCCTTCTGGATGCTTGCTCTGCCCGGGCTGGCATGTGTGCACCCAGTCTAATCAAAGGTTTCCTGAAAAAAAAAAGTTGCCATGAGACATTAGAGAACTGGTTAAATTATATTATTTCAGTGTCTGAAGCATTGGATGCTTTTTAACTAGACTAGAAGAGGCAATCATCTCTGATACAGAAAACCAAATAACTAGGTCCCAACTGTGCCTAAATGCATCCATGTGTAAGCCAAGTGGGCAGCAATGAAGCTTGCGCTATGATGACAACTCTTAAGTCTCTTATGAGATGGCGACGGGGTACAACTTATCAAGGCATGGACAAAACTTTTATGCCTCACGGCAAAAGCATAAATTCTGTTTTTTATCAGCAAGAATCTCTTTGTCATAGTCTAAAACAAGAATCAACCAATTGCATGGTTGGAACTGCAGTTATGTCACAGGCCAAAACTTGCTAATCTGCAATATTTAATTTGAACATGTTCCCTAGATGATGCAAATTCATTTTGTGCACCAAAACACCGAACGGAAACCACACAAAGGATCAAATTGTGATGATTATAAAAAAAATGGTAGATCAAACCTAATAAACTATCCAATTTCTAAGATCACATAAAGCAAAGTGATATGCTGGTGACAGCACTGATCATATGCAAAATGCAATTGCATACAAGTCACAACAAAGCAAAGATCCCTAAATAAAATGCTGCAACATACCGACGGCAATCAGGTATCATATCAAAATCATCATCTGAGAAGCAGAGCTCTGGCGTGCCACCACCTTGAAATGACTCACTCTTTGTTAAAAGCTCTGGTTAAGGATCATCACAATGGTTAGAACAGGTACCTTGTCAAGGTCCAAATCAAACAGCCCTAACTTACTTGGAGAAGCAGTAAAAGTAGACGATCCCATCTTTGAGGCAGAGATGTCATCACAAAAGTGAACTCCTACCAAGAAACTGTAATCCATAATCCCTTCTGATTCCAAAAAATCGCAGTCTTGTCTCAATTGTCTGCACAGTTAACTCTGTAAGAATTAACTTCCAGCGAAAGTAACATTGATGCCCTATAAGTTTTAGAAGTTGAACTTACTCATGGAGATCGGTGTACCAAGATCGTTGCAACCGGAAGACAAAATTGAGGTCCAAGTCCTTGAGTGTAGTTGTCTCATCAATTTCATCTTCAAACTTGTCTGCTGTTCGTCCATAGGATGAACCTTTCAAATCAAAACGGCGATGAATCTGGTATTCTGAACAGAACAGATTACCCATGACAATGAATCGGACCTAGAAAAAAGAATTGTTAGAACCATGACTGTTGTGAAAATTTGCAATAAAAGGAAATTGTTGTAGATATCACCTTTTGTCCATTAAGGGGCTTCACACAGTGTACACCATAGAACCTCGTGATTAATGAGTTCTTGTATCGATTGACATGATTGTAGTAGCTATTTAACATTCGAATTAGCAGCTGCAGCAACAAAATAGCAGGAAATTAGCCCCTCTGCAAAAGCAGGAAAAAACAGGTTTCTTCTTGGTAACTAATTGTACTTCGTACTTTAGCAGCGCTATTCTAACATTTGTAGAGCAAAAAATAACTAGGTTAATTGCACAAAAACAACCACAGTAATTTGCAAGGCAGGGTCACATGGAGCTCAACAAGAAAAAAAAACATCTTCTCAATCTAATACCAATCCCACAATCCAATTTAATCAGAAACACAAATTAAGATAACTAGCTACAAACCCAATTAGCATGTTTACATCAATGGTAAACGGAAACACTACCTTGACTTCTGATTTCTTCACTGTCTTAATCATGAATCGGTCATCTTGGGTAAGGTAAAAGAAGCTCCCGCTTTTCCCGGGTGAAGACAGCTCCCTCAGAGCATCATTGCCACAGATCGCAAGCATGTAATCCGCTGTATCAACAGCAAACAACTTCCTCAAATGCCTGCAGTGCAGAATACAACACCCCAGTTAATTAATAGAGCACAAGATGAACAGATCGTGCAGCTATACCGCAGCACACACAGATGAAGTGGTAGACCAAGAGTCGAAGATAGAAACCTGAACACCATGGGGCAGTAGTCCTTCCACCGGAACTCCGCAGTTGAATGTGGTAGTGTGACCTTGGAACCCTCTGGTGGGAACCGTGTCCAGAACTTCTCCCTTGGGTCAAAATCGCCCTGTTCCAGTGCTCGCATCGGCACAGCCGAAGACTTCCCCACGGAATGCCTGCAAGATGCAGAACCATAATAAACCTCCAATTCCACATCCTCTCCCAAAACCAGACCACATTGTGAGAGCGCAGAATTAAAATCTCACCTGATACCCAGTTGCAGCTGCAGCATGAGCTCGTAGTTCTTGTGTCCCTTGGAGATGGTCTGCCCGGGTCGCTTACTCTCCGGCGTGGTGGCCGCCGACGACGCCCAGCGTGGGACTCCGCTGGCTGCTCGCCGTGTATTCCTCTGGGGCAGTGCTCGCATGTACGTTGTTCCTCCCGTGACAGCGGCGGCCTCCTTGTAGAGCACGGACGCCTCGAGCGCGTCAACGATGTCGCAGGTAATGTCTCCGGCCTCGCCGTCCGACTCCCAGATGCAGATCCGCGGGGTAGCCTTCTCCCCCATACCCTCCACGGAGGACCTCTTCCTCACAAGACCAGCAACCCCAGCGCCGACCGGCGCGAAGAACGTGCCGCTTATAGCCGGCAGGTCGACGCAGCTCCCAGGCCAGGAGCCGACGTACCGGCTGCCGTCGGGCCACGTGAAGACACCTGTCCCCCTGGGCACGCCGTTCTCCCAGACCCCGTCGTAGCGGCTGCCATTGGCCCAGATCAGCACGCCGCGGCCGGAGAGCACCCCGGCGCGCCACTCCCCGACGTACTGGTTGCCGTTGGCCCAGACGTACCGCCCGTGGCCGTCCTGGAAGTTGCGCCGCCACTGGCCCTCGTAGTAGTCCCCGTTGGCGTAGCTCTTGGAGCCCACGCCGTGGCGCCGGTCCGCCACCCACGCGCCGCGGTAGGTGGCGCCGTCGGGGCCGACGAACACGCCCTGCCCCTCGATCCGGCCGCTGCGGAACTCCCCCTCGAACGTGGCGCCCGACGGCCACGAGAAGCGGCCCTTCCCGGACGCCTTGCCCCGCCGCCACTCCCCCTCGTACATGCAGCCGTCCGCCCACACGTACTTGCCCTTCCCGTGCGGCGAGCCGCCGGAGAACCCGCCGCGGTAGACGTCCCCGTTGAGCAGCGTCTTCTCCACCACCGCACCCTCCGCCGTCTCCTCGCCGCCAGTGCTGCCGGCGGCGATCATCGCCGGCGCCACCCGCCTCATCCCCCGCACGCTCGCACTCAAGCCCGCGGCATTGCAGATCGGGGGCGGCTAGGGTTTGCGATTTGGGGCTCGGGATTTATGCTGCGCTCCCTCCTCTCCTCTTCTCTCCTCTCCTCTTCTCCCAAGCTTTTCACCTCCGTCTTTTTGCTTCGATTTTTTTTCTCGTGCTCCCGCTCGGCTACTTGGTCGTTTGATCTGGGCTACGAGTGGTGCCTAGTACTAGTACCACTGCTACACTGAAGTGGTTGGAGGAGGGGAGAGGATAGAATGGAAGAGGAGGAGCGAGAGCGGGTGGGCCGGGCGGGGCCTTTTACCGTGCTGCCCCCAGGCCTCGCTGAGATCAGCGCGGCTCGTCGTCGGCGTGCAACGGGAGGCTCCCCGCGCGGATCTCCTGAACACCGGGGCAGTTCACGGAAATGGCCCATTGGGTTGGGTGGTGGGGCCACGGGGGCGGCACGAGTCACGAGCGGACCCCGTCGTCGTCGTCCGCGACGGGTCGGGGGTCGGTGGGCGCAACGCGCGCCCGCGCCGCACCTGCCCTGCACGCAGCGGCCGAGGATTCGGGTTTGGGTCTGGGTGCGAGGGGTGGATGCAGAGACACACTCGGTCCCACGGGACCAGCCGTGTCTCGGCAACTGACGTCTGGGGTCGCCGGCATTTGGTGTTGACAGCGTGTCCGCTTGACTCATCTGGGCAGGCATGCTTGGCTTCGCTTTGCTCGGGCTTGGTGGCTGGTGTCGGATAGACTGTTTAAAGGCTTGAATGGCAACTCCTATGCAGCGATACTGCACCAGGAGTAAGAGCAACGGCAATGTATCTAGACCACCTGGTCCATAAGGCTGGGCCCCACAGCAGTTGACAATAGCTATAACAATCCTCGCAATGTTCAGCCTACAGCAGAAAATAAACTATGCCAGTAACAGCTCCGAGAAACAGACAGTGGGAGAGAGAAGAGAGAGAAAGAAATAATAGTTTACTGCTTACAGCCAGGCTATAGTGCTATGGGTAGCTTTTGCTATTTCTTCCCTATTGACTACCCTCATAATGTTTCAGTCACCTGGTACAGAATATTTAATTCACTATGGACTACTTTTTCACTACACTGTGGTTGCTCTAAGCCGTTTTTAAACAAAAATATTTGTTAATGTGCTTTTATCAGAAGAGTTCTTGAAGAAATGTGCCGTCAAAAGAAAAAGGAATATTCAAATTTTATAGGGTACACAAATGAAAAAAAAATACGACCACTCTTGTTGAATTCCTCTTGCTCTAGTAATCGCTTCATCCGAGGAGCCGTACCAAACACCCATAATACGAGGAGCTATTTTTTTTGGCATACGTATGAGGGGTCAAAGACGTTTTCAGAGGAGGAACTAGTTTGGAGGCTTTTGCTCCGGCTCTGGCGAAGAAGTTTCGAAGAAGGAGCCATGTCAAGTAGGCACTAATTATAAAGTTTTTTCAAATCCAATCGTTGTGGTATAAATGGTTTCTTGCCCACTGAAAAAAGGAAGCGTCAACCGTTTCAAGGAGCATAGAGAAAAACAAACTAGCATAGGATCAAAGCAGAGTTTTGTTGGTTTCGATACGTCCATCTCTAGTATTAGTGAGCATACTTAATGCGACAGCAGTAGATGAGCGTAACAATGATGTTTCTCCAAATGTAACCGAGGGAGCAGAGAAAACGGAAGTCCAAACAAAAAGTTGGCAAAAAATTTATCGACTTAACAGCTTCAGCAGACGAGCCGTACCAAACACCCAGAGTATGAGGAGCCTGTTTTTTGGCATACGTATGAGGGGTCGAAGACGTTTCAAGTGTACGAAGGAGGAACTAGTTTGGAGGCTTTTGCTCTAGCTCCAGTGGAGCAGTTTCAAAGGAGCCGTGTCAAGTAGGCACTAATTATAAGGTTTCTCCAAATCCAATCGCTGTGGTATAAATGGTTTCTTGCCCACTGAAAAAAGGCGGCATCAACCGTTTTAGGGAACATAGAGAAAACAAACTCCAAACAAGCATAGGATCAAAGAGTTTTGTTGGTTTCGATACGTCCATCTCTAGTATTAGTGAGCATACTTAATGCGACAGCAATAGATGAGTGTAACAATGATGTTTCTCCAAATGTAACCGAGGGAATAGAGAAAATGGAAGTCCAGACAAAAAGTTGGCAAAAAATTTGTCGACTTAATAGCTTCAGCAGACGAGCCGTACCAAACACCCAGAATATGAGGAGCTGTTTTTTGGCATACGTATGAAGGATCGAAGACTTTTCCAGTGTACGGAGGAGGAACTAGTCTGGAGGCTTTTGCTCCAGCTCCAACGGAGGAGTTTCAAAGGAGCCGTGTCAAGTAGGCACTAATTATAAGGTTTCTTCAAATCCAATCATTGTGGTATAAATGGTTTCTTGCCCACCAAAGAAAGGAAGCATCAACCGTTTTAGGGAACATAGAGAAAACAAACTCCAAACAAGCATAGGATCAAAGTAGAGTTTTGTTGGTTTTGATACGTCCATCTCCAGTATTAGTGAGCATAATTAATGCGACAGCGGTAGATGAGCATAACTATGATGTTTCTCCATATGTAACCGAGGGGACAGAGAAAACGGAAGTCCAAACAAAAAGTTGGCAAAAAATTTGTCGACTTATGAGCATCTGATCAAAACTGGTTTTGAGATGCCATCCTGATATTAATGAGCATACGTAATGCGATGGCGCTAGAAGAGTGTAACGACAAGGTTTCTCCAAATATGACCATTGTGCATAAATGGTTTCTTGCGTGCCAAAGTGCAAATATCAAATGAGCCCATGATCACGTGGAACTCCTATCCAATGGCATTATACGATTCGGTGATTTCTTCTGGTTGTAGAGTATAGGGTGTCTTATCATGCTACATAGCCACATTCAAAATGATATGTTCGTCAATGTATGTATTTTTGTTGAGATTTTACTAGGAGAAATGGCGCCAACAAATTATATTATGAAGTTGTCAAAATGACAAGCATGGGCATTTTGGAGAACACAGACGAAACAAAAAGATGCGAACATAAAGGAGGGCATATTTTGTTGGCCAGCAAGCATCTAATTAAACTTGAGATTTGTCGGTTTTTATATGTAGTAGTATTCACAAACATACGTAATGCGACAAGAGAAGTACTAAGCGTAACAACAAGGTTTCTCCAAAGGAGACCACTGTGGTGTAAATGTACTAAAGTAGAAACGTTGGACGAACCAACGGTGCTTGGTAACTCCTATATGTGATGACGCAACATGATATAATGATGATTTCTTCTAGTTGTAGGAATACAAGATGTCCCCTCCATACTGAATAAGCGTGCTTTAAAATGTATACCAGTTAAGGTGTTTTTATTAGGATTTACTAGAACAAATGTGCCATCAAATAGTGTGCCTAAGAGGCTAAGTAATGAAGCATGGCATCTTTAGATAATAATACAAAGAAATAAAGGTGCGAATGGAAAGGAGGACATATTTTGTCGAGTTACAAGCGTTAGATCAGACTAGATATTTATTGGTTTTGAGATGTCATCCATGATATACACAAAACATATGCAATGCAACAAGACTAGATATCAATGACAAAGATAAAGTTTCCCTAGAAGTGGCCACTATGAGATAACTGTTTTCTTATGCATGAAAGTGGAAATGTTGGAAGATCCCATAACTCCTGCTCAACAGCATCATTGGATACAGTATGTGACTTTCAAAAAACATACTACTCTAGTATTTGTTAGGTGATATTGGTTACAACTCACAAAATACTTTCTTGGTAGGGCAAGAATAAGGAAGCATGAACCTATTTGTGGTATAAAGAGGAGAATAAACGTAGACGAAGTGATTGAGACGAAACTAAGTTCAGATCAAATGAAGTTTGTCACTTTTTACGCCACTTCGTGTCAACTCGACGTGAACACAAGCAATGTGGTAAGACTATATGTAAACATGAAACATAGCAACATGGTTTCTCCAAAAGATGATCATAGGGGTCTAAAAAAGTGAACGAGCATGGATCGTTTTGTTTGGTGCTTTTATATAGCTCGCAAAATAAGCAAAATGGCGAGCCTCTTCAGATAACAACAAAGGAATACAAAAGGTATTCCCTCCATTTTCAAATTATAAGTCGCTTTGACTTTTTTGGTTCATCCATTTTGCGGAACGGAGGGAGTACATAAGTAATTGAGAAGTAAATATCATTGCTTAGGCGCCCTTTGGAACAAAGAAAGAACAAGGGATTTCTTAGCATTTCAAAACGTACAAAAGAAATTTATATGGATCCCTTTAAAATAATGGATATGAAATTGATGTGGGATGCCTTGTTTCCATCAAATTTTGGAGTCAACCTCTTGGAGAGCTTTCTCCATTTCTCTCTCTCTTCTTCGACCCTTGATTTTTTCGGGTCCCACCAAATTGTGATTCGTGTGTTTTGTATCCTATATAGGTTCAAGTACTACTTGTGTTTTTGAGAATCCTGTGTTCCAAAGTGACCCTTACTGAATTCCAAACGTGGCCAAGTTTTTGTGGCTTTGGCATAAGCATGGCATGTTAGGTATTTACAAACATCTGCAATGCACCAAATTGACGCGAAAGTCTTTCATGTTGCTAACAAATTGCAAAATTCTTCTTAAATACGCATATTTTAAGAAGTTGTTTGGATATTTTTTTAGGGCCAACACTCGTGCATCGTAGCAATAAGCAAGTGATTATTGTATCCTTGATCCATCTACATCCAAAGCAGATCCTTGGTTGGGCTCTTAGTCACTGTCAGGCATCAGCTTTGGATGGTGCTCAATGCCAATCTTGCTGTACGGTTTCTACATATTGTAAGCCGCGCATGATCGGTACTACTCACACAATGTATTATTGCGACTTATAGGATCTAACCTAACTAAAGCAAGCTGCAAAGTTGTGAACTGCCCAAGTCACAGAATTAGTTTATCGCGTGGGGGACGGATCATATAGCGAGTTGGTGGATTATGCGCCCCCCTGAACTGGTAGTGACCAATGAGGATTCTGTTGTGGACGATGCTTCCTCTTCCGCAGATGAGATGATTTTCTTGGCGGTAACTTTCCTTTTTATCATTTTTCTCCCCATGCAGACGTCGCTGCTTGTGTTCAGATTGCGCCTTCCGACCAGTGTCTGCTGATGCTAGGACGTTGACCAGGTGCGTCTGGTCCGCTTGGAGCCTTTGGGGGACATTTAATTATTTGCCACTTTTAGCTATGGTCAATTAATCCCTCTCACATCCACTTCTCTCACATGTGTGGCAAATCTATTGCCACTCTCCCTAAAATAGTGGTAATTGGTTAATTATCCCCTTTGGCTGTTGGCTGTTGATCTAGCCTGAAGATGCATCCGGATAGACCGTGACGTCAACTTAGGCCGTGCTTCAGGAGAGTTGAAACTGAAGGGGCCATTGACCATTTGTTTTGTTAGCAATGCCCGAATTCCTACCAAACAAAGCAGTTCACATGGGATGCAAATTGAGCTTCCTTATTGAAGCCAACACGGGGGGAGCACCGACAGTTGAGTTGAGTTCAGACTTCAGACCTGGGGAGATTTTTGCCCATAACAGCAGACCTCAAGTGCACGCCGCTTGCCGAAAGCATTACAAAACGGCAACAATGCCACCAGATTCCTGACGAGCCCGGCTTGTTCTCTGTTGTGTTGCGTCCGCCGTTCTCCGCCCGCCCGCGCGATGCCATCATCGATCGCGACGCGTGCGCTCTCCTCGTAGCGCCCGGGAGGCCAGGACAAAACCGGGGTCACGCTAGCGGCCGGCCGTCCTGGGCCCGATGCTGTCTCGACAGCCAGTCAGCCACCACGTATGCTCTCTCTCCCTGCGGTTGCGGCGCGCGACTGCGCGAGCTTGGCCTGACGACGCGCGGGGAAAATGACGTGAGGGTGGAACCGAAGCAGTCTGCTTTCGCGTACATGTTGCTTTCTTTTCTGCCAATTCACCTGGCGTCGCTGGAAACCTTGCTGGTGTTTTTTTTTAACGAAAACTCCGGCGACATGCATCGGAGTCTAAGCCATTCATGGGATATGTGGCGGTGATTCCTTGGTAATCACTGGTTCGTTGCTGTCGGAACCCGGGCTTTAGTTTGCCCGGTGACAATTTCCAAACCGGCTAACAGTGACGACTGAGGCGTGGCTAGGAAAACGAGAGGTGCGTGCGTTGGAAATTTTACTTAAAAAATGGCCGATTTATTGGCAGTAATATGCTTGCTCTGATCAGGATGAGCTATAAGCTACATTAGTAGATGGCTTGAGGATAAGATTACGGGGTGTTGGAAGTGATCTCCCTCCATCAGGCCCAACGGCCTTATGGGCCTTGTTCTCGCGCCCTGATTAAGGGCGCCCAACCCGATATGGTTGGTGGGTCCCCGTCGCACAGCGCTATAAAAGGAAGGTGGGGGCCGGGGCTCGCAGTACGAGGTTCACCGCAGAGCCAGTTCCCCACCGCACATCCTAACCCTAATCCCGATCTAGAGAAGGGGCGCTGCTAGCGACGGGAAGCACCACTGAACCCATGGCGCCGGCGAACGATCCCAACACCGGCGCTTCCTCCGGATCGGCTACTCCTGCTCCTACTGATGGTTTGCGATTTCCCCGTTTCCTTTTCCTCTTTTTCGTATTCGCAGTGGTAGTTGTTTTAGGTCTTACACATTAGCTGTGAATCACTTTTGACCACTTCCTACAACGAATCCGTACCCGATCTAATGAATCAATGAACTGTGAAGCCTAACATTGGTATCAGAGCCATGGTTAAGAATGAAGAACCCTAGATCGAGTAAACCGATTCTAAATCGGGAATGAAATAAAGAAATAAAAATAAAAATAATTTGATTCAGATCGGAGAAGGAACGAATCGAAACATGAAAGAAAGCCGCGCGGGGAAGGGGGAAAGAAAGCCACCGTTGGTGGTAGGCCATTGCTCGGCCGAGTTTTGGACTCGCCGACGTGGCACGAAACCCGAGGCACCACCACACGGCATCTTGACGGCGGTGCGCTCAACCCCGGAGGGGAACGCGCGCGCCGGCAAGGGCCATGCGGCGGCGCCATCTTCCTCCCTCAGGACCGGGCCATGGTGGCCGGTGCTAGGATCCGCCGAGCGCGCGCAACAAAGGAGCTGGGCGGAGCCGGCTGCGACTGAGAAAGGAAAGTAAGAAAGAAAGGAGAGGGGAAGCCGCCAGGACTTGCTCCGGCGTTGAATCTTTCCATCGGAGTTCCGTCGGAACCGACGGCCATGCACGGCTCTCCCAGTAGAAGAACTGAGAAGGAAGAGAAAGTGAATGAACTTAGGGTTTCTGAGAGAGGGGCGGCGGCCGGCTGGTTTTGATGAACCGAAAGACAAGGAGGACCGTCGGATGGCAATCTACGGTTGAGATGAACCGGCGCCTGAGCTGGGCCAAATCGGGCCCAGGTGGAAAAGCGCTGGGGGTCGAATTGCCGGCCCAGGCCCAGGTTGCGGCCTGGGCGCGGCGTCGGGCCGTTAACGCACTGAGCTGGGCCGCCCGATCGCCATCTACTGAGCTGGGCCGCCCGAGTTCGCTGAACAGCGCGTGACCGCGCGTGGGCCGGCTGCAAGCCTGGGCCGCGCGCCACTGTGGGCTGCGCGTTTCAAAAGGGCCTTCGGGCCAAAATATGAAGAAAACGAATTTTTTTCAGAAGCAATACTTGTGACATGTTTTTGATGAATAATTGATGGATTTGAATAGAATTTGAATAAGAATTTTCCGTGCAATTTTGTCCAACGACATTTTGCTCAGAAAATAATGAAATTTTTTTTAGTGCTTCTGGAAAATAACATTATGAAAATTTTATTATTGTTTCCGCTGCGTACTTGATATAATTATTTTCATTATCAAATTCGAACCAACGGGAGAATTTGGTTTTGAAAAATGAATAATAATTAAAGATGAATTGTAGTATTGTTATTTTCTGACCAACGTTGTTAATAACAATATTATAATTTTGATTCATGAAAATTGTGCATTAATTTTATTTCTGCCCAACGGTGATGTAAAATTATTGCATAGATGAATTATATGTTTCAATTTGACCAACGTTGAGTTAAAGCATATGATTCCATGTATAAATATTTTTCACTTACTCTGATGTGGTTTCAGGAGGCAAATGCATTGTGAACATCGCGAACATTCCGACACTCAACGGGACTAATTACCGTGTGTGGCGGGAGAAATATGAACTTGAACTTGCGTTGGGAGAGGTCGATTATGCCATCATCTCACTGTGTCCCACTGAACCTGTGGATCCGGTGAGAGAAGAAAATGAATCTGACGCTGATTTCACTGCTCGAAAGCGTGATCATGCTGAGATAAGAATGAAATATGATCTTGAACATAGGCAATGGACCCTCTCCAACCGCAAGTGCTTATTGGTAGCTAAGACCATCATTGAAGAACAGATAAGGGGCTCAATCCCTGAATGTGCTACTGCCATAGAATATCTTGATAAAATCAAGAGTCAGTTTACTGGGTCTACCAAGGCCACAGCAAGTTCATTGATAAAGAAGCTTGTGAATGAAAAATATACTGGTGGTAGCATCAGAGAACACATTTTGAAGATGAACACCACGGCATCTAAGCTAAAAGAGATGAATTTAAAGGAAGATGATTTCCTGATTCATTTGATTTTTGCTTCCCTGCCAAAAGAATATGATTCTTTCATTGTGAACTATAATATGCAGCCTGAAAGATGGGGCATAGAAAGACTTATCTCAATTTGTGCTCAAGAAGAGGAGAGGATAAAATCCTCACAGAATGAGTTCGCCCATTTTGTGAAGGATAATAAAAGAAAGAACTTTAATAGCAAGAATTCTAAACCACAGGGGAAACCCAAGTGGGACAAGGCCTCTTCCTCAAACTCACAGGGAAAGAAACCCCAGGAACCTGAAAATCAGCAGAGCAACTCCTATGGTGGAGCTGAAAAGGATCAATGCAAGCACTGCTTTAAGAAGGGACACTACAAGAGATACTGTCCTGACTTCCTGAAATCTCTACTGAAAAGAGGTGATGAATTTATTACATTTGTAGATGAATCCCTGTATTTATGTTATGCTAAATCCACTTGGTGGGTTAATTCAGGAGCAACTACTCATGTTGCAAATTCTTTACAGGGGTTAAGTGGGACGAGAACCTTGCAAAGAGGAGAAAGAACGATTAAAGTGGCAAATGGAGTATAAGCCGACGTTGAAGCGATTGGAGATTTATCTTTAGAATTGAACAACGGCTTTGTACTTAGACTTAAAGAAGTACTTTATGTTCCCTCTTTGCGAAGAAATTTGATAAGTGTTTCAAAACTTGATGATGACAGAATTGATTGCCATTTTGGTGATGGCAAATGTAAGATACTCGTTAACAATAAATGTGTTGGTCTTGCCTTCTGACAAGACAAGCTTTATTTGTTATCTCTTGATGAAAATACGAACAATGTATGCGATAAGAATATGAATGATTCCCCATCTGCGAATGTAACTAAGAAGCGGAAGCGAATTGATGATGTCTCTTCAAAATTATGGCACTATCGCTTGGGCCATATTTCGAGGGGGAGAATGGAACGACTAATCAAAGAATCAATTCTTCCGCACTTAGAATTTTTAGATTTAGAACAATGCGTTGATTGCATCAAAGGAAATTATGTCAAGAAAATTAAGAAAAATGTCAAACGAAGCACAGGAACTTTAGAAATAATCCACACTGATATATGTGGTCCATTTCCTGTGAAAAGCGTGGATGGTTATGATTCGTTTATAACATTCACAGACGACTACTCTCGTTATGGCTATATTTATCCAATTAAAGAAAGATCGGAAGCATTGGATAAATTCAAAATATTTAAAGCTGAAGTTGAAAATCAGCGCAATAAGAAAATAAAGATAGTACGATCAGACCGAGGTGGAGAGTACTATGGGCGACATACCCCATATGGCCAAATTCCTGGACCGTTTGCAAAGTTTCTACAGGAAAATGGCATAGTCGCTCAGTACTCCACACCGGGGGAGCCTCAGCAGAATGGAGTGGCTGAAAGACGTAACCGTACCTTAATGGATATGGTAAGAAGCATGATAAGTTACTCCACATTACCGATTAGTTTATGGATGGAGGCACTGAAAACCGCCATTCACATACTTAATCGAGTACCAAGCAAATCGGTGCCTAAAACACCGTATGAATTATGGACAGGAAGAGAACACCCACTTAACCATTTGCGTGTGTGGGGCTGTCCAGCTGAGGCAAAAGTGTTTAACCCAAACATAGGAAAGTTAGACTCTAAGACAGTCATCTGTCATTTCATTGGTTATCCAGAAAGATCAAAAGGATATCGGTTTTATTGTCCTGACAGACATACGAAAATTGTAGAAACAAGACACGCTGTGTTCTTGGAGGATAACATGATCAGGGGGAGCATGGTAGCACGAGAAATAAGCCTACTGGAGAAACAGGTACATGTACCCACTCCGATGGTTGAAGAACCATTCTTTACGCTACCTGTTGCTGTTGAGCCGACAGTGCAAGACACTATAGTGCCAACACCTGTTGCGAGTTCTCTCGTGGCGACAATAAATGAACATGAGGAACCTGTCCTTGAGGAGGCTGTCCTTGAGGACCCCATAGAACCAAACGTCGCACATGAGGAAGAACAACAACAACCTAATGTGGAACAAGTGCCAGAGGCCCCTAGAAGGTCTCAAAGAACAAGAAGGTCAGCAATTTCTAATGACTATGAAGTTTATGAAACAGAAGAATTTCAGATGGGGGATGATCCCACCTCATTTGAAGAAGCCATGAGAAGCGACCACTCATCAAAGTGGCTTAAGGCCATGGAAGATGAAATGAAATCAATGAGTACCAACAAAGTTTGGGACTTGGAAATTATTCCTAAAGGAGCTAAAACAGTAGGTTGTAAATGGATCTACAAAACAAAATATGACTCCCAAGGGAACATAGAAAGATTTAAAGCGCGACTTGTGGCGAAAGGCTTTACGCAAAGAGAAGGGATTGATTACAATGAGACGTTTTCTCCAGTCTCATGTAAAGATTCCTTCAGAATTATAATGGCACTTGTGGCCCACTATGATTTGGAATTACATCAAATGGATGTAAGAACGGCGTTCCTTAACGGGGATTTGGAAGAAAATGTTTATATGGCACAACCGAAAGGTTTTGTTGTAAAAGGAAAAGAAAATATGGGATGTCGCCTAAAGAAATCAATCTACGGATTGAAACAAGCCTCAAGACAGTGGTATTTGAAATTTGATAGAACGATAAAAGGTTTTGAGTTTAAGGAAAATGTTGAGGACAATTGCGTTTACGCAAAATTCAAGAATGGAAAGTATATATTCCTAATCTTGTATGTGGATGATATCCTGCTTGCTAGCAGTGATGTCAGTCTATTAATGGAAACGAAAAAATTCTTGTCCTCAAACTTCGATATGAAAGATCTTGGTGAATCCTCGTTTGTTTTGGGAATAGAGATTCACCGAGATAGAAGAAAGGGGGTACTGGGATTGTCGCAGAAGGCATACATAGAAAAAGTTTTGAAGAAATTTAGTATGCATGCATGCAGTTCTTCACCTGCTCCTATTGTCAAGGGCGATATATTTGGGGAACATCAATGTCCCAAGAATGAATATGAGATTAATCGAATGAAAGCGGTACCATATGCTTCAGCAGTTGGAAGTTTACAATATGCTCAAGTGTGTACACGCCCTGACTTGGCTTTTGTCACCGGGTTACTTGGCAGATATCAAAAGAATCCAGGAATAGAACATTGGAAATTGGTGAAGAAAGTCATGCGTTATTTGCAGGGTACGAAAGGCCTCATGCTAACGTATAGAAGATCTGATTCCCTGAAGATAGAGGGGTATTCAGATTCCGATTATGCGGGAGAAGAAAAAAAATCCACGTCAGGATATATATTTACTCTCGCAGGAGGGGCTATATCGTGGAAAAGTTCCAAACAAACCGTAACTACATCCTCGACAATGTATGCCGAGTTTGTAGCATGCTATGAGGCAACGGGGCAGGTGAATTGGCTAAAGAAATTCATATCCGGATTGAAAGTGATTGATAATATCAATGAACCACTGAGGTTGTATTGTGATAACAACTCAGCGGTACAGTATGCTCACAACAATAGGTCAAGTGGTGCTGCCAAACACATTGACATAAAGTACTATGTTGTGAAAGATAAAGTTCGGGATCATATTATAAATCTTGAGCATATATGTACAGAGAAAATGCTCGCGGATCCGCTCACTAAGGGCTTACCACCCAACGTGTTCAGAGAACACGTAGCCGGCATGGGTTTAAGGGAAAGCCTATGATTCCCGAACATACGAAGGGCCCAGAAGAAACTTCATTCCAAAACAGAGAAATGTGTTGTAGCTGTTAGTCTAACGGCACTAATTGCTGTGACGATGAAACAGTTCAATGCACTAATCTGCAATGGAATAGGATAGAAACAAGAAAATTATGAATCGAAAGATTGAGTATGAAATTAAAGAACAAAGAAAGTGATGAGAGATCAAGGGGGAGAATGTTGGAAGTGATCTCCCTCCATCAGGCCCAACGGCCTTTTGGGCCTTGTTCTCGCGCCCTGATCGGGGACGCCCAACCCGATATGGTTGGTGGGCCCCCGTCGCACAGCGCTATAAAAGGAAGGTGGGGGCCGGGGCTCGCAGTACGAGGTTCACCGCAGAGCCAGTTCCCCACCGCACATCCTAACCCTAATCCCGATCTAGAGAAGGGGCGCTGCCAGCGACGGGAAGCACCACCGAACCCATGGCGCCGGCGAACGACCCCAACACCGGCGCTTCCTCCGGATCGGCTACTCCTGCTCCTACTGATGGTTTGCGATTTCCCCGTTTCCTTTTCCTCTTTTTCGTATTCGCAGTGGTAGTTGTTTTAGGTCTTACGCATTAGCTGTGAATCACTTTTGACCACTTCCTACAACGAATCTGTACCCGATTTAATGAATCAATGAACTGTGAAGCCTAACACGGGGCTGTACTGGAAATTTATTAAACCCGCAACCAAGGAGGAGGGCTGTTGCTGAGAAAGCTGCTGGCTTTGGACGACACAGAGTGTGGCGCGCCGCTCTCGGGCGTGGGAAGCTATGGCCTGTAACCAAATAGGCTCTACCAGAGGGAGAAGGTGATGTATTCGTGGGTGTCTATCCCTTCTCGGCATCGGCCAACAGGCACGGAGCGATATAGCCCGGAGGAGAGGGAAACAGATGGATCGGAGATATGCTAGGATCTGTAATTGTGAATGTGATTAGTTTCCTTGTGTGCAGTGTGCCGAAAGATCCAAGGAGGAAATTTGCCATATGTCTTGTGTCTCTATTTGCGTTAATATTTTTGCGCACACACGTAGACCCTACTCTTACAATCACATGCTATATGTTAATATTCACATGCTATATGTTAATATTTTGTGGTCATAGCCGATCCGCTATTGACGAGTACATCGTCTATCATAAAAAAATAGCATTGTTAAACCTTGTAATAAATTTAGAAAAATACGAGCACCGTATCAGTCTAAGTAAATAGGCTCTACTAGATGAGCTATACATAGTTTACAGGGTCACAAATATGTTATTATTTATTTAGGTCACAAATCATTCAACAGATGTAGACGGGTTGGGATGAAAATGGTTAAAAGTGTCTAAATTGTTTTTGTTTGAACTTTTTTTAAAAAAAAGATAAGCCAAAAATTATTAAGGCATTGGTTTTATGTGAAAATTGAAAATGAACCTAAAGGGTCAAAGAGACGATACTCTCCCTTTATAAGACGCATACGCATATCAAAGTTCAATAGCCAATAATTCATACTTTAGATAATTAGATTCATAATTAAATGTACTATCAAATATCATAAATTTATGAATATAAATAATTTAATGTAAAATAAATAAATTGTGAAAATATCATTTAATACCGTGTCATATCAAGACAAGCTTTATTATAAAAATATCACGTTTAATGGAGGCACCAAACCGTAGCACGACACCTTGCTATGACACTGTACATAGGAATGACCAGTCAATATGATACATAAGTTAAATATTTAATGCTGACTCCATTTATCAAAGTAAGGTGTATTTTAAGAAAATCTTCAAATATAGTTTGGAACCTGTTCCTTCAGTATATTGGCATCTGCTACAACTTCAAGACTATTTTAGTAGAAGATCAAATAATAACCCATTGATATACAATATTAAAAAGGTGTATAATTGCTTTTGTTCCACGTCCATATTTTTTTTATTGTTTTTATTTTCTTTTTTTAACCAAAATATAATAAAAACTTAATAAGGAGCTATAGATGTAGTGGTCCCATGATGGCAATCAAGTCTTGAGGTACACCTTCCATCTTTACAAAAGATGTACAATTCTAGCTATATCTTTGACTAATTTTATACATAAGAAAAGATAGTAATATCCATGACACCAAATGCTTCTAAAGTATCATTAAATTATTCATGTAATATATTTTCATAGTATATCTATCTTGAGTTATAAATATTGATATTATTTTTTTTTATAAATTTAATTAAACTTAAGATTGTTTGATTTAGAACGAACCAAGAATTACGTTTCTTTTAGGATACAAGTTAGTAGGGCATATTGATTTTAGAGATCTCACAAAGGATTCACAAAAATTCAGCAGTAACAATTTGATTCGAGCATGAATTAAGTTTCTGACCTCCAAATGGGTCACGTGGTTTAAGTTGTGGTTTCATGGCCATATATTTCTTTCTTTTGTTTTTCAAAGTTGTGGGTTTTCATTAAAAAAACGCACATATGCGGATCAAATCAATCGACGTACCCGGGTGCCATACACACCTAGTAGACTACAGTGCTCTATTTATATTTATGCCTTGTTTAGTTCGTGAAATTTTTTGGGAAATTATACTACGGCACTTTCGTTGTTATTTGACAATTAGTGTCCAATCATGGTCTAATTAGGCTTAAAAGATTCGTCTCGTGAATTTTATCTAAACTGTGTAATTAGTTTTATTTTTTATCTATATTTAATGCTTCATGCATGCGTCAAAGATCCGATGTGACAAGAAATCTTGAAAAATATTGCAAAATTTTGGGAAGCCCTACCCCTTTGACAGATCAATACGACAAGAATGCATCTCGATCATCCTGGCTCCCTCGCTCTGCCTTGGAGAGACCGAGGCGTGACCTAAACCTTTCTTTGAGACTGTGACATCTGACATCCATGTCCTGGACGATCCGATCACGTTTGATTATTATAAAGGTGTGTGTTACAGCGATTAAATTTCACCATGTGTGGACATCAACACTAAACAATAAAAATAAAAATCCGATCCAGCAGCAAGACTGACTGCACTCTTCGTTCTCTATATTCATCCTTTAAAAGAAATATTTCGTCCTGGTCAGCAAGATTCTCTCCTCTATATCTAGTTTTCCCACACCCGTGGATACTCTATATTCATCCTCTATACCAACTACCACTCCGTGGGACCCACCCGTCATCCTCCCCTTCTCTCTCCATCACCTTTCCCCACCTCTCTCTCGCTAGTCCGTCACTCCGTCCAGCCCAGTCTCCATGCCTGCAGCCAGTGGCGGATCCAGAAACGGGGTAAGGGGGACTAAATAACAGAGGGCAAAAATTTTTTTGCTCGCTGTATGCAGTACACTAATAGATATAGCAAAGATTGATATCAATTCATATCAAGCTCAATGCGGGGTCTTTTTTTTCTCAACCCGACTCTCATTAGTTGCAATCTTCGAAGTTGAAGCATCATTCTTAGCACAATATCTCTTCATTCTAGTCTACTACAGTACTACTGATTATACCCTACAAGGTATGAAAGTAAAACTATCATAATCGGATCATTGAATATTCAAAAGAAAATATTAGAATAGGGTTCAGTGGGGAATTTTGGATTGGGCTGCACTGGGCTCTGAAGAGCTGCTCTCTGCTATTTTGGCCCACGGGGGGCTGCTGTAACACTCCGGTGTTACGCAAGCATTTGCATGACAATCATATGCATGTCATTTCATATCATCATAATCATACATGTTAATATTATAATTTGAGTGAAATAAAAGCTTAGGAAGTGGTATTTGAGATGTAATATATTAATGTGCTAATCACATTCCATTAAATTTTTGCAACTATAAATTTCATATCACTTAGAATGATAAGGAAAAATTTTGGAGCCACTAAATCACTCAAAGTGTTGTCAAAGATTTGTTTTAAAAATGTATTTGAAAGAATTCAAAAATCCTCTCTAAATTAGCTTTTATTCTAAAAATCAAAATCTATCCAGATTTGGACTTTGGTCTTAAAAGCAAAGTTGTAGAGAATTAAATTCTAAGCAATTTTTGTTTTTGGGTCATTTTCAGAAAAGGTCCTTTTCTTGCTCAAAATGAGATTTGAAAATGATTATTTGAAATTAATTGAAAATATGAAAATGGAAATTCAATTTCTAACCTAAACGGGCCGCCGCCTCACTTTCGGCCTGCTGCTGGAAGCGGCCCAGCTCCACCCCGCGCGCGCGCGCCGCAGCCGCCGCCTCGGCCCGGCCCGCGTCCGCTCGGCCCGGCCTGCCTCCGTGCCGCTCCTCCTCTTCCCGCTCGCCCCGCCCTCGCTGTCCACCGCGGCAGAGAGCTCCCACCGCGTGGCGTTCATGCGCCGTTGGAGCCGCCGCGCGTCGCCTCCGCTCTGCCCTCCTGCCAGCTCGAGCACGCTCAAGTGCGCCTGCCCGAACCCTCCTCGCCCCCTCACTCGCACTCCCGCTCGTCATCCACTTCCCCTCTCCAAAACCGAGCGGGCGAGCGGCTCACCGCCGGGAGCTCCACCTCCGCTCCCCCGTTCCGACGTCGACCCTCCACCGCGACCAAATTCGTCTTGCACCAAGCTTCGCCACTCCCTTGACTCCTCCGAACGAGCGCCACCATCGCCTTGCTCACTCCGGTAGGACACCAATTTGGCTTCCTCGCCGCGCCACCGTGACGGAGCCGCCGCGCTTGCGCTCCGGCCACCGTCGCCTCCGCTCCTCCCCATCTCTCTCGAACTGCTCGACGATGTTCACCGTGTCCCCGCGATAGTATTGCGCGTCTCGCCTTGCTCGCTCGGGCACGGAAGCGGCCGTTGGCCGTCGGCCACCGCCACGCCGTCGCGGTCTAGAGCGCCGGCGAGGCCGCCCTCTGTTCCTCCCCGTCAGCTTCACTGGGCCACCGCCCTGTGGGCCGCGCCTCCGAGCGGGCCTGCTCGCTCGTTTCCCCCGCGCGCGTGACTCAGGCCGAAAACGGCCGCGGGCCGGTTTACTTCCCCGGGCCGGCCCAATTTTAAAAATAAAAATCGTTTTCTGTTTTCTTTTATTATTTCATAATAAAGGATGTTGTGGAAAATGTTTTTGTATTTATTTGTGCTCCAAAAATTATGAAATAAATTTCTATGAACTCATTGGAACCAGATCTACAATCTAAAAATATTGCATGTCATTTTTGGGATACTTTTCTGTAGAGCTTTAATTAATTCTTGATATTGCTGATATCTTGTAAAATGGTTAGTAAATCCTATATGTATCAGAAAAATATGATTTCAAGTTTGTTAATCTTCTCATTTCATGCACTTCCTAGGAAAAATATGTTTCATACATGTGCTGTGGAGAACTTTGGAGAAGTAGTTCAAGTACCTTTAATGGCTGATTTTTATTATTTTTGCTAGAGAGCAAACTTTGTATAAAACATGCATGTGATAATTTTTGTACAGTCATTATATTCCATGAAGAACCTAGAAAAAATATTAATTCTGTTGTTTGACACTTTTCATAGTACAAAGTAATTTCATGCTCATTTTTATGCCATAGCTTGTCATTTTTGTGTAGGATAGTTTACTTATCCAAATGCCATGAAATTTTTATGGTAGTCTATTTAGAGTAGTATTATGCTACTGTAATTTTCTTAGATTTTTAGGAGCATCAAAAAGATATGTTGCTATTCAAACCTATGCTTATTACTTAGGGTTTAAGCAAGTGTTGCTTTAAGTGTGATTAAGAAATTAGTGAAGCTTTGGTGTATCTTTGAAGTATTTCATAAGATAGGTTAACTTAACATAATAGTAGTAGAAAAGAATGCAGTAGATGACATGTGCTTGTAGTGTACAGTTTCTTGGATAATGTTGACTACTTTGCATTTCAACATATTCATTGCATTCATCTCCTTCGATGCACACTTGCATAATCACTTACACGCATTGCATCATACAGGATCGCAAACCGAGAACCCAGTCGTCTTGCCCGAGGAGCCAGAGGAGCAGATCGAGGTGCAGCAGCAGGAGGTGACAGAAGCCGAAGAAGAGGTCGGTGAAGATCTCCCGGAGTGCCCCGATCACCGTCCGAGCTCCTTCGAGAGAGGCAAGCCCCGGAGCATTTCTCTCCCGGTTTGCAAATAATTTATTATTAACTTTACTTAATTTGATGCATTACGTTTAGGAGTTGTTTGCAAACGTTGCTGCATTATACCTTGCTTACCTTTGTTATACCATATCCTTGTTACCCTGGTATCCGCAGTCAAGTCAATGCTTAGCTGGCTTAGACCGGTAGAAGTCGGGTGATTTCCTGTCACCTGCGAGCTATAGGTGGTTACCTGGATCTGTTTGGTTGACTATGAAGTCATGGTATAACTAAGTGTGAAATGAATTTGAGACCGAGCGGAAACTTGTAGGGTTTCAGACTGTAGTGTTTTCCGTCTGTGTCGGTTAAGGACCGTCCGTTGTTGTCCCTCGGGTCATGTTGAACGCATGCCTCACATTTAGCTGGCCGGATAAAGTACCTTCCGATCGCGAAACTGGGAGATTATTCGGGCCGAGTGAATTGCCCGCAACGCACTGTACCGGAGCAGTAGTGGCAGGATACGGGGGCGCGATGATAAGGCCAAAGAGCAGTCGGGCGGCCCCCGAGTACAAGTGGTTCCTGGCAAGCTCGCGACTTTACCTGAATGGTTGACTCGGTGACCAACACCTCACTTTAGCGGGTGAGTGAGGTTTGTGTGAGGAATAACTTACCAGCTGGTTAATAATCGATTCGAATCGCCATCGTTCACTGGATAGTGAACACTTGACTTGAGCTACTTCATCGTAGTAATATTGATGGAACACTTGGACAGTTATATGAATTATGACATAATGGAAGTTGTTGATGATCATTGGTTATCACTACCTGATTAATTAAATGTTACTTTAGTACAGGTGCAAATGTAGTTGACAGGTAAATAAAGATTTAACTTGATGCAAATCTTTTGTAAAGGTTTTTCCTAAATGCTAAAAATGCCTTTTGCAAATGAGTCAGCTATCCCACTAGAAAGCCTATCATGATTCTTTGGTGTCTTTTATTTCTGGTTTATGACGGGTAAGTCTAGCTGAGTACCTTCTCGTACTCAGGGCTTTGTTCCCACTTGTTGCAGATGGACAGATGTACTATGGCTATTGTATCAACTGTCTCTATCCTGCAATGGGCGAAGCATAGGACCATGGGCAATGGTCATTCGTTACTTTTCGTCTGATGCTTTTGCTGGAGATGATCACAAGCTGGCACTTTATTCCAACATGTTGTGTGTGTGCGTGATTTGAACTACCGCTTCCGCTACTTTTATTCAAACCTGGTTTGTAATAACTATGTTTAAACTCCGATGCATTTTATGCCGCGAACTTTTATGTAACTTATGATGGTAACCGTTAAACTTAGTACGATCTTGGCTGTTATGTGAAATGGTTTGAAATCCGTCGAGATTTCACGGACTACCGGGTTATACGGGCTTAAGTTTGTTAAATTGTCCTTCCGTTGGATGATTTCCTACTTAATCTCGTATAATTGGGCGGTTCTGTTACAGCTGCAGCCCCCCTGGATCCGCCAATGCCTGCAGCTCGCCCACCGCTCCCCTGCTTCCTGCAC
This sequence comes from Saccharum hybrid cultivar R570, assembly GCA_038087645.1. Classification (NCBI taxonomy): domain Eukaryota; kingdom Viridiplantae; phylum Streptophyta; class Magnoliopsida; order Poales; family Poaceae; genus Saccharum; species Saccharum hybrid cultivar. Next base: position 2,481,696 of record JAQSUU010000033.1, on the reverse strand, counting down.
GCCCGCGCGCGAGGGCTGACCGCCGATTCGAGATGCCGGCGTCCGCGCCTTCCCGAACAAGGATGACCCCGTGCGCCGGCGTCCGTGGCGCGGTGCCGCCACCGGGCCCGCCTCGGCCCCGCCGGTGATCTGCAGGCTCGCGCAGCTCAACCACGCGTTCCGCGGTGCCGCGGGATGGCGAAGCTCTGCCTTGGGCCGCGGGCGTGTGCACCGCCGCTCGTGCGGGCGCCGCCGGCCGCCGGGTGCGCGGGTGCCTCCTCCGCCGGAGCACGCTGCCTCCGCCGAATGCGGACGCGGTGAGCGGGCGGACGGTCGCGACGGGCCCCCTCCCTACTCTCTGCCACAACGAGCAGTCCGACGGCCGGCGGCCTGTCCTTCTCCTCTCTCTCGTTCACGCGGGTGGCGGTGGGGTGGTTGCGAGGTGGGCCCCCCGGGCGTGTAGCGGACGAACTCTACACCCACTGGGAATAGCGGAACGAGCAGGCGAGCGCCGTGTAGCGTAGCCGTGTAGCGTAACCGCTGCGGCTTTTTTCTCCGCTACGTGCGTTTACCGGATGTGTTTTCCGGACTCAGTGCAGACAGTCTAACGCGCCGCGGCATATAGCGCAGCAGCGCACGAAAGGAGACACGGTGAGGCAGGCGAGTCTATCAGGCGAGAGTACCAATAGAAGCTCATCGAGGCGGCGGCACTTTACTATGGAAAATTTAAAACGTCTGACGTCAAAATGCATTGGAAGTTCCTGGACAATTCACCATTGCTTCTCGTAAATTGCTTTCGCAGATCGCGCAAGCCGCATCCACAAAACTGTTTTCGGTGGCCCGGCGCGCGCGACTTCGTTGTTTACTTGTTGTCCGTTAGCGACTACAATCAGGGTGCCAAATCGCACTCATCTAACGATCGGTTCACCCAATGATTGGCAAAAAAAAATTAAAAAGAGAGAAATCAGTACAACGAATGTCATCTCGGAGAGTAACACGTTACGCGTACGTTCTATGCCCGTCCAAGCCTCCAAGACTCTAAGTCCAACCAATTTAAGGTTCCACGTTAACAACTTAACATGGTCGCTGTCGCCAGCAATAATCTTTTTTTTTAATACCCGCAATAATCTTTGTCTGGTTTCTCAATAGCTAGGCTCTGTTCACTCGAACTTATCAGCCATACCGTTTTAAAAAAAAATAACAGTGTTTTTCTCACTCAACAAATCAGCATCATCCGTTTTTTAGCAGCCGGACAAAGCTCAAATCTATTGTCGCAGGGAATCGCGATTGCGACTTGGCGACTTGCTACGACCAAACAGAGAATCATGTACTACTGCCTACAGTGCGAGAAAAAAGAAGGCCAGGCAGGCTCGTGCGTGTGCTCGGCAGCGAGATCAGCAGATGATTTGTACCGTGTGCCTTGTCCTTGCCCGATCTTTTACATCCAGTACGTGTACCGGCGTCCCTCGGTTCTTACCACGACGCCCGCTGTTCGTCGTGGCAACACTGCAAGTCTGCAACAGTGAGCGCGAGCACGGCGAGGCCGGACGCGTTGGCGTCTTGTGCAGCGGCACAGTAACAGCTTGCATTGCAAGAGAGAAACACAACTACCGACCACGACCAGGCAGGAGCTAGAAGTAGCGTAGCGAAGTCGTTCGCAGCTTGCGAGGCGTCCGTCCGTGGCACCAATCATTCCCAAAGATACACCGTACGCCTCCTTTGCTAGTACTCTGGGCTGGGGCTATCGATCGCAAAGATGAACTCCTACTACTCTCTACACTCACTACTGGTACAGTCCAGTTCTTTATGGATCCCCGTGCTTACAGGTCTTGCTAATGAGAGCAGGATCAGATTTGTTGTTAAAAGCGCCGGGGGTTAGTAACATGATGGCCTGCTTTCACGAATCCTGTTGGCCTACCGAGAGTCCGAGACCGTTCTTCGCGGCCAAAGATCTGCCTCGGAAATGTGGACACCATCTGAAAGCAGATACGAAAGTACTACTACTACTACTGTTGTGTTCATCAGTGATTATCATTGTCAGATATTCAGATCATGCAGAGATTCACAGCTAAGAACAAGGATAACAAGAGGCTGCAAGCAGGATAAATGCTGAAGTGAAAGAGGGAGGAAAGGAGAGAGAAGAAGCAGACAGTAAACTTACAGCCGGTTTAGGCACAGGAACCAGAAAACTCTGTGAGAGAAACAAGTGAGTCACATATTAATAGTGAATATGCAACTGCTATATAGATATACTAAGAGGTAGACTGCAAGGAAGCAACCGGCTATATTATTAACCTTGGTCTAAGGACCGATCTATTCTCGAGCTTCACTCCCACCTGATGGCCATCTATTGCGCCTCCACGACCACGAGCTTAGTGCTTCGGCGATCGTGTAACCCAAGTGTGTGTCACTTCGGGCAGATATGGGTTCACGTCGATCGGCACGCTACGGTACAGGGAGGGCACGGGCGGCGCGTGTGTGCGAGCGGAGTGGGCGCCCTGTAGCTGCGGCGTGAGCATGGTCTGAACACGTGATCGAGGGAGGCGCCCGTGGATCTTCCTCTCCTCTGTACCAACGACATGAGTCGCGAGGGAGACGGAATTATCAGGCCAGGTGCATGTCGACATGAAATGCCATGAACCATGATGAAATCGTACGCTCGCTCCCTGTCTTCTGGTTCTGGATACCTCTCTCAGTCTCAGAAACAACAAAAACGAAAGCTCTCTCAGATGGTCACAAAAGTTTCACGAAAGCGGATGTCGACTGGCGTCCGGCCGGCCCATTATGCTGGGCCCAACAACATAAACGACCACGGCAGCACAACTGTTTGGGCTTTGCTAACTACTTAGTCCTCGTGTACCTGGGCAGTGAAGCCCTATATTTAAAGAAAAACCCATTTTATTTTCAGTCTGAAAAAATCCATTTCGTGGCTCTCAATTAGAAAATAGTTTTTTTGCCCGCTCTGTCTTTTGAAACCGTTTGATGTTTCTCCTCGGCGGTTTTAGCTAACGTGGAGCCACTTCAAGCCACGAATGATGTAAATCAGTAGTTCGAGGAGGTCAAATAGACTTTATCAAAAAAAATTATCCAAAAAAGTTCAAGAAAATTTATGCAATTAAAATTCCAAACCTGAGTTGCTGCTCTTAGCATATTCATATAGAAATTTGGTTTAGCCTAGGAAAAAAATATGAAACCAACCTTAGACATTTTTTTATCCCTAAAAATCATGTGCTCTATCTTATGGTGCCTGGACTGCAATTATGTGGATTTGATATGCATGTTTGTTGTTTATGTGTTAGTAGATACTCTAGTCATCATTTCTAATTAGTATATTTGATGACACAGACTATGCAGGAGTTCAGTCACTTTGAGGATAACACTTGTCATATAGGCATCTCATACTTGATCCAATAGCACAGGTTTGATTTGTGCTTGTGACCTAGACTAACTAGAGCCGCTGCTAGCGAGCTCGCCTCTCTTATGTCTGTGTTACAAGGGGTGCATCTTCAGGAAGGACAGGACGTTAGGAGACTGACATCCACCCGAAAAGCCGTTCAAGTCCAGAGACACATACATCATCTTGGCTCCTTCACCTTCAACACAAGACTTCCATGTCCGATGGATTTGGGGCACAAAAGTGCCAAATAAAGTGAAGATCTTTGTATGGTTATACTTCATGTCGGTGTCTAGAACCGCGTCCTAGACACCAGATGAGTGAATTTGTATCTGCGCGTCTAGGCCCGGATGATGTGCAAAGTGGACACAAGGGTTTATACTGGTTCGGGCAAGAATGACTCTACATCCAGTGGATTCTACTGCTGCTTGTGTTGCCTTGCACCGGAGTGCTTGTAGCAGGGGTTACAAGTTTTCGAGAGAGGCAACAGATCCCAGGTCTCTTCGGTGGAGTGTGTGTATGTTGACTTAGCAAGGTGTCCCCCCTAGATGTGGCCCATGCCTCCTCTTTTATAGTTCCAAGGGGAGGGCTCGGGTTATATTTGTGGTAAAAAAGGTAAAATGTGAAAAATACGAAAGAGAAAAACGAAAAGGTGGCCTCGGACGTGGCAGTCTTCCTCCTTATCCGGCGTGAGCAGCTTCCCCTGTAACGCAGAGACGTTATGGGCGTTGAGCTTTTGGCCTCTCCATCCCTGGTGCAACATATTATGGCCATACCTCGCCCTGCGTGCTTCTGTGCCGTCGAGGATGGGCGGTGCGTGCGCCCGAATTTGCGTAGAGATGGGGTTAGGTGGTATAGTTGCCGTTACCCCGTCGCTGTAGAGGTATGGACATCGTCGTGGTGGAATAACCGAAGTCATGTTTGATCAGAGCGCGGTTCCCATGTTCCTGTTTACTGTGCACGGTCATGTCCGTCCCATCGGCGGGAATGGACGCCATGGTCGAGGCCCCGTGGCTCCCTGCCTTGCCAGAGGGCTCCATGTGTCCTTCGGTCGAGGTAGAAGTATGCCAAGAGGGTCGGGCGCTCTCGTGCTTACGTTATAGGGGTCGGGCGAGACGAAGATTGTTCCCGACGGGGCACAGGGGTCGGGCGCTTTAATGACGTCATGGGGCTCGGGCGAGGCGGAAACCGTCCCTAAGCCTCGAGCGATTTAACAGCTGACATGCTATTAACGCCCTTGGTTAGGTATGCCTACTATTGATACCCGACACTTCCAGAATAGGTTAAGCGTGAAAGCAAATTTGCTGGACAAGCACATGATGGAGGATGCTATCTGTGGCCGGTGTGATCATCAATCAGAAGATCGACAACACGTCTTCTTCGACTGCCAACTGAGTAAAGAAGTCTGGAACATGTTGGGTTTACACTCCCTTTCCACTACTGCTAACAGTGGAGTTTGGGCACTACCTTCGAGTTGTGATCAGGATGCAGTGACCTAGCCATCAGTTTCGCTGACCGTTCTGTGGCGGCTATGGGATGCAAGGAACAGAGCTATCTTCCGGGATGAAAGGCAACTACCGTGTGATGTAATTAATCGTGTTCGGGACGATTTACCCATTTGGGAAGGCAGGTTTAGATCTGCCTCCATGAAATCTGGTCTTCGCCGTTGGCGCTTCTTTCTTCGCTCCTGTGTAATCTCTGTCTCAGGCGATCGACATCGCCTTGTGTTGTAACCAAACTCCTTCGATTGTTCTTAATATAATCCAGGTGGGGAAGCTCTCCCCTCCATAGTTTCTTGTAAAAAAATACCTGATCCAATAGCCACCTCATACTTGATCCTATTTAAAACGAACACATGTGCTACTTGTACACACATGCAAACTCACATCTATGAATGCACCCATTGCGCACACATTATGAACAACTGAGCTCAGGCCTTGAGATCGATGAAGTTACCACAGAAGTCTCGATGTCGATGGAGACATAATCTATCACTGAGAAATAGCATCATATATTCATACAATAGATATGGGAAAATTCAATCGCTAGTCTTGAGTCCGAGACTTGAACCCTAAGTGAGCGGGTTCAACCACAAGGAAACAAACCAATTCGCAATATTTGTTAACTCATTTCCACATCATTCTCCCGTGTTAATTTATGCTAAGAATTTGGACCTCACTAAATGGGAATCACTTGCATGTTTGTAAGGAGCAAATAGGAAACATCATGTGCAATAAAGGATATTTCGTTGCGATATGATGGTATCTAGCTAGTAGGGCCTGTCCAAGACGACAGCACAGGTAGATGTTTGTTCCTTTCCTGCCCAAACTAGAAACGACTGCACGCAAGTCTATTTTCTGGTGCCGAGTTGTCACATTGTCCATACTAAATAGGATCAAGTACGAGGTGGCTATATGATAATTGTGTTATCCTCAAAGTTACTTGAAGTCCTATGCCGTCTGTGTCGTCAATGTAGGCTAATTATAACAGATAATGAGAGCAACTGCTAGCAAATAAATACCAAAAGATTAAATAATCCAAGCTACAAACCATGAAATAGAGCCTAAATTTAGAAAAATAAAATTGAAACAATTCCATATTTTAAGAGCTAAAAATCCATATGAATTTTCCAAGATTAAACCAAACTTGTGGTTTTAGATACATACATAGCTTTCCAAAAAAATATTTAGATATTTTTTGAAATATAAATTTTTGTCAGTAAGTCTTTTTGACCTCCTGAATTATCACCATACTCTGATTTACCTCTTTCACCCTCCCAGCCGACCCTGCTCCTCTCCATCGCGTGCGCCACTCGCTCCCTCCATGGCCGGCAGCGGCCCGCTCCTCTCCATCGTGTGCGCCGTCCGCTCCCTCCATGGACGGCAATGGCGCCCTCACCCACCCTGGCAACACCTTCCCCCACCCTGGAGGCGCCCCACACCCCACCCCAGCGTCCTCCCTCACCTCGGCGTCTTCCCCCACTGGGAGCCCCCAACACCCGCGGATCCGGCGGCCCTCTCTCCCACACCGGCGAGATCCATGGAGCACGAGCGAGATCCTTTGGTGGTGGTGTGGCCGTGTTGCAGGGAGTCGGTGACTTTACCCCACCCGGGCGCGACACTCTCCTCACCCCCATGGGCACCCTCTCTCACCCCGGCGGCCGTGCTTCCCCCACACCCGGTGGCCATGGCGCTCTCCGCGCTAGGCTCTCTCTCCCTATGTTGCAATTGTATGTTTCAATTGTTTTAGATGTTTTAGTGGTATGTTGCAGTTGAATCATATGGATGTTGCAAAGTAGATCAGGGTGTTGCACATGTTGCATATATTACAAGTGTTTCAGAGGCATGTTGCAAGAGTATGTTTTGAGTGTATCAAATGTTTCAGAGGTATGTTTCATCTGGGTTTTTTGGACGCATGTTGCATTTGTGTTTATCTGGATGTTGCATATGTTTCACACATATGTTGCATGTGTTTTTTTTATATTGCGTGTGGTTGCAATGGTTTTCAAGTGTGCTTCAGGTGTTTTTATCAAGTGTTTCAAAAGCATGTTTCAAGTGTTTCAACTGCCTTCAGACGTATGTTTGTAACTGTTGTTTTTGGATGTTTTAAAAGTAGATCGGGTGTTGCATCTATCCTCCTCCCACCTTCTGCTGCATCATCTCTCCCGGAGTCGACAGGGCACCCATATGATGCCGCAGCCGGGTCCTTCCGAATCTGAGACGTCACGCGCCCTTCCCCTCTTGTCGCTCGAGCCCCGCAGACCCCTGTGCAGCGCGAAACGAGCGCGGCGCTGCAGGTGCTGTGGAGGGGGCGCGTCGGGTGGCTTGCAGAGGGAGCGCGCCTGAGATGGTAGCGCAGTGGCGGGATGAGGGTGTGGAGGAAATAGGCTGCGGATGGGGACACGCGCACGGAAGCTGGCACTGTTTCTGTACGCGGGTGCCGGAGCATCCGGACGCGTCCTGGCGCCGGACGTCCAGGCGCTAGGCGTACCAGATAGTTATTTGATTAAGGGAGCCAAATATAGCTTGGCAAAAGTTATGGAGGTTAAATGGATTTTTCCCTAAATTTATTTGCAAGGTACCGAAGTCTTGGGTCCAAGAGGCTTTCCCAGAGAACCGTCGTCGTGGGTGGATTTGCCTTCTGAATAGACCATTGGGCCTAACACGGTGGCCCATACGCTTATACGTGGAGGGCCGAGCCCCGAGCAAGTGTCTTCTGTCATCGGGACATCGGGGCGAATGAGCAAATTTCTGACCTGGGCTAGATGCCTGAATTCCATATTAGTCCATAGCAGAAAAATGGGCCAAGGCCATTTGTCTACACAAGGACCCACGAAAGTGCATAATTATTACCTCGCGCAGACGCGCCGTTGTATTGCATCGTCAGATCGTACAAAACAGTCTAGAGTCTGCAGAGGTAGTCATCACGTACCTCTGCGTTCGTCCAATTGATCCTGCTGGTTCCTGGAGCATGGCTAATGAAGCAGCTTGCTGGCCCCTGCAAGTAGCCAACAAGACCGCCGCCTTCCAACTGGACGCGAATCCGGACCACATCTCAGATGCTGAATCGGGCCCGATTAACAGAGATTCAGTACTTCAAAAGGATGTGCATTATTTCCCAAAAAGAAAAAAAAAGAGAAAGACGTGCATTATTTGACGTGCGCTAACAATACAATCACTCACACTGTCACACACGAAAGAGAACTCGATGCAAGTTGCCGTTCCACTGAAGAAGAGGGCAGCCAATGTCCCGTCCCATCCAATGAAAGCAAAGAACACGTACAGCCAGGCCCCTCCTCACCACTACGGGATGAAAACGGACGGAATTTTTCCTGTACCGTCTCGTTCCGTTTTCTATATTTTTCCGTCCGTTTTCGTATTGCGAGATCCCGTTTTCGTATTTGCGGAAGTAGAAAATGGTATTTTCCGTTCGTTTCCGAGTAATCCCGTTTTAATACGGAATAGACCCGTATTTATCTCATTTTTATCCCGTTTTCAATCTATGCTCAACATGTTCAACAATTACATGTCCTTATTAGATTATGTGATCTTAATTTAATTTTCTGGCTCTCAATCCATATTTGTCCGTTTTCGTATGTCCACATATTCCGATTCTGTTTTCGAACCCGTATTTTTCAAACTCGCTCCCGTTTCCGCCAAAAAAATATAAAAATGAAAGTAGAAATATGGTTTTTCCGTCCCGTCCGTTTTCATCTCTACTCACCACGCACCGAGGCTGGTCGCTCGCTCCCCCTCAACCAAAAAGAAAGAAGAACACATGACTTCATCATTGATCCCGCATGTGTTGCACGGTGCCCGGCTTGATCCGCGCCCACAGCCGGCGGATGGCGCCACGTACGTGACAATCGGCTCTGTTCGCTTGTCTTATAAGTCGTACTTTTCCGGTAAAAGACTAATATTTTTCTGGTCTTCCTCCGGGGTCGGCCTGCCTGCCTGCCTTGCTTAGGGGCTAAGCTAAGCACGCGCGCGGCTGCGTTCGTGCACACGCACACAGCACACAAAGGAGGAAGACCGGAGCCGCTAGCCGCGCGCGAGGTCGAGCGCCACCACTGCCAGCGCGCCGCGAGCAGCCCTCCGACAGCGAGAGGCGGGCGGGGTTTTTCCGTGGTGTGCGATTAACAGGAAAAAGTCTACTTTTCCTCCCTCAACTTTCACGAAAGTCCGCTTTTCCTCCCTCAACTCCAAAACCGGGCAAATCACCTCCCTCAACTTTTCAAACCGTGCATTTTACCTCCCTGGAGCGGTTTCGAAGGCGGTTTTGCTACAGTAAACGGTTGGTTTTGCTACAGTGAGGCGGTTTTGTCTTTTTCTTTTTTTATTTATTTCGGCTGAATCTTTGAAAAATCATATTAAATCACATAAAAATCATAAAATGAAAAATCCAATTTTGTTGCACTCCACATGAGTAGATCTACACAGTGAACATATAATATGGTATCCTTTAGTACAAAGTTTTTGCTACGAAGGTTTTGCCTTTTTCTTTTTTATTTATTTTGGCTAAATCTTTGAAAAATCATAGTAAATTACAGAAAAATCATAAAATGGAAAATCTAATTTTGTTGGACTCCACATGAGCATATCTACACAGTGAATATATAATATGGTATGCTTTAGTACAAAAATTTTGCTACCAAGGTTTTGTCTTTTTCTTTTTTATTTATTTGGCTGAATCTTTGAAAAATCATAGTAAATCACAGAAAAATCATAAAATAGAAAGTCTATTTTTTTGGACTCCACATGAGTAGATCTACACAGTGAACATATAATACGGTATGCTTTAGTCCAACAAAATAATTATAGAAGCTGCAGCTATGAATTATTTCAATTAATTACAGAAAAGCATAGATCTAAAGCTACAATAAAAATTTTGTACTAAAGCATACCATATTATATGTTCACTGTGTAGATATGCTCATGTGGAGTCCAACAAAATTAGATTTTCTATTTTATGATTTTTCTGTAATTTACTATGATTTTTCAAAGATTTAGCCGAAATAAATAAAAAAGAAAAAAGGCAAAACCTTCGTAGCAAAAACTTTGTACTAAAGGATACCATATTATATGTTCACTGTGTAGATCTACTCATGTGGAGTGCAACAAAATTAGATTTTTCATTTTATGATTTTTCTGTGATTTAATATGATTTTTCAAAGATTCAGCCGAAATAAATAAAAAAAGAAAAATACAAAACCGTCTCACTGTAGCAAAACCACCGTTTACTGTAGCAAAACCGCCTTCGAAACCGCTCCAGGGAGGTAAAATGCACGGTTTGAAAAGTTGAGGGAGGTGATTTGCCCGGTTTTGGAGTTGAGGGAGGAAAAGCGGACTTTCGTGAAAGTTGGAGGAGGAAAAGTAGACTTTTTCCGCGATTAACAAGTGGCAACTTGCGCGGCCCGGGCCGCGCACGGGTGCTGGTGGGCTTAGAATCTAGTGCATGCACGCGTCACCGCGCAAAAAGCGCGGCATTATTACGCAGGAAAGGCGGCCCGCGCGCGAGTCCGCGACCCGCGTCCCCGGCCGGCCCAAAGGCGCCGGTAGATGAGATCCACCCCGCGCGATGGGGTTGGTCTCCGTCGTCGCCACGATTAGGGATGAAAACGAAAATGATAATCTCCGATTTTCCGAAATCGTTTTCGAGTTTTTTCCAATTTTTATGCCTAAACGAAAATGATAGCGGTAATCGAAAAAACGAAAATGATAACGGTAAAAATAATCGGAAACGAAAGCGAAAATGATTTTGCCCTCTTCCGATCGTTTTCGAAGATTCCCGTATTTAACCAATAATTTACCGTCGGTAATTACCGATTCAAAGGCCTTTAATTAATAAATCCTTCTTTATTTATAGATATACAATGCATTACACACGCAAGCACACAAGACAATTTTTTTTGGAAAGGATCACGTCTGTACACGCAAGCTGAAAGCACACAAGGCAATTTTTTTTTGGAAAGGATCACATCTGCACACAAGGCAAATAATTTTTGGAAAGAAACTATCTAACAGAAGTATTTCATGTGTATAACAAGAAGGCAATCAACACTCGAGGTTCTTTCTTCTAGCCTTTACCTTGTATATGATGTGTTGGCTGCTACCTGCGACACATACATATATTGTGTTTGCTTCTTATTAGCTATGTGTTTCTCAGATTTTTATTTCTTATTAGCACTATTGCGCTAATACATCTATTGCTATGAGCCTTACATATCTCCGTACATTAATATGATGCTTGTTCCTAACTCATCTACAGTTGCCTTGTATGAGAACTAACATATGTATGTATCCATAACAAGCTATGTAGGATGAATACTCAGAATATGGATGGAAAGATGTGGCCGGGGACAACGATGACATGCCTGACGTTCATCTTTAAAAAACCTAACGGCTCCAGCCTCCACTGAAAAAGGAACTCTAATAATTCATGTTTTGATCACTATTTATGTCGAGTCAACTTAGAACATGATCGTTTATTTGTATCTTTGTCAAGAATTGTCATACTGTTGCGTGGTTTGCCACTATTTGAGACCTAAGATTGTGTGAATTGTGTGGTTTCAGCTTGTGATCTTGTCAATTGTGGCTTTATTTACTATTGTCATGTGAGATTGGTCGAGTTATATGAATCTTCTCATGTTCTACAGTTTGGTGTGTTTATCGTTTTTTAGATACCGTTCTTATGGATTCCGATCGTTATCGATGTATTTTCCGATCGACTACTATCGTTTTCAAAATTACCGAAATATCGGCGTCGTATTCGTTTTCGACAATATCGTATCAATTTCGTTTTCGAGAAAAAGATGTGAAAACGAAAGTGATTTGGCCTCCTATCGATCGTTTCCGATCGTTTTCATCCCTAGCGACGATCGACCAACCTGAACCAACCGCCACTCGTGGGCGTGGCTCCGCTCCGCTCCATCGACCGGTGCGGGCGGCGGGCGCGAGGCGACTGGCGAGCGACGCAACGCAATATCCGCTGTTACTCTGGTAGCGGAGGAAGTGGCTAAAGCGGGCGGGCACGACGACGGCATGTGTATCGCGGCGGGATCGTGCTTTTGGCTGAAGCGGCCTGCTGCTTTTGTCGTCGCAACCTTTGCAAAGCAACGCACGATCGACCTGAGGCGAGCTCGCTCTCCATCTCATGGAATGGATGGGTCAAAGCTAGCTCTCACTCTCAGTCACAGGCGAATGTCAGCGTCGGCCTGCGTCTCCCATCAGTGGGCTGCTCTGTACAGTAGTGGTGTCGAGGCGGAGGCAATCTGCATGCGCCGCGCCCGCGCGCATACGAAAGTTCTCGTCGCATTGAATGTTTCACACATGTATAAAGTACTAAATATAGACGAAAAAAACTAATTGCACAGTTTGATTGAAAACCACGAGACAAATCTTTTAAGACTAATTAGTCCATGATTAGCCTTAAGTGTACAGTAACACATGTACTAATGATGGCTTAATTAGGCTTAATAAATTCGTCTCGCGGGTTCCAGACGAGTTATGTAATTAGTTTTTTTAAATTAGTATTCGAAAATCCTTTTCGACATCACATGAAACATCCGATGTGACACCCAAGAATTTTTCTCTCAGAGACTGAACAAGGCCTTATTATTACTAGCTACTGTACGAGGATCTGCCGTGCGCCTATGTTGACAGCGACTTGGGGGTGTTTAGTTCCTCTTCAAAAAAATTTCACCACGTCACATCGGATGTTTGGACACATGCATGGAGTATTAAATGTAGACGAAAAAATAACTAATTACAAAGATTGCGATGAATTTACGAGACGAATTTTTTAAGTCTAATTGATCCATGATTTGACAATGTCGTGCTACAGTAAACATGTGCTAATGACATATTAATTAGGCTTAATAAATTCGTCTCGCGGTTTCCAGGCGAGTTATGTAATTAGTTTTTTTATTAGTATCCGAACACCCCTTCTGACATCCTATGAAACATCCGATGTGACATCCTAAAATTTTTTATTCCAGAACTAAACACCCCCTTGATAGTCAGGATTTCGGAACGATCGAGGCTGATATATAACCGTGTGTTTGGATTGGGGGATCTGGTAGGATATCCCGGGTCCGACCTAGGTTGTCTCATGTTTGGTTGGCGGGTTCGTGGAATTGGGATTGACCCAGAATGGTATATTCCCTTCAGATGCGGGTTCAAACGATTCCCTCAAATCGAGCGGACCAACTGGACCTAGATGGATGGCATCGCGGGCTCCGTCTCCTTCTTCCTCCCGTTCGTCGCTCTCCTCCCTCCCCCTCCTCGGAGGTCGCAGCGACGCTGCCCTCATCCCTGGCCCCGGCTCTACGGATCTGGGTTGGCGAGCGAAGGCCAGGGCGGGCGAACTCGGGATAGGGGAGACGGTGGTCATGGCGGGGCGAGCGCGGACTGCTGTAGCAAGGACGTGGGATGGCGCGGCGGGGCATGGCAGTGCGCAGGTGGGGCGACGCGGTGCAGGGAGGCGTGAACGTGGTGAAGCAGCACCGTGCGGGACGCGGTGCCGGTGCAGGGCGCCGTTGCGGCGTGGCAGCGCGGTGCGGTGCGGGTCGCTAGGAGGTGGAAGAAGGGAATGAACTCGCTGATAGCTGGGCCCCACGTAGATTGCAACTGACGGAGTTAACAGGACCATCCATCCTAACCCACTCCATCCCTCATACCAAACAAAAAACTAAAACGGCTCTAACCCTCAAACCAAACACGAAATTTATTCATCCCATCCCAAAAACTGGGTTGGTTCCATCCCAACCCACTTGGTCCCCAAACCAAACACACGGTAATAGTACTGCATGTACACAACAGCCAATACAAAACAGTGTAAACACGTGATGCGAATCTTTTAAAAGACGACATATTTTGCCTTTAGAATATCTGCAATTTTTTCTACTCATTCTCTAAATCATTATTTGAAGAGCCATATAAATAATAGTCATTTCATATATCTTTCCACCCTCGAACAACTTTTTTCTATACCGTGTGAGCACTCTTGCTCTCCACATTTGGCTAGCGAGAAATCCAAAATAGGAGATGACTATAATTAAAAATCTAATTAAACAAGCAAATCCAAAACAGGAGATGATTATAATTGAAAATCTAATTAAACAAGCTACTGAAAGATTTTTTTTCCACCAAAATATCTATTCCTAATTGTTAGGAAGGATACAAAGAGGCTTTCAAAGTTAATCTTAGATATCTGGATCATCAACTGTCTTATAACTGAAGATGAGTTTTCAAGTAGTATGCAATATATATATATATATATATATATATATATATATATATATATATATATATATATATATATATATATATATATATATATATATATTCCATTAACCATTATCCATATTATGCGTTATACGCTATCCCAAACTTTAATTTATTTTATTTATGGCTGATCTAGATATTTAATTACATGAACTACAAGCTCAACATTGGTCACCTTAGAGATGGCATGGAACACAAAACTTGTTTTTGTTTTATACCTAATCTAGCTATCCAAATAAAGGAACTTCAAGATCATAAATGTTAGCTCAGATGGCGTGGCAACGCCGCACCCCAAAATTTCTAGTCTGCAGCCGATATGTGCACCTATCTTCAAATAACTGTATTTTTGTCTTTCAAAAAAAATGTATTTCTTACATTTAACCAGATATACATAAAAATACTAATATTTATAATGTTTAATAGAAATAGTTAAATTAATAATGAAATATATTTTTACAATATCCTAATAGGAGATACAAATATTGCGACGAGTACCTAAAACCTGGACTACCTAAATGCATTATTAAGTGACACTGCTACAAATTAACCCCTAACCGATTCTTCTAAATCGGTTAAAGGCTCGAGGGCTGCAGCCAACGGGTGCATTTGCCAAACCCCCCATATGAATTGACCAAGGTAGACAAACATAGGCGAACAAGACCAGATCAAGCGACTGTTGACACTTCTAACACCACTTAAATTATAGATTGTCATCTCTAGCATGGCGCTAGAAATGCTGGTACTAATAAATGCAAATGCTCTCTTAAAATAAATATGATATCCGCAAGCGCACAGATAATACTGATGTAGCATTCTACCAGGAGTAATCAAGGTATCATTATTTATATTTTTACCCATGGGATGGAAAAGCTAAGGATAATGAGCATGAACATCACTGCATGTCATAATGGAGGGTGTAACCGTGTAACCAGGTCTGTCTATCTTCTCATACAGGGTAAGTGTCACAAGATAATATATAAATAAATGATAAATGATAAGCACATAGCCACATAATAAATGATAAACATCTCAATAGAGTACTCTAAATCTATAGCATTAGCACGGTATTAGGATGATCTACGAGGATAAATTCTAAGTTATTCTAACTATAAGTCAAAGCATACGATGATTAGTGTAATTACACTTGGCAATCATGACAAAATATGGTTATATCTATACATAGAGATATTATGCAGAAAGATCATGAACATAACCACCCTTTCCTTATAATAGTTGTGTAGTTGTGTTCTACATGGTCTACATTTGGGAGGTGGACTATATAAAACTCAACAGGAATGTCACACCTGCGAACTACAACACGATCCGAAATATAGGGTGCAATCGCAGGAAAATACGGTATAGGCACCACACCTACACAATATTGTCCACTCACCCATGATATCAACGAGCGAGCGCTATATGATCCTATATTTGAATATAAATCTAATCCTACTATGCTAAGCATATAATCAAAGTAAACTAAGAACATTATAATTGAGAATATAAGCAAACAGAGCAAAGTCATATCCAATATAGTAGAATAGACCAAAGTTATATTCATAGTAGCAGATGAACAATATGAATAATACAAGAACAAATATAAAGTAGGAGAGATCACGAGAAATTACCAAGCAAACTCTTGACAGGATCCGGAAACCAAGCTATGCTTGCCTCCTTCTAGTTCTAATCCTATATAGCTATGCTCTAAACTATGGAGCTCTAATTGAGATGGTGGCTCTCTAGCTTGATCAGGTGGCTTCTCTCTTGAATGACAACTAATGATAATGCCCTTGAAACCCTGAGGTCTTGGCCTGTTTATATAGCCCCCTCGGATTAATCTCGGCCATCGGATCAAACCGACCTTAATGGACGATTGATATTAGACCTCAAAGGCGGTGGAGAACCGACCCTGGAAGGGGAGGCTGAAAAGTGGGGACACCAAGGCGGGCGCCCTAGGGGCCAGGGCGGCTGCCCTACCCTAGTGACAGGTGGCCCCCTCCTTCGGTCCAGTGCATTCTCGTGTGTTCTAGATTCTTCTTTTGTATATGTAGCCTTTTTATCTCTATGATGTGGACCTCCGTTGGGTCTTTTACTGATAACACCCTGTAGAAATAGATATTCATCAAAATTCGTGGAATTCTGTCAGTGTAAACCCTATATCTAGATGGTAATTATATTTAGGTCCTTCTCCATGCTTCGTTGATGGTTAAAAATGATACTTATCTATCGTCAACAGTGACTAGCTCACATGTAGTTATTTTAGGAGTTCATAGAGCTAGCTCACCACTGTGAGTTGGTGTCTGTTGAGCAATGTATTTAGTTAGCTATATGCGCTAATGTGCTTGTACGAGCAGATCTGTCGAGGTTATAACCTCGAGGTATCTCAAGGCACCGATTAGGTAGCAGGCCACGTGGCCCGCAACGCATCAGCAAGGAGAGGCCCAAGCGACTGAGGCCCAGCAAAAGACGAGCATCATAGGTCAAGAACTAAGGCCAGAGTCGACTGCGACCCAATCTCCAGCGCTAGTCGCGCGATGTTCACGACCTTTCCCCATTACAACCTTGGATGGGATGGGGAGAGGTCACGTCCGGCCAAGCGCTCCTGCTTTGACAAAGGCGAGCATGCTACACTGACACCGCAAGGACCGAGGGGACAACAGTCACCTTAGCCCGGTCAGACACCAACCCTATGTCACGCTGCACGGACAAGACAACACCGCCTCAAAGCGGTGATAACGGGTACGAAGACCACCGACTAGATACGGCCCGGTGATACGGATATACGGTCCCACCCATTGCGGGATGGGATCCGCGATAAAGGCCATTACATCAAAGCCGTCTAGACTGGCAGCGAGCCTCGACCTTGACAACTGGGGTTATGATCCTCGGCTCCTCAAGACAAGATGGTCATTGGAGAACCAGGGCAGCCACCAACTCTCGTACGATGCCCCAGGAGACAAGAAACGATGACGAAGACCACAACGGAGAATGCGCACAAGACAACTGGCGAACCATCACCATGTCTATAGTGTCGCCACGGCCGGCGTAGTAACACTACGTCACACCCTATCGCGGCATGGCCACAAGACCATGATGATAGCCACGACCGAACGAGCACCAGAAGATGACATAGCTTGCAAGCTAAGTTATCTAGGACCTCCCTCAGGCTCACGACCCTTCAGTCGGGAGAGCCTTCTGTTTTGTATGAGCCCTAGCCCCAAACTCTATATAAGGACCGCTAGGGCAACACGATTCACATCCTCTACCATTTCATTCATTCACCATTGTAGTAGGGCTCTTGGAGCTTCTCTTCGGGCAGCCCTTCGCCTCGCATAGGTCCTTCCATCTCCTCCTCCTTTTTTGCACCCCCCTATTGTAAGAACTTTAGAGTATTCAAGCGAGAAACACACACTCGATCATCTCTAAGACTGGACATAGGGCTCTGACCTGAGACAATATAAATCCTCGTGTCTATTAGATGCTACCATCGTCTTCCTAGAACAACACGGTAATCGTATAAGTTTACTAGTTCGGCTTACAAAACACCTATAGTTAGCGTGCCAGGTAGGGGATAGTTGCGCACTCTCGATCATTGAGAAGGAAGCGATGGATCCCTACACCTATGTTAGACTTGCTTTTGGCATAGCTCCCGGTGACTGCATCCACTTCAGAAGCCTCGAGTTTGCCAACATCAATAGGCTAGCTCCCGTAGACGGTCTTCTCCCTGGCCAAGCCTTGCGCTTTGGGGAGTTGGAATTCATGGTGGACCGCCTGGGTCGGCTGCGACTGAGTAAAGAGAATGTGGCTCCGCTGCACATCTCGACGCCTGATCGTGGACTGGCCCGAGCCGGTTCCACGATCGTTGACTCCGATGCGCTAGCATGCCGAGTCGACGCCTATCTCGGGGCGAACCCGAGCTAGAGTTGAGCCGAGTGTGGTTTACGTGTTGGCAAATGCTTTTGCACAACTCTCCAGAGGCGGCCCGTGCCACCAGAGGCTGAATTCTAAAACCATAGCACTCCACTGCCCTTTAAAATGAGGGATGCGATCACGCTCTTCGAGGAAGAGCTAGCCAGGCGCAGTGGCCAAACAATAATGCCAGATTCCCCTGGGCTCGTGGGGATGATGGAGTGAGACCTAGAGTCCCTCTATGACCTCTTGCTATCGACCCCTAAGAGCATGGACTTTGAGTTCAACTCTGAGGGGAGTTGTCCTTTGCTGAGGGAGTGCAACATGTTGCACCCTTCGAAGGATGGGGCAGTCAGCAAAGGTCGCAGAGGATGACGCATATCCAATTCCCCGCACCCCTAGGGAATAGGCCGACTATGACCAGGAGCACCTGGAACGAGCCAGGGTGTGGGAAGCTGATTAGGCTAACACATGCGGCGACGACGGATCCCCTAGCCCGTAACACCTCGATGCTGAGGGCACGCGGGCATGGGCACGTCATGTGTATGACCAAATCCAATAGGGTAAGAGGGATACACCAGTCTTTCTTTGAGCCAGCCAAAACATTGTGGCAACCGCCATGATCATGCGGACAGCCCCTGAGCCCTTGACCGATGAGGGAAAGCGTGTCCATCAGGAACTGCGAGACTTGCTAGAAACCACAGTGATACAACAAGTTCAAAGTTTCATAGGGAGGTGACATCTCAAGGCTAGCTTCGTACACATCTCCTCAGCACGTGGCACTCCTAAAGGATACCACGCACCAAGCATGCTCCGACCCAACGATGGTAGCGCGGCACATAGACGGGAACCCTCCCTAGTGTGCAGTCGCTACGTCGGACACCACAATGCCCATCCAACTCAAGGCATCAGGCACCCTAGGCCAGACTGGGTGGTCAAAGATCAATTACATTATGGTGACAATGACCTAGACAACCATGGCCAGCATTCTAGGGTGCGAGACGCTCGACGTAGCCTGAGCCTTAACGCCTGTGGCCCACAGGCGTTGCAAAAAGGATCATCAGATGCCATTCTAGGCGCAGAGAAAGCGTGCTCCCAAACATTGTCAAGTACTCTAGGGACTTCAACCCTGCCATGTGGTTGGAAGACTTTCACCTTGCCTCTCAAGCAGGCGAGGCGGATGATGACCTCTTCATCATCTAATACTTGCCGCTCTATCATGGATGAGGATGTGATTAGAGCATTCCTCTCTGGCACGACCAACGAAGCACTCGTTCACGAGCTCAGACGCTGCAAAGCATGAATGACACGGGAGTTGCTCGACCATGCAAAAAGCCACGCCTTCGGTGAGGAGGCCGTCCGTGCAATCTTCTGCAAACATAAGGGCAAGGCTCAAGTCAAACCCGCGAACGAGGCTAGCGATCACAATCAATGAATAAAGGGCAAGAAGAACAGCTAGAGGTGTCATGACAGCGAGTTCGTCATGGTCGCCGACAGGGTCCACAAGCAGAAAATTAGCAAGATCAACCATGTTAGTTTTGACAAGATAGTCAAGATGTCGTGCCGCAACAACGGCTATCCGATTAAGCACACCCTCAAGGAGTGCGAGCTTATCAAGCGCTACTTCAGCGATGACTACAGGATGACCCACACAGACGTGCCATCCGGGCCCACCGATAATGAAGGGAAGGGGGATGCATATCCTGACTCGAGAGAGTGCCTCATGATCTTCAGCGGATCGATGGCGTATGAGTCCAAACACCGGTAGAAGCTTATGGCTAGGGAGGTAAACGTGCCCGCCCTGGGAGAAGCCGTCCTGGCCTTCCTGAAATGGTCAAAAACCACGATCACTTTCGACCAAAATGATCACCGTGACCACATCCCGCAACTGGGATGCTTTCCCCTCATCGTGGACCTGACCATCGGCAAGAACCGCCTGTCTTGAGTCCTCATGGATGGCAAAAGCGGCCTCAACCTTCTCTACACCCAGACCTATGAGACCATGGGGCTTTCACGGGCAGCCATACGACCATCCAGTGCTCTGTTCCACAGAGTCATGCCTGGGCTCAAGCTGTCCCCCCTGGCAAGTCAACTTACTTGTGACGTTCGGGGGTCGAACCAACTTCTGCACGGAGATGCTCGCCTTTGAAATAGCGGACTTCCCTGGCGCCTATCATGCCATACTAGGTCGGCCATGCTACGCCAAGTTCATGGCCATCCCCAACTACACCTACCTAAAGCTCAAGATGCCTGGCCCACATGGGGTCATCTCTATAGATGGCGACCTTCAGCAGGCCCATCTCTGCAAACGGGAGAACTACAATATCACGATAGCTGTGAGCCAGCCCCTGAGGACTAATCTCGAACATGGTTTCCCTGCACGAAAGGGGAGCACGTGAAGGACACACTCTATGACCTCAGCCGCTGCACAGCAAGGCAGGCAACAACATGGCTCAAGGTCAGCGCGATCAAAGAGCGCTAGAGGGTCTACAACACGGCGCATTCCTCGACATAGCGAGCCTTGTGTCCCAGGCCCCGCCGCATCAGGCACCACGAGCGATGAAAGCCGCAACCAGTGGCGTAGGCACTAAACATTCACATCAAGGCTCCTCCCAGCCCGCTAAAAATTTTGTACATAACCATCAATGAATCTCTTCCAAGCCTAGATATCGTGACACGCCTCAATAAGCGCATGTCAAGGCGATGCTCTAACGACGCGTGTGCACCCAAGAAACCTATGTCGATTGGCACGTGCCTAATGACATGGTTCACTCACGGGGGCTATACCGCAGCATACAGCGCATGATGCCCACCGGGAAGATCATCACAATCCAAAGAAAAAGGAGACCACTCAAGGTGCGCTACCGCTAGGCCTGTCCTACGACACCACGATCACGAACACAGAGTCGCACCAAGCCAAACTACATGAGTTGATCCCCAGGCAAGGTTGTGACTACGACATTCAAATGAACAGGTCAACAACGGACGCGTGAAAGAAAAAGAAGCACGAAACACCAACTAAAGAATCTTATTCATCAAAGGACCCTTGGTACAACCTAAGGCCCCTGGCCATTGTAGAGAAGGTGTACTCCACATTCACAGCAGCCATGATGGTGGTCATAGTGACAGCAAAGCCACCGACCATCTCTGCTCACTTCGCCTGGTTGGCTTGGTCTAAGAACCCATGCGCCACCCGACAAAAATCGTAGCTGATGCAAAGCTATAGGGCAGCGAACACAATGCCAGCTCCTTGACGGATTCCAGCCACAACCACGCGTTTGCGGTCCTCCATCAAAAGAACCTCCCGGAGGCGAGCTTCCTCTGTCTCATGGCGAGAGGCCGCCAGCTGCTGCTCCTCTAACACTAGCAACAAAGAGACACGAAGATCAAAAGGAAATCAAGAATGACAAATGACGAGTGAGACAATAAGACGTGGAAGCATCCTTACCCATGATGTGGGCCTAGGCATTGGCGGTCACCACCTACGCGGTAGTGGTCTCCCTCTCTGATGCCTCTAGGGCCACCCAGACGGCCTCAAGACAGCGCTCCAGCCAGCTCACCTCGTGGGTAGTGTCGGAGTAGCGCTGGTGGGCCTCATCTGCCCCATGGACGAGCTCATGGAACTCACGCTGATCCTCCAAAGATGATGATGATGAGCTTGACCCCCTGAAAGGCGGGGTCATGGAGCGAGCAGCTCTGGTGGCCCCCTACGGGAGCGGCTTGGGAGGCAGCCCTGCAAAACACGCACAATCAACACAGGTCGAACCCTTAAACTTAAGCATCATCCGAATGCACTTGCCCTTGATCACACAATCAAGGACGAATGGGCAGCGGCGCCCCACTGGCGCACGATGACTCCTCCAATGGCCGCTTGCCGTGACTCATCCTTGTTGGCAAGAAAGTGACTCTAGAAAGAGCCAGAGCGAGAATAGAGAAGTGATGGAGTAGGTGACTCAGGGTGAATGCCTCCTCACCGTATTGCTCCAAGAGTATTTGTAGCCACAAAGGATACTCAAGGCACATGCGCACCTACTCACATTTACTAACCCCCGGAAAACCTCATAGAGCAGGTGAAGTGATCGGAGGGAAGGTAGAACGACGGTCGCCCACAAATCAAGTAAGTCGCGCACATCCCCACTCTCTCCATACTGTTTCAATTTGCGTGCTCGTGGTTCACGGCACACGACTATTTGCGATCGGGTGCCATTATGCCATGATGTGACCGGGGAGGCCGACCACCCCCAAAGATCATGTGCTGAGCAACCTGCCATGACCCCAACCCCACGTCATACTTAGAAAACCCACTCTTGGGTCGGCTTAGAAGGGCTGAGGCCACAGAAGGGATAGGGGCAGGGAGGTGATGGCCCCCTGTGGCTCTAATCGGTGGTATGGAGCCACATGACCATCTCCCCCTGTGTTTAAGTCATCCGTTTCGAAGTCTCCTGGGTTGACCCCCTCTAGGGGAGGCATCTTGCCCTCTAGCCACTACGGAGGTGGTTGGGGACCAATGGGATTGATGGTCAACAATTTATGGGACGTCTCACGTGAGGCACAACCGAACTCCACGTCGATTGGGGAGTATATCGGGTCCCACTCGAATTACCCATAGACTCCGACAAGGTGCACCGCTCTGACCACATGGTTACGGTGGACATGCCTCTCCCTGCATAGGGCAAAAACAAACCCACCTGTGACAAGGAAACATGACCTCTTGAGGTCGGTAAGGATCCCAAGAAAGAAAAATCAGAGTTGGATCGCCGTGACCTCGAAAGAAGTTAGGGCCTAGCCACAACTAATTCCTCCCTGCGTCCTAGCTCTTAGACCTGAGGCCTGCTCCGGGGACTCATAAACCGTCAGAGATCTCTAGGAGAGATCGACGAAGCAAGAGGCCAGGGTGACGGGCAATGTGGAACACCAAAATGTGGTCATGGCTCGGTCACGCGAAAAAGACAAAAAGGTCCAAGACCTACGAGCCAATGCACGACTGCAAGAAACCTTGTGACCATGCAATAAGAGTGGGGGAAACGATCCCCCGTGACACCGAGGTGAAAATAGTCCTTCCAAGCGAGCCTGGGTCAAGGAGACGACCCTAAACCTGCAGCTTGGGGGGATCACGACAAAGGCTGCTCAGAAGTATCAAAAAGGAAATTCCTTTGGCAGGTACAAAAGTAGCCACACCGCTAAAACGTCAAAAAGGAGTCACCTTGATGGTGATGCCAATTGACAACTGCCGCCAGGGAACCACCCCCGCTGACTCCACTATTGGCATCATGCCCCTGAGCAACAACGCGCAGGAGGGACGTGACAACTCCGTCGGCTCTAAAGGAGGGAGCAGCAGACAGTAGCGGTACGGCCTGTCACCATTGTACCCCGTCTAACGAGGGTGGAGTGATAGAGAAGCACTGCCTCATCCTCCTCCTATTCCACTAGCAGTCCAGGCGAGCTGATGACCAGCACATAGACTTTCGAGGGGAGCTGGAAGTGACTCCGGTTGTCGCCCATTTTGAGCACACGAGCTGCCTAGGCTCAAAGCAAGAAATGGCGATGAGATGGCACACCGATGTCATGTATGACCCGACGCGGTGGCCATGCTAACCCTTGCCCCCGACTCATGAGATCCCTTCCAGGATCGATTGTTGGGACGGATAGCCATGGCCTCTGGTTGCCACCCGAGATCTCCAGTGGGATGCATGTTTAAGAACCATGAGGTACTCTTCAGAAACCCATCTTCCCTTTCCCCATTAAAAGCTAAGATCCTCAAAGAGGTCAGAGGAAACTTGGCGCTAGGGGTAGTTCAAACAAGAAAGAAGCCCTAACTTATAGACTTAGAAGTGGATTGAGTGGCCCAAGACCCCTAGCCACATGGCGGACCACGAAAGGTCACGTGCAGTGATGGATGCCCCCGTATGGACATGAAAATCGAGACTTCCCCAAAGGCAAGACTGGAGCAGCATCAACAATACCACTCAGCCTCACCTGGATCACAAACCCTGATGCACTATTCTCTGATGTGACAAAGCCCAACAGTCACATGCCACATCGTCAGGACGTCCTAACAAAACGAAGCCCGGTGACCCCCTACCACACAGGTTGCACTGTTGGTATTTATTAACTTGCCACTTTTTTTAGTAGCCACCTATTAATTTCTGGCACCTCTAGCTTACTTGTGCTAGGTTGTCATCCCTTGTGTTGGAGCTCAAAGTGATTGCAGGCACTACCTAGCATTACTACTAAGTAGTTATCTTATTATTTCATGTGACTAGAAAGAATATAAAGATAAGAATGGAAAGGTATCCGCAAGCATACAGATAATTATACCATTGTAGCATTTTACCCAGGAGTATTCCAGGGATCGTTATTTATATTTTTACCACTGGGAAGGGATGGCTAAAGGAAATGTGATGATCACTTGTACATGCGATGGAGAGTTAACCATGTCTCATCCACCTACTCATAACAGGGATAAGTCATAAGATAAATGATAATGAATGATAAATGTCAAGTCATAAATAATATAATTCACTTAGAGCATCCCTTCTATAGCATTTTTAGGTAGAGTAAAGGAATATTCCTAAGTCATTCTTAATCAGATGTCAAAGTATACTACGATTAGTGCAATTACACCTAGCAATTATCGCAAGATAACTTCATATCTACACATAAGGGACATTACTAAGGAAGATCAAGAACATAGCAAGTCTTCCTTCGTAACCGGGTCCTACTTGTCCTATATTCGGGGAGTAGACTACAAAGGACTCAACGGGAGTATCACATCCGCGATCTACCACATGGCCCAAAATATAGGGTGTATTTACATGTAAACAACATATAAGCACCACACTTACACAATGTTGACCACTCACTGATTGTACTTCTAGGTGAGCACTATACGATTTTATGCTTGAATATAAAGATAATCTAACTATACTAAGCATATAATCAAAGTAGACGATAAACAATATAACTGAGAACATAAATAATATATAGAGTAATGTCAAATCTATTGTAGCAAATAAATATAGAAAGATACAAGAGAGAGGTTATAGAAGGCTTTACCAAGCCGCGCTCTTGACACGATCCGGAATCCAAGTGAAGCTTGCCTCCCTCTACTTCTAGCCTAGTTAGCTATGCCCTAGAATATGGTAGAGCTCTAAGGAGATTAGGGTTTCTGACCCTGATAACTTGATCAAATGACTTCAATCCCCTGAATTCAGGGGTAGGGTCTTGCTTATTTAGACCGGTGGAATGAACCAGAGCCCTCGGATCAAACCGACCTTGATCAACGACAAAGATGCAATCCCTAAGGCGGTGGAGAACCTGATGTAGAAGACTGAGGCTGATAGGTAGGAGCCTAGGTCGGCCAACCTGGGGGTGGGGTCGGCCGACCTGGCTCAATGCCTGGTGGGCCCCTCCTTCGGCGGGTCGCCTTCTCGTGTCTTCTAGATTCTTCTTAACTTAGTTCCTGCGTAGGATATGCTTTTTATCCTGACATGTGGGTCCTCTTTGGCTCTTTTTCTGAGTAACAGATTCACCAAAACCTATGAAATTCTATTAGTTTAACCCCCTAATTCTATGTTGGAGATTGATTTATATCCTTATTCATGTTTTATTGACGGTTTATAATAGTAGTTAGTGACCGTCAACATGCACCAACCCACAAGGGGTCGAGCGGCAAAGCTCGAGCAGGCCACGTGAACGAGCCCGCATCATAGCATGCATGCGTACCAGTGCTTTCGTAATCGCTTTGCGATCGCAAAAACGCTCGGGGGCTACTATCGGGGTTATAACCCCGGGGTATCTTAAGGCATCGATTAGGTAGCAGGCCACGTGGCCCGCAATGCATCAGCAAGGAGAGGCCCAAGTGATCGAGGCCCAGCAAAAGACGAGCATCACAGGTCGAGAACTAGGGCCGGGGTTAGCCGTGACCCAATCTCTAGCCCTAGTCGCGTGACGTTCACGATCTCTCCCCATTACGACCCTCGTAAGGGATAGGGAGAGGTCACGTCTGGCCAAGCGCTCCTGCTCCGACAAAGACAAGCACGCTGCACTGACCCCGCAAGGACCGAGGGGACAACAGTCACCTCATCCCTGTCAGACACCAACCCTGTGCCATGCCACACGGACAAGACAACACCACCTCAATGCGGTGATAACAGGTATGAAGACCACCGACTAGATACGGCCTAGTGATACGGATATAAGGTCCCACCCACTGTGGGATGGGATCCGCGACGAAGGCCACGACATCGAAGCCGTCTAGACTGGCAGCGAGCCCCGACCTTGACAACTAGGGTCATGATCCTTAGCTCCTCAATACAAGACGGTCATCGACGAACCAGGGCAGCCACCAACTCCCGTATGATACCCCAGGAGACAAGACAATGATGACAAAGACCACAACAGAGAATGCCGCATAGGACGGCTAGTGAACCATCACCATGTCTACAGCCGACGCAATAACACTACGTCACACCCTGTCGCGGCATGACCATAAGACCATGACGATAGTCACGACCAGACAATCACCAGAAGACGACGTTGCTTTCAAGCCAAGTTAGCTAGGACCTCCCTTAGGCTCACGACCCTTCAGTTGGGAGAGCCTTCTCTTTGTATGAGCCCTGAGCCGAACTCTATATAAGGAACGCCAGGGCAACACGATTCACATCCTCTACCATTCCATTCATTCACCATTGTAGTAGGGCTCCTGGAGCTTCTCTTCGGGCAGCCCTTCGCCTAGCATAGGTCCTTTCATCTCCTCCTCTTTTCTTGCACCCCATTGTAAGAACTTCAGAGCATTCAAGTGGGGAACACATAATCGATCATCTCTGAGACTGGATGTAGGGCTCCGGCCTGAACCAGTATAAACCCTATAAATCCTCATGTCTATTGGATGCTGTCTTCCCTAGAGCAACACGACAATCGTATAAGTTTACTAGTCCAGTTTACAAAACACCGATAGGATCCAATTGCATGAGTGGATGCAAACTGGCGAGATATGTCTACGTTGAGCTTCACTTCCGGGCCTCGCTCGGTGGACGTAGGATGAAGGGTTTCATAGGCTAGACATGTATCCGCTCATACATGTAACCAAATAATGTTTTAGTTTTTGTTTTCATTCGCTCATACAACCTTATCAAATATCGTCTTTTTTGAAAACCTACTCAACTTCGTTCCAATTAACCAAGATATATGATACAAATGCTATCAACAGCCAAACACACGCTCAGGTACCGAGTGATCTCTTTGGATCGGTGGTGAGGTGACAGCTAAACCTGTGCGTGGGGTCTCCTGCCAGGGGATTTGGTCGGATCGGCCTCCTCCGCCGGATCGGGCTTTACCTGTGCGGCTGGCCCCCCTGGAGATTCGCGCTCGTACTAGGGGACGTCCACCACCACGTGTGACGGATATGGAGTATATAATTGCACCCCGAGTGTCAATACGCGGGGGGATCACAAGTGAGATGGCTTGTCACGAGCCTGTCGGTAGATCAGGCCGGCCGATCCTCCGTCCTCGATCGCAGCCAGGGACAGCGGCCAGCGGGCCAGCATCGCCACTCAACGTGATTGATTCTCTCAAAGCTGGCTCGGAGGCCGAAAACGATTGTTCACCGGGGAGAAAAGGAAACGACGGTGAGTGGAGTGGCGGACGGGGGTGATCGGTGGGTTGGGTAGGAGCAGCAGATGGAGTGGAACGCCCTGTGCCTGTTTCTGTTGGAGAGCCTCATGTATGTTGTGCGGCGTGTATCTGATGAGTTTTCTCAGGTGATCAAAGTGAAACAAAAATAGCACGGAAATCCAGGTATATTTTGTCTAGTGATCTGTACAGTATTTGTTTGGTACTGGTATAGGGGTAGGCAGACAGGCAGTGTCAATCGACAGCACGTGCTCGGTGTTGTAGCCCTGTAGGTAGGCTTTGGGTCGTAATACGTACTCAGAGTAGGGGCTCGTTTAGTTCCTGAAATATTTTGCGAAATGCTGCGGTAACACTTTTCGTTGTTATTAGATAATTAATGTCCAATCATGTCTTAATTAGGCTTAAAAGATTCGTCTCGTCCATTTCGTCTAAACTGTGTAATTAGTTTTTATTTTTTTATCTATATTTAATGCTCCATGTATGTGTCTAAAGATTCGATGTGACGGGGAATCTACTGTTTTTTCCGAAATATTTTGGAACTAAACATGACCTAGGTCAAAAAAGGCACAAACCCCACTTTTTCAAAATAGTAAAATTCTGCGCTTCTTCTTTCCCTCCGAACATACCCTGTTGGCTTATGCTAAAATTTAGTTTATACTGATGCTTATGCTGAAATGGTGTGAGAAGAAAATACTGTTTCATAACTGAAAAGTAGCTCAAGCGCTGACGCATCAGTGGCCAAGATTATGAGAGCATGCAGTTGGATCAGCTGTTAGACAGAAATGATGATCAAGGAATGTCTGATGACATTATTAGCCTCTCTCTGTAGATCCAATTTAGCTCCGGCGAGTGCTTAATTTCTGTGGAAAAAAGATGACCAGCAATAGTGTGCGCCGGTGACGCGAGAACGTACGTCACTGTCCGGATCTAGCTAACTGCACTCACTGGGACGTTGTTCGCGTCTTTGCTAGCTACACCGCACAAACTGCAGAAATGATGCAGTTCCATCGGGTCCAGCTCGAGGCGGCGAGGCGCCATTGGCGCACACACACACACACACGAAAAGCTGCATTATTACATTATATGTTTGTTCAATTGGTCCATTCCACCAAAAGGTCATGTTGTCAAAAGGGAGGCCTCTGCTGCTTCGATCATCTCTCAACTGCAACAGTGAAAAGCCGATCGATCAACATGCACCAAGAGACAGAGAGAGGAAACTTATTATGCTAATTAATTATAGTATATGCTGAGCTTTTGTTCATCCAGTCGTGAGAAATTAGTTCGCCGATCGAGTACGTGGGCTCTGCTTGTGTATGCATAAACAGCCAGTTTTAAAACGCTGGCGAATGGAAGCTGGATTCAGTAGTGGATATATGCATGCAATCGATCTTGCTTTCAGCTGTTCCAAAGAGGAGTCAGAGGCCAAAAGTACCCCCATGATGCACTACTCGTCCTTTTCATTTTGCTAAAAGGAATGGTGGTGTGAGCTTTGCGCACTTCATTCGGTACCTAATACGTGATATCACTGAACTTATCCAGATGCTAAAAAGTAACCGGACTTGTTTAGTCGCTAAGGCGTTGAGAATGTACTGATGCAGGATGCCACAAATTTCCAGTTTATTTATCTCCGGATTCTAGAATTGGGACTGGGGAGTTGGCAACAGGAGTTCGTCAGAAAACAGGAGCCCTCTGGATCTACAACTACAACGTCTCTGGGAAAAGCCCGCCCCTCCGTTATGCATCGCTAGCTCGTCGTACTCTGACAGCTGACATGCCCATGAACGGATTCAGTGTTTTGATCGTCCAAGCTGGTTTCATTGGTCCTTTAGAAAAAGGAAACACACATGATTTGATCTTGGTGATCCTGACTTTGGAGTACATAGTGGTTGATATGTCAAACATGTGTCGCACTATATGAAGACCGTCAGTACGCCGGTCACATTACACGACCAGGGCTGCTCGCCAATTCTCGGGCCTGTAAGGATCACGCAGCACGTCTTCGAGATTTCCATTGGAATCTTGACTGCAGCGGAAAAGATACCCGGTTCTGCTCCAATTCATGTGGCGTGCAAAGGAACACAAAAAATCCTGACCACTGAAGCGGACTCGCCATAGGTAGATTATACACCTGCAGTGGAATAGTTTGCCAGCTTCGTATATAAGTGTTCATACATATACAATAGTGTTTATAAAATGGACATATTCATTATATGCAATAAAAAACATTATCGTCTATCTCTTGGAGATAAATGAATAAGAATGTTTTTGCCGGATAAAAGCATTGAAGAGATGAAGGTATAATAGAGATGGGGTGCCCTAGCTATGGCCTATGTGCATGGTACCGACTACCGAGTATGGGCTGGAGTGAGGACTCGGCCTGTAAGGCATCCTTCCTTCCTTACTCCTTCTGTTTGTTGGTGAAACTTTTTTTTTCCCGTTTAGACTAGGTTTATAAAAAATGTTAACAATATTTTTTTATCTCTAAATAAGTTTATTATAAAAATATTTAACTAGTTATCTAATAATACTAATTATACATTATAAATATCAATGTTTTTAATGTATATTTAGTCAAAGTTAAAAAATATTTGACTTCTCGAAAAATGTGAATAATGCCACTTATTTTTTTGAACAGAGGGAGTACAATCTTGGACTGTTTGGCATGGTTTACGGAAGAAGCTGGAGTGGTGAAGAAAAAAAAAGTAGCCACATGCGCTTCTAGTCCATTTTAAGAATATAGATGAAAATGATCTTATACTACAATGCTTTGTGTTAGGCAGAAGTCGGAAGTAAATTCACTCTTATTATATCTTCTCGATTTAATGCCAGTGAATTAATAAAATCCTTCCTTTATCAAATAAAATAAAACTACAGTGTATGCCGGAGTTTGAACCCGTCGTCGGAACTCTACCAAATGGGGACAAACGTTCAATCTTTTTATGGCTATGAGTGAAAAAAATACTGCTTTAAGTGGAAATAGTTTCTGTATTCATTAACTGTGTTATTTTTGTTTGTCACTTTATTATATATATAATTTGATGGTGTTCCATTTGTTACAGCAAAAATATTTTTCAGAAACTGAATAGAACAAAACCCTAGATAATAGAGCGATATATACCCATAAATTAAATTTTATGGTGGTTGGTGCAACCCTAACATCTGGCACCAACAAGAAATGGCATCTATCCCTTTCAAACAAAAGAAACAAGAATGACATTGAAGCAATTGATCTATAGAGCACGACATAAGGGCAAAGTTTTCAAGGGTGATATATTTTTTTCACGTGACTTAAAACAAGTAACTCAAGGTTATGGTGTTAAGAAGGCCTTATTGAAAGGCACAACCATACAACTGACCTCCCAGCCTAAACGGAAATTATACCACTATAATTTCTATCTCTATCACTACCTAATACTCCGTAGTAAAGAGCGAAGCATTTTTCAAACTTATATTTTCCCTTTCCAAACCGCCTCTTTTGTCCCTCTTTTTAACTCCCCAAATTGTGCTCACGTTCTTTGTATCCCTTACGTGACCCGGATCCATGGCTTGTGCTTATATGAGTTAGATCAACTCGCATCCAGCGATGAAAAGAAGTCTGATTTCAAACTGCCATGACACCCTCTATATCCCATATGTAACTCGAATTTACAGCTTGTGCTCATACGAGTTAGAACAACATGCATATAATGATGATATGGAGTCTAATTCCAAGACGTATTGGGTTTCGTACATCGTAAGGACATGTTTACTAGTAAATAGGAAAAAGAATGAGAATAAGTGCATACTGAGTAGAATCTATACGAAATCGATAATGCTGGCACACGAGCGTCTGTCCAAGCTTGTTCCATTTGGACGGCTCGTTCCCGGGCCTGCCCAACGATCGGGCCCAACAAGCCTCCTCGTTCCACCTTCACTACGACACGGTTTCTTAAAAAATAAAAAACACAATGACATTTCCTTTCCCCATTGTCGCACGCATGCGACCGCCGCGGGTGCATCAACCCTATCGCCCACCCACCGCTGACATTCTCCAACGTGGCGGCCTTCTCCAGCCATGGCCTTCCCGTTCGGACGCCACACGCCCACTCCACCTAGCTGTTGCCACGCGCCCATGCCGCGCCGCTCACTCCCGCCCGTCGCGTGCGCCACCTGCCCGACCGAGCCAAGCCGGATGCTACCAGCGATGGTGGTGGTGGTGGTGGTGGTGGTGGTGGTGCTCACGCGGTGCCGACTCTGACCCCGATGGTTGGAATCGCCCAGCCCTGGGCTCCCCCATGTTGCAAGCGCATGTTTCAAGCGTTTGAGATGTTTTGTAGGTATGTTTCAAGTGTTTCATGTGGATGTTGCAAAAGTAAATCGAGATGTTGTATATGTTGCAATGATTGTACACATATGTTGCAAATGTCTGTTCCCAATGTTTCATCTATTTTAGACACATATTGCAAGTGCGTTTATCTGGATGTTGCATATGTTTCATACATATGTTGCAAGTGTTTTGCCTGGATGTTAATATGTTTGTAATTATTTTTCAAATGTTTTTATGTGTTTTTGCATGTGTTTCAGGCACATGTTTAAAATGTTTTAGCAGTTTCATACGTATGTTGCAATTGTTTCATTTGGATGTCTCAGAAGTAGATAGTGGTGTTGTGTATGTTTCAATGTGAACCACTTGCTGCAGTTGCCTGCTGGGGCGCCGTGCTTGGAGGGGAGCGGCGTAGCAGGCGTGGAGGGGCGCGGGAAGCAGGGAAGCATGACGGAGTGGCGCGAGCGAGTCCTGCCTATGCGTGCAGCAGGCACTGGCGCGGGCGTTCGAACGCAGGGGTTAGTCGGGACGTCCGAGCGCTAGTGCTGCCAATATGAAATAGAGCAAAGTCACGATAGTAGAGAGAAAATAAATGAACACATCATTAGGGTAGGCTTGGATTTAGATTGTCTCTATTAAGGTACATGTTTAATGCATACTCTCTTCATTCCATTTTAATTGTCGTTCTCACTTTGTGAGAAGTCAAATATACTAAGCTTGAACCAAATATATAGAAGAAAAATATTAATATTTATGATACATAATTTATATTATTAAATAGATTGTTAAATCTATTTTCATAATAAACTTATTTGAAGATACAAATACGGCTAATGTTTCTATAAACTTAGTCAAACTAAGAAAACTGACCAACACGAATATTATAGCGAAAGTTGATCGCCAATTTGATGCCCGGGAACGCGCAGCTACATACATCTACTATACCATTGTACTCAAGTTCAATCGGAGAACTTTCAACGTAACTGCTAAGACGAAAGGGCCTAACACTTCCAACAAGAACTATACTCTATTGGTGCACCAACGAAGGGTAGGGAACTAGATATTTAAGATACTACTGTTAGATGTTCATGTGTATTGACGAGGAACGTCATATTGGATCCTGTTGGCTGTTGCACCCAAAAATATGCATCGCGCAGTTACCATGGAGATAGCTAGCAGTTAGGGAATCTTCGTCGGCATTTGGCAAGATCCCCATGTCGACTAGTACATCAGAAAGAAAGGTCATCTATCGGTCCCCTTCGCCCCTTGTGCTCTGGGATCGTTAGACGTTAGGGCTTAGCTACCTCGGTCCCGGTGCATGGACCTTTCCTTGAATTTTGCAAACGGGACCACGGACCACACGTACCAGCTTTAGAATAGATCACGGTGGATTTGATTACGTTCGACGCTGGGCCACGCCACACACCCCATAGGCCGAATCGCGTCCAATAGACAATGCAGGGTTGGCAAAGCCACGCTTTTGCGATCGCGATGGCTCTGGCTGCATCGGCCGGGAGCCAGGGTTTTTTTTACCGACCGGTCACCCCAAACCGCCGGCCTCCGGTTCCGGTTTACCGGTCCGGTTTACCGGTAACCGGTCGGTAACCGGTCGAATTTGAATTTGAATTCAAACGCGCCTTCGGTTCGGTTTGTCACCGGTTTACCGGGCGGTTTGGAGCGGTAACCGCTCGGTTTGAGCGGTTTACCGCTCGGTTTGAGTTTGGAATTTTCTTTTTTCTTTTTTTTTTCAAACTTCTATACGTATAAATAAATACTAAACGAACTCGAATTTGAAAATTTTTTACACCATTGGCTTCTATAAATCATGAACTATTTTTAGAAATTTTTTCAGCATTTTTTGTTTTTTTTTTCAAATTTTAAATTTGAATTTGGGGGCCTTAACGGGGCAGGACCGGGATTTTTTTTTCTTTTTTTCAAACTTCTATACGTATAAATAAATACTAAATGAACTCGAATTTGAAAAATTTTTACACCATTGGCTTCTTTAAATCATGAACTATTTTTAGGATTTTTTCAGCATTTTTTTTTTCAAATTTTAAATTTGAATTTGGGGAATACCTAACCGGACCGGACCGGACCGGAACCGGTCCGGCCCGGTTAGGCCGGTAACCGCGGTAAACCGCGGTTTACCGAGCGGTTTTTTAACCCTACCGGGAGCCATCCGATCCGCGTCCGACGACCCAACCAGAGCACCTGCGGCTCTGCGGGCTATAGTGCAGCCCGGTTCGCTGGAGCTTATCAGCCAAATCAGTCAATCATTTAACAATATTTTTTTTTCTCACAACAAATCCTTTAGCCAAGCAAACGGGACGGCATGCACGTCTAGACCGGACCGCACCGGAATTTCGTTGTCCTGGCCCAAAGCGAGTACGAGTAGACATGGGAAGGGCGCAAAAGACAGATCGCGTAGCACGCAGGCTGCATCTGCATGGCAATAATTCACGCCGGGAATATCTTACCCGCGTGCGCCGGCCGGTGCCGGTGCCGGTGCCGGTGCGCCCCGATGCGAGCGCCTTAGCCGGTAAGCCAACCTCGTGATGAGATGTCATCGGAATGGCCGGCCAGAGGGCGCCAGCCGCCCAGGCCCTGCCTGCCAGCCGGCCCCCCGTCTTGAGGCGTCGCGTCAGTGGCTTGCGTCTTCCGTGCAGGGTTTTTTTACCGACCGGTCACCCCAAACCGTCGGCCTCCGGTTCCGGTTTACCGGTCCGGTTTACCGGTAATCGGTCGGTAACCGGTCGAATTTGAATTTGAATTCAAACGCGCCTTCGGTTCGGTTTGTCACCGGTTTACCGGGCGGTTTGGAGCGGTAACCGCTCGGTTTGAGCGGTTTACCGCTCGGTCTGAGTTTGGAATTTTCTTTTTTTTTTCAAACTTCTATACGTATAAATAAATACTAAACGAACTCGAATTTGAAAAATTTTTACACCATTGGCTTCTATAAATCATGAACTATTTTTATGAATTTTTTCAGTATTTTTTGTTTTTTTTTTTCAAATTTTAAATTTAAATTTGGGGGCCTTAACGGGGCAGGACCGGGATTTTTTTTTCTTTTTTTTTCAAACTTCTATACGTATAAATAAATACTAAACAAACTCGAATTTGAAAAATTTTTACACCATTGGCTTCTATAAATCATGAACTATTTTTAGGAATTTTTTTAGCATTTTTTTTTTCAAATTTTAAATTTAAATTTGGGGAATACCTAACCGGACCGGACCGGAACCGGACCGGACCGGAACCGGTCCGGCCCGGTTAGGCCAGTAACCGCAGTAAACCGCGGTTTACCGAGCGGTTTTTTTAACCCTGCTTCCGATGTCCGCTGGGGGCGCGCTAACCCACCCAGCCTGCATCTGCATGCAACGAGATCGGGCTGGAGATCGCGTTCCTGACACACGCCGGTGGCCGGTGACGCGTCGTCGTACGTAACGTTCTCGCTGCTATGAAAAAAAGCTGCGTGCGGTCGGCCGGGCCCCCACCCCTTCCTAATTTTCGAGGAATGGAGGCCTCGCGCCTTCCGG
Source organism: Saccharum hybrid cultivar R570 (assembly GCA_038087645.1). Classification (NCBI taxonomy): domain Eukaryota; kingdom Viridiplantae; phylum Streptophyta; class Magnoliopsida; order Poales; family Poaceae; genus Saccharum; species Saccharum hybrid cultivar. Next base: position 2,446,155 of record JAQSUU010000033.1, on the reverse strand, counting down.
ACATTGCACTGGTCGTGTGCTACTTGAGCCGGGCCACGAATGGACAGCGCGGTTGGTGGTGGCCTCGCGCCTTTGGTGAAAATTTTGTTTGGTGCCATGGCGATGGTGCGTTCTCTCCGAGCTTGTCTGGAGGGCAAAGGCGAGAGGCTCTGCCCGTTTGGACGCCTTTCGGACCTGTTGAGACGCCATTGGTCGCAGGGAAATGCTATGAGATATGCTTGTTTTTGCCTTTTTTTGGCAATGCTACTATGCAAGTGTGTGCCAAGCTGAATTATAATTTGATAAAAGTTTTTCACACTGCTTCTGTCTTGCTAAGTTGCTAGACGTTTTCAGTTAGAAGGATGAGATGAGAAAACCCACTTGTACCATTTTTTTAAATCTAAGCAATGACTCTTGAGGGGTCAACAAGAAGAGAGAGGATCCTTCCCCTGATCATTAAGGTAGTGTTTGGTTCATGGGATGTGATAGACCCAGGTGAGATATCCCACCATAGATCGTTGTTTGGTTTCAGATTCATCTGGAGAGAGAATATTCTCTTGAGATTTGGGTTCATCTCGCCCCTAGAGAAACTCACGAACATGGACGTCGTAGGTGGGACGAGTGCTGAGTCCACGCATGAGGCAAAGCACGAGCGCACGGCCACCGACAGAGTGGATGGAGTTGGGTGTACGACTGCCGATTGAGGGGGAAGGAGCGGCGTAGATCTGCCCCGGGCCTGGCGTGTGGCCGGGAGGGCGTGCGACCATGGGAGCACGAGCTCCGCCCCCGGCTCTAGCATGCGGCCATGGGGCAAGCTCCGCTCCTGGCGGCGCCGTGCCCAGCCCTGGCGAGTCGCGCAGAGGTGGTGCGAGCTCTGGGGCTTGTCTTGCCACCGTCGCTGAGAAGGCGTCGGGTGACACGTGGCCATGCTCACCAGCAGGGCAGCACGTAGCAGAGCTCGTTGGCGCGGTGTAGCATGTCGCACGCGGTGAAGGCAGGGTGTGGCCGTGCTCACCGGTGGAGCCGCCGCGGTGCGCGACCGCGTGGCGGTTGGGGACAAGAGAGAAAACGGGTTGGCGACAGCGCGGCGGTTGAGGAGGAAGAAACTGAAAAAAACTAACAAATAGGTCCTACTTGTCAGTTTTGATGTGCTCCTCCACCAAACAGAAAACAGGTTGCACGTTTAGGTTGTCGTGCTCCATTCTTTCAATCTTTCATAAATTTTACAGAAATTAATTCAATTTTACAAATGAGACAGAGCATTTGGAAAACTCCCACGTTCAAAATAATACCTTATTTCTCGGTTCCGATGCTTCGATATAACGCAAGAAATGGGCATCTGATGACGATAAAAGAAAATGCAAAAGCATGGCGGTTCCTTTCATTTCCTTTTCGAGCAACAATCATACGGAAAAGAAGCATGGACACCGTCATGTGCCTGTGAAAAAAAAGCGAGCACACCTTGTCTCATTTGAGAACAGAAATCTAAACTACGTCAAATCAAGCCCCAAGATAAACAACATTACTTCACACTTACGTGCGGTGTCTTATCCATCTTAGAGCAAAGGCAATGATGCAGCCGGCTAGCCGGCGAAATAGACTCCACCGTGGCTAGCATTTAATGCGGTAGTGAGCAGCAGTAGCTTTGCAGCAGCGCATGCAAGCAATGAGGAGCGAGCCCAGCAGGATAACAGCCAATGGGAGTGAAGTTGGACACATACCGCCCGCTTCAGGCTGGCGTTTCGCAAAACGCCTGCTCCACACTCTCTCTCTTCTACCCTCTGCACCAGCTAGGATTCAGCCGGCTTGCCGCCAACCGTAATACTTGCTCTAAACAACCAGCGGGAACAAGAACAACTACGCTCGCGCACGGGCATCTCTGCGGGTTCGAACAATTTCCGTTTCGGACGCGAACAAACGCCAGTGCGCGCGCCAAAGCCCCCTGCCGGCCGCCGCGCTCGCGAAACGCGTCGCCGCCGGGCGCGGCCGACCGCAGAAACGGGGGACTGCCCGAAATTCTCCCCACTCTTTTCCGCTCGCCCAGCTGCGTTCGCCAGTGCCGATCGATCCCACTCACTGAACCGAACCGAGCGATTCCGCGACGCCTTTAGGTTCGTGGGACAGCACCGCGTACCGCGGAGAGCGGCAAGATCCGCCCCGGCGGCCCATCGGACGGCTGTGCCGGCGTGGAGGCGCGGTCCGCTCTGGTTGCCCCGCGCGGCTTCACCTCGTTCGCCCAGGTGTCTCGCTGGTGAAAATTCCCTCACGCGAAAGGCGCCACTGCATCCACGGGGAGGCCCAGCCGCTGGGCTCCGCGAATGGGCGGTGCTCCACAGCTCCCCTTGTAGCGTGTGCCTTTTCTGTTTTCTCTCTTGAATCGAATCGTCCGTTTTTTTTTGAATTTTATGCAATACAGCGACGCTCACAGCTACGAACACACGTATGCAAACTCTATCCCTACGAAGAAAGTCACCACGGGACGCCTCGTTGTCGACGGGGACGTCGCCTGCCACTAAAAGCATAACGACGTTAAATTCTAGAATAAATCCAGAAAACTACGAGCACTCATATCAAGTCGAGAACTTGAACCCGGGTCAACAGACACCACCACTAATCAGTTCGCTAATCGAATCCTCCGTTGGCTAATGGCGCAGGCACGACTTTGGCCAGTTGGAGAAACGGTATATTGGTACTCCTAGAATAAACTGGCGAAAGCTTACGACTGCACATATACGATTTCCCTTTTTGAAAAAAAAAACGGGAGTAGTTTATGTACATTGTACAGAGTGGTGTGTTAACAATGTTTTGGAATAATACTGGTAAACTCAAAACAATACTAAAGGTCAATGAAGGATTTGGACTCGGTTAGATGCCTAAGTATTGAGCCTGTGTGGATCGTAGAAAAGTTTTGAGTGCGCTTAACCTTTCCAGGCTGGTTTAGGGCTGCCCAGCACTATATAGAGGTTTTTTTATTTTTATTTTTAATAACATTTTTGTACTGAAGGCATAAAATACGCATCATTTCTGCAGAATTTTTAAAATTATATATTGTTGTCTCCCGGTACAGCAACTTTCGAAAAAAATCGTTGTACCATGGCTAGGACGATTTTTTGGGAGTAAAATCGTACTTGGTAAAATGAAATTAAGATTTTTATGGGAAAATAATTTTATTTTTTGCAAACACAGAACATGATTTCTCCTTAAAATCATTTTAAAGGAACAACATTCAAACTAAGTTCCGACTGTCTGTTCCCTCCATTCTCGTTGCTTCTATAGATATGATCTTGTCAATCCGCAATGAAGGATCTAGGAACTTCCAAAAATCATGTGATTTTTAAGTTGATGCTAAACATCAAGCATGACTGGTTTCTCGTTGCTTCATGACTGATTTTTAAGTAGATGCTAAAAATCATAGTTTTTGTAGTTTTGGATTTCATTTTAAAGAATTATTTCAAAACTACAAAAACTATAATATCATATCAAAGCAAAATGCACCGTATTTAACTTTTAGCATTTACTTAAAAATTTACATGATTATTTTTAGATCCCTAGATCATTCCTTTTGGATCGACAAGAGAAGATCTAGAGAAGCAACGTGGAACAGAGGGAAGTTTAAATGTCCTTACAAAAATTAAATTGTTCCCATAATATGAAACTCATTAATTTTGTTTTACTAGAGTACGAGTATTACTTTACACAAAATAATTTTACAATAGAACGATTTTCAAAAGTTGAAAAATTAGGGAGGTACTATATATAATTCTAGTATATATAATACTACTGCAAGTAAAAAAAATGAGGGAGGTAGATGTGTTGAAAAATAAGAGAGGCAGATGTGTGTGTGTGTGTGTGTGTGTTTTTTTTTTTTGCAATTTTGTTCGAACAGACTATTTTGCTACTAAAATCGCCGGAGTTTACAAACATGACGTTCTACCAAAAGCACGCAAGTGGCCTCTGCCGCGTGAATACGTTTACTAACATGTTGTTTGAATGTCTTTTATCTGCTCTTTTCAAAACTCACACTTCCAGTTTAACTCAAGTGTACTTCTATGTAGTACACAAAGCAGAGTACTAACAAAACACCCAATGTAAGTTTGAGCTTGATTCTCGATTCCAAAATAAAAGAATTATATAGCTACTAAATAATAAGACATGACAACACATTCTCCATCCGACAAAAAATGTGCTAAAGCCTAGAGATGGTATCTCTATTCACTTAAAGAGGACAACGAGTAGGGTAAGAAATACCTATAACCATATAAATATTTGCTTGTGGTGACGGAAAGTAAGTGTGACGAGAAACAAAAAGCATATGGAGTTCATGCTTTCTCACCTGTGCAAGGTGTAGTGAATAGGGCAAATGTCATTTCAAGCACCAGACAATGACGAAAGATAATTCTTGTTCTTGTATGGAGACGCAAACAAAACTCAAAGCAACCAAAATAGAATCTTTCTATGAAGCAGCGCTTAGCTAAACTGATATGTAATTGAGGGCAAAGTGAATAACTTGATAAGAGAGCACAACGGGTGTGTCGATGATGCTCCAACTGTGAACTGGTAGTAAACCAAGATACTTTTGTCCTTCGACATTTCAACCCACACTGGCCATGTCCCTCTGCACAAGCCCACAACACGGGTTTATCAATCTGCCATCTACCGTTAATGATGCATGATCTGATCACAAGCGTTCAGTTAATCCTGAAAGGAAGATCACTATGTCTAAGAGAGAAATTACTTCCTCTGTCGCAGAAAATATATAATTTAAGATTTGTTCTAAGTCAAAGTATTAAATCTGACCAAATATATATAAAAAGTAAATATTTATGACACCAAATAAGTAAATTACAAAAATATGCTTCATGATGGATCATAAATATATATTGAACTTTTATAAACTTAATATATTTCAATTAGAATAAAACTTTAAAAACTTTACTTTTGACGGAAGCCAGGCCCTTCCTCTATCTAAGGACCTCTATAATGTGTTGAATGTCCGACAGAACTAATATGAAAGCACCTACGCGTATCTCCTTTGTTCTCCCAGGTTCATCGCATCTTTGGGTTAAAGACGTCCGCTTGACCTAACAGCATCTTGAATGCACACAGTACCATAGAAAAAAAATGATAACACTATCAATTCTCAATAGAGGAAAAATGATACATATAACCTATTTTTGCTAATAATTATAACAAAGTAAATTACTCATAGGCACACAATCATGTGGATAATTTGTTTAGTTTATGCAGTAACATCCTTATCCTTTTCCCCTACTTGCATTGCACTGGTGTCATTATAGAAAAAGAAATAGGATATATAGTATCATTTGATTTTTGCATAGTACAAACATCATAAAAAGAAAATTCCAACAACATATGTACCCCAATATTACCACTAGGGAAAAAACCAAGAATTCTCATAACAAGAGAAACATTTGATCATAAATATTGCTGCACTCGAGTCACCATTGACACCAATAGTAGTTGGATGGTACATGCTTCTAAATTACCCATCTCTTGCATTACGAAAAAAATACCCAAAGTACTCCCAATACATGCTTCCAAATTACCTATATCTGCCATTAGAAAAAAAGATTGACATAAATTACACTAAATGCATTCTTCTATACGGACCGGTGAAAGTCCCTAGTTTGGTTTTGGCTAATTGATGAAACCTAGGACTAACCTTTGTATCTAAGTGGATGATTTAGATAAAGGTGGTCATTGAATATGAGACATGACATTGACTCATGTGACCAAGATGATGAAGACCAAGATGATGCTTGGCTCGATGGACCGGTTGTGAAGGTGAAGGGCAAGTCGAACCTTCGAAGCGAAGGACCATGCGATGGTGAAGCTTGAGCAAGACTTAACGCCGATGGACCGATGCAACGGTGAAGAGCAAGTGAAGTCAAGGTCGATGGATCGAGACGGTCATGTGATGATATGAAGTGGATCATATCTTTTGGAGAAACAAAATGAGCTCAAGGCAAAGGTATAACCATATGGCCATTTTGTTTTGCACTCAAGACACCATAGAGGGTGTGAGTGGTTTAGGATCGATAGCCGAACTATTAAGAGGGGAAGTCTTATCGGTTATTCGATGCACGGGTGCCACTAGGTGAATTCATGAAGTGCATTGCATGTAGGGCCTAGTGAGCTAACTGGAAAACCTTCGAAAATGTTTATGAAAAGGCTAACACACGTGCACAAGGTGGTGATCACTTGTTGGTGTTGGCACATTTGCGAAGGCGTTGAAGTTTAAGCGGTAGAGAGGGTTTGGGTCTCTCTCTCCCTCCCGCCGAGCTTGCGAGCGCGGGATTCAGGCGTTTTTGAGGAGTTGAAATGCCTATTTTCCACTACGCCGGAAGTCGGAAAAGAAACGGAGGCGAACGGAGGTCACAGAGGTGACCGGACGCTGCACCGGACGTGGTCATGGTATGACCGGACGCGTCTGGTCAGTACAGCGCAGACGCGGGTGTTAGGGTTTGTAACCGGCGCGTCTGGTCACACGCGGGACCGGCGCGTCCGGTCAGTCGCCCAGAGGGAACTGCGGTTCACGAGGATGATCGGACGCGAGGCGCGTCTGGTCACACGCGATCGGACGCGTCCGATCGTTGAAGGAGCTTACTGGACTCTAATCGGACGCGGGCACTGTCGCGTCCGGTCGTTGTGAGGGGCGCGTCCGGTCGTTACTTCGCGGGCGCGCGGTGCTGTGCAATCGGCACGTCCGGTCGTTGACTGGAGCACGTCCGGTCACTCGGGACCGGCGCGTCCGGTCGTTCTGAGAAGCGCGTCCGGTCATAGGATTTGACCGTTGGGGTCAGTGACCGTTGGAGGATCGGACGCGGTTGAGCGTGTCCGGTCAGTTATGATCGGCGCGTCCGGTCATCCCGAAAAGACCCAGTGAAGGGGTATAACGACTCTATTTGGATGGGATGCTTATAAATACTTGTTGGCCGGCCCTTGGGGAGGTCTCTCATGATTTCTAACATACTTGTGCATCCTTTGAGCTAGAGCATCTCCTCCCACTCTTCTCTCTTGCTTGATTGCAAATCAAAAGTGAGATTGAGTGATCCCAAAGTGCATTGCATAGCTTGAGGGCATCTAGTGGCACTTGTGGGTGGTTTAGCCGGTGGATTTCTTGTTACTCTTGGAGAGTACCGCTCCTAGTCGGCTTGGAGATTGTTGGAGGCGTTGGCAAGAGAAGGTGATTGTTCTTGGCCACCTCCGGTTGATTGTAAGAGGTTCTTGTGCTTTCCTCGGCGGGACGCCAAAAGCAACTCTATTACATTGCGCGTGTCATTGAGTTACCTCACTTGAGAGTGGTGTCTTGCGGTGCCTTGTGGGGCGTGCCTTGAGGGGCAAGTGACTTGAGTGTCACACCGAGGAACCATCTAAGTGTTGGTCGACACAACCGGTGACGTAGCTTGTCAGTGCACAAGTGAACACCGGGTGAACAAAAATATTGTGTCTCTTGTCTCCCGGTGATTGGTCTTCATATTGTGTTGTTATCAATATTGATTGATTGTATATCATCTTGGTGATTGGCAACATCTTCTCTTCACCGTCAGTATAAGAATCACAATCCTCTCTCTTGCACTTACTTTTACTAGTTTATCTTGTGTAGCTCTAGTGGTAGCTTTGCTAGTAGTGTTGTTAGCTTGTTCTCTAGTGTTAAATTAGTGACATAGCTCTTGTGTGAACTAGAGATCATAATCTACTAGACTTGTGGATAGGAGGCTTGCATCACAACCTTTGGCTAAGCAAAACTCGCTTTACGCCGTTTGTTATTCTAACAAGTTTGCTTAGTGGTTTGTGTATGAATTTTTATAGGCTATTCACCCCCCTCTAGCCATCTAGGACCTTACAAGTGGTATCGGAGCTGTGGTCACCATTTTATTCAAGGCTTAACATCCTTCAGTGTGAAAAATGGCTCAAATTGTGTTCAATCATGTTGGGGGCAAGCCACCATTCTTTGATGGTGTTAGTTCTTTTGCTCATTGGAAGAGAAAAATGACAATGTACCTTGGTTCTATTCATGAGAGAGTTTTGCAAGTCACCGAGAATGACTTTGCTATCATTGATCCCGATCATCTCACCGATGAAGATAGAGCAAATAGAACATGCAATAGAATGACTCTCAATACACTTTACAATGGTATTGACACAAAAGTATTTGAGGGCATCAAGGATTTAGAATTGGCAAATGAAGTATGGACAAGGTTGAGTGAAACATATGAGGGCACTAAGGTTGTAAAGAGTGCAAAGCTATATGGGCTCAAGAGTGAGTTTGAGAACTTCAAGATGAAAGAAGAAGAAACAATCTTAGAGATGTTTCATAGATTACAAGTCATTGTGAATGATCTCAAGAGCTTGGGGCACAAGACACAAGACCAAGATTTTTGCCATAAGTTCTTGTTGAGCTTACCAAGAAGATTCAAAATGTTGATCATGATGTTACAAAGAGATGGGCTTGATGCAATGAAGCCCAATGATTTACTTGGTGAAGTCTTGACATATGACAAGTATGATCAAGATGCCGATGAGAAGGAGAAGAAGGAGGAAGAAAAGAAGAAGAAGACCGTAGCATTCAAGGCCACCTCCTCTAAGGGCAAAGCTTCAATTCAAGAAGAAGATGACAATGAAGAAGATGAAGAATTGGAAATTGATGATGAGGCACTTGCTCTAGTTGTCAAGAATATTGGCAAGATGTTTATCAAGAGAAGAGGCTTGAAAAAGAGAAATGACTATTTCAAGAGCAATGAGCAACAAAGGAAGTGCTTCAATTGTGATAGCACCGAACATCTTCAAGCCGAATGTCCCTATGACAAGAAGAAGAACAACAAGAGGGGCAAGTTTGAGAAGAAAAAGAGAGAAGCCAAGATGACTTTCAAGAAGGGCAAGAATGGAGCCTATGTGGTCACTTGGGAAAGTGATGATGATGAAGAAGAAGAATCATCATCCAACAAGGCTTTTGCTTCTATTGCTATCAACAAGAAGCCATCACTATTTGATTCATCCTCATCGTGCCTCATGGCCAAAGAAACTAAGGTATTATATGATGAGAGTGATGATAAAAGTTGTCGGTACCAACAGTACGGGGGTACCCACATCCATCGCTAATAAAAAACTAAAATGACTAAAACCGCAATAGAAGGCAGCCCGCCTCGACCGCGTATCCAGTCCGCCTCGTACGAGGCCCGCTCGACGGGGCACCTCGACCGCGCTCTGGCTCTGACTCGTACGAGGCCCGCTCGACGAGGCGCCTCGACCGCACCCCATCCCATACAGCAAGGTACCTCGACGGCGCTCCGACCCGTGCGAGGCTCGTCCGCCCACTAGGAAAAACTCCGACTCGCGTGAGCCCGGGTCGAGCGCCTCAACTCCTTCTCTTTACCTACCTAGGACAAAAGCCATAGCATTTAATACGGTTACCTACTACCACCTACCGGCATGACTGCGACCAGGATCGACGTGGGAACAATGCCCGTGTCAGATCTCACTGTTTTATCGCCCATCCCGTGATGGGAGGTGAAAACCGTCACTGTACCCACCTTACCACGCACTGTTTACCATCGATCACCCTCGAGGGAGGATAAGACAGGGCTCATTCTCCGCAATCTCGGGGATTCAGCCTTATCCATCCGGTCTCGACTCGGCCTCGACCCAACCTCAACGCTCGGCACAGTTCAACGGCAAGGGAAGGACGATGTGGCACGACGCTCCGGGTCATTTCGCCGTCTCGTCTCCCACGACGCCATGGTGTCCAGGGATGGCCGGCCATTCCCAGAGCACGTCGCTACGGTCAGCTCAGCAGGAATCGACAAAACATCACCTCAAGGCCCCTCGTCGTCTTGGCCTCCTCTCGCCCTATAAAAGGGCAGGCCAGGGGACGAAAGGGACAGACAACGAAGAAGCACAAGAGACAACAGGCAAGATGTCAGATAGAGATCGATATCTCAAGCAATCACCCTTGTCCTCTTTTTCCTTTCTTTGAGACTTGGGCTCGATGCCCTCTCTCGCATGCTCGTAACCCCTACACGAGCACTTCGGTGCAAGGAAATACAAACTTCTCCCTCCTGCTGGACGTAGGGCCTTCTCTTGCCCAAACCAGGATAAACCCCCGTGTGTTCTCCTTGCATCACCATCCAGGAAAGAGACACGCAGCATTTACTCGTTGGTTTAGGACCCCCTCGGGTACGAACACCGACAAAAGTGAAATGGAATATGCTCATGATAGTAATAATGATAATGATAATGAAAATGATGATGATGAACCAACTAAAGAACAACTATATGACTTGATGCAACAAACTAGAGACATAGCTATTGCCAAGGACGAGGAGTGTAAGAAGCTTTCAATGAAAGTAGCAATACTTGAGAAAGTTCTTAGTGAGCTTAAGACCACTCATGAGAGTCTAGTGGAAGACCATGAGGATCTTGGTAAGGCTCATTCCAAGCTTGAAAAAGCTCACTCATTGCTACTTGAGCAACAAGCAAAGAAGGAGGTTGTTGTATCATGTGATATAGGTGTTACATGTGATATAATTGATGAATCCTCTAATGAATCTATCATCATGTCAAATGCTAATCCTTCCTGTAGCTCTTCATCCACCAACACTAACTCTACCTCCACTACTAGTGATGGTTTCACTTGTGATACCTCACTAATGGTTGAGAATGAGACTCTCAAGAAAGAGGTGGATGAGCTCACTCATGCCCTAGGCAAGGCCTATGGTGGTGAGGCCCGCTTGCTTAAGTGCTTGGGTAGCCAAAGGTTCTCTCTTAACAAAGAGGGATTGGGCTACAACCCCAAGAAAGGCAAGTCGGCCTTTGCAACTCCAAAGCCTAGCTTTGTGAAGGGTAATGGTTGGTTTTGCAATAGATGCAAGCAAGTTTGGCACCTAGAGCATAATTGCAATAAAAAGAACCAAAGCAAGAACCTTGTTAATGCTATACCTTTTGATTCTTGCTATGTGCTTACCAAAGGTGTGAAGGGTGTGAAAGCTAAGTTTATTGGTACACCCATTGTTGGCCCAAAGAAGAAGGCTATTTGGGTACCAAAGAGCTTATTTACTAACCTACAAGGACCCAAGCAAAAATGGGTACCTAAGCTTCATTGATTTGCTTGTAGGTCAATTACAAAGCCAGAGGAAGGCATTGGATTATTGATAGTGGGTGCACTCAACACATGATCGGTACATCAAAAATATTTGACTCAATCAATGACAATCATAGTGGTGTTGATTCTATCACTTTTGGCAATAACAAGAAAGACAAGGTTATTGGCTTGGGCAAGATTGCAATATCAATTGACTTGAGTATCTCCAATGTATTGCTAGTTGAAAGCTTGGATTTCAATCTTCTATCCATGGCACAAATATGTGATCTTGGTTACAAATGTATCTTTAGGGTTGATGATGTGAAAGTCATTAGTATGGATGGTTCAAATATGGCATTCAAGGGCTTTAGATATGAGAATCTCTACCTAGTTGACTTCAATGCTAGAGAAACTTCTTTGACAACTTGCTTAATCTCCAAATCAAGCATGGGTTGGCTTTGGCACAGAAGACTTGGTCATATTGGCATAAAACAATTGAAGAAGCTTACAACTCATAATCTTGTCAATGGTTTGAAAGATGTTGAATTTGAAAAGAATAAGCTTTGTAGTGCATGTCAAGCCGGGAAGCAAGTTGGAAGCTCACATCCAAAGAAGAGTACAATGAGCACATGCAAAGTATTTGATTTGATGCACATGGATCTATTTGGTCCAACAACATACACAAGCATAGGCGGCAACAAATATGGCTTTGTCATAGTGGATGACTTTACAAGATTCACATGGGTATTCTTTCTTAGTGACAAAAGTGAAGTGTTTGACACCTTCAAGACATTTCTCACTAGAGTTCGCAATGAGTTTGAGATTAGAATCAAGAAAGTGAGAAGTGACAATGGAAGTGAATTCAAGAATACAAGAATTGAAGAACTTTGTGATCACTATGGCATTGGACATCAATTCTCAGCTAAGTACACTCTATAATCAAATGGCCTAGTTGAGAGAAAGAATAGAACATTACTTGATATGGCTAGATCAATGCTTCATGAGTACAATGTTAGTCAATTATTTTGGGATAAAGCAATCAATACCGCTTGCTACTACATCAATAGACTATATTTTCATCCATTGCTAGAGAAGACCCCATATGAGCTACTTCATGGAAGAAAGCCCAATATTTCTTACTTTAGAGTTGTAACACCCTAAAATTTTGAAAAGACGAAAAATAGGAGAAATATGATTTTTATATATTTTTGTGAGCATGCAAATTTAGAATGATAATAATTTTTATAAATTTAAAATCAAATATAAGGGTAGAAACATGATTGAGCATTCATGCTGCTGCATTTGAAATTTTGTGTTGAGTGGTTTTAGTCAAATTCAAATTGGATTTGAAAATCTTTTGAAAAATGGCTTTGAAAAATTAGGAAAAGAAAAAGAAAAGGAATTCTTCCTGCTCGGGCCGCTTCTCATACCGCAGCCCAACTCTTCGGCCTGCCTCCCCGCGCGCGGCCCGCCTTCTCCCGCGCCCGCCTTCGGTTTCTGGGCCGAGCCCACGCCACGGCCAGCCAACCCACTTCGCGCGTGCACGGCCGCTTCCCGCACCCGAGCCGCTGACGAGTCGGTCCCACCTGTCAGCAACCGCCTCCCCTTTCCTTTCTTCTTCCTCCGGTTCTTTCCAACCGTGAGCACCGACTTCTTCGATTCGGTGATCCGAATCCACCTCGAATCTCCTCCTTTCCTTGTATACCGATGCCTTCGGGCTATAAAACGGAGCCCCCGCATCCCTCCGCCCTCATCCCACCTCTTTGGGGCCGCTGTAGACGTCAAATATCGCCACCGCAAGCACCACCGCCACCATAGCCGCCATCGCGAGCTAGCTGCCGTTGTCCGGTCATCCTCCGGTCCTATCTTCGCGCGGGGTGAGTTCGCCGTGAGCTTCTCGATCTTCCGGTGTTCTCCTTTCATCGTTTGGTGGACGGAGTGGTGTTTTGGCCTTCTCCGATGATGGCGCCGCCGTGAGAGCTCGCCGATGGCCGGGAACTGGCCGGAGCGCCGCCGGCTGCTCTCTCTCTCTCCTTCCCTGTTTTGATCTCGGCCGTCCGTTTTGAATCGGACGGATGTTATTCATTGATACCGGTTCGGTTGTAACTTTTGCTAAAGAGTCCCTGCCCTTTTCTAGTTTAGAACCCGCAGTCCAAAACGTAATAACCCGTGTTCGTTTTGATCGGTTGAAAACGTATTTCGTCTCGGTAAATGAAAAATACGTTTTCTGATATTTATAGTTTTGCCACTCAACTTGTTTTAGTCGTAGAATCTCCGTTTTAACTCCGATTTGATCCATTCAAATTACGTTAGATTCATATTTGTGAGCTCTACATGACTATAGAACTGTACAGTAGGTTTGGATTAATTTATTTTTGAGTTTTTTTATTAAAGTATTTATTTTTCTATAGGAAATCTTCGTAAATTCATAACTTTGTCGTTTTAGCTCCGTTTTTCGTGATCTTCGCGTCTGTGTGATCCTAGCGAGTTGTAGATTCGTTTTAAAGACTTTTTATTTTGTTTTCTTACTGATGGTGTACTGTTCTAATTATAGTCTTGTTTGTTTATGCATGATTTCCTCTGGATGTGTGTTGTTGCTGTTGTTGATCGAGTATAGACGGTGAGCAATTCGTTGGAGATCAAGAGTTTTACTACGAACAAGATCACCAGGACCAGTTTGAGCAAGGCAAGTATAGCATAGGATTATCCTTGTTGTCCTATTCACATTAAGCAAATAATATCATTATGCATATATTCCTTGTTAAGGATGACTTAGTATTGATCTTATTCCTTGATACCTATTATATTGTATGGATTAGTATTGCTAGTGCTCAACATGGACTATGATCATGTAATTTGATTAATGGAATATGCAATAAACATTAAAAGATGATTTTATTACTGTTAAAGGGTACTAGAGCATGGGGTTACTTTGGTGCTCTTATTACTCTCCATAAGGACTTATCTGTAAGCGAAAATCCAGGATTTACAGTACAACTGTGAGGGCTAAAATGGCTCTGACTTTAGTCATATAGAAGGACCTTTTCTAGCTTGTTAGAGGTATTCCTTTATGGCGTAAGAATGGCTTGACGAATCGGGTATAGTGCGGCCTCTGTCCTCATGTGTATAGGCTGCGTGTTATTGTGCCATCAGGAAGGGGGGCTCTACATCTGTTTGCCGAGTGAAATCTAATGGCCCTAACTTGTTAGACGAACCTTCGAAAGACTTCATAGTGTTTCCCTGCCTGCTCACCTTGGAAGTGTTTTGGGAGTAATTAACCCGGGCATATGGGCAACATGACTCACAGTGAAAGTGTACAACCTCTGCAGAGTGTAAAACTGTTATAATAGCCGTGCTCATGGTCACGAGTGGTCTTGGACCCTTATGGAATAGTGGATCATTAATAATGACTATGTTTTTGCTATTTGTTAATCATTTCACATGGATCATATGTTTATTGTTCACATTGAGACACTTTGATATCATTGATATACTGAATTAATGTTAATTAAAAGCTACATGCTGATAAACCTATGTTATGCCTTTGAGCTTCATGAACCCCATGTTACACTTGTTGAGTATGAGATGTACTTACGCTTGTTTATTTTTCTTACTTGGATAAAAATCCCGGATGGGTAACAGATGGTGCGAGTAGTGACTACTTCTACTTTCCGGAAGATTACTAGACTTGCTGTCAACCAGTCAATGTGCCTGTGATTGGAGCTACCACGAGAGTTTTTATATTTTACTTCTGCTATATTATTGTAAAGATTATGTGTCATTAATCGTGATGTAATAACATTTGTGATGATACATCCTTTATAATTTGTTAACTTATGTGTGATTGATCTCCGGGCACACATAAGGGTATACACTCCATTTGGTCGTTAAATGGGTGTGACAAATTGGTATCAAAGCTATTGTTGACTGTAGGACGTAAGCCTAGATAGAAATGGTCGATTTAGTGTCATCTTTTCACTATTTTTATGCTCATTATCTTGCTCTTGTTATTTGATAAATTTTTATGCTTCTTATGTCTCATTCTATTATGAAATTTTGCCTCTATTCTAATTACATCTAAAAACTCTGTAGATGGTTCGTGGCCGCAAGACTGCTCGCATCACCACTGGAGGACACTACCCACCTCGTGCTTTGATTGCACCTGAAGAGCCACAAGAGGAAGTCCCCCAGGAGAATGAGCAGACCCCTGAAGTACCAATCCAAGTGCCAGCACCTCCTCAGGAAGAACCCGAGCCTGAAGAAGACCCTGAGATCATCGAGATTGAAGATGATGAAGAGGAGGAAGTCAATGGAGGAGAGCAACCCCCGTCTCCCCCACCTGGTGCAGCTGCTGAGGATGTGCCACCCCCTCCAATGGGTTGGACTGTGAAGATCTACCACAAGGCAGGAGGAAATGCTGTTTCTCACCATCGACTTGTGGGAATGCTCTCTGCCTACTTCGCTGATTGGCACCCAGCTATGGAGTATGTCTGTTGGGAGTACACCCATCCGCTGGAGGACACTTACTGGAAGGCAAGAGCGAGCATTTTTCCTAAGGATGAAGAAAAAGGAGCATACCAGCTGGACAGGATGTATGCTCACATGGGTCGTCGAGCTACCATGGAGGATAGTATTGAAGATGCTGCTTTTGAAGCATGTATGGGCCTTCGCTATCTTCACTTTGACAGCATGAAGCATGATATCCACCGCTACCTTCCTCGTGCACACCCCGACCTTGGATGGGCCATGATGGATCCAGTGCAGTTGGAACCACTTCCTCGGGTGATGGTGAAC
The DNA here is from genome assembly GCA_038087645.1 of Saccharum hybrid cultivar R570. Classification (NCBI taxonomy): domain Eukaryota; kingdom Viridiplantae; phylum Streptophyta; class Magnoliopsida; order Poales; family Poaceae; genus Saccharum; species Saccharum hybrid cultivar. The sequence continues at coordinate 2,430,281 of JAQSUU010000033.1, read as the reverse complement.
TTTGTCTATGCCATGATGGAGAGGAAGCTGCAGTTAGAGGAGATGGTGAAGGCACAGGGGAAGACCATTAAGAGGTGTCAAGCAATGATTGATGAACTCCGAGCAAATCAAGGCATGACAAAGATTTATGAGACATTAGAGCATGAGCCACGCCAGTAGAAAATAGGAGTCCTTTATGTAATAAGAACGTTCTTAGTAACGTCAGTTGAGTCAGTCGAGTCTGTCGTGTGGTTTGAACCTTAGTGTGCTAGTTGCTTTATTATTATGCTTATGTGTGAGTTGGATCTTTGTTTGAGTGTTGGGACTTGTAGGCATGTCTACAAGTTCCATTTTTAAGAATAAAAAGTCTATTAGTCAAGGGAATAATAGTTGGGTTTGGTATTGTCTCGTTTCTGTCCTTGCTGTTTTCTGGAGCAGTCTGCAATATTTCTGATATGGTTCAAAAACGGATCGTGCAACATTTATGAAATTTTTATGAGAGAAACTAGGCTTAAGCACCTTTCAAATGCCACTAGAATCACCGTTTTATCTGATCTGATTCGAGAGATATAACTGTCACAAGTTAAAGTTTCTGCACAGTCTAGAATCTGGAATAGTTTCTGTTGCGCATTAATTTTCATTAACTTAACGACAGAATCTGGTCTTATGGTCTAAATAGAAGTTGTGGGGAACTTCATAAGCTTTCCAACCATATAAATCACGCCTCTATTAGACTTTTGTAGTTCGAGATATGATTGATTTACTGAACTGATCACATTGATATTCGTCCAGAAAACTTTCAGATATCATTCTTTATCTTATAAGTGGTTGATAACATGAAAATCTCAAAGTTTGCATTCTTATGGATGGCAGATGGCCGGAAGAGGAAGAGGCAGGGGTCATGGAGGTGTTCCCCCGAATCCACCACCACCGCCGCCACCAACTATTGAGCAGCTTCTGGCAGTGCAGACACAACTTATGCAACAATTGATGCAAAACCAACATAATCATCCAGTTGTTGGGGCACCACCACGTGATAAGCGTGGTGAGTTTTTGAAGGGTCATCCCCCGGTGTTCACTCACGCTGCTGATCCCTTAGAAGCAGATGATTGGCTTCATGCCGTAGAAAAGCAACTCAACATTGCTCAATGTGATGACCGACAGAAGGTGTTGTTTGCTTCTGGACAACTCCAGGGAGAAGCTCAGGACTGGTGGGAATCATATGAGTATGGTCGTCCCGCCAATGCTCCCGCAATCACCTAGCAGGAGTTTAGAGAGAACTTCAGAGCCTACCATATACCAGAAGGGATAATAGAACTAAAGGCAGAGGAATTCAGGAATTTGACCCAAGGGTCATTGTCTGTAGCTGAGTATCGTGACAGGTTTGCCCAGTTGTCACGATATGCTCCACATGAGGTGGCCAATGACAATGATAAGCAGCGCCGCTTATTGAAGGGATTGTATGATGGATTACAACTGCAGCTGATGTCCAATACTTATCCCAATTTTCAGACGCTTGTGAACCGCGCTATCATGGTGGACAACAAGCGCAAGGAGATGGATGCCAAGAGGAAAAGGCTTCAGGGATAGACTTCTGGTAGTAACACTTGTCCTCGTACTGGTTTCCAGCAGGTTAATCAACAGAGGCCTCCTTCTGGTCAGTGGAATCGTGGTCAAGTCCCTTTCCGCAATCAGTTTCCGCAACGTCCCCTATTCCAGCCGCAGAATGGTAATCAACGCCCTCCGCAGCAGAATGGAAATCAACCTCAGCGCCAGGGTCCTTCCAATAATACTCCAATGAAGACCAGTGCTCCCAATACCCCCAACAAGTGTTTCTGATGTGGAAAAGAAGGTCACTTGTCCTACAACTGCTCTGAGAAGATCAATCAGCAGACTCCGCAGAGGCAGGGTAGTCACCAGAAGCCTGCAGCTAACACTGGAAGAGTGAATCACTTGTCCCAGGAAACCACAGTGGAGGAACCCAAAGTTATGCTTGGTACGTTTGATGTCCATTCCACTCCTGCCACTGTTCTTTTTGATTCTGGAGCATCACATTCTTTCATATCATAATCATTTGTTAGAATACATAGAATTCATTTGTGTGCCATGAAGGATCCTATATTAGTAAACTCACCTGGTGGAAGTATGCCAGCATCTTATTGTTGTCTCCTGATTAGTCTCATTCTAAGGAGGGTAGAGTTTAAGGTGAGTCCTATAGTATTGAGAACCGCTGGGATCAATCTTATCTTAGGAATGGATTGGATGATACAACAACAAGTAGAGATTCAGTGCAAAGGTAAATCAGTAGTACTGACAACACCAAAGGGAGATAGGATCAGAGTTGATGTGAAAGTTCAAAAACAGGAGACCGCTACAGTGAACCAGCTTACTGATGGTGCCAATAAGGAGGACCAGGTTGTGGAGGAATTCTCCGATGTGTTTCCTGAGGAATTGCCAGGTATGCCACCAGACCGTGACATTGAATTTATTATTGAATTATTACCTGGAACTGCACCCATAGCTAAGCGTCCATATAGAATGGGAGTAGATGAATTAGAAGAACTTAAGAAACAAATTAAGGAATTGCAGGATAAGGGTTTCATTCGTCCTAGTTCTTCACCTTGGGGAGCACCAGTGATTTTTGTGGATAAGAAAGATGGTACTCAGAGAATGTGTGTAGATTATCGGTCTCTCAATGAGGTCACCATCAAGAATAAGTACCCGTTGCCTAGGATTGATGACTTGTTTGATCAGTTAAGAGGTGCTTGTGTATTCTCCAAGATTGATCTACGTTCTGGATATCATCAGTTAAAGATTCGTGCTAGTGATATACCAAAGACAGCTTTTACCACACGGTATGAGTTATATGAGTATACAGTGATGTCTTTTGGTCTGACTAATGCTCCTGCATACTTTATGTATTTAATGAATAAGGTGTTCATGGAATATCTGGACAAGTTTGTAGTGGTATTCATTGATGATATTCTAGTATTCTCCAAGACTGAGGAAGAACATGCTGAACATTTGAGGTTGGTCTTGCAAAAGCTCAGAGAACACCAGCTATATGCCAAGCGGAGTAAATGCGAGTTTTGGTTGAAGGAAGTTTCCTTTCTTGGTCATGTTGTTTTAAACGGAGGAATATCAGTAGATCCTAACAAAGTGAAAGATGTATTGGACTGGGAGCCACCAACCAATGCAAGTGAGATCCGTAGTTTCTTGGGATTAGCAGGCTATTAATAGAGATTTATAGAGGGATTTTCTAAGCTTGCAAAGCCTATGACTGCATTATTAGAGAAGAATGCTAAGTTTGTGTGGTCTGAGAAGTGTCAGACTAATTTTGAGGAATTGAAGAAAAGATTGACCACTGCACCAGTATTAGTTTTGCCAGATCTGAGTAAGCAATTCTCTATCTACTATGATGCATCTCGTTTGGGTTTGGGATGTGTTCTTATGCAAGAGGGTAGAGTTGTGGCATATGCATCGAGACAGTTGAGGAAGCATGAGTTGAATTACCCTACTCATGATTTGGAATTAGCTGCAGTGGTTCATGCACTAAAGATATGGAGACACTATTTGATTGGACATAAGAGTGATATATACACTGATCACAAGAGTCTGAAGTATATCTTCACTCAATCAAATCTGAACTTGAGACAACGTAGATGGCTAGAATTAATAAAGGATTATGATCTAGAGGTGCATTATCACCCAGGAAAGGCTAACGTTGTTGCTGATGGTCTTAGTAGGAAAAGCCACGTTAATGAGATGCAAGTAATGCTCTGGTCAAGAGAGTTGTGTGCTGAATGTGAGCATGTGAACTTAGGATTTACTACCAATGCAGTAGAATTAGTACTAGAATCTACCCTGGAGCAAGAAATCCGCAAGAATCAGATGAAAGATGCAAAGTTGAGAGAGATAGCTGAAAATATAGTGAAGGGTAAATCACCAGGATTACATAAGGATGATAAGGGTACATTATGGTTTGGAAAAAGGCTGTGTGTGCTAGAGGATAAGACTATCAGAAAGGCAATTTTGAGTGAAGCTCATGAGTCAGCTTATTCCATACATCCGGGGAGTACTAAGATGTATCTAGATCTGAGAGAGAAATATTGGTGGTATGATTTAAAAAGAGATGTTGCTAAATATGTTGTTTTGTGTGACACATGTCAAAGGGTGAAAGCTGAACATCAGAGACCTACAGGATTGTTACAGCCTATGCAGATACCTGAATGGAAATGGGAAGAAGTTAGTATGGATTTTATAGTTGGATTGCCACGTACTCAGAGAGGGTATGATTCGATTTGGGTAATAGTAGATCGCTTAACAAAGGTTGCTTATTTTCTGCTAGTTAGGACTACATATAGCAGTGCAAGGTTGGCAGAATTGTATATGGAAAGAATAGTAAGTCTGCATGGAGTGCCCAAGAAAATTGTGTCTGATCGAGGTACCCAGTTTACATCTCATTATTGGCAAAAGATACATGAATCACTAGGAACCAAGCTGAACTTTAGTACAGCCTACCATCCACAGACAGATGGACAGACGAAAAGAATTAATCAGATATTGGAGGATATGTTGAGAGCTTGTGCTTTACAATATGGTACTAGTTGAGATAAGAGCTTGCCTTATGCAGAATTCTCATATAACAATAGTTATCAGAAGAGTCTTCAGATGGCACCGTTTGAGGCTCTGTATGGACGAAAGTGTAGAACCCCGTTGTTCTGGAATCAGACAGGGGAAAGTCAAGTGTTTGGGCCTGATGTACTAAAGGATGCTGAAAAGAAAGTGAGAATGATTAGAGATAATCTAAAAATAGCTCAGTCCAGACAGAAGAGTTACGCTGATACTCGTAGAAGAGAGTTGATTTTTAAGGTAGGGGATTATGTTTACTTGAAAGTGTCTCCCATGAGAAGTGTAAAGAGATTTAATATGAAAGGTAAATTGGCACCAATGTATATTGGACCTTTCAAGATTATAGAGAGACGTGGTGAAGTGGCATATCAGTTGGAATTACTAGAAAGTTTGGCAGGTGTACATGATGTGTTTCATGTATCCCAACTTAAGAAGTGTTTGCGAGTACCAGAGGAACAGATTCCGTTAGAAGAGCTTACTGTTAGAGAGGACCTCACATATGAAGAGTTTCCAGTTAAAATTCTAGAGACTGCTGAAAAAGTTACGAGAAGTCAAACTATTAAGATGTGTAAAGTTCAGTGGAATCGGTACACCGAGGGTGAGGCCACTTGGGAAAGAGAAGAGGATCTGAGAAAAACCTACCCAAAACTGTTTGAGTAAGCATCTTCCGAATCTCGGGACGAGATTCATCTTAAGGGGGGTAGAATTGTAACACCCTAAAATTTTGAAAAGAAGAAAAATAGGAGAAATATGTTTTTTATATATTTTTGTGAGCATGCAAATTTAGAATGATAATAATTTTTATAAATTTAAAATCAAATATAAGGGTAGAAACATGATTGAGCATTCATGCTGCTGCATTTGAAATTTTGTGTTGAGTGGTTTTAGTCAAATTCAAATTGGATTTAAAAATCTTTTGAAAAATGGCTTTGAAAAATTAGGAAAAGAAAAAGAAAAGGAATTCTTCTTGCTCGGGCCGTTTCTCATACCGCAGCCCAACTCTTCGGCCTGCCTCCCCGCGCGCGGCCCGCCTTCTCCCGCGCCCGCCTCCGGTTTCTGGGCCGAGCCCACGCCACGGCCAGCCAGCCCACTTCACGCGTGCGCGGCCGCTTCCCGCACCCGAGCCGCTGACGAGTCGGTCCCACCTGTTAGCGACCGCCTCCCCTTTCCTTTCTTCTTCCTCCGGTTCTTTCCAACCGTGAGCACCGACTTCTTCGATTCGGTGATCCGAATCCACCTCGAATCTCCTCCTTTCCTTGTATACCGATGCCTTCGGGCTATAAAACGGAGCCCCCGCATCCCTCCGCCCTCATCCCACCTCTTTGGGGCCGCTGTAGCCGTCAAATATCACCACCGCAAGCACCACCGCCGCCATAGCCGCCATCGCGAGCTAGCTGCCGTTGTCCGGTCATCCTCTGGTCCTATCTTCGCGCGGGGTGAGTTCGCCGTGAGCTTCTCGATCTTCCGGTGTTCTCCTTTCATCGTTTGGTGGATGGAGTGGTGTTTTGGCCTTCTCCGATGATGGCGCCGCCGTGAGAGCTCGCCGACGGCCGGGAACTGGCTGGAGCGCCGCCGGCTGCTCTCTCTCTCCTTCCCTGTTTTGATCTCGGCCGTCCGTTTTGAATCGGACGGATGTTATTCATTGATACCGGTTCGGTTGTAACTTTTGCTAAAGAGTCCATGCCCTTTTCTAGTTTAGAATCTGCAGTCCAAAACATAATAACCCGTGTTCGTTTTGATCGGTTGAAAACGTATTTCGTCTCGGTAAATGAAAAATACGTTTTCTGATATTTACAATTTTGCCACTCAACTTGTTTTAGTCGTAGAATCTCCGTTTTAACTCCGATTTGATCCATTCAAATTGCGTTAGATTCATATTTGTGAGCTCTACATGACTATAGAACTGTACAATAGGTTTGGATTAATTTATTTTCGAGTTTTTATTAAAGTATTTATTTTTCTATAGGAAATCTTCGTAAATTCATAACTTTGTCGTTTTAGCTCCGTTTTTCGTGATCTTCGCGTCTGTGTGATCCTAGCGAGTTGTAGATTCATTTTAAAGACTTTTTATTTTGTTTTCTTACTGATGGTGTACTATTCTAATTATAGTCTTGTTTGTTTATGCATGATTTCCTCTGGATGTGTGTTGTTGCTGTTGTTGATCGAGTATAGACGGTGAGCAATTCGTTGGAGATCAAGAGTTTTACTACGAACAAGATCACCAGGACCAGTTTGAGCAAGGCAAGTATAGCATGGGATTATCCTTGTTGTCCTATTCACATTAAGCAAATAATATCATTATGCATATATTCCTTGTTAAGGATGACTTAGTATTGATCTTATTCCTTGATACCTATTATATTGTATGGATTAGTATGGCTAGTGCTCAACATGGACTATGATCATGTAATTTGATTAATGGAATATGCAATAAACATTAAAATATGATTTTATTACTATTAAAGGGTACTAGAGTATGGGGTTACTTTGGTGCTCTTATTACTCTCCATAAGGACTTATCTATAAGCGAAAATCCGGGATTTACAGTACAACTGTGAGGGCTAAAATGGCTCTGGATTTAGTCATATAGAAGGACCTTTTCTAGCTTGTTAGAGGTATTCCTTTATGGCGTAAGAATGGCTTGACGAATCGGGTATAGTGCGGCCTCTGTCCTCATGTGTATAGGCTGCGTGTTATTGTGCCATCAGGAAGGGGGGCTCTACATCTGTTTGCCGAGTGAAATCTAATGGCCCTAACTTGTTAGACGAACCTTCGAAAGACTTCATAGTGTTTCCCTGCCTGCTCACCTTGGAAGTGTTTTGGGAGTAATTAACCCGGGCATATGGGCAACATGACTCACAGTGAAAGTTTACAACCTCTGCAGAGTGTAAAACTGTTATAACAGCCGTGCTCACGGTCACGAGTGGCCTTGGACCCTTATGGAATAGTGGATCATTAATAATGACTATGTTTTTGCTATTTGTTAATCATTTCACATGGATCATATGTTTATTGTTCACATTGAGACACTTTGATATCATTGATATACTGAATTAATGTTAATTAAAAGCTACATGCTGATAAACCTATGTTATGCCTTTGAGCTTTATGAACCCCATGTTACACTTGTTGAGTACGAGATGTACTTATGCTTGTTTATTTTTCTTACTTGGATAAAAATCCCGGATGGGTAACAGATGGTGCGAGTAGTGACTACTTCTACTTTCCGGAAGATTACTAGACTTGCTGTCAACCAATCAATGTGCCTGTGATTGGAGCTACCACGAGAGTTTTTATATTTTACTTCTGCTATATTATTGTAAAGATTATGTGTCATTAATCGTGATGTAATAACATTTATGATGATACATCCTTTATAATTTGTTAACTTATATGTGATTGATCTCTGGGCACACATAAGGGTATACACTCTATTTGGTCGTTAAATGGGTGTGACAAGAGTGTTTGGTTGCAAATGTTATATCTTGAAGAAGGGCACTAGATTGGGAAAGTTTGACAAGAGATGTGATGAGGGGTTCCTACTTGGTTATTCAACTACAAGCAAAGCTTATAGAGTTTGGAACAACTCAAGTGGCATTCTAGAAGAAGTCCATGATGTGCAATTTGATGAAACCAATGGGTCACAAGATGAAGAAGAGAATCTAGATGATGTTGGTGGAACTCAATTGGTGGAAGCAATGAAGAACATGGACATTGGGGACATTAGAGCAAAGCAAGTAATTGATATTCAAGATGATGATAAAGATCAAGTGCTTAATTCTCCATTCAAGCTAGCTAGTGACTCTTAAGTGCAAGATCATGGTGCTAGTTCATCTCATCAAGATACATCAAGTGATCAACCAAGCTCAAGCAATCAAGTGTAAGTACTCCAACCACAACATGTTGCAAGAGATCACCCCATTGATAGTGTTATTGGTGATATTAGAAGTGGTGTGCAAACAAGATCAAGATTGGCTATGTTTTGTGAGCATGCATCATTTGTGTCAACCATAAAACCAAAGAAAATAGAAGAAGCTTTGAGGGATGCCGATTAGATCATGGCTATGCAAGAAGAACTAAACAATTTCACAAAAAATGATGTTTAGGAATTGGTAGAAAGGCCAAATGACTACAATGTGATTGGAACCAAATGGGTGTTCAAAAACAAGCAAGATCAAGATGGCATTGTGGTGAGAAACAAAGCAAGACTAGTTGCTTAAGGTTACACTCAAGTAGAAGGTCTTGACTATGATGAGATATATGCTCCCGTGGCAAGATTAGAAGCAATAAGGATTCTATTGGCTTATGCTTGTGCACACAACATCAAACTATATCAAATGGATGTCAAAAGTGCATTTCTCAATGGAATCATCAATGAGTTAGTCTTTGTTGAGCAACCTCCCGGATTTAAAGATGACAAGAAATCCAACCATGTATACAAGTTGAAGAAGGCTTTATATGGATTAAAGCAAGCACCTAGAGCATGGTATGAGAGGCTAAGGGATTTCCTTCTCTCTAAGGGATTCAAGATAGGCAAGGTTGATACAACTCTATTCACCAAGAAGATTGAGAATGATATATTCATAGTGCAAATATATGTTGATGACATCATCTTTGGATCAACCGATCAAGCTTATTGTGAAGAATTTGGTGCTATGATGGCCAAAGAGTTTGAAATGTCTATGATTGGTGAACTTAGCTACTTCCTTGGTCTCCAAGTCAAACAATTGAAGGATGGGACATTTGTGAGTCAAGGGAAATACATAAGGGACATGTTGAAGAAGTTTGGAATGCAAGATGCAAAGCCAATTTCAACTCCAATGAGTACAAATGGCAATTTGGATAGTGATCTTGATGGCAAAATGGTGAATCAAAAGGAATATCGGTCTTTGATTGGAAGTCTACTCTATGTCACCGCATCAAGGCCGGATGTCATGTTTAGTGTTTGTATGTGTGCTAGATATCAAGCCTCACCTAGAGAGAGTCATCTCACGGCCGCAAAGAGAATATTGAGGTACTTGAAGCAAACAAGAGATGTTGGACTATGGTATCCCAAGGGGTCAAAGTTTGAATTGATTGGATATTCGGACTCCGACTATGAGGGTTGCAAGATCAATAGAAAGAGCATAAGTGGCACATGTCAATTACTTGGAAGATCACTTGTGTCATGGTCCTCAAAGAAACAAAATAGTGTGGCAATCTCTACCGCCGAAGCCGAATATGTGAGTGCGGGGAGTTGCTGTGCACAATTGCTATGGATGAAATCAACTTTGAAGGATTATGGCCTCAACTTCAAGAATGTACCATTGCTATGTGATAATGAAAGTGCAATCAAGATGACACAAAACTCGGTTCAACATGGAAGAACAAAGCATATTAACATAAGGCATCATTTCATTAGAGATCATCAACAAAAGGGAGATATTACCATTGAAAGTGTTGGCACCGATGATCAACTTGCCGATATTCTCACCAAGCCACTTGATGAAAAGAGGTTTTGCAAGCTAAGAAATGAGTTGACCATTCTTGATTTCTCAAACATGAGTTGAATGCACCCCATCCACTTATTGACATGCCTCTCCTTCGATATTGCAAGGTAAAGTTGATTGACATATCATTCATGCTATGCTAAGGACTTGCTAGAGCATGTAGACATAATAAGTGGTACGCATGAGCATTCATGATAAATCAAATGAATTTGATGGATATATGTTACCACTATGGCTTCTATGCTTGTTTTGATCTAGTGGTGACATATGACATGTTTGTGAGCTTACAAACCTAGTGTTGAATCTAGAAGATTTGATATAAGTGTTTAATTCAACATAGGCAAGATAACCCTTATTATGAGGAGTGAAGAAGCTTGTCTTTGGTTCAAATCAAATTAAATATCTTTGGCAAGTATTCTAGGTTGAACCAAATTTGATAAATTCTAACCTACTCCATCAAACATTTTTTTCTCTCCATAATTTGATCCTATTTTTGGGTAAGTTGTTGACAAAGGGGGAGAGAAAAAGATGATTCAACATGATAAAGGGGTAAATAAAATTTTGATGCACACAAGTAGGGGGAGCAAGCTCATAAACAAAGTTGTTGCATTTATTTGTGTATTCTCATATGACTTGCTCATTGCACATGTATTTAAAATCAATATACATGCTTGTGTGGTGCAATGCTAGTATAGAACTTAAATGATAAAATGATCTACTAGCATGCATAGGATTAGTTTACATGTGGTATCTAGACGTGCCTTAAACTTTACAAGTGGTCCAAGAACCTTTACTATAATGTTGATCTCACGGGGTTCTTGAGTTATGATGGATGTCTAGTTACTTCATGATGCTAAGGATGGTATAAAAGGCAACTCCAATTGGTATCACGCTTCAAAGGTCCATTTCTTACACCTTAGCATCATTTTGGTAGAATTACTCTCTCAACACTTCTATTCTTGCATATGTGCAAAGCTTTCAATCCAAACTCTATGCACATATGTAGGGAGAGCTAATGCTATCAAAAACCGTGCTTATGATAATTGTCCAAACTTTACTTATGAGCAAAATGATTGGACAAGTATGACAAGTTCAAAACTTTTATTATCAAAATCATCTTTGTGAGGGTTGTCATCAATTACCAAAAAGGGGGAGATTGAAAGTCCCTAGTTTGGTTTTGGCTAATTGATGAAACCTAGGACTAACCTTTGTATCTAAGTGGATGATTTAGATAAAGGTGGTCATTGAATATGAGACATGACATTGACTCATGTGACCAAGATGATGAAGACCAAGATGATGCTTGGCTCGATGGACCGGTTGTGAAGGTGAAGGGCAAGTCGAAGCTTTGAAGCGAAGGACCATGCGATGGTGAAGCTTGAGCAAGACTTGGCGCCGATGGACCGATGCAACGGTGAAGAGCAAGTGAAGTCAAGGTCGATGGATCGAGACGGTCATGTGATGATATGAAGTGGATCATATCTTTTGGAGAAACAAAATGGGCTCAATGCAAAGGTATAACCATAGGGCCATTTTGTTTTGCACTCAAGACACCATAGAGGGTGTGAGTGGTTTAGGATCGATAGCCGAACTATTAAGAGGAGAAGTCTTATCGGTTATTCGATGCACGGGTGCCACTAGGTGAATTCATGAAGTGCATTGCATGTAGGGCCTAGTGAGCTAACTGGAAAACCTTCGAAAATGTTTATGAAAAGGCTAACACACGTGCACAAGGTGGTGATCACTTGTTGGTGTTGGCACATTTGCGAAGGCATTGAAGTTTAAGCGGTAGAGAGGGTTTGGGTCTCTCTCTCCCTCCCGCCGAGCTTGCGAGCGCGGGATTCAGGTGTTTTTGAGGAGTTGAAATGCCTATTTTCCACTACGCCGGAAGTCAGAAAAGAAACGGAGGCGAACGGAGGTCACAGAGGTGACCGGACGCTGCACCGGACGCGGTCATGGTATGACCGGACCCGTCCGGTCAGTACAGCGCAGACACGGGTGTTAGGGTTTGTAACCGGCGCGTCCGGTCACTCGCGGGACCGGCGCGTACGGTCAGTCGCCTAGAGGGAACTGCGGTTCACGAGGATGATCGGACGCGAGGCGCGTCTGGTCACACGCGATCGGACGCGTCCGATCGTTGAAGGAGCTTACTGGACTCTAATCGGACGCGGGCACTGTCGCGTCCGGTCGTTGTGAGGGGCGCGTCCGGTCGTTACTTCGCGGGCACGCGGTGCTGTGCAATCGGCGCGTCCGGTCGTTGACTGGAGCGCGTCCGGTCACTCGGGACCGGCGCGTCCGGTCGTTCTGAGAAGCGCGTCCGGTCATAGGATTTGACCGTTGGGGTCAGTGACCGTTGGAGGATCGGACGCGGTTGAGCGTGTCCGGTCAGTTATGACCGGCGCGTCCGGTCATCCCGAAAAGACCCAGTGAAGGGGTATAACGACTCTATTTGGATGGGATGCTTATAAATACTTGTTGGCCGGCCCTTGGGGAGGTCTCTCGTGATTTCTAATATACTTGTGCATCCTTTGAGCTAGCCTCCCACTCTTCTCTCTTGCTTGATTGCAAATCAAAAGTGAGATTGAGTGATCCCAAAGTGCATTGCATAGCTTGAGGGCATCTAGTGGCACTTGTGGGTGGTTTAGCCGGTGGATTTCTTGTTACTCTTGGAGAGTACCGCTCCTAGCCGGCTTGGAGATTGTTGGAGGCGTTGGCAAGAGAAGGTGATTGTTCTTGGCCACCTCCGGTTGATTGTAAGAGGTTCTTGTGCTTTTCTCGGCGGGACGCCAAAAGCAACTCTATTACATTGCGCGTGTCATTGAGTTACCTCACTTGAGAGTGGTGTCTTGCGGTGCCTTGCGGGGCGTGCCTTGAGGGGCAAGTGACTTGAGTGTCACACCGAGGAACCATCTAAGTGTTGGTCGACACAACCGGTGACGTAGCTTGTCAGTGCACAAGTGAACACCGGGTGAACAAAAATATTGTGTCTCTTGTCTCCCGGTGATTGGTCTTCATATTGTGTTGTTGTCAATATTGATTGATTGTATATCATCTTGGTGATTGGCAACATCTTCTCTTCACCGTCAGTATAAGAATCACAATCCTCTCTCTTGCACTTACTTTTACTAGTTTATCTTGTGTAGCTCTAGTGGTAGCTTTGCTAGTAGTGTTGTTAGCTTGTTCTCTAGTGTTAAATTAGTGACATAGCTCTTGTGTGAACTAGAGATCATAATCTACTAGACTTGTGGATAGGAGGCTTGCATCACAACCTTTGGCTAAGCAAAACTCGCTTTACGCCGTTTGTTATTCTAACAAGTTTGCTTAGTGGTTTGTGTAGGAATTTTTATAGGCTATTCACCCCCCCTCTAGCCATCTAGGACCTTACAACCGGCCAATTCCGTTGTAGGAAAGTAATCAAAGAATCCCAAAGATCCACTTGTAAATTATCACATCCACCATTATGAAAAACTATCCCAAAGAAACCAAATGCCTCTTATAAATTATCCAATATACCATTCTAAAATTCTTTAAAAAATGCTGCAACTACATTGCATCATTGTATATATTTTTCACCTAAGCATAGTTTTGGTCTTTCTCGCTCAATTATGTGGCGGACTCTGGTTACCATACTAAAAAAATACTAAAAATATACCATATATGTCCACATATAAGTACACAACTAAAAATACTTTTTCTGAGACTCTGTTCAGCAGAGGTACACTCCCTCTGACCTAAAATAGATGTACATCTCGCGCTTCAAGAAATCAAACGTTCTTAAGTTTGACTAATTTTTTTAGAAAATAATATTAAAATTTGTATCTTTAAAAAGGCTTAGCAAGAAAATATATGATGTGATTCATCTAATGATGTTTGTTCATGACCATAAACATTAATACTTCTTTTGTATATATTTGGTCAAATTTAAAATTTGTTGACTCCTCGAAATACGAGATGTATACTTATTTTGGGACGGAGGAAGTATATAATAAGGAAATGTGATCAATATACGTATGCATTATACTATAGACACTTCATAGAGTTCCATATTTATTGTATTTCTAAAAAATATGTTTACCCCATACATGCGTATTAGTTTATGGAGTAGTAAACACTACTACAGAATCATCGTCACCGACAGTTCGTATCGGCGGAAACAGTTTTTACCGCTGTTTTTTCTCCCTATTGTGCCCAGCCGGTCTTTGAACCGGCAGTGAAACTTATCACCACCGGTTAAACCGGTGGTGAAAATGCCGACGGCGAAGACAGTTTATGTGGTAGTGAAACAAAGTCAAGCGCATGTAAAAGTTTGATGTGTTGGTTTGCTGTCATGCTTGCAGCTATGATGTTCAAGCTCACCTCTGCTCTTACTAAACACAATCACCACAAGCAATGCTTGCACGAGCCATGGGAACCCTTTTATTCGTATGCTTCAGGGAAAAAGGCCAATTTATCCGTATGATAGGTTAAGGCCCTGTTTGGTTTGGGGAGTTAAATTTTAACTCTCATCACATCGAATATTGTGGCACATGCATGGAGTACTAAATGTAGACTAATTGCATGCATATTGACATAATTTAGAGGTTTTTCACGAGACGAATCTATTAAGCCTAATTACTCTATGATTGGAAACTTTTTATCAAATAAGACGAAAGTGCTACAGTGCGAGTTAAACTTTAACTCCTCAAACCAAACACCCCTTAAGTATAACCATATATCCATGATAGCCTCAGCAACAGTATGTTATGCTTCCCGACTAAACCATAACACCATGACCGGGCAAGAAATGCCAAAGCATTATTATTTATTAACTTGCAAAAAGGCAGAGGGAAAACAGAGCATGGTGGATGCAAAGTAGTGGAAGAGCATGGGGCCCTCGCCTTTGTCCCTGAACGGCCAATACCCTCTCCTCTCTCCCCCTCGCCGCAGCCCGGCCTACAAATACCACCCCAGCTGAGCAACCACAGCATACATGCTTGCAACAAAGCTTGTGTTGTGCGACAACAGCAGCACAGACATCTCCTTGCGGCGCAGCAGTGTGCATGCTCTGCCCACTTCTCTGATCTGAGGTAAGAAGAAGCCTGACACGCCCGTTACTCAAGACTCTTTGCAACAAGCGCCAGTCATCTATCTGTTGCTCACGTCTCTTTACGATCGTGCCTCTTCACAGGGAGCAAGCGCGGCTGCCACTTCACGTCTTTCTCCAGGCGGCGAAGATGTCGGTGGCGGTGTGCCGTGGCCCAGCTGTTCCGGCCTTCGAGGCGCCCTGCTGGCTGCGCCCTGTCGAGCCGTACAAGCAGCCGGAGGTCGTCGTCGTCGACGACCGGCCTGCGCAGGTGGACATATGGAACGCCATGCAGGCCGACGTCGACAAGGTGGCCGCCGGCGCTAAGAAGGCGTCCAAGCCGTACGTGCACCCGCTCGTGCGCCGGTCGTCGAGCCTGATGAGCCAGAAGAGCCTCGAGGTCTGCACGGAGAGCCTCGGCAACGAGACCGGCTCTGTCGACTTCACGTCGTCCCTGGATATGGTCAGCCTATTCGACTTGCCGCTGCCGGCGTCGGCGGCTGCCGCAGCACCGGAGGAGTCCTTCTGGCAGCACGACGCGGCTCGCTGCTGCGAGGAGGAGCAGTGGGAGAGCAAGGACCTCGCGGCGGTGAACTACCACTGCTCGGCCGGGACGCGGTCACCGCGCCGCTCGTTCCCGCCGCCGCTGCCGTCCATGTCGCGCCGCGACGGGCCGTGCCTGCAGATGCGCGCGCGCCGCCAGGACGGGCGCCTCGTGGTCGAGGCCGTGGCGGTGAGGCCGCGCGGGTACCTCCACGCGAAGCGCCAGGGCGGACGCCTAAGCCTCTCCTTCGTCGAGTGCTCTGCTCGCGACCAGAGCGCGGCGAGCAAGATCACCGAGGCCGCGGCAGAGGCGCCGTACTTCCGCACCGTGGAGCCCAGGAACGTGCAAGAGGAAGAGGCGGCCGTGGAAACGGAGGAGGACGACGAGGTGATGGAGGACGAGGAGGAGATTGAGGTGGTGGACAGGGGCACCGTCGTCGAGGTCAAGGTGAGCACGCAGCCGCAGACGCACACCGCGGCCAAGGTGCATCGCTCGACGCTCGTGATCAACAAGTTCGTCGGCAGCACGCCGCTGTCCGCTGACCAACCCCGGTGCCACACCGACGACATGACACAGCACGAGGCGGACACCTGCGACGAGACGGCGGCGGCACAATCACCACGCCCGACCCTGCGCCGGGTGCCGTCGTCCACGACGACGCTGGCGGCCGCGGTCGCCGTGGCCTCGACGGGGACCGACGACGTCCCGCCGGCTCCGGAGGACGACGACGAGTGCGGCGGGCTGCACCTTTCCGGCGCCTCCGCCGCGGCCGAGACCAAGCAGCTGCTGCTGTCGTTCACGTCGCGGAGGGGGGACAAGCAGGACCTGCTGCAGAGCGTGCGGCGGTGCCGGCAGCTGCGGCAGAAGAAGCTCTTCATCCTGGAGCCCTACTGCATTGCCACCTCCTGAACAACAAAACCATCCATCACAGTCACAGCCACACTACACAGCTCGCGATGAATGCGACAGTTCGGTCGCGCGCGTTGCCATTGGTAGCCTTAAATTAATCACTAGCAAATCAAGCACGGTCCTGATTAGCCGATTATAATAACCCTTGTCCGTCGTCCGTCGTCGTCACACACACAGTGGCTGCTGCTTGCTGGGCATTGTTACATTTTTTTTTGCGACACATCTTTCCCATGTGTTGCTTGGTGTTTCGCTTTTTGACTGCGCGTGCATCGGCTAGCGGTCGCCGTTTGGTCCCTTGCAGTGCAGTGGCCTCGTGCGTGTTGCTGTAGTTGTTGTTGCTCTAGTAGTTTGTCGCCCCTGTATTTGTAGTGTGATTTGAATAAGTAATTTATCAATGAATTAACAGATTTGCTGTTGTGAATCTACAATCTACTTACTACTGTATTTGGATGAGGCGTCCATCAGAGAGATTACCATTTTCAGACTCATGGCGAAGGCGCCTTCGATTTCTACTGGTTTCCACCGAATCTTTGTGGACCTGTGGTGATGATGGGTTCCTGCATTACGCCCACTACTTGTATGTTATATATCCTGGAGAAGATTTTGGAGAAGACGTACGTGCCTACGGAACAATTGTCGAAATGGGAAAAGGATGGGGATAAAAGGTAGTGCCACCAGTGCCACTATACAGTATAGGGTGTCTTGCTGCTTTGGGTAACCCTAGATCGATCACGGAGAGTGGATAGACAGATATACGTGACGTTAAGTTGCTATATTCATCATCATACCGAAACGCACCGTGCTTTCTTTGGTGAGATAACGGAAGCCTGCATGCATGTAGCAACACTAGAAGAAGCGATCCACCAATTTCTTACACGAGCGGCAATATTTTCTCACACATAAAAAAAAAATCCTAACTAAATTACGCAAACATTCCCGTTCCTTTTTAGGGCAAGCCTCAACGACTAGTGTTTAAGCACGCGGAACAACTTTATTCTACAACAAATCGTTCTATTCCTTTCAATCAACATTCAATTATATATGGGTTGAAGTGGTTGTATTTCACCTACATAGGCCCGGTAAAGGGCCTAAGAATTTGTCCTAAAAAATTAAGGATTGGGTAAATAAAGGGTCAAGTTGAGTTTTGTATAGCTTTGTGAGCTAAAATAAAAATTAAGGACAATAATCTAAAAAAATAATTAAGGACCAAGTTGGATATGTGAAAGGGTATTAGGGAATAGTCATCACAGCCATTACCACATCTAATTCAATAGGCCGTGTACCGGTATCACGAGTACCCTCATCAACAAGGCACGATCACTGAAGGTCGCTAAGCCTTGGCTCGACTCGGATCAACCAGGCATGGGCACGGGCTTAGGCACTACACCCATTGAGTTCACTCACGTGTGGTGCCTAAAAGGGAACCAACGCTTCAGGAAATTAGACATATGTCAGGGCTAGAGAGAAATTTAATTTTACTTGATAGAGATTGTGGTGATAAAAATAGAAGGGTGCATAGCTACAAGTAGAGCCATGAAGTCTTTAGTTGCAAGGATACCCATCTCTCTCCTTTTTTTCAATGGACGACTTCAAGGAGGCATGCATATTCGCCACAAGTGGAGTTTGTTATATGAGTTGAATATGTATATGTTTTGGTTACATTTGGACTAAGATAGAGTTGAGTCGGACTCTATATCCTAGAGATCATAAATATGAGGCAACTTCTATTGTAACCATGAGACGACTTGGCGGTGGATTTGAGGGCAGTGTAGTTGAACAACCGAAGCTTGTGTAGCTGTTGTTTATGGTCAGGAGTGCCCATGATCATGTCCTGAGAACGTAGGTAGATGATTGTACCTCGTTAAAAACATCATGTATCGGTATTATTCCCGTGCATGTATACATTTTCTTCTATAGTGTTTATACTTCTACAGTCTTCAGTTAGTAGATCTGTTAGAATCTAAATCTAATGGGCTGTAGATATTCATTATGGGCCTTCCTAGACATTAGGAGGTGGAAGATTTCTAGAAATTTTGTATGTAGGGTTTTTGCTAAAGATATTTTAGAGTTTGAATAAATATATAGTATTATCAAAATATATTTTATGGAGAATTCAATAAAACTAGGTTGGTATTCTAGATGTTGATGTAACATTTTTATATAAATTTGGTTAATGTAAAAAAAAACTTATAACAAAGCTAAACTGAAATACAAAAGACAAACTGAGTATATCGTTCGTCATATGCCATCCTGAGTTCATACCTTTTTTTAAAAAAGCACCGATAAAAATTTGCTGATCATATATTAATAAAGAAGAGACAACATATACAACAACCCAATCACAACAACAACACTCCCACAAGAAGGTAAACCATGGCTAGACAACTACTCCACAACAACGCACGACCGGCAAAACCATCACAACACCAGCAAACAAAACCCCAGCCTACACGCCACAACAATAGGAATCCTCAATGCATACTAGGCAGCAGGTTTATCAAAAGGCGCCTCAGTTTCTAGCCCTTGTGATAGTTGGAAGCATAAACAGGTTGTTAAAAAAAAAGGAGGAATCCTTGTCGAGCAGCGGAAATGGAGCTCACGTATAGGGCCTACTCACGTACTGAATTATTCGAGGGGATCCGGGGCGCGGCCAAGGAACCAGCTCCCCCAGTTGATCAAATGACTGAAGATCTCGTCTCCACGTCACATGTTTTGTGTACTCCCGCTTGCTGTCACGGCAACTTGCAAGGACTGTACTGCAGGGCTTCAGCTAGGCTCCGCATGCAAAAATGATTGGGCACTGGCTGGCCGCCGCCGCAGAGGCGACCTCCGACCGCCAGCCGTTTTGAGAGGTCAATGATGCGCCGCTGGCTAGGTGCCCTGCATGCATGGCTGTATTGGAACGCAAAATACAACAGGCAAATTGCACTGAACGATCGGATACGGCTTCACCGACACCCTGAAAATCTGATCACGCCTATTCCAATATCCTGAGTCACCCATGAGCACTCTTTTTTTCCCCTCCCACCTTCTGATTGGCGGGCGGTCCAGTCCTCCTAACAGGTCTTATAGGTCAGCAACGCTACTAGCAAAGCCGCAACACTTCTCGTCTTGGGAATGGGTCGGGTTACCTGATTTTTTCGGGTCGGGTAGTTTGGGTATTTAGAAATTCGGGTAATAAAAATTATTACCCGATATTTGTCCCGAAAAAACTGTACCGATAATTCGGGTTCAGGTTCGGGTATACCCAATATACCCGAATTTACTGGATTTCACAAACCGTAGAATTTGCAATCCGAGATGGCAGCCGTCCTTCAATCTCCAAGCCGCCATTGCACCTTGTCCCTCCGCCGAGATCGACGCGTGGCTGCGGCTGGTGGCCTGTCAGATACTCGGGGTGAGCTGGTGAGGCCAGGGCTCGGGAATGGGGAGATGCGAGGTATGGGAGAGAGAGGGCGGCGCGCGGTGGCCTGAACACCTGGCGCAGAGGTGGGTGAGGTAGTAAGGCCGGCGGCTGGCGGCCAACGAGTCAACGACGGGGAGGCAGGGTGAGGACGTGAGGTATATGAGACCGCGACTACTCGATCCGCATTGCCCTACGCCGCACGCCGCTTCGGTGGAGCCGTGGAGGATTGGAAGCGGTGGCTAGGTTTCTGGGAAACAGAGGTCGCGGGGCATGGGGCATGTTGGCCTGTTGGGCTCTGCCGCACGGGTGCGCGCCCGGCGATTGCGGAATCTCGGGTAGATCGGGTACCAGGAGTAATTACCCGAATTACCCAAATTAATATCGGGTAATAAGAATGAGTATCCGAATTTTAGATCGGTACTACGGGTTCGGGTAGTTCGGGTTTGGATCCGGGTATTTCGGGTTCAGATAATGGGTAGCGGGTATTTTGCCCAGGCTTACTTCACATCACATCTGGATCTTCGTCTACAAGGCTTTCATTTCATCTGAAAAAAAGGGGAGAATTGCATGGTTCCTGACGAAGCATGATCGTGCATTATTCCTCTTCTCCAGTTCTCCTCCAAGGTTCAAACGATCGGCACTGGGATAAAGGACGGCATGAATGAAAAAGGGATATAAAGGAATAGGAGGTACCAACAGATGGTACGCGCGGGGAGATTTTGCATAGGTGGCTATTGCAGCGCGAACTGATGGTCATCCAGCCGAGAAGATTTTGTTCCTGTTCGACGAGGACACGGACGTACTGCTGCACCTGTCGCAATGGCATGCATTTTGCAGACCACCGCACCACTAGGCACTAGGGACACATTTTTTTTTTTTTTGCTGGTAGCAAGACTACACGCAGTGGGTACTCTAAAGCGATACTCTAAAACTTTAGAGTATGAATATAGAGTAAAAACTGTTGCACTGGATACTCTAAAACGATACTCTATACTTTCTCTTACTCTATATTTAGAGTGGTACAGTGCTTACTCTATAGTGGACAGTGGCGGCCCCACTAGCTAAACAAAGAAAAAATGCTATAACTCACAAACTAAAAATCCAAATTAAATTTCGATTGCACCATTAAATTCGTCTCAATAAATCCTTCAAAACTAGACCACACATGGATATATTTAGATAAAGTGACGAGTGGGTCCCACAATGGATAGAGGATGATATAGAGGATGGATGAGTGCGGGAGAATTGAGTATAGAGGAGAGAATCTTGCTAACTAGGACGTATAGAGGATGAATATAAAGGTCCATGAGTGCGGATAGCCTAAACCTGCAGTTAGAAATTCAAAATGCAGAGGTTTAAATTCATAAGTGGTTTTAAAATGGAACCGCCATTGGTACGGAACTTTCCAATACCGAGATATGATAATCTATCGAAAGCGAATTCAGTCATTTGGGCTGCTGTAGTTTAGTGATACTCCATCTGTCCCTAAATGTTTGTCTCTAGAAAACCGTGTTTCCCTCACAAACACGCTTTCCGGACGACATATATATATAGGGACGGAGGGAGTATACAATTGCCGACCACTTATGACACTAACGGAGCTGATGGTCCAAAGACAAGTAGCAATCATGAGCTGACCGAACGT
The DNA here is from genome assembly GCA_038087645.1 of Saccharum hybrid cultivar R570. Lineage (NCBI taxonomy): Eukaryota > Viridiplantae > Streptophyta > Magnoliopsida > Poales > Poaceae > Saccharum > Saccharum hybrid cultivar. The sequence goes on along the minus strand of JAQSUU010000033.1, from coordinate 2,408,615 downwards.
ATAGTAGGCTAAATTCCTCTTGTTTAGTGCTCAATATTTAGCCCAAAAGGACGAACCCTCTCATGATCATGAGGTCAAACTTAGTTCTCGATGCATGACACTATGGCACCGTTTGGATGCCGAATTTTTTTTTTGGCAAAACGCTACTGTAGCGTTTTCGTTGTTATTTGGCAAATATTGTCCAATCATGGTCTAATTAGGCTTAAAAGATTCGTCTCGTCCATTTCGTCTAAACTGTGTAATTAGTTTTATTTTTTATCTATATTTAAGGTTTCATGCATGCGTCTAAAGATTCGATGTGACGGAGAATCTTGAAAAATTTGGTATTTTGGGTGCAACTAAACAGGCCCTATATATGATTATATATTTCTCTGTCATTCAGTGGAGGTGTTTGGTTCTTTTACCTATGCCTATAGACACTAGTAGACAGAGTAGTCTGTGTATGGATAACTCGCAAGATACTCCCCCCCGACCAAGGGACTCCACTCTGTCTCCCCTTTCTTTTTTATAGGGCAAGCCTAAAACATAAACATTGTGCCAATAAAAAAGTTGTAGCATGCAGCTGGGGCAGCACACAAGAAGAAAAATAACAAAAGTCATGGAGAGAGGTTTCTTTTTCGAAAGTCAACTGCATAAACAAGTGACCGGAAGGGATGCGTGCGTGGCCAATGGGCACAATTGCGTAGGAATTAAGGTAACGCCTCTTATCGGCTCACTTAGCAAGAGAATTTCTTCCCTAATGCAGTGTAAAAACAAAGATAAACAATGCTGGGTTCATGATGATGTTGTCATGTTGACCTACCCATATTGGAAAGTAGTATAAATGTATTATACGGGTGAATGACGTAGGATACTTCAAGGGGGGACCATGCAAGTCGATCCCACTAGTATGCACGTATTAACAAATTAATTTTAGTAACGCATTGAAAGGCTAGCCCACTGGATACATTAATTAATTATTTGATCTCTAAAACCTGCGTAATATTACTATTTAGGGCCTCTTTAGATCTATTAACAACTAATAGTCAGCTAGCTAATAGGTCACAACTATTATTAGTTGCTACTATTAGCTACTTTGATTCAACTAGTAAAATAGCTGTTAGTTGAGTATTCGGCTAACAATGAACTAAAATATTATTTACACCTATTTGGATCTAAGGAACTAACGGAAACGCTTAGACGCGGGCGTCCGCCCCATTAGACGTGGCATCCCACTCCGCTTCGTCCGCCTCTCATAAAAAAAACAAAATTTCCGACTCCGCCTCGAGTCGTCTCGGCTTCACCGCACCGTGCGGTAGTCCTCCCGCCCCACTCCATCGCGTCGCCGCCATCCCCCGTGCAGCCTCTATCTCGCGCCGCGGTCCATTTCGGCGCGTCACCGCCATCCTCCGCAGCACCCGACCCCGTACCCCTCGGCATCTCCTCTTGCACAGAGGAGGAATCATGCGCCAAGGTACGCTGTCAGCTGCCCCACCGACTATAGCTACTGCTGGACCTAGTCGCCAACGCCTTGCCCTCCGCCTCCAAGCTCCATGCGCGTGCTCGGCGACTATAGCGGCGCCTCCGTCCCTGCCGTGCCAAGCCGTGCCCTGTCCTTCGCCGTGCCCAGACTAGGCGCCAGGAGAGGGGGCTGTCGCTGGCCGGGCCCTGGCTAGGCGTAGGCGCAGCTGGCCGCTGCCAGGCTGCGCTGCCATCCTCAGCCGCCAGTGGCCAGAACCGGTCGTTCCTCGCTCTGCTCTGCTTGCACGGAAGAAGGGTGAAAAACACATGTTGCCAACGTACATTTTAAGTTTTTCATATGTTTCAGAGGTATGTTGCAAGTGTTTTAGATGGATATTGCAAAAGTAGATCGGGATATTGCATATGTTGCAATGATTGTACACATATATTGCAAGCTTATGTTCTCAATGCTTTATTTTTTCCCGATGTTTGTTGCAAGTGTGTTTATCTGGATGTTGCATATGTTTTCATATTGCAAGTGTTTTATCTAGATGTTGCGTATGTTTTGCAATGGTTTTAAGTGTTTTTCATGTGTTTTTGCAAGTGTTTCAGACACATATTTCAAATATTTCATTGTCTTTAAGCGTATGTTGCACTGTTGCATCAGATATTTTAAAATTACATCGGATGTTTCTTCTCCCTCCTCACCTTCTGCTTCCTCGCCTCGGTGTCAGGCGTGGGAAGCGAGGGCAGGTGGAGGTTGTCCCCGCTGGCATGGGCGGTCCCCACGTGCATGTGCGGGCGCGCGACAGCATGCAACATGTGCCACAACAGCAAGTGGGTACGCAACAGCAGTAGGCGTGGGCTGGTAGGCACAACCGGCGTGGGCGGGCGCAGCAGGTGAGGCGGGTGCAGCAGGCTGAGGTAGGTGCAGCGGCGCGGACGTCCAGACACTAGCCACGCCCAGGAACTAATTATTAGCAGTTAACTACTATCTCCTTAGATCCAAACAAAACCTTAAGTAAATGGAACCAAGCCATCGCATAAAATTGGATCCATGCCACACCATACATTTGGAATGCACTTTGACTTTGACTCACTCTTGTGCTACTGTAATTTCGTATGGACAAAAATGGCCCTGCTACTCCCTTGTTTCTTCCACCTGGTGACACGTGGGCCTCATGTGGCACTGTCATATAAGGCCTACTCACCATCTCTCTTTCTTCCCACGCAGTTCCCTCCCTTTGTCGCCATACATCTCTCTCTTCATGTCTCTGCTACCATCCTTGCCTGATAACGGTGGTGGCAAAAGGGGAGCTCAAGGTAGGCGTTACTGGCAGTACGAATAGGAGAGCCCGTGTGGCTGAGGCGATGGTAGCAAAAGGGGAGCAATGGTTCAACCATGGCTCAGTGTGGGGGAGGCGCATGCGACTTGGCCATGGCTCTAGCTGAGGAAGGGTAGCATCAGATGCGAAGTTGAGGTCATCCATGGTGGCATTGGCAGCGACTACCAAAGATCCACTGTCTCCAACTCACTTCGTCCTCAAAAGGATGGTCGTGGACACTACTACACAAAACATTTGTAGAGGCAGTGAAAAATAACTTTTAGAGGTGGGTTTTACAACATCTACTTAGGAGCCTCTATCAATTTCTAGGATTGGGTACGCAACCGCCCTAGAAATCAATTTATAGAAATAGGACATGTTTCCAACTATCTCTAGAATCGATTTCCAGAGGCAGTCGATAAGATAGTTTTTCATCTAGAAATTATAAACTGGCCAGAAAAATTCATATTTTTTAATCCCAGGACAGTGAAGCATCGTGGCTGCACGTCATGATTCACGTGATTTTTAGCGCATGTGGTTCTTAGGATTCAAAGCCGTGATCTCTTCCCTCACGTGAGCCCCCCTACCACCACACCATAAATTCACTTGTATCCAAGTGATGGAGGTTATCCTTTTGTATCAACTTCTACAAATATTGTGTTAAATGTTTGGACTCTTAAGTGATTTCAATCTAAAAGGTTGTAACTACAAAGTTTTAGATGTTCTCGACCACTACAACTTTTGTACAAGGCGTTTTACCATCAGATAACGTTTGAAAAATTCAAAAAAAAAATGAATGTGAGAGGATTTGATAACTTAAATGCACCTTGGGCTCCTAATATATTTTAAATAAATAAATTTTGACTAAAAGTTTTTAGATCTTATCGAACTCTACAACTTTGATATAAATCTTATTTTTATCCGACTATGTTTCAAATTTTTTGTGTGGCACTTATTTCTAGAGGCTGTCATATTACCAATCGTCTATGAAAATGAAGGACATTTTTAGGGGCAGTCCAAGACATCATCCGTCTCTAAAAATCAATTTATAGAGGTGATAGGTGTCTCAAAGCATTTATAGAAGCATTTTTTACACCCCGTTGCCGGAAAAAAAGATGCATCTAAAAATCATTTATGTAGAAACAGGGCAGTGATAACATGTGAGGGTGTTAAGCTGAGGAAGGAGGAGAACAGTAGAAGAAGAAGAAAGAGATGACATGTGTACCCCACATGTTATTATGTGGAGAAAGCGTGGGGAAGAAGGGACATTTTGATCCATTTGAGAATATGATGGTCTACACGTGATTCAAACGATATTCAAGCGTATATAGTGGCATATTTTAAGTATACAAAGGAATGTTGTGGCATAGTTCCAAATAGTTGAATAGTAGAGGTGGATGTCAGGATGTGCCAATTATAAGGGTATAGATCAAATTAACCCAAACAAATTAAAGCTAGAGATAGTTTACGGAAAATATGAGAGCGTGGTGGTGCATCACGACGTGGAAAAAAGTTTAATACTTTCCCTCTCCTTGGCTAAAGTCACTTTAGGTTTTACCATTAGTATACTCATTGCATCTTATAATCCCAAGTCAACCGAAAAACTAATCAATACCGACCAGAATATGGAAAAAAAGTTCACCTATGTGTAACCTAACAATGGCAGCGCGTGGCCACTCTCTTCGGCCTTCCCCTGAAAGTTGAAAATAAAATTTCCACCTGATGAAACTAAAGAAAATCAGCCATTCGGTCAGGCCGAATAATTCTCAGAAAACGAACCTGCAGTCTGCGACGAAAAGAAAATGCTGTCCCTCTCCCAAGATATAGACTGAAAAAATAGGGTTAGCATCCATTAACCAAATACGATCAACTGACGAAATCACAATGCATCGTCCTTGCAGGTGGCGGATGTTCGATCGGCACAAACTCGGGGTGCGGGGCTTCGTTCTAATTCCCCTCGAGATTCGATCTTATCTCCATCCGCCGCAGCAAACATTCCCGCTTTCACCTTTCTCCGGCTTCACCCTTTCAGCGGGACATAAAACTATTGCGCCCTCACGACATCGCATGGCTCACGTTAAGCACCGGCCGGGGGAAGCAGACATACTGGCCAACACCAACACCTCGCATCGTCGCCAAATTCCACTGCCGCCTGTATATGAAAAGCAGTGGGCAGTGGCCCCTCGCTCCTTCCACTTACATGCGTGCATGCCTGTACTGCATGTGAAATGGACGCTGCAGCTGCGAATGTAAGACGCGAGAGCGACAGCTAGTGGCGCCGGGGATTCTTGGTATCGCCTAAAGCCGGCTCTCGCGAGTGAGTAGCGTGAGCTGCATGCATGTGCTCAGAGAAAGGCCAGGAAAAGCGTCTCATCCTGCATGCCTAATTCATTTCCACTGTCCCTGCATAGGTGCGCTGGTTTTGCCCGGGGTGAATCCTATGGATCGGTGAATGGTGACGGCCTCGTTTGGTCCAGTCTGCCATGGAATTTGTGCTGCGCCCGTGATTTAGACCGCGCGAAGAAGACAGTAGCCTTGTCGCCGCACACAACTTCCTTTTCAGAATATGTGTCTTTCTTTGGCATATCGATCTCATCATCAGCAGTTAACCTTGAGAAACCACACATATGTATATATATCACCGATTTGGCATCGTGTACTTATTGTAGCACGGATCATTGCGAGGAACAATCTACTATGTGGCCAGAACGAAGCCCAGGAGATCGAGCGCCCTTTTTCATTCCCCGGCGGCCGCGGCGCCGGCCCGTAGGCAGATAGGATCGCCAGGTTATGTGGTGATGAAGGAGCGCGAGTAAAAAAGGCGAGACCGACCTGCGAGCGGCAATTGGAGCTCGGCCATATATGCATGCGTGCGCGGTTCCCCTTCCCCATCATCCAACCATCCATGCATGCAACTATGCAACGTTAACCTTTTGTGCCGAGGACGAACTACATATGTGCGGCTGCAGTGTGCAAACGGGGAATAATAACCGAACAAGAACTGTTACAGGCACTGAGATGTGCGTGCGGTCCGAGCAGCTGAGCACCGAAGAGCTAGGGCCGGCCTAGGGGGATTCTGACCGGCTGGCCGGTTCAAAAGAAAGTTTTCAACTGGAACTGGAAATGTTATTCAGAATCTCTAGGAACATTAGCGTTAATTCGGTGGCGATGGCGTGATGGAATCCGTGCGTCTTGGCAGTCCCTACTCCCTAGTGACAGCGAAGTTCACTGAAGAGGTCACGATCACCGGACCATGCATGCGGCCCAGGGGCCTAAATTAAGAGGAATTTCGGCCTTTCGCAGACATCATGCGCGCGCGCGCGCACTTTGTTCAGCTCTGGCTCACGCGAGGGCGGGTCGACCGGCCGTGTTCCACGAGAAAAGGCCACACACAGCCCTCATCCTGCAGGCCCAGCGAAGCAAAGCGCACCTGGCGTCGTGGTTGCTCCGCGCGCATGGCGAGAGCGCGACGCGACGACGGTTTTTTCACGGCGAACCTGCGGCCCGTCGTCGAGATCCAGCCTGCTCATCGTTTCTCGGAAAAAGTCCACATTACCTCCTTAACTTTTACGAAAGTTTGTTTTTACTCTCTGAACTCTAAAATCGGGTAAACTACCTCCAAGAACTTTTAAAACCGTTCGTTTTACCTCCCTGACCGGCTATAAGCGATTTTCAAAGGCAATTTTATCTTTTTCTTTTTTTATTTATTTTGGCTAAATCTTTTAAAAATCATAGTAAATCATAGAAAAATCATAAAATAAAAAATCTAATTTTGTTGGACCTACGTGAGTAGATCTACATAGTGAACATATAATATGGTATGCTCTGTATAATTTTTTTTGCTATAGCTTCAGATCTATGTGTTTCTATAATTAATTCATAGATACAGTTTCTATGGTCCAACTACGGTGAAATTTTTATGGTGGGCTAATTATTATATGCTTGAACTATAGTAAAAATGTCATACAAATTGGATCATGTATATCTTAAAGTTATAGATTTATTACTTAGTTATAGATTTATAAATAATAAATTTATAACTAAGTTATACATGATCCAATGAGTATGAAATTTTACTATAGTTCAAGTATACAATATTTAGTCCATCATTAAAATTTCATCACAATTGGACCATAGAAACTACAATTATTAATTAATTATAGAAAAACTAGATCTAAAGCTACAATAAAAAAATTATACTAAATCATACTATATTATATGTTCACCATGTAGATCTACTCATGTGGAGTCCAGCAAAATTAGATTTTCTATTTTATAATTTTTCTATTATTTACTATGACTTTTTAAAGATTCAGCTGAAATAAATAAAAAAGACAAAACCGCCTTTGAAAACCGCTTATAACCGGTTAGGAAGGTAAAACAAACGGTTTTAAAAGTTCAGGGAAGTCGTTTACTTGGTTTTAGAGTTTAGGGAGGAAAAACATACTTTCACAAAAGTTGAGGGATATGTAATGTGGACTTTTTCCTTGTTTCTCGGCACAATTGCCCAACCCTATTTTTTCCTCCATGGGCTGAGCAATCGGTGCTCGCACTACTATCACCCGCCACCGGGCCTTGATCCGTTAATGTAAATCGAAGAGCATAGAACTGGTTTTCGGCCCGGTGTCCATTTAAGTTCATCCTCGACATTTTAATTTTTTATTAGACAATGGAGGAAAGGTCTGATTTCAACTGTCCACGTTATTACAAAAATCTACGGTAGCACTGGTGCCTGGCCGTCCTGCTCCACGCACAGGCAGGGACGGCCCACGCCACTCCGCCCCGCTCCCCTGCTTCCCACACCCCTCCACACCTGCTGTGCTGCTCCCCTCCATGCACGATGCCCCAGCAGCGGCTGCGGTAGGTGGCTCACATTGTAATATGCACAACATCCCTAATATGCTTTTGAAACATCCAAATCACAGAATTGCAACATACGTACGAAATAGCTAAAACATTCGAAACATGCGTCTGAAACACATGCAAATACACTTGAAAAAACAATTGCAAACATATGCAACATCTAGATAAAACATTTGCAACATCTGGATAAACTCACTTGCAACATACGTCTAAAAAAACAAATGAAACATTGGAAACAAACCTTTGCAACATACGTGTATAATTATTACAACATATGCAACTTCATGATCTACTTCTGCAACATCCGCATGAAACAATTGAAATATGCCTACGAAACATCTGAAACACTTGAAACATATGCTTGCAACATGGGAGAGCCTGGGGCCGGGCTATTCCAGACGCCGGGGTCAGAGCCACCGTCTCGCGAGAACCACCATCACCACCATTGCTAGTAGCACCGGGCTTGGCTTGGCCGGGCGGGTGGCGTGTCGGCATTTCTTAGCGTAATCACTAAGCGAGGAGGTTTTAAGTCCATCACCAGCAACGGCGCCGAAATGCTTGTTGGTATTTCTTAACACCATTACTAAGATTGAGTTAATCTTAGCAACGCTGCCAAGAAACACCAACTACGATAGTCCTTAAAAATTACAGACAATTTCTGTATACGTACGGAGCTATCGTTGTAGCATTTCACTCGGAAGTATTCATGGTATCGTTATTTATATTTTTCCATAGGAGGACAAGGTATACATATTCTAGCATTGACATAAACATGATACATACTTGCATAGTGGACCATAGCTCATGACAGGGGTAAAAATGGTATTTTAAGGATAGTGGACACACATCTGGGCCAAACTTAAGGATAAAAGGAAAACAAAGAATAAAAAAAATATTTCTAAGTGGAGCAGGCATGTTCTAATATAGCTGTGCCAAGAACAATTAATAACCATACAAGTTATATGACTAGAGTTAGAGCTAAGTTTA